>LR738712.1:274325769-274346315 GCA_902687465.1 Secale cereale
CCCCCCCCCCCCGTACAAGACCACTGCAAGACGAGGATTAGACAGTTACCTGCTGGAGTTACCACTTGAGTTACCCTCTGTGCACAATGCCCTTTCACACGACACCACTCCAAAAACATTCCCAACTTCCTAACTACCCCGGTCTTTGTGAGGACATCGATCACCGAGCCATTGACGTCTAGCCCAACCTGACCTACGCGAGAGACCCTTAGCAACCTGGATCAAGAAGGATAACTTACGCGAAGCCACACCATCAAGTACTTCAAGGTTCAATGGAGCACCACTCGGAAGTAGAAGAAACATGAAGAAGTGAAGACTACCCCAGATCCAAGTTTTCGTATTCACTTCCACGCCTAGTTTGGGAATCTCCGGGATGAGATTCTTGTAAGGGGGGTACGTCTGTCATATCCTGTTTTTCATTCCACAACAATTAAGATGATAATCATGCTAAAATATGGATTGACAAAAAGTTTTTAGTGCTTTTGACTTTGCTTGATTGGTTTTATGTTTGCTGTTTGCAAGTGCTCTAAAAATAAAACAAATCCTCCTACTCTTATACTCCTTCTCCTTGATCCAAACCTTTTGCCCAATAATCATGCCATGTGTATAGGACATGATAATATTTTTCCTACAAAAATATTTTGGCCAAAAAGTATTTTCTAAATTAGGTTTTCCAAAACCCACAAAATTGATAATTGAACTACAAGTACTTAATTAAGGCTGTGAAAACTCTTTCAAAAATTATATTTGAATCCTATTAGATATAGGACTCCCCAAAACCACACAAATATAATTTTCAAAGATATTTTCCTATTTTATTTAAAAGCTTTTTCTTCAGGCCAGAAATGGTCTTTAATAGGTTAAAATTATTTTAATTCTACAAAAATATTTGACAAAAATTAGGGAAACTAATAGGACATATATTGTCCATATATAAGAGTTTCAACACATGGTCATGTTCAAAATATTGGTCAAATCCCTCAAAAACCCGTTCTGGATATTTCATGCTTTTGAAATATTTACAAAGGAAATATTCTCTAAAAATTCCAATAAACTTCTAGCATGTCACATATGACATATTTGATGATCTTGACAAGCCTCATGCCTTGAAGATCAAGAAAACATCAACAAACCCTCTCAAAAACCATTTCTGTCCATTTTGAAGTTTGAACAACTTTACATTGTCAAACTTGTCCAAATGCTCTCAAACTTAGTGCACATTCTCAAATGATGTAATTATGCATATAGACCAAATATCACAAGTTGGAGAGAAGGATATCTTGATCAAATAGCCCTAAAACCCTTTCTGACCAGATCCAAATGTTAACAACTCTACATCACCAACTTTTTACTTGTGACCTCAAAATTTGTGGACATGCTCACAACTCCAAATGATGACATTACACCAAGTGGTACATCAAGGGGGGATGATTTGCATGACTAAATCTTGGAAAAGCCATTTATGTTGATTTCTAGGGTTTACCAAAGTTACATTGGCTACTTTGCCCAAATGAGCTCAAACTTGGTGGGACACCATATTTCTATGTGCCCCTTCATCTTGTTAAGTCTCATGGCAAGGAGAGTCAATTTACTTGCCCAAACCACTATCAAACACCATCAGGCAGAATCTTATAAACCATGTATTCGCCAGTTCCTTTCATCCCCATGAGTTGAAACTCCACCCAGACCCTCGTCTACTCTCTCTTAACGTCCTACATGCTTTGCTGCCCAAGGAGCAATGAGTAAGGGGGGCAGAGACCCATTTTTCTTCCCTGGCCAGCATTTTTCCCTCTCTCTCTCTCTCTCAATCCCACATCTCCTCAAGTGGCTCCCCAGGGAATCCAATGCCTTTGACACATTATTCACTCCCGTGTGCAGCCACTAGACACAAGTGGGCGCGTGAGGACGCGAGAAAAAGCTGCGGGTATCGGCCATTTGCGCTCTACAGCACGTCAATGTGCTCCCGACCGTTGACGCAGCGACCCCCGACCACCTCGAGCCTCCCCCTTGCGCCAATCGAGGTGCCTCGACGTCCGCAACACGCCACCATGCTGGCCCCCTCCTTCCCCTCTCTGTCCTGCCCGTGCCGCGCGTGCCTAGAGCCGCCCGAGCCCGCCAATGCGCGTGCGAGCTCGTGGCTCCACCCGAAGCTTGGCTCACTCCCTCTCTCTCCTCCTAGCGCCCTAATACACCCCCACGAACGGCGCAGACAACCCCTCCCCTCTCTCCTGGCTGCTCGAGCCGTTGTCGCAGCCACCCGTGCACCCCGTCCACGGTGAACCACGGGTCGGCTACCTAGGGCCGTCCCAGGCCCCCCTCTCTACTCCTTTGGCTCTATATCCCTCCCGTGCACCCCCTGGACTGACCCCATCGCCTCCTCGTGCCCTCCATATCCCTCCATGGCTAGAGAATTGCCGCTAGCCTCCGCCTAAATTCGGGCTATCCCAAGCTCGCCTTCTCTCCCTAGCCACACTAGCATCCACACCCGACCACCGCAGGCCCTCCACCGTCTCCGTTCACCCCAAGGAATGTTGAGCGCCCATGGCCAAAGGTGGCCGGCGGCCTCCTCCGCGGCCATTCAAGCCGTCGCTGTTATGGCCCTCCCAGGGTGCGGGACGCACCTAGATGGGTGCGGATCGGCCTCCTGAGCTCACTGGTGGGTGGAGCATCACCAGAGATGCCCTATAGCACCGGCCGTCGCCGTCGAACTCTCCTGTGTCTCCCGTCGCACCCGCGTGGGAGGTTGAGAACGAACCTGCCAGCGGGCCTCGCTTGTCGGCCGGCCAGCGAGCCTAAGGCACTGACGGAAGGGCCCCGCCCCATTAAGTGGAGGAGGGCTCTGCCTGCCGTCGTCTTCGCTCGGGGAAGGCGTTCTCTCAGGAATACGCCTCCTGCGTCATCAGTCCGCGTGCGGCCGAGCAGCTGGGCCGACCCACTGCTATCTTTCGCCTGGTGCGCAGGATAAGGGTAAAGCCCTTTCCCCTTTTCTTTTTCTTTTCCAAATAGCTTATAAAATCCCTAGAAGATTTAAATTAACTCCAAATTTTATGATTCAAATTTGTAGTGACTCCATAAAACATGTTCTATCACATGGTGCTATTTGCAATTTTTTCCAAAAATATTTTCTTCACAAATATTTATCAAAATGCTATTTTTCCATTTCTGTGATGAACTTTAGAAAATCACAGAGATATTATAGATGATCCAAATCCGATGATCCAAATTTCCAGGCACTTCTAAGATCCTAACCTAGTTTATGAACATTTTTCCTCATGCTTTCAGTACATCATAAATTATTGAACCATTCTATCATGTGGGGTCAACTTTGCAAATTCATAGGAAAATCATTAGATCTCCAAATCCAGTGGAACCAACTCCTAGATGTTTCTAAAATTATTCCTTGTTAAATGGCTGCCTTTGTTCATTTTTCAAAATAATTCTTCTGTACACTTCTTGCAGATCCATTAAATCCACTGATTTCATCATATTGAAATGTTCAGAAATATCCACAGATCCAATCCCAATGAAACCACTCTGGTTATTTTTCATATAACCAGATATGTCCTAGAAAGTCCAACTCCTATTTTAAGAGCACTTTTATTTTTGCCTTCTTGTGTTGCTTATTGTAAATTTTTCCGACGTTAGTTGATGAAGTAGACGGAGTACTTGGAGAAGGACAAGAAGACTTGAAGACTCTGATGAACCAGGCAAGCATCCCTTTGACCATGTTGAACCCTTTTATGTCATGAAAGCATTATCCTTGTTTCGTCGGGTGCATGATATAACTTGAATGGCAACCTTGCCAGGCTTGCCTCCGTTGCAGACCCCGTTGATACTTGCATTTCTCATGACTCTGACCGTGTTTAGAATGATGTTGCTGAGTTGTAGAAATAAGCTACAGTAGTTGGCTATGCAGAATGGATCAGGGTTATGCATTGAAAGAAACAAGTGTGGTTTGACATACTCGCAAACAACCCAGTGGGTGCCACTAATGCCCATGCGACATTATGAGGAACTAGGGCACGACTTGGTGGAGAAGTAGTGTACCGAGGCTTGATGAAAGTGTTGTTTACAGAGACGGATTAGATTTTAAGATGTGTTGACTGTCCCAAGCAAACATGCGCAACCACTCTACCCCTTTATGGGACGGGGCATTATCGATTACCTAGGCCGATACTAGCATGGTGCCCACATTACTAGTGATGGGGGTGACATGAGGTCACTCTCGGGACGGGGTCGTGCTTGGATAGGCGGCCATGACTATTTTTACTGGGCACCGGACACACTGTTGGTCCCTGTGTGTATGTGTGATAATGGAAAGGACAGAGTCCCAAGATCTTGATGTTTATACACAAAGGTCGTGTACCAACGAATGGACCCTATTTTAGTCTCGCCTAGGGAAAGATATTGATCGGGTGCTTCCCCCGAGTACTTGAGGTACTGCGGGATCCTGGGTCACACGAACGCTTCCCGGATCTTGTGGGTAAAGTGTGCAACCTCTGCAGAGTGTAAAACTATTCGAATAGCCGTGTCCACGGTCAAGGACAGTTGGGTGGTGCTGCTTAAACTATGTCCATATGTTTCTGGAAAAACAACACGGTTTGGTAAATATGTTGACGTGATTCATAAGGAAGTCACGATGATCTTGAGCATGAGTTGTACATAACTCTTTCTCGATGTTGATGTCTATAACCCCATGATACTTGTTGCAGACACATTCATGTCATTGATAAATATTGATCATACTTGCATGAGAAAACTAGCTTTCCACAAAACTGCCAATTTAGTAGTAGAGCCTTGCATAATTATTCTATTATCACTCTTGGGTTGCTTGCGAGTACATTCAAACGTACTCACTAGCTTGTCCCTGGCTATTTACTTGGCCATGCATGAAAGAGCAGGTATACGACGAAGAGTTCTTTGGTGACGATTGTGCGAGCTAGGACACTTCCCAGTCAGAATGCCTGTAGGGTTAAGGAAGATGGCATGGGTCCAAGTTGTCAACAAAGATTTCCGCTGCGATGATTTATACTCAAGACCTGACCATAATGGCCACAATTTGTGTAACACTGTATGTATGGATGTAAGACACTTGTTATCCAGCTTCTATGTGTTTGGTGAGCATTGATCTCTGGGATCATCGTACACGTGCATTCGGTGATCACAACTTATGAGTCGGGGTCCCCACAGTCGGGCCGCAAGCTGGTGCACCTGAGGCGCGTGCTTGCGGGAGCTCGTCCCAATGCAGTGTTGGCCTGACGGTGGGAGGGGCCGCTGATGGCTTGAAGAGTCGCTCTTCAAATACGTCGGGGTCTTGTGGCAAGCGTCGGGATGCCCTTTTGGCAATGTTATCCGCCTCCTTGTTCGTGCCACGCGGTATGTGATGCAATTCCAATCCCAGGAACCGCTTCTCAATTTTATGCACTTCCTCAAGGTATGCATCCATGTGCTCGTCCTACGGTGTGTATGCGAAGTTGGAGAAGTTTACTAGAAGCTGGGAGTCCCCTTTGATGGTGATGCGCTTTAGCCCCAGCGCAGCAGCATCCCCGAGGCCAGCAATCAGGCCCTCATACTCTGCGATGTTGTTGGAGACCTTTTCGCCATTCTGGAAGCATAGTTGCACGATGTAATAGAGCTTATCCTTGGTAGGTGAGATGAGCACAGCTCCAGCCCCCACGCCGTGTCACGCGAAGGCTCTGTCAAAGTACATGACCCATCCATATGGGGCTTTGTCTCCAGGGGTGAGGGAGCGGTCTTCGCTCACCTCCTGGCCTCGGGTGTCAGTCCATTCTTCCATGAAATCAGCGAGGGCTGCTCTGTCGGCATTCTGGGAACGGGGGTACCCAGACTTGCCTGACTGCGGCCCAGGGCGTGGCTCATCAGGCATCCTGGTATAGCCCAACTTCGTTAGCAACCACTCAAGACCCTTGCGAGGGGCCGAGCCTCACGAGGCAGACGACGCAAGACATCCCCTGGGGCGGCCTCACTAGGCTGGCTCATGAGGATCAGAGGTATCAAGGCAAGGGGTACCTCGCGAGGTCGTCGTGACGTGAGCAGTGACGACCGAGGCCAGGCGGGTGCCAGCGGGCACAGAGTGCCAGTTTCTTCTTTGCTGCTAAAGGAGCAGGTGCTTGTGAGGAGTCCTGAGGCGTTAGGCAAAGGTTTCCATATCGGTGCAATGAGACAAAGACCAGCAGGATGGCAGAGTGGAGGTCATCGCGGAGCCCACGGCGGCGTCACCACCAGAGCCTTTGGCAGGGGAAGACCACCTTTTGTCAGGATAGCTTGTACTAGTTGTCCCCCTTCAAATTTGGCCGTTGTGGGATCCCTTCCCGCTCAATATTTGGGAAGAGGACCCGGGCCACTATAAATAGGACTAGCCACCACCATTGATCTCATCGGATTGGGAGTTGATCAGATAGAAGGCCACACACCCACAACGTCACTCGAGCACAAGAACACCTCTTCTCAAGAGGCAGTTCTCCCCATGTACTAGTTCTTCATCAGCCTACAAGGCAATCCACCACACTACACTGGATTAGGGTATTACACCACAACGGTGTCCTGAACCAATATAAACCTTGTGTCCCTTGTTCTTCAGATCTGACGAGCTAGGGCTAGGGACCGACGATTAGACGAGCTAGGGCGGATGGAGAGATCTTCGTGCGCACCCCAGAGTTCGAACCACAAGGGTTTTGCCGGAACCCTAGATCCGACATTTGGCGCACCGGGTAGGGGTGTGCCGAAACTTCCCTTCCGTCGATCCGCTTCGCCTCCCACCGGTTCCATGGCCGACGCTCGCACAGCCCGTGCTGAGCGGCGGGCTTCCCTTGCCGCCCGCGTCACTCAGACTGCTCCTGTCGGCGGACCGCCCCGCCGTTCTCCATCGCATGCCGCTATCGCCGCCACTCGCCCGGTGCGGCATGAACAACAGGCCTCATCCCTGCACCCCTCCGTGCGACGAGACGGACACACCACGACCCCGTCACTAACCTCAGCAGTCTCGTCATCCATGCTCGTCACAGACCCGCGGACGCGCAGGGTGCGTTGCTCTTGGCACGCGAGTTCCTGTGCTACAGCCCCGTTGACGACTTCTACGAAGAATGTCTCGACCGCATCATCGAGCTCGTCAGCACCGCTGGGGGCTCTCCAGCGCCATCCCTCTCCCTACCTCATCCGCCTCCCCATGCGGACGACGTGGCCCGTGAAGCTCCACTGCTACCTCCGCATCAAGGCATCGTCCAAGACCCAAGGCACGTGGCCCCGCGGGGGAGCGCCAACGCTCCTTCCACCACCGTGTCGAGACCGCGTGGCCCCCACCGCGGTGGCACGCAAGGACCAAGATCAAGTTCCGCCTCCCTGACAAGCTCCGGTGTCAACAGCAGGCTGCAAGGCCCTCGCCCCCGAGCTGCGCAACGTCAACTGGCGTGGGAAATTCAAGCCCGACCTACCTCCAAGCTACGACGGAACCCCCGACCCTGCAGAGTTCCTGTAGCTCTACGAGCTGAGCATCAAAGCATCCGGCGGCAATGGGAAGATCATGGCGAACTGGTTCTGTAATGCCCCGGATGTAACACTTTCCCTATATGGCAATATATAAACTTTGGCTTCATCAGTTCCATTCCGGGTTTTTCGTCTTTTCGGGTTTTCGTAGTTTAGTCGTGTGCGTGTGTGCTTTTCATCCATGTCATGTTGTCATGTGCATTGCATTGCATTTGTGTTGTCGTTTGCATCCGGTCCCACTAGTCTCTTCCCGTTGTCCGTTTCGAGTTCCGACGCTCTCACACGTGCCCGTGGCATCCCCGAGTCCTTCTTTCGTGTTTGGCCATGTAACGTTTCCGGAATGGCGTGAGACTTGTCGTGCGATGTTGTTTTGATACGTGTAGGCCGCCTGTCAAGTTTCGTCGCGTTTGGAGTTCGTTTGATACTCCAACAGTTAACCTCGTGGGCCAAAAGTACCTCCTCTTTGAGGCCCAAGACCCCCTCCACAACAGCCCAACAACGCAGCTCAAACCTTCCCATCATCTCGGTCGTTGAATTCTGATCGCGTGGCCGAAAACCGTTCCGCATTTGGACTCTCCTAGCTCCTTGTGCCTATAAAAACGTCCACCCCTCCATTTTTCTCGTCCAAACCCTAGTCCTCCTCCTAGCTCCAGCCGCGCCTCGTTTTCTGTACCGGGCGGACGTGTCCGTCCGCGCCGCACACAGCCGCCGCCTCCCACCACGCGGGCCCGCCGGGCCCGTCCCCGGCCCCAGCGGCCTGCATCGCACCGCCGCCCAACCTCCCGCGCCCCCGCGCCTTCGTCCCCGCCGCCGGCCGGGCGCGCCGCCGCCGCCCCGGTGACAGGCCATCGCAGGCCAAGCCCCGGCTCTCCTCCAGCTCCCTTAGAGCGCCGCCGCCCGAGCTCAGGTGAGCTTCGCCGCCGGCCGAGCCCCGGCCCCTCCGAGCCCTCGCCGCCGGGAGGCAGCCGCCCGTCGAGCCTCCCCGCCGGCGCCCGTCCTCCAGCCGGCCACCGCAAACTCCGGCCGGCCGCTTCGAGGTCTGCCGCCGAAGCCATTCCAGATCGGGGGTCAGCGCCTGATCCGATCGGCCCCCCAACTGGGCTGAAACCCTAACGGGCGCAACCCGCGGACCCGCTGCGCCAATCCGCCCATTGACCCGCGAGCCCGATCCGCACCCGCTCCGTTGACCCAGCCCGGAAGCCTTTGACCAGATCCGAGGAGGTTGTTTTTCCAAGTCTTTTTCTGCTATTTTCATTGTCTGATGCATTATTGTGTAGGCCATAACTTTTACTGTGCTTGTCCGTTTTGTGCATATAATATGTCAAAATGATCGTGGTGATGTGTACTATGTTTTGTTCCATTGTGTCATGCATGTTTGAGTCCATCTAGATGTCTTAATCATCATGAAAAGAGTGCTACTTGATATAAACTGGTGCTATTAGTTGTTTTCATGCCATGTTTGAGATGTGATAACTTGGTGCATGTTTATCCAAATGAAGCAAATGATAGGTCAAAATGTTCATCATGAGATGCTCTACATGTTGGGTGCTATAGCATGCTTGTTAGAGTTCATATTGCCATGTTTATATTTGTTGCAAAAGTGCATGTGGCTGTTAGGTTTTGTAACTTGTTACGAGATGCCTAGTTGAGGAGTTCGTTGTTATTGTTGTGTTTGTCCCCATGTTGCATGCTTATATGTTTTGGTTTCCCCATCATGTGTACTTTGTTGTGGTACAAAACTTTTGCCATGCTATGCTTTGAGGTGACTTAAACATGCTCACAAACATGCCATGATAATATTGTTGTTTTAACACTTAGTGAAATTTCACTAAGTCTGGAATCTGTAATATCCAGATGCTATGTTTGCTTGTTGTCCTAGGAAAATCCATGTTAGTTTTGGGGTGGCCATTGATGATTCCTTGTTGTATATGTTGTTGTCTATCCATACATGCCCTCACATGCTCATTTGGGTTGCTGTAGCATATTTAATTCTTGCTCCCAAGTTGCTATAAAATATTGCTGTCAGGATTTTATTGTCATGTTCAAAATGTTGTAGCTTGTTGCTATTGATCCATGCCTCCTATGGAGATGCTCCAATGGAATTGTTTGCTGTAGGATATGTCTACTTCATGTCCATGCTTCTTATCACCATGTTTGAGTGTTGTAGAGTATATATTTCTTGCCCCAAAGTTGCTATGTGGCTGTTAATTTCAGCTTTGCATTGTTTCTTGTTTCGGTGTATCTTTTAGCCCGTTGCTCCGATTTGAGCAAGTCCTATATGAAACTTGTGTGATTTTACATGTATATCCATAATATCATCTTGTTAAAATGTTTGGAGTATGTTTGCTTGATGTTTGGGTGCATCTTGCACCGTTGCCATGCTTATCTTGTTTTGATCATATCTTCTAGGCCGTAGCTCCGTTTTAAACAAACTATATATGAAACTTGACTAGAATTTCGTGTAGATTGTCATGGTGTATGTTAAATTTCTGTTTAACAACTTTAACTTAAGGTTTGATCAGATCTGGACTAATTTCAAACTATGCATATGAGGACTTACCGGTTTTGTCTTAAGTAGTTTCCGACCTCATTTAAACCTGCTGTTTCTTGTGTTGTTTCTCTATGCTTCCTACCTTGCCATGTTTTGCATCCTAAATAGACTTGTCTTGCATCCTACTTGCTAGAGTAAATTGTCTTGTTCTTGTGTTGTTTCTCTGTGTTTCCTATGTTGTCTTGCTCTGCATCCTAAGTGCATCTGCTGTGCTTCCTTAGAGCATCAGCCATGCATCCTGTAGTTTGCGCATTGCATCTTGTTTGATTCCGTGCCTCGTGTGTTCTTGTGTTGAGTAGAGCTGGAAGCCGAGACCGAGTACGAGAACGAGGTTACTACCGAGGTTGAGAACGAGGAGTCCTCTTACGATCCCATCGACGACTCGACAGGCAAGATGACCTGACCCAGATATCATTACTATCTTTTCCTATTGCTAGAAGTCTCGCTCTTTAGCTTATTGCCTCGATTCCCATGTTTGTCTGTCAGCCTCTTATTGTAACCATGAATCTTTCTAACCACCCTACCTATGCAAACCTTTGTTTGGCTGAGTAAGCTTCGCTCAGCCCCTCTTATAGCATTGCTAGTTGCAGGAGAAGATTTGAAGATTCTTGCTTCATGTTGAAGCTTGTTGGGATATCACACTATATAAACTCTTTAATTCAATCATCTATATATTGGTAATGGGTGGAAGGCTAAGCCTCTTGCTTGGTGATTTGTTCCACTCATGCCGCCCTAGGAACCGTATAAACCGGTGTTATGTTCCTTGATTTTGCGTTCCTCACACGGTTGGGGTTATTGGACCCCCTCGATAAACCGCTTAGCGCTAAGTCTTTTCCAGCGAGGCCCAACATTGGTACTCCATTCGCCTAACAACTAAAACTTGCCGAGGGAGTAATTAACCCGAGGATTAATTAATCAACCCCCCTGGGCCAGTGCTCGATTTGAGTGTTGGTCCAAACTAGAGTCGTGTGCGGTACCCCCTTGGCAACTTGGGTTTTGGTCACTGTACGCTGTGCTCATCCGGTCGTGGCCTGAGACTAGATACGCGCGGCTACTATCAGGGTGTCGGCACGCCGTGAGGTCTTGCTGGATTAGTCTTACCTTAGTCGGATTATCTTGAGCACGGGATTCCGAGGATACTCGGGCCTTCCCACCTTGGAGTTGCGACTCCGCGGATCGTGGGCTTGTAATGGGCCAAGTTGGAACACCCCTGCAGGGTTTTGAACTTTCGAAAGCCGTGCCCGCGGTTATGTGGCAGATGGGAATTTGTTAATATCCGGTTGTAGAAAACTTGACACCATGTTCAGAACACACTACCAGCGTGAGTACCGTGACGGTCATTTTCCGAAAGGGGTTCGGGAAGTGAACACGGTGAGGTTATGTTTGACGTGCTTAGTTAGGATCACTTCACGATCACTTTATCCGCTCGTGGCACTTCTCTTCTCACTCTTATTTACGTAAGCTAGTGCTAGTGCAGTTGTAGCCTTTTATTCTTTCTTCAGCCTTGTTCCACACCCAAGGCTTAGATAGTTCTGCTACCCGGGAACGGGATTGCTGAGTCCTCTGTGGCTCACATATTCTACACCACACCAGATGCAGGTACCATGGTGAGCTCCTCGGGTGACGGCACCGAGCTATACTGGGAGTACGATGAGGAACGTAGCCGTTACTATGTGCACTATCCCGATGATCAGTAGTGGTTTCTACTAGGGGCGATTCAAACCTGTGGCTTTATGTATGTTTGGTATCTTTCATTTGGATCTTCACCCGTAGACGGGTTGTGATGTTATTTGAATGATGTTTGGCTATGTAATGAATTGTGTGACGTGGCGAGTGTAAGCCAACTATCTCCTTTTTGCAATTTCATCCCTATTTTTACATGAGTCGTGCAAAGATACCGAACTTGCGATCATTCCAGAATGGGCTTATACCTTTAAGTCGTGCCTCGACACGTAGGAGGTATAGTCCCATCCTGGGCATTACAGGTTCCCCGTGGCCCTCAAAGATGGCGCGCGCTCGTGGCTCATGAACCTGCCCGCAGGATCGATCTCCACCTGGAGCAAGATGCACGAGCAGTTCATCGCCAACTTCCAGGGCACCCGAGACCACCCCCCGGCCGCGGGTGACCTGTGGCGTATCAAGCAACAACCAGGAGAAACCCTGCAGAAGTTCATCCGACGCTTCAACAGTGTCTGCGTCAAGATCCCCAAGGTCACGTATGAGGCCATCATCTCGGCGTTCTCAGATGGTGTCCGCGACGTCAAGATGAATGAGGAGCTCGCCATCCACGAGGATTTGTGCACGTCCCTAGAGTTGGTCCACCTTGCAACCAAGTGCGCCAGAGCTGAGGAGGGGCGCCTCTTCCTCGTCGAGCTCTCCGTTGCTGAACCTAAAGACTAGAAGACCAAGAGCAAGGACGTAAGGTGCAAATGAGCGGCAGTGCTCGTGGATGAACCGGAGATGGAGTGCGGCCGCGATTACCCAGAATCATCCAAGAACAGTCGGGCATTTTGCGCCTTCCACAACGTGCACAGCCACAACACTGACGACTGTCAAGAGCTCAGGGCCCTCCGGAAGGACGCGTCATCTAACGCCCTGAGCGCAGAAACCGTGGCTACGGCCGTGGGGGAAGCCGGACCGGGGGACGCTGGGACGACCACGGCCCCCACCAGGAGTTGCGTATTCAACCTCGGGAGGACCGTTGGCGCGATCAGCCCCGTGAGGGCGCCTGGAGGGACCAGCCTCGTGAGGACCATCCTCAGGGCAAGGCTAGCCTTCCACCTCTGCCGCCACCAAGGAGAAACGATGACCAGGACTAGGGGGCTGGGGGCTTCTAGGAGCCACATGCCATCGCCTGCATCTCGGGCGGAGCACAGGCCCCAGCTTCTCAGTGCCTCTTCAAGCAGTTCGCCCTGGAAGTAAACGCGGCTCCTCCCAAGCTCAAGGCTACTTGCCCACTCAGGTGGTCCTGGTGCCCCATCACCTTCAGTTCAGTAGACCAGCTCAAGTGCGCGGCTACGGCCGGCGCCCTCCCGATGCTTCGTTCGCCCGTCATCAGCAACGTCCAAGTCCATCGAGACATTCGACAGCCTCAAGTACCCTACGATTAGTTGCTGCCTACCAAGCCCTTCTCCGGAGTGACTGATGGCTCCATCACCCCCATAGGGAAGGTCTGCCTGCCTGTCACCTTTGGCAAGCGCGACAACTACCACACTGAGCTCATCAACTTCGATGTCGCCCACATCCATCTTCCTTACAATGCCATCCTCGAGTAACCAGCCCTGGCCAAGTTCATGGCAGTGACTCACCACGGTTACAACGTCCTCAAGATGCCAAGAAGCGGCGGCGTCATCCCATCGCCTGTGAAGAGAAGGACGCAGTGTGCTCACTCGAGCGTGCTTACCAGGCGGCAGCAGTCGAGAATCCGGACCACGACAGCATCATCTACCCTCCTGAGGTCGTCCCCAAGAAGAAGAAGCACATGCTCGCCCTGGAGCCTCATGGGGATGCAGCACCTGGTAGCAGCACCTCGGGACCTACACCTAGGGAGGGGCCGCCTCCCTCCCTCGTGTAGGAAGGCGCGCCTGCGCCTTCCTCGGGCTGGGCTCGGGGGCTCTCCTCTGGAGGGCCTCTGACTTAGCCAATGTCACGAGGGAGGCGCTCGGGCACCATGTGGAGGAGTGCTTCACCTCACACTTCCCTCCGGAGGCCTCAAGGCGTATGCCACCAAGCGTTCAGGAGTTCATCAGCCAAACCATCAAAGACCTACAGGTGCTGATACGTCCAAAACGTATCTATAATTTCTGCTTGCTCCATGCCACTTTTGGGTGATATTTCTATGATATTCATACACTTCCATACACTTTTGATCATATTTGGACTAACTTACTAATCCAGTGCACCCCAGTGCCAGTTTCTGTTTTCGACTGTTTTTGTATTTCAGGTTTTCACGTTTCGAGAACTGCCCAGAAAAATCCAGAAAAATTATATAAAAAATCAGCGTTCCGGAAACAACACTGCGTCCGAAGGGCAGCCTGGGGGGGCCACCAGGGCTCCAGGCGCCCTGGCGGCGCCCCCCCCCCTGGGCCGCGCCGGGGGGGCGCCTGGGCCCCCCGAAGCTCCCCTGATGCCCTACTTTGGCATATATTTAAAGGGTCCTCCGAAACCCTCAGAACAGGAACTCTTTTCGCGATCCCATCTCTGTTCCGCCGCCGCCGCCGCTTCCAAGATCGGGAGCACTAGGAGAACTCTTCCCGACACCCTGCCGGAGGGGAGGATCACCACCGGGAGCTTCTCCACCACTATGGTCGCCTCCCGGATGACTCGTGAGTAGTCTCCCTTGGACCATGAGTCCAAGACCAGTAGCTATGTGATGTTCTCCTCCCGTTCTTGTGCTTCACTAATTAGTCCTCGTGAGCTGCCCTACATGATCGAGGCACCTATGTAATCCTTATGTTGTTGCTATGTTGAGTTTGCTGGGATCCGATGGATTATGAGATTATGTTCAGATTGATCTTGAGTAATATATTTGATTCACCTCTTTTATATTTTTGTTCATAAGTAATTCTTGCATGTTCTCCGTTGTTATTTATTGCTTTGGCCGAGTAATAGGTAGTGACTCCAAGAGGGAACGTTATGCTCGATTGTGGGTTCATGCCCCTCGATGACTAGCTTGAGTGACAGAAACATGAGTCTAGGGGATGTGCTGTTGCCACAAGGGGGAAAACAACGGTGCTTGTGCCCGCGGGTGCAAGGATAGTTTACTTTATGCAAAGTTCTTTTAATGCAGTTGTCTATTGCATTGAGTTTACACTATGGGTGGGACTCGCAACTTAATACCAGCGAGATGTTCTGGATAGATATCTCAAGGTGGATGATTAGTAGTAGATATTGATGGATTTCGGTCTACTTACTTTGGCGTACCGCCCATGCTTTGAACCTCAACCTTTCTTGCAATGTAGTCAGCATTGGTTTGCGTTCGTGGTCCTGTCAATTGCCCAGCTGTAATTTGTTTACCTCACATAGCTGTTTTATCGTCTTTTGGGAGAGAGACATCACTAGCGAACATCATGAGACTCCGGTCCATATTACCATCATTGATCGCATCCACTATTTACTTTTCGCTATTTACTTACTATTGCAAAACATTATCTATCACTACTATCATTGCTTTTAGTCCTTTGTGAACTACAAGGCTGGAGGGATTGACAACCTCTTTGTACTCGTTGGGAGCAAAGTTATTTGTATCTGTGTGCAGGTCCACGTTGATTGCTACTAATCTGGCGTCGTAGCAATTGACACCTACTTGTTGAACCTAGGAGTCTCTGGGGATTCGATCCTTGGCATCTTTGCTAAGGGAAAACACTTCTACTTACTGCATCTTACACCTTTCACTTGGGGTAACCAACGAGGGGTTCGAGGCCCATCAGGGAGTATTTTCTGGCGCCGTTGCCGGGGACTCCACTCTTCAGGATAGGGGAGTTGCATGCTATCTTTTACCTTTGCTTTTTAGTCTTGTTAGTTTACCTTTCATTTTTTCTTTAGTTCCTTTTATCGAAAATCACAAAAATAGTTATCTTGCTTGCTTGCTACTATGGGTTCCACCGAGAACACCAAGTTGTGTGACTTCACTAGTCACAACAACGATGACTTTATCAGCACACCTATCACTACACCTGCCACTTCAGCACCTTCATATGAAATTAAACCTGCTTTACTGAACTTAGTCATGAAAGATCAATTCTCCGGTGCTGCAGATGATGCTGCTTTACACTTGAACAACTTTGTTGAACTTTGTGATATGCAAAATTAACAAGAAATAGATGGTAATATTGTTAAGCTTAAGCTTTTTCCTTTCTCCTTGAGAGGAGGAGCTAAAATATGGTTTCAGTCTTTGCCTAGAAATAGCATAGATTCATGGGACAAGTGCAAAGATGCTTTTATTGGAAAATACTATCCACCTGCTAAAATTATCCAACTTAGAAGTAACATAATGAATTTTAAACAATTGGATAATGAAAACGTTGCCCAAGCTTGGGAACGCATGAAATCTCTTATCAAGAACTGCCCTACTCACGGTTTGACTACTTGGATGGTTATCCAAACTTTTTATGCAGGCTTGAACTTTACCTTGCGGAACTTGTTAGATTCGGCCGCGGGAGGAACTTTTATGTCAACTACACTTGGTGCTGCCACAAAGCTTCTCGATGAGATGATGACCAACTATTCCCAATGGCACACCGAACGCGCTCCAACAGGTAGGAAGGTAAACTCTGTCGAGGAGATCTCCTCCCTTAATGAAAAAGTTGACTTGATCATGTCTCTACTTTCGAAGCAATCTACTGTTGATCCTCGTGATGTTCCTTTAAATTCTTTGATTGCTCAAGAACAAGTAGATGTGAACTTTATCTCTAGAAACAATTTTAACAACAATGCTTATAGGAGTAACTTTGGTAACAATCCTAGACCGTTCCCCTCTAACTCTTATGGGAACAACAATGCTTATCCTAGTACCAAGAACCCCACTACTGAACTAGAGACTATGCTTAGAGATTTCATCACTACCCAAAAATCCTTTAATAAGAATGTAGAAGAGAAACTACACAAACTAGATGATCTTTCTTTTAAGGTAGACCACTTAGCCAATGAGGTAAAATTGCTAAAAATTGAAACTTCTCCTCTTAAGGAGAGGGAAGTCATCCCTATTAATGCTACTCAAGTACAAATTAATGAAAACATTAGGATGATGGCTAAGCTTAAAGAAAGATGGGCTAGAGAAAGGGAGGAAGAGGAAAGAATTATGAGCCTTCCTACCCACCATAATGTTGCTACTATCCAAGTTATTGAGGATGTTCACACTCTTAGCACCCAATGTACTCCTGGTCCCAATGGACCTATTAATGGCGATGCTATGACTATAGAAACTACCAAACAAGTGAATCCTAAGGACACCACTACCACTTTACTTGATGCTCGTGACCTTGATTTTGATAATTGCACTCTTTCCGAAGTTATTGATTTCCTTCACAAGATGTCTAGAGATCCCCGCACTAGCACGCTTAACCTTGCCTTCACAGAGCATATCACTAATGCTCTCATCAAAGCTAGGGAGGAGAAACTTAGAGTAGAAGCCTCCATACCTAGAAAGCTAGAAGATGGTTGGGATCCTATGATAAAAATTAATTTGAATGACTTCTCTTGTTATGCATTATGTGATGTTGGTGCTAGTATCTCTGTTATGCCCAAAAGACTATATGATATGCTTAAATTGAAACCTTATGATTCTTGTTCTTTTGGTGTTCGTCTCGTTGATTCTTCCATAAAGTAACCTTTGGGGAGGATCGACGATGTTCTTATTGTTGTCAATGATAATTATGTGCCCGTTAATTTCACTATTATGGATATTGAATGTGATCCTTCATGTCCAATTATTTTGGGACGTCCCTTTTTGCGCACCGTTGGTGCTATCATTGACATGAAAGAGGGTAATATAAAATTTCAGTTTCCTCTCAAGAAAGGGATGGAACACTTCCCTCGTAAGAAGGTCAAGTTACCTTTTGAGTCCGTTGTACGGGCTAGTTATTCTTTTACTCTTGATAAAACTTGATCTATGCATTATGCCTAGCTTAAAGGCATAAAAGAAAGCGCTTTTGGGAGGCAGCCCACATGAATAAATTTTTTGCTTTTGTTGTGTCTTGATGTTGTTTACTGTTGTATCATCATCATTGTATCTTTGCTTTTCATATTTGTGCCAAGTATAGCCTTTGATTGATAGAAAGTTCAAAAGTTGTGAGGTGCTGTCCAGGAAACAGATTCTGTCTTTGGATAGAAAAATTCGTATAAAATCACCAGATCATCTCTTTGGTCTGAATTTTTTCGACAGCGTTCTCTATATAATTGTCTTTCGTGCGTATGTTCTGAGTTTTTTGATTTGAGTTGCAGAAGTATCCCGAACAGATCAATTACTACCTGCTGTTCTGTTTTTCACAGATTCTGTCATGTTTTGCCTTTCCTTCACTTTGCAAATCAAGAGCTTGCTTTTCCTTTGCAAAAACCTTTTGGCAATCTTGAGAAACAGTAGAACTTCAAGAATATCTTTATTTCCAGCAAGGTATAATTATTTTATTAAGGGTACTAACCTCACTAATCAGATTATGATGAGTTATGTATGAAGGGAGTTTTCAAGTGTGCGAGGGAAGATGATAAAAAGATTCAGGAGTGTCAAGCGCTCAAGCTTGGGGATGCCCCCGTGCACCCCCAAGAAATATTCAAGGAGACTCAAGCGTCTAAGCTTGGGGATGCCCCCGTGCATCCCCTTCTCCATCAATATTATCAGTTTGTCTTTCGTTTCGCTATATTTTTATCACTTCATGTGTTATGTGCTATGCCTGGAGCGTGTTGCTTTTAGTTTCCTTTTTTGTTTTTCATAACGAGTCGGAACTCAGCATTCCTTTATGTGGGAGAGAAACACGCTCCACTTCTACCTAGAACATAACATAGAATTTTTATATCTATCTATGCTGTGTGTGTTCTTTGTCTTTTAATAGCTACTATCATGCTCTGCTCTTAGTATTCATGCTTATCTGTTCAAAGAGCTTTTGTTTAGTTGGTTGCTTGAACTCTCTTTAATTACCATGCTCACCTTATTAAGAGAGTTTGCTTCCGTTGCATTGGTTTGTGTCTATGATAAAGATGCTACTTGCATGATGGTGCTTAGTAGTTCAGGTTTTCTTATGGTTAATCTCAAATAGCTGGGGGGTTCCCAATGTGTTATTGGATTACCAACTTGATTTGTTTGCCTATGATGTGGTATGATTTAGTAATATCTTCCTTCGAGAATTTATTTTGATTGACTTGGCGTATGCTCACGCATATTCAAAGACTGTAAAGAAAGGCTGTCAAGCCTTGATGATCTTTTATTTCTAAGTAGCGATATAACTACCATGCCTGATTCAATATTGCTTTGTCGCTCTGCATGATTATGACCGTCATTGCTCTCTTAGTTGGTCGCTCCCAGTCTTTTTGCTAACCTCCACCTGTACTAAGCAAACTAACCATGCAATACATAGCTCATGGGAAAGTAGCCTAAAAACTATTGTGGTAAAGAATATGTTGCCTATGTATCTTATTTCTTATGAGTTGCTTGCTGAGCGGTAACAATGTTTCTGGGGACGCCATCAATTGTCACACTTTTGTTGAATATCATGTGAGTTTCTATGCATGTTCGTCTTGTCCGAAGTAAGAGTGATTTGCCGTGGGTTGAATTAATATGCATATTGTTAGAGAAGAACATTGGGCCGCCAACCAAAGCCATGCATCATGGTGGAAGTTTTAGCTTGGACCTTAATCCTCAATCTCTTCTGAGAATATGCTTATGCATTGAAGAGGAGTCCATCATCTATTTTCTATGTTGTCCCGGTATGGATGTCCTCAAGTTGAGATCTATCAAAAACGAGAAATCAAATGCGATTTATCTCCTTGGACCTTTGTACAGGTGGCATAGAGGTACCCCTTTGTGACACTTGGTTAATACATATGCAATGAAATGATAACCCATGGAAATCCGAGCTAATTAGGACAAGGTGCGAGCACTATTAGTATTCGATGCATGAGGCTTGCAACTTATAGGATGTTTTATACATGACACATATGAAGTACTACTACCGTTGACACAATTGCTTCCATGTTTTCAAAATAAGAAGCTCTAGCACTTAACCTTTCTTTTACTTTTATGTTGAAGCACCAACTACTGAGAGCATGATTGTCATTCTAAGTTTAACGTGCATTGTCCCAAAGTAGCATTGTCTTTTGCATGATTGTGATATCGTTTATTCTGAAATGATTGTATCTAGTCGTCACTTGAACCTTGAAGGTGCCCCTGCATTTATGTTTTGCATCACTAAAGGGGGCAAGCTAGATATCACTTTATCATATTTGCACATCATGTTCATTGCAAATCTTTTTGATGCTTCAGTTTCATGTTGTAAAACTTTCAGTCATTTGTGATTTTCTCATGAGGCAACTTAATTACTTTAGAATCATTGTCTCAGTAAGCTTTTGTCATATGACTATGAAAAGTCCTATATGGTTAATAGCATGTCACCACAGAAATTATTCTTGTTATCATTTACCTACTCGAGGACGAGCAGGAATTAAGCTTGGGGATGTTGATACGTCCAAAACGTATCTATAATTTCTGCTTGCTCCATGCCACTTTTGGGTGATATTGCTATGATATTCATACACTTCCATACACTTTTGATCATATTTGGACTAACTTACTAATCCAGTGCACCCCAGTGCCAGTTTCTGTTTTCGGCTGTTTTTGTATTTCAGGTTTTCACGTTTCGAGAACTACCCAGAAAAATCCAGAAAAATTATATAAAAAATCAGCGTTCCGGAAACAACACTGCGTCCAAAGGGCAGCCTGGGGGGGCCACATGGGCTCCAGGCGCCCTGGCGGCGCCCCCCCCCCCCCCCCCCGGGCCCCCCC
>LR738712.1:274346435-274369468 GCA_902687465.1 Secale cereale
CGCCGGGGGGGGGGGGGCGCCTGGGCCACCCGAAGCTCCCCCGATGCCTTACTTTGGCATATACTTAAAGGGTCCTCCGAAACCCTCAGAACAGGAACTCTTTTCGCGATCCCATCTCTGTTCCGCCGCCGCCGCCGCTTCCAAGATCGGGAGCACCCTGAGAACTCTTCCCGGCACCCTGCCGGAGGGGAGGATCACCACCGGGAGCTTCTCCAGCACCATGGACGCCTCCCGGATGACTCGTGAGTAGTCTCCCTTGGACCATGAGTCCATGACCAGTAGCTATGTGATGTTCTCCTCCCGTTCTTGTGCTTCACTAATTAGTCCTCGTGAGCTGCCCTACATGATTGAGGCACCTATGTAATCCTTATGTTGTTGCTATGTTGAGTTTGCTGGGATCCGATGTATTATGAGATTATGTTCAGATTGATCTTGAGTAATATATTTGATTCACCTCTTTTATATTTTTGTTCATAAGTAATTCTTGCATGTTCTCCGTTGTTATTTATTGCTTTGGCCGAGTAATAGGTAGTGACTCCAAGAGGGAACGTTATGCTCGATTGTGGGTTCATGCCCCTCGATGACTAGCTTGAGTGACAGAAACATGAGTCTAGGGGATGTGCTGTTGCCACAAGGGGGAAAACAACGGTGCTTGTGCCCGCGGGTGCAAGGATTGTTTACTTTACGCAAAGTTCTTTTAATGCAGTTGTCTGTTGCATTGAGTTTACACTATGGGTGGGACTCGCAACTTAATACCAGCGAGATGTTCTGGATAGATATCTCAAGGTGGATGATTAGTAGTAGATATTGATGGATTTCGGTCTACTTACTTTGGCGTACCGCCCATGCTTTGAACCTCAACCTTTCTTGCAATGTAGTCAGCATTGGTTTGCGTTCGTGGTCCTGTCAATTGCCCAGCTGTAATTTGTTTACCTCACATAGCTATTTTATCATCTTTTGGGAGAGAGACATCACTAGTGAACATCATGAGACTCCGGTCCATACTACCATCATTGATCACATCGACTATTTACTTTTCGCTATTTACTTACTATTGCAAAACATTATCTATCACTACTATCATTGCTTTTAATCCTTTGTGAACTACAAGGCCGGAGGGATTGACAACCTCTCTGTACTCGTTGGGAGCAAAGTTATTTGTATCTGTGTGCAGGTCCACGTTGATTGCTACTAATCTGGCGCCGTAGCAATTGACACCTACTTATTGAACCTAGGAGTCTCTGGGGATTCAATCCTTGGCATCTTTGCTAAGGGAAAACACTTCTACTTACTGCATCTTACACCTTCCACTTGGGGTAACCAACGAGGGGTTCGAGGCCCATCAGGTGCCTAGGGAAATGCGAGGCGAGCGCCGCCCGGCGCCTCGGAGTGCAGCTGTCGCCCTAGGCTCAGGCGATGGGCTGCGCGTCTGCGTCAACGTCCCCGCACTCAACAGGATCGCCTCTCAGGAGCTCTACTGGCCTTCCCAGGTGGGCCGGTGGCGAGGGTCTGATACGTCCAAAACGTGTCTATAATTTATGCTTGCGCCATGCCACTTTTGGGTGATATTGCTATGATATTCATACACTTCCATACACTTTTGATCATATTTGGACTAACCTACTAATCCAGTGCACCCCGGTGCCAGTTTCTGTTTTCGGCTGTTTTTGTATTTCAGGTTTTCACGTTACGAGAACTGCCAGGAAAAATCCAGAAAAATTATAAAATCAGTGTTCCAGAACCTACCTTGCGCCCGAAGGACAGCCGGGGGGGCCACTAGGGCTCCAGGCGCCCTGGCGGCGCCCCCCCTGGGCCGCGCCGGGGGGGGGGGGGGCGCCTGGGCCCCCCGAGCCCCGTCTGGTGCCCCCCTTCGGCATATATTTAGAGCGTCCTTCGAAACCCTCGGGACGGGAACTCTTTTTCGCGATCTCATCTCTGTTCCGCCGCGGCCGCCGCTTCCAAGATCGGGAGCACCAGGAGAACTCTTCCCGGCACCCTGCCGGAGGGGAGGATCACCATCGGGAGCCTCTCCACCACCATGGACGCCTCCCGGATGAGTTGTGAGTAGTCTCCCTTGGACCATGAGTCCATGACCAGTAGCTATGTGATGTTCTCCTCCCGTTCTTGTGCTTCACTAATTAGTCCTCGTGAGTTGCCCTACATGATCGAGGCACATATGTAATCCTTATGTTGTTGCTATGTTGAGTTTGCTGGGATCCGATGGATTATGAGATTATGTTCAGATTGATCTTGAGTAATATATTTGATCTACCTCTTTTATATTTATGTTCATAAGTAATTCTTGCATGTTCTCCGTTCTTATTTATTGCTTTGGCCAAGCAATACGTAGTGACTCCAAGAGGGAACGTTATGCTCGATTGTGGGTTCATGCCCCTCGATGACTAGCTTGAGTGACAGAAACATGAGTCTAGGGGATGTGTTGTTGCCACAAGGGGGAAAACAATGGTGCTTGTGCCTGCGGGTGCAAGGATTGTTTACTTTACGCAAAGTTCTTTTAATGCAGTTGTCTGTTGCATTGAGTTTACACTATGGGTGGGACTCGCAACTTAATACCAGCGAGATGTTCTGGATAGATATATCAAGGTGGATGATTAGTAGTAGATATTGATGGATTTCGGTCTACTTACTTTGGCGTACCGCCCATGCTTTGAGCCTCAACCTTTCTTGCAATGTAGTCAGCATTGGTTTGCGTTCGTGGTCCTGTCAATTGCCCAGCTGTAATTCGTTTACCTCACATAGCTGTTTTATCGTCTTTTGGGAGAGAGACATCACTAGTGAACATCATGAGACTCCGGTCCATATTACCATCATTGATCACATCCGCAATTTACTTTTCGCTTTTACTTACTATTGCAAACATTATCTATCACTACTATCATTTGCATTTAATCCTTTGTGAACTACAAGGCCGGAGGGATTGACAACCTCTCTGTACTCGTTGGGAGCAAAGTTATTTGTATCTGTGTGCAGGTCCACGTTGATTGCTAATCCGCGCAGTTAGCAGTTGACACCTACTTGTTGAACCTAGGAGTATCTGGGGATTCGATCCTTGGCATCTTTGCTAAGGGAAAAAACTTCCACAACACTGCATCTTACACCTTCTGATGCGGAGCATCCCAAGGTCATACCCATGGACCTTCCTTCACCTCCTCAAGTGCCTCAAGGACCAATGACTCGTGCTCGTGCTAGAGCTCTCGAGACCGAGGTGACATCACTCCTAGCCCTACTTCCATACGAATTTTGCGAGACATGGTTGCTACCTCAAACGGATGTGCTTTGTGTGCTCAGGTGTGAAGAAGACCACATTGGAGAAGGGCGTGAAAACGGACAAGTCCCCAAGTTCACGGACGAGATGCTACATCGAGAAGGGCAGAAGAAGGCTCCAGGCCCCGGACATCCGGCCCCCTGGCCCGGACATCCGGCCCCTGGACGATCAACTCCAGAAATCCACCTGCAGCAGAAGCTACAGGGCCCGGACATCCGGCCAGGGCCCGGACATCCGGCCAAGCATGGCCCGGACATCCGGCCTCGGGCCCGGAAATCCGGCGCCTCTGTCCAGAGAGCACCCGAGGCTCGACCGCTCCAGGCCGGACATCCAGGCCCTCGCCCCGGACATCCGGCGCCCCGCGAAGCCCAGGACATCCGGCCCGACGCCCGGACGTCCGGCCCCTGATATGCCTGCGTGCATCCCCTGGGCCGAGGCCCGTGTACCCATTCGCCCCGTATACTATATATACTTCCTTCCCCATTCCGTTTAGGGTTAGCTGTTGGATAGCTCATTTCTCAGACTTGTGTGGATTCTCTCCCACGAGACCGTGCGCCTCTACGGAGAAGATCCACTACGGATTCAAGGCCTCCACATCGGAGAAGATCCTACGGGATGATCAAGACCTCCTCACGGAGAAGACTACCCTTGTACCACCGACGTTGACTTTGGATCGTGTATCTCGACTTTGTATCGTGAATCTAGCGCTTGTGTGATCATCTTCGTGTTGATTTGAGCGTTTCCTCTTGTGTTTTCCCCGTCTTCCTCCTTGTGTTCTCCGTGTTCATCGTGAGACACTCTCCAAAACGTGAAAGATCCGCTGATTAGGGTTCCACCCTACATCATCTTGGTATCAAGAGCAAGGTTGATCACGATTTTGGAGCCCCACACCCTGTCTTCTAGCTTGTTTTAGTTGTGTTTTTCCCAATTTCGAAAAATTCCCCACAAAAAGAGCCCAATTTTTTTTGTGATTTGTTGATTTGGCAAGATTTTGTTGACTTTGTTCCATGGATTTGCTGTGCCACGTGTGGATCTAGCTTTTCCTCCACTTTTCCCCAATTTTCATCCGCAAAATCCGACGAATTTTGGCCCCAAAACCACCGATTGCAAGGAGTTCTTCGTGGCCTCGGGCACCCCGGACATCCGGCCCGTGCCCCGGATATCCGGCCCGGCCCGGACATCCGGCCCCTGGCCCGGACATCCGGCCTCCCGCAGCCACTTTACCACCACCACACCCCACCTTGCACTCCTCCACCGCCATTTTCGTTCGGTAACCCACTCATCCTTCCGCATACCACCACCACTTCCGCAACCACCATCGCTTACCCGCTCCGAGTTTGAAAAGTTTGTCTCCATCTGCCTTGGATACTTGAGTTGTGGTTTCACCGTTTCCTTGGATGTTTAGGCTACCTTGGAACGGCAAGACATCGACAACACCACCCCTCAACTTCGGCAAGGACGGTAACATCGACGACACTTTGTTCATTCTACCTTGCAATTGCATTGTCACCCTATGAACCATCTTTGCGTAGCTTTCCCATTGAGACTAGCCATTTGAGTATTGCCGGGCCACGACACTTGTGCACATTAGTGATAGTCATAGATATTGCATACTACATCATCATATCTCCGTGTCACACGAGAGTGTCCCGCATACACAATAGCTACCTTGATTCGAGAAGCATGCATATGTGCCCAAAGAAAGAGCTCACAAGCTTTTAAGCAAAAGAGCCACCAAAGCAAAAACACAATAGCATCATACGCCTTGCATCAAAGGAGATCATACATCATAGCAACATCATCTTGTGCTCAAGCATCGGCACATCATACACTCATAGCATACTTCTGATAGATAGTCGTTACGTTTTGCCTCTTATAGGTCGTGCACAAGTGCGTATCCGCCTATTAAGCAATCGGTTAGCGTCTCTCTAGTGTTGTGCAACACGAGCATTTTCCGTGGTTTTCCACATTTTCGCTCACCCTTGGTTGCACAACCACATTTATCTATCCGTGCGTGTGTTCCGTGTGCTACTCTTTGCTAGTGATCTACTTGTTGCATGAGCAAATTGTGAACCATTTTCAACATCATTGACTCAATTTGACGATTGCATTGAATTTGTGCCACATCCTAACCAAGCTCCTCTCAAAGCTTTACTTGTGTAGGTGTGAGAATCGACACGAAGTGATACCAAAAGTGTTATTTCCGGGTTACATTATCGAGTGATCATTGATCCATTTTCAACCTTGGTTAAGGTGCATTGATATTGTCTTCTCCTTTCTCCCACTCACATACTTGCTTGTGATGATGGATAGGCCAAATACATCTTCCAACCCGATCTTCGACGATCCTCAAGAACCGAACAACTACGTCACCAAACTACATATCTTCGGTGTTCAACGAGCTCTACATCAAGAGAGTGAAGCTATGCGTGAGTACATTGGTCAAGTCGCCGAGGACGCGCGCCAATTTGAAGCAAGGACAAAAGAACAATTCGACACCATCAACACCAACATGACTACCCAATACAACGAGCTCCGGACATTGATAATCAACCGACGTTCTTCCTCAACATCTTCTCAAAGACGAAGCCGCTCAAGTCGACACTCCGACTCCACGCAAGACTCAAGTACACCTACGTCCAACACTCTTCGTCAAGCCGCATGTCAAGCTCGACATGACCACCGGCATCCTCTACATGACAAGAGTTCACAAGAGTTATTCGACGAGCAAGAAAGCCGACGTCGTCAAAACCAAGCTACACTTGAGCAAGCACAAGAACGGCAATGACTACGCCAACAACAAGAAGAGCGAGCACGTCAATATCAAGAAGAACAAGACGCTGAGGCTAACCGCCAAGCACAACAACGTCGAGAAGCTCAAGCTCTGGAGGCGCAACGTGATTTACAAGATGCACATCGCAATGTGGCAGCCCGCACTCGACACACTCGTCAAGAAGAGGATTTCCTTCGCGATGAGATGCAAGAAGAAGCTCCTCCTCAAGCGCGGCAAGAGCAACAACCCCAACAAGACCATCAACTCCAACAAGAACATCTACATCAACGAGACCAACAAGATATGGCAAACCGCCAAAATCGAGATCGCCCTCCCAATAGGCAAGGAAACAACGATGATCATCGCTATGGCAAGTTCAAGTTCACCATGCCAAAGTTCTCCGGAAGCATTGATCCCGAAGACTATCTCTCATGGGCATTGAAGGTTGACAAGATCTTTCGCCTTCACAACTTCGATGAAGAGAAGAAGATCGCAATGGCATCCCTTGAGTTCCAAGACTATGTTCTCATTTGGTGGGAGCAAATCATAGAGCGAAGAGAAGCAAAAGGCGAACCTCCTATCACCACTTGGGCTCAAATGAAGGAAGTTATGAGAGCAAGATTTGTGCCTACACACTACAACCGCGACTTGTTCAAGAAGCTACAACTCCTCAAGCAAGGTACCAAGTCCGTTGAAGAGTACTACAAGGAGATGGAGATTGCTATGATACGAGCAAACATCACGGAAGATGAAGAGCAAACTATAGCAAGATTCTTGAATGGACTCAACTGTCCCATCAAGAAGATTGCGGACTTCCAACCATACAACAATCTCCTCGAGCTAGTACACCAAGCAACCAAAGCGGAGCGACAAGTTCAAGAGGACTACAAGTACTCCAAGTTCAACTCCAAGAACTTCGGCTCCTACAACCAAGCTTCAACGACTTCGGCTACTCCTCCTACCTCTACCAAGCCATCTACAAACTTCGGTGACAAGTCAAGCTACAAGAATGCGACTACATCGAGTCGTCCACCTTCTAACAACAACTTCAAGCCAAGAGCTTCCTCAACTACAACTCCAACCGAAGACAATAACAAGACGAGCTCCATCAAATGCTTCAAGTGCCAAGGACGAGGCCACAAGTCATTTGAGTGCAAGACCGTTCGCACCATGATCATCAACGACAACGGATCTTATGACTCCATGAGCGATGATGAGATGGAAGCACTTGAGCATGTCGCTATGCATCACCAAGTGAATGAAGAAGAAGACCATCAAGTGTTTTGCGACAATGACTCAAGCCCCAACCTTGTTGTCTCCAAAGTCTTGACACTCCAACATCAACAAGATGACGACCAACGATGTCACATTTTCCATACAAAGGCCGGCATCAATGGACGCTCCGTCAAGGTTATCATCGATGGAGGAAGTTGTCACAACTTGGCAAGCGAAGAGCTATGCGACAAGCTTCATTTGGTCAAGACGAAGCATCCTCAACCTTACAAGGTCCAGTGGCTCAACGACGCCGGAATTCTTCGAGTCGAGCATACCGTGCAAGTCTCTTTCAAGATTGGTGCTTACGAGGACACTCTTGAGTGCGATGTGATACCCATGTCCGTGTGCCACCTTATTCTTGGACGTCCATGGCAATATGATCGTGGAGTCACACACAATGGACGGACAAATCACTATCATTTCAAGATGAAGGGCAAGGAATTCGTGCTTCGACCAATGTCTCCAAGTCAAGTAGCCGCCGACAAGCTTTTACCCACCAACCATCGTGGAGAGAATGGTGAGAGAGTGAGCCACCAAAAAGAGAGCGAGAGCCACAAGCCAAATATGAGCGACTCCACGATGAGCGACAAGAAGCAACTAGTCCTATTTGCCACCAAACGTGAGATGAGAGAAGTGTGTGAGAACCCATCGAGCGTCTTCCACCTTGTGCTCTTATGCAAAGGGGAAGCCAAACCTTCTAACACTTCACCACCTCCACCTTTTGTGTTGTCTCAATTGTTGCAGGAATTCTCGGATGTCTTTCCCGATGAACTACCTCCGGGTCTCCCTCCACTCCGCGGAATTCGAGCACCGCATCGACCTCGTACCCGGTGCTCCACTTCCAAACAAGGCTCCCTACTGCGTCAACCCCAAGGAAACAAAGGAGATACAACGGCAAGTGCAAAAACTCATCGACAAAGGTCATGTACGTGAAAGCTTAAGCCCTTCTGCCGTTCCCGTTATCCTCGTGCCTAAGAAAGATGGAAGTTTTCGCATGTGTTCCGATTGTCGTCCGATAAACGCTATCACCGTTAGATACCGTCACCCTATTCCACGCTTAGACGACATGCTTGATGAATTATGTGGTGCCACCATCTTTTCAAAAATTGATCTTAAAAGTGGTTACTACCAAATTCGCATTCAAGAGGGTGATGAGTGGAAAACAGCTTTCAAAACCAAGTTTGGGTTATACGAGTGGCTTGTTATGCCAATGGGCTTATCGGAAGCACCCGGCACATTCGTGCGTCTTATGCATTTTGTTCTCCGACCCTATATAGACGTCTTTGTAGTGGTTTACTTTGATGACATTCTAGTCTTTAGCAAGTCGCTTGAGGAACATGTTGACCATGTCCAACTGGTTTTGCAAGCACTTCGCAAACAACAATTATATGCTAATATGGAGAAATGCACTTTTGGCGTTGACAAGGTTGTCTTTCTAGGATTTGTCGTGTCTTCTCAAGGTGTTCACGTTGATGAAACTAAAATTGAAGCAATTAAAACTTGGCCACAACCAAAGAATCTCATGCAAGTGCGTAGTTTCCTTGGTCTAGCCGGTTTCTATCGACGTTTTGTGAAGGACTTTAGCACCATTGCTATGCCTCTACACGCTTTGAGCAAGAAGAACGCACCCTTCATTTGGGGCCCTTCGCAAGACACCGCGTTCAATGAGCTTAAGAGCTTGCTAACGCAAGCACCACTTCTAGCCCTACCAAACTTTGACAAACCGTTTGAGATTCATTGTGATGCTAGTGGTACCGGCATAGGTGGCGTGCTAATGCAAGAAAAGCGCCCAATTGCGTACTTTAGCGAGAAGCTATCGGGAGCGCAACTTAACTATCCCATCTATGATAAAGAGCTTTATGCCTTGGTGAGAGTTTTACGTGTTTGGGAACACTATCTTAGACCTCATGAATTCATTCTTCATACGGACCATGAGACACTCAAGTATCTCAAAGGTCAAACTAAGTTGAACAAGCGTCATGCTAAATGGAGTGAGTTCATTGAGTCTTTTCCCTATGTCATCAAATACATCAAGGGCAAAGAAAATGTTGTGGCGGACGGCTTTCCCGCAAATGCATGCTTGTAACACAACTTCAGTTGAATGTGATTGGCTTTGAGCATATTAAAGATTTATATGAGCATGACCCTTTCTTTGCAAATGCTTATGCTAAGTGATTGACTCACACTTCTTGGGAACATTACTACATCAAGGATGGATATCTTATGAGAGCTAACAAACTTTGCATTCCCGAGTCTTCGCTTCGTTTGCTTCTTTTGCAGGAATCTCATGGAGGAGGACTCATGGGACACTTTGGACGCGACAAGACGTTTGCTACCCTCTCTAAGAACTATTTTTGGCCCAAGATGCTTCGTGACGTCTCATGACTCACCAACCGATGTTCGACATGCCGCAAAGCTAAGTCCAAAGCTCAATCTCATGGTCTTTACATGCCTCTTCCTATTCCATATCATCCATGGGAAGACATAAGCATGGATTTCATACTTGGCTTGCCTAGGACTCAAAATGGCAAAGATTCCGTGCTTGTGGTGGTAGATAGATTCTCCAAAATGGCTCATTCATTCCTTGTAACAAGATCGACGATGCTTCACATGTTGCCACTCTCTATTGTAGGGAGATACTTCGTCTTCATGGCGTGCCCAAAATGATCGTGTCGGACCGGGACGTCAAGTTCTTGAGTTACTTTTGGAAAACACTATGTGCCAAGCTCGGAATCAAACTACTCTTTTCTTCGGCGTACCATCCACAAACGGACGGCCAGACGGAGGTGACGAACCGCACGCTTTCCACTCTTCTTCGTGTGTTGATCAAGAGGAACATCCGGGAATGGGAGCATTGCTTGCCCATCGCCGAGTACGCCTACAACCGCGCAAGACATTCGACCACCGGCAAGTCGCCATTCGAGGTTGTCTACGGCTTCAACCCGTTGTCACCTTTGGACATTCTACCTCTACCTGTACAAGAGCGCATCAACATGGACGCAAGTGCACGAGCAAGCTATCTCAAGAAGGTGCACGCAGATACAAGGGCCATGATCGAGCGGCAAGTCCAACGTCTCGCCACCAAGCTCAACGTCAACAAGGCACCAATGGTGTTCCAACCAGGAGATCTTGTTTGGCTTCATCTTCGCAAGGACCGCTTCCCACACGAGCGCAAGTCCAAACTTCTACCTCGCGCCGACGGACCATTCAAGGTGCTAGCTCGCTACAACGACAACGCCTACAAGATCGACATCCCGTGAGACAAGTACTCCATGAGCGACACCTTCAATGTCAAGGATCTCTCTCCTTTCCATGGTGATGAAGATTTCGATCCGAGGTCGGATCTTTCCCAAGGGAGGGGAGATGATGCGGAGCATCCCAAGGTCATCCCCATGGACCTTCCTTCACCTCCTCAAGTGCCTCAAGGACCAATGACTCGTGCTCGTGCTAGAGCTCTCAAGACCGAGGTGACGTCACTCCTAGCCCTACTTCCATACGAATCTTGCGAGACATGGTTGCTACCTCAAACGGATGTGCTTTGTGTGCTCAGGTGTGAAGAAGACCACATTGGAGAAGGGCGTGAAGACGGACAAGTCCCCAAGTTCACGGACGAGATGCTACATCGAGAAGGGCAGAAGAAGGCTCCAGGCCCAGGACATCCGGCCCCCTGGCCCGGACATCCGGCCCCTGGACGATCAACTCCAGAAAGCCACCTGCAGCAGAAGCTACAGGGCCCGGACATCCGGCCAAGCATGGCCCGGACATCCGGCCTCGGGCCCGGAAATCCGGCGCCTCTGTCCAGAGAGCACCCGAGGCTCGACCGCTCCAGCCCGGACATCCGGGCCCTCGCCCCGGACATCCGGCGCCCCGCGAAGCCCCGGACATCCGGCCCGACGCCCGGACGTCCGGCCCCTGATATGCCTGCGTGCATCCCCTGGGCCGAGGCCCGTGTACCCATTCGCCCCGTATACTATATATACTTCCTTCCCCATTCCGTTTAGGGTTAGCTTTTGGATAGCTCATTTCTCAGACTTGTGTGGATTCTCTCCCACGAGACCGTGCGCCTCTACGGAGAAGATCCACTACGGATGCAAGGCCTCCACATCAGAGAAGATCCTACGGGATGATCAAGACCTCCTCACGGAGAAGACTACCCTTGTACAACCGACGTTGACTTTGGATCGTGTATCTCGACTTTGTATCGTGAATCTAGCGCTTGTGTGACCATCTTCGTGTTGATTTGAGTGTTTCCTCTTGTGTTTTCCCCGTCTTCCTCCTTGTGTTCTCCGTGTTCATCGTGGGACACTCTCCAAAACGTGAAAGATCCGCTGATTAGGGTTCCACCCTACATCACCTTCCACTTGGGGTAACCAACGAGGGGTTAGAGGCCCATCAGGGTCCCCCTCACAGCTACGTTCGCATGTCGTTCGGCCCGTCGAACCAAGCGACCCTGCACCAGCGACATATGCGGGAGGTCCTGGCGACTCGCGAGGCCAGGCATCAGGAGATCTAGGCGGATTTGGACTCAGTTCTCCGCGAGATCTTGGGAACCCCGGAGCCAGGCGGTGCATGAGGAGCAGCGTCTGCATCGAGCGTCTTCAGCTACACCAACACTACCTCAGCAACTATGCCAGGTGACATTTTCCGGTTTTTGTTCAACTGGGAGCGCCCCTCGGGCTGCATGATTCCCAGGTCGCATGGGCCTATCCCTGCGGCGTTTATCCTTTTGCATCTTCAGCTCACCTTGTTGGGGGCGCCCCTCGGGCTGCATCATCCCCAGGCTGTACAGGTTCGTCCTTGTGGCATGCATCTCATTTAGCGTCACTTCGTTTAGTCTGTTTCCTCCTGCAATTTGCCTTACAGGCATCATCTACTCACTCATCACCTCTTCTGGTCTCCTTCGCTGCTTAATGGACTTCTACTCATCCCGCAACGGGGGCTGCACACGTTGGCACGGCGCTTGTAATCGGGTCCATCCCTGCAACACTGACAAACCCGAGGGACCGAGCTCTGACCCGCGGCCCGCTCTACAAGCGTCACCTCACCAGGTCCTCGGTGCCTTCGTCTTCCCGCGGAATTATCAGGAGCCCGGTGGTAGGTACGGTCCTAAGTTGTGCTACTACAGGCTAACCCATAGGAGTCTCAGGAGCACGGCGACAGGCGACCCCATCGGTCTCCCCTCCTCACATAATTCGTTTGCGCGTTAAAGGGGGGGGCCTGAGCATCGCATCTCAGGGGCTCTTAATGACTCTCCAGTCCTCACCCCTTGGCCTTCACCACGACATCGCGACCTGGCATACCAACGGCAGCTGAGCTTCGCTCGAGGGTCGGGACCTGAGGACGTAGAGCATCAAAAAGGATGGGAGAAGGGGAGGCCGTCTTAGAGAGCTCAGGCATGTCTGTATGTCAAGGGGAACTCTTGGGCATCGCAACCCAATGGCCTAACTGGTCCCGTAGCCCCTCACTCCCTGGTCTTTTCCTGGTGTTCTAGTCAAGCCAATGGCGGCAGAGGTACGCGCGGGGCCGGGCCCTGCCGACACAGAACATCAAGGCCTAAGTCCAGCATTCCATTCCCAACGGTCGTTCGTACGTCAAGGGGGACCCTTGGGCATCACGATCCAAGGGCCTAACTGGTCCTGTAGCCCCTCACTCCTTGGTATTGTCCTGGTGATCCGGTCAAGCCAGCGGGGGCTAAGGTATGCATGGGGCCGGGCTGTACCGACGCAGAACTCTGGGGCTAGCGGGGAGGAAATCGCGAAATCTTAGTCTTGCAACATCAGAAACAAGTCAGGCGCGCCGCTTAAAGAATCACCTCATGCTCATCAAGATAAGTCGCTAACTCTTTAGTGTCCCATCCTCACTCGGAGAATGAGATTCGGCAGTCAGGCGTCGGCAACGCCACCTCACTTTTTAACCACCGGAAGCCGCTTGCACGCCAAGGGGGACCTCTTGAGCATCGCGTCTCAGGAGCTCTTACCGGACCTTGGGCCGCTCACCTCCTGGACTTGACCACGGCATACCAGCGACAGCTGCAGCTTGCCTTGGGACTAGGGCCTGCCGGTGTGGAGCACTAGGCTACCGAAAGGATAAAAAAGGGGCGATATTGCCGAAACGGGACTCACAAATAGGGTGTACTAGAGGGGATAACAAGATAGAAGTAAAAGCATTACAAGTTCTTTTATAGCCTCATGGGGTTGGCTTCGAATCCTTGCAAGGAACGACATAAAAGGACTTCAGGGGATCCTAACTACGGTCGCCGTCGTCGACGCCATCATCAACAGTGGGCCATGATGGCCCACCTCCGACCTTGCGCAGATCACCACCAGTGACGTGCTTGCGAGCCTGACGCGTTCCGGGGGCGCCGCGAGCTCGGGGGTGCGTAGCTATCGTCGCTCGTCTCCGGAGACTCGTCAGACTCAGGAGAGCTACTGGACCTCTGGAGGCCATCGCTGCTGCTGCACGAGCTAATGGCAGGGTCGACGGCAGGCGTGGCGCCAGCCGCTGCGTCGTCCTGATGGTCCCCTCCATGGCAGCACTCCAGGCGGTGTCCCTCCTCGTCGAACGCCTTGAAGTGCAGCACAGAGGCGCCATCATACGCGAAGTGGATGGCGAGGGCGCCTTCCACGCCACAGACGCGGGCGACCTCGCCCCATCCGCGGGTCATGAAGACCTTGCCCGGGGAGACGACCTCAACCTCAGCCCTCGTTGCCGGGGCCCGGCACTCGACGTGTCGCAACCATAGCTCGAGCGGCCCCCTCGGCGGCATCTCGGCGGTGAAGAATGGCGGGAAGCGTATCCAGGATCTAGTAGGCATCGCCTCTCACACCACGAACTCACGCGAGGAGCCTCTAGCGTGCGCTCGCGGGACGGCGACGTGCACCACTACAGCACGATCGACACGGCCATGGCACGGGCGGCACTGGGCACCGCCTTCCCCTGTGTGTCCTGGTGCCCTAGCATACAGGGGCAGCGGGTAGCCAGGGGGAGGCCTCTCGTGCCAAGGCCTCATCACTTCCTGCCTCATGGAGACGCCATGAGGGCGGAATGGTCTTTTCTTCGGGGGGAGCACTTTTGGATCCTCACGAGGAGTCTTCCCCTTCTCGGCGGTATAGAATCGCCGGATCAGCGCCATGAGCAGCTCGGCCAGCCGAGAAGCAAGGAAGAAGAAGAAGCAAGAGGAACGAATGAAGAAGATGGGCAGCAAGGACTCCACATGCCGCCTTATCTATAGCCAGGAGAAGACCAACTGTCGGCCTCCATAATCGCATGTAATGATGGTCTTTTGTGCATGCAGGGACTTCCCAAGTCGCGCAGTCGCCGAGGCAGCATAGAAAAGCGTAGACGCCCGCGTCCAATCAATGTCCACGCGTCAATCAAGGCCGCAGTCATTTGGGGCTACGGCGCTCTGCACTTGACCCTTGGCTTCGCCGCGAAGCCAAGCCCGAGCGCACCTTGGGCCCGGGGGCTACTGTCGGCGTTCTGGAACCGGGGGTACCCAGACTTTCCTGCCTGCGGCCCAAGGCATGGCTCATTAGGCGGCCTGGTACAGCCCAACTTCATCAGCAACCACTCAAGACCCTCGCGAGGGGCCAAGCCTCGCGAGGCGGACGATGCAAGACATCCCCTGGGGCGGCCTCACTACGCTGGCTCATGAGGATCGGAGGTATCAAGGAAAGGGGTACCTCACGAGGTCCTCGTGACGTGAGTAGTGACGACCAAGGCCAGGCGGGCGCCAGCGGGCGTAGAGTGCCAGTTTCCTCTTCGGTGCTAAAGGAGCAGGTGCATGCGAGGAGTCCTGAGGCGTCAGGCAAAGGTTTCCATATCAGTGCAATGAGACCAAGACCAGCAGGACAACAGAGTGGGGGTCATCACAGAGCCCACGGCGGCGGCACCACCAGAGCCTTTGGTAGGCGAAGACCACCTTTTGTCAGGATAACTTGTACTATCTGTCCCCCTTCAAATTTGGCCGTTGTGGGATCTCTTCCCGCTCAATATTTGGGAAGAGGACCCGGGCCACTATTAATAGGACTAGCCACCACCATTGATCTCATCAGATCGGGAGTTGATCAGATAGAAGGGCACACACCCACAAGCTCACTCGAGCACAAGAACACCTCTTCTCAGGAGGCATATCTCCCCATGTACTAGTTCTTATTTAGCCTACAAGGCAATCCACCACACCATACTGGATTAGGGTATTACACCACAACGGTGGCCCGAACCAGTATAAACCTTGTGTCCCTTGTTCTTCGGATCGGACGAGCTATGCCTAGGGACCAGCGAGTAGACGAGCTAGGGCGGAAGGAGAGATCTTTGTGCGCACCCCAGAGTTCGAACCATAAGGGTTTTGCCGGAACCCTAGATCCGTCATGCTCCTTTGATGATCCGAGTCATGTTGAATTCCAGCTCAAACACCTGTAGTTCAATGTTGCACTCAGCGACTCTTCCTGCTGCATTGGGGCTCTGGAGTACCCTTTCCAGGGGGTAAGCTGAGTTGACCTTGATGGGTTGACCTTGGAAGTTGTGATGCAGCTTCCAGGAGGCTACTAGGAGCGCTAGCATGAGCTTCTGCGGCATAGGGTAACGGGCTCGTGCGTCACATAGTACTGTGCTGACGAAGTATACCGGGTGCTCGACGAGGGTGGATGTGGTGGCAGGGTCCCGAGGTTCCTCAGTCGGAGGGTCACTGAGACCCTCGCCACCCTCCGAGGCAGCCGGGGCCCCAAGTGTACCGTCCTCATGAGCCTTGCCATCTTGAAGGTCCGCCTTGGTCCCCTGGGTGCTGTCCTGAGCTCGCAATGCCCCAGCTGGGCGAGAGCTGCTATGTTTCTTTGGGTTATCAATTTGGCGTCCCTCCCAGATTGCTACTAGCGCGGCGCTGGCTGAATGTGGCGTGGCGGCCAAATAGAGTACCAAGGGCTCGCGGAGGCGCGACGCCACCATCATAGGAGGGCTGGTGAGATATCTCTTGAGGTCCTCGAAAGCCATGTCAGCCTCAGGAGTCCATTCGAACGGGCCTTTCCTCTTCATCATCTTGAAAAAAAAGGGAGGGTGCATTCATCTAGCTTGGATATGAATCGACCGAGCGACGTCACACAACCTTCCAGCTTCTGCATCTCCTAGAGGGTCTTCGGCAGCCTCATATTTTCTATAGCCTTGACCTTCTCGGGGTTGCCCTCTATCCCTCTATGTGACACCAATAAACCCAGGAGCTTGCCCAACGAGACGCCAAACACGCATATTTCCGGATTTAGCCGCAGGTCCACCTTGCGCAGGCTGGCGAAGGTTTCTTCCAAGTCGCCGACGAGGGTTCTCACCTCCTGAGACTTCACCACTATGTGATCGATATATGCTTTTGCGTTCCTCCCGAGCTGCTCCCCCAGGCTGATGTGCATTAGTCGTTGGAAAGTTGCTCATGCATTGCGCAACCCGAATGGCATATAGGTGTAGCAGTACACCCCGCAGTGGGTCAGGAAGGCCATCTTCTCGACATCTTGCACCGCCATCTTGATTTGATGATAGCCCGAGAAGGCGTCCAGGAAGCACAGCAGATCGCACTCGGCAGTAGAGTCGATGATATGATCAATGTGCGGAAGAGGGAAAGGGTCCTGAGGGCAGGCCTTGTTGAGGTTGGTGAAGTCGACGCACATACACTCCTTTCTGCCTTTCTTGGGGACGATAACCGGGTTTGCGAGCCACTTTGTATGGCGCACTTCTCGGATGACGCCAGCTTCGATTAACTTGTGGACCTCCTGAGTGATGAACGCCTGCTTCTCCTGAGCTTGCCGCCATGCCTTCTGCTTCACGGGGCGCACGTTCGGGCACACCATTAGGTGGTGCTCGATCACCTCGCGTGGGACCCCGACCAGGTCCGCCGCCTCCCATTTGAACACATCCTTGTTCGTGCGTAGGAAACGAATCAAAGCCTCTTCTTGCTCCCCGGGGGGCAGCCCCTATGGTGAAGGTGGAGCCCGATTTCCCATTTTCATCCACCGGCACCTTCTTTGTTTCCGCCCGATCTTAAGAAAACAACTGCTTCTTTTTCGTTGTGGCATCCTCGGGGCCTCCGGCGCCCCTCCGTCGTGCGCCCGTGCAGCTGCCATGAACCCGTAAGCAAACTTGAGCGATTGAATCGTGTCCTTAGTGTCTCATGGCACACTGAGGACGCCACTGCTTCCCCGCATTTTCATGAGATTGTAGGCGGGATGGGTTGCCGCCATGAACTTGGCCAGCACTGGGTAGCCGAGGATGGCATTGTATGGCAAGTTGATGCGGGCGATGTCGAAGTCGATGAGCTCGGTGCGGTAGTTGTGGCACGTACCGAAGGTGACCGGGAGGCGGATCTACCTGATGGGGTTGATGGAACCGTCGATGACCGCGGAGAAAGGCTTGGTCGGGATGAGTCGCTCGCAGGGTACATGGAGGAGGTTGAACATCTCTATAGAGAGGACGTTTAGGCCGGCTCCATCGTTGATGAGGGTCTTGTTGATGACCACATTGCATATGGTGGGTGTGCAGAGCATGGGGAGCACGCCCGCCCCCGCCATGGACTCGGGATGGTCGCTTGAGTCAAAGGTGAGGTCCGACATGGGGGCCACCCAGCCTGGGGGCGAACACGCGACCCCTGCTTGTTGTATGAACTGCTTGATGTGTCGATCCGATGCCGGCACCCGCGAACCTTCGATAAGCGTCGCGACCACGTTGGGTCCATGCGCCACGTAGCGCCTGACGATTAGGCGACATAACTCTTCCTAGGAACTCACCGAGGAGTCTGGCAAGCTAAGAAACCACACGTGAGGCTCCCCCACGAGGGCCATGGGCAGCCAGTTTACCATCACCTTGTCATCGCCGCTGGCTTCTCGGACAACTTCTGTATAGGCTTGGAGAAACCCCACGGGGTCGGCTGCACCGTTGTACCGTGGAGGCAGCGCCGACCGGAACCTTGGCGGCCACTGCACTTGTCGCGGAGTGGGGAAGAGGGCTCGGATGCCCGCTCTGTCCCAGAATGTCGCCCATGGTCCGACGGGCAGAATGACGCCCGCCATGTGTGGAGTTGTATGGTGTGGAGTGACCACGGTGACGGGGAGAGTGGATCCTCAACGCGCACCCCTACCTAGAGCGCCAAATGTTGGATTCAGTGCTCCGCAAAACGCTACTAGGTTCGAACTCCAGGGTGCGTGCGAAGAACTCAATCTCACCTATCTACCTACTCGACATCTCACAAACTAGCACGATGAACAGGAATGTAAAGGAGACATGTGGCAGTTTATCCTGGTTCAGGCCACCTAGTGGTGAGTGGCCCTACTCCAGCAATGTGGTGGATTAGCCTCAAGATGGGCTGTGGATGAACTAGTACAATGGGCGAACAACCTCTGGATGAGAGGTGTTCTTGGGCTCGGATGAGCTGATGAACTTGTCAGGGTGGAATGGATCTGATCCCCTTGCTTGGTGGTGGCTATCCTACTTATATAGTGGCCTTGGTCCTCTTCCCCTGAAATGTTGGCGCGAAGGGATCCCACAACGGCCAATTTTGAAGGCCAATTTTGAAGGGAGACAACTAGTACATCTTATCCTGACTAAAGGTGCTCTTTGCCTACAAAGCCTCTGATCCTGACGCCATGGTGGGCTAAGTGATCACCTTCGTCATGTCGTCCTGAAGGTCTTGGTCTTGTTGCACTGGAATGGAAACCTTTGGCAGATTCCTCGGGATTCTGCGCCTGAGCCCGCTTCCTTAGCACCAAAGAGGAAACTGTTGTACTGCGCCTGCTGGCGCCCGCCTGGCCTTGGTCGTCATGGCTTGCGTCATGCAAACCTCGCAAGGTGGGGGTTGCATAGAGTTCCCTGCTCCTCAGGAGCCGGCTAGGCGAGGCTGCCCCTTCTGGAGGTCTTTGTGTCCTCCGCCCTGCGAGGCATGGCCCCTCGCGAGGGTCTTGAGTGTCGATGCTGAGGATGGGCCATACCAGGCCTGAAAAGGAGCCACGTCATGGACCGCGGGAAGGCAAGTCTGGGTACCCTGGTTCCCAGAATGCCGACACATGGCATGACTACTTAAAAAGTTATAGATACGTTGGAGACGTATCACCAAGTATAGCATGAGTGGATCTCGTGGTATTGGCGCAATACGTACCGGTGGAGAGCAGAGGTACTCCTTCGAGTCTTGGAGCGCAAGCCCCGCTTCAGGGGTCCATTGCATTGGGCATGCCTTTCCATGATTTTTAAAAACGGCAAGGCACGCTCAGCTGAATTGGAGATGAACCTGCTTAGAGCTGCTATGCAACAAGAAAGACCCATCACGTCTTGATGCATTTTGGTGTCTGCAACTGTGCAATTGCGTTGATCTTGTTGGGGTTGGCTTAAACTCCATGCTGAGATACAAACAACACAAGAAGCTTTTCAGACGGCGCACCATACACGCACTTCTCAGGGTTGAGCTTCAAGTTGATCTTGCGCAAGTTTGCAAATGTCTCTTCTAAGTCTTGGATCAGTGAATCCTTGTGCCTAGTCTTGATCACTAAATCGTCCATATAGGCTTCTGCATTTCCGTGTAGCTGACAACCAAGATTAACTTGCAAAGTCCTCGAAAACATTGCTCCGAAACTCTTTAATCTGAAAGGCATGCATACAAAACAATACGTATCACATGGTGTTATGAATGACATCTTCTCCTCATATTCCTTGGCCACAAAGATCTGATGATAACCAGAGTAGGCTAATGCCCGCAAATATAGGTGGTCAATCTTAGTCCTTCCAATAAGTAAGAGTGTCGATCCCAACGAGGAGCAGAAGGAAATGACAGGAGGTTTTCAGCAAGGTAATGTCCGCATGCACTGAAATTATCGGAAATAGATAGTTTGATAGCAAGGTAATTTGTAACAAGAAATTAACGATAATCGTAAATCGTATGCAGCAAGGTAGCTCAATCCTTTTGTGGCAAAGGACAGACCGAAATGGTTTCTTATAATAAGCAAAGCGTTCTTGAGGAGACACGGGAATTTCATTTAGTTACTTTCACCATATTGGTTTGATTTGTGTTCTCTACTTAGATAATTTGATATGTGGCTGGATCGGTGCTTAGGTCTTGTTCTTACTTGAACAAACCTCCTACTTATTATTAACCCCCTCGCAAGCATCTACAACTACGAGAAAAGTATTAAGATAAAATCTAACCATAGCATGAAACAATTGGATCCAAATCGATCCCTTACGAAGTAGCGCATAAACTAGGGTTTAAGCTTCTATCACTGTAGCAATCCATCATCTAATAACTAATCCACAATGCATTCCATTAGGCCCAAATATGGTGAAGTGCCATGTCGTCGACGTTCACATGACACCACTAAGGGAATCACAACATACATATCTTCAAAATATCGAACACATATCAAGTTCACATGATTACTTGCAACAAGATTTCTCAAGTGACCTCAAGAAAAAAAGTAACTACTCACAAAAGATAAACACGCTCAAGATCATAGGGGTATTAAATAGCTTAATGGATTTGATCACATAATATTCCACCAAATAAACCATATAGTAATCAACTACAAGATGTAATCAACAATACTAGTCACCCACTGTTACCAATCCGAGGTTCTGGTACAAAGATTGAACACAAGAGATGAACTAGGGTTTGAGAGGAGATGGTGCTGTTGAACATGTTGATGAAGATTGGCCTCCCAAATATGAGAGGGTTGTTGGTGATGAAGATGTCTTCGATTTCCCCCTCCAGGGGGGAAGTTCCCCCTGCGGATCGCTCCGCCGGAGGGTAATAGTATCATGCCCATGTTCCGCCTCGAGATGGCGGTGTTCCGTCTTGAAAGTCCTCTCTTTATTTTTTCTAGGTCAAAATGACTTATATACCAGGAGAGGGGCACCAGAGGTGGGACGAGGAGGGCACAACCCACCAGGGCATGCCTTGGGGCCTAACGCGCCTAGGTGAGTTGTGCCAACCTGGTGGGTCTCCTCCAGTAGTTATTTTGTCCATTATTCTTCATATATTCCAAAACATTATCCATAAATTTCCATCTCATTTGGAGATGCGCAAAATAGGTGGCCTGACGTAACTTTTCCTGGTCCAGAATTCTAGCTGCCAGTATTCTCCCTCTTTTGTAAACCTTGCATATTATGAGAGAAAAGGCATTAGAATTACTCCATAAAGCATTATTATGCATAAAACATTATAAATAACAGTAGGAAGACATGAAGAAAAATGGACGTGTCAACTCCCCCAAGCTTAGACCTCGCTTGTCCTTAAGAGAAAAACAAAAATCGAAAAACATGTCCACATGCTTAGAGAGAGGTGTCGATAAAAACAAAATACAAACATAGACGCATCATGCATATTATTGTAACAGCAACAAACTTTATTATAACACTCTATCACATAGGTTTATCATATAAATTCTCATGCAGAAGTAACAATTCATTACAATATCGAAGTAGAAGCATAAACTCTATTGAAAACCAACAAACTATGTTCTCGGTCAACTTTGCAACTGCAATTCATCATCTTTTCAGGAAGGGTCTCGTATCGGAGCCTTTAGGCAAGTCCACATACTTGACCATCATATAATCTTCAATGATTGCTAACACTCTCCACATAGACATGAGCAAAACGTTTCAACCGAACACATAGAAAGATAGGGGCTTATAGTTTTTCCTCCCAACGTATGCACCTCAAGGGTGATGTCAGCAATAATAATTCATGCCCACCCATATCCAAATGGATATATGTGCCTAGAAATTTCCTCACCACCTGATGCTTGAAGAAAGTGAAAATAAAAAGGAACAGGGAAGAAAACTTTGACTCTTGCATAAAAGTAAATACATATAATTAAAAGATAGGCCCATTCGCAAACGGAAGCAGAGGTTGTCATGAGCTTTTTGCTTTGCATGCTGAATCTCTTAGTGCAAAAGAACGTCATGTTATATTTCCCCTTATGATAGCAACCTTTATTATGCATTGTCGCTTTTATTATTTTGCCATTACAAGTTCGTACAACGCTCAATTTTCTCTTACACTAACTGATCCAACATATTTAGAAGCAATTTTTATTTCCTTATGTCGTGGGAAAACCACGGCCACCTATGGGACAGGAGTCCCGTTTTGGTTCGGCGGGGGTGGGCGCGTTACACAAAGAGCGGAGAGTGTGGCCCAGCACAGCAGAGATCACACGGGCAGTTTTTACCCAGGTTCGGGCCACCGCGAGGCATAAAACCCTACTCCTGCTTTGGTTGATTGATGGTGGAATGGTGGAAAAGAGCACGACGCTTTTGCCCAGCAAGCTTTCCTCGGGGCGAGAGCAGTCATGCACGTATCAGTGTGTGCGGGTTTGAATGGACGAATCCTTTATATCGTTGCCATGGGCCTCCTTTTATAGATTAAGGGGTCACCACAGTGGCAAATCAGTCTTTCTAGGCTAATTAGATAGCGAACGGTGCTATCATACCTAACTCCGCAGGCTGACAGAGCGCATTAAATGCACCGCTCAGTGTCACATGACAGCTCGCCCGGCAGGCCTTGCCGGGCTGTTTCGCCAGTTTCGCGCCTGCTTGCTTGACACGTCGCAGGACGGGTGTCACTTGCAGGCTCTTTCTGTAGGAAGTGGCTGCCATGTGGCAGGGGGCTGCCATTGTGCCATTTAGGAGCTGGACATCGTAATGATTGATGACAGGTGTCATCGTGAGGTGGTGGTTTGC
>LR738712.1:274369566-274390243 GCA_902687465.1 Secale cereale
CCCCCCCGGCAGGCCTGCCGGGGCAATGTTGGAGGCTTGCTTCCACGGCGATCCCACCCCGCCAGGCTCGCATGCCCGGTAAGGAGGGCTCTTCTTCCGGTGATATATTGCCCCTTTGGATGGTCTTGGTTGTCCTAATCTCCGTGGCCAGCTCTCTGACTCCTCAAAGAGCTGGTCCCTTTGAGTCTTGATCTGATGCTGGTGTTGCAAACTTGCTCATGGGTCAGTTGGCTCGTCATCCGGGCACTAGTTAGGGGAAAACATACACCCCTGTTTGTGTACCCCGACATAAGCCCCGGTCCTGAGCCATACGTGCCACTGGGCACGTCGGGTTAGGCCCCAACATTGCACGGACACGTGGCGGGAAGGGAGGCCGTGCGTACGGCGGTTCGTCATGATCACCGGCCCCTCCAACGTCCACCTCGCGTGATTATCGTGAGTCGTGGGGCATGGGATTGTAGCAGTTAACGTAAAAACGATAACTTTTCCGAAAGGCGGCACTGCTCCCCCATCGCATCCCATAAGAGGGGAAAATGTGGAACGACGCTGCACATTCGTTGCCTTCCTTCCCTCATTATCTTCTTCCTCTTCAAGCCAAGCAGCTGCCCATTTCTTTTCATCCCACATTCACCGCCGGTCCCCTTTTCGATCCCCTCCCCGCATCCATCCCTTAGTTGAAAACTCGACAAAATACTGAAACTATGCAGCCGTAGTTTTTAGTATCCGTGACTCGTCATAGATTTATCCTGCCTCTGTAAGATTCACTTTTGATACACTAATTCCTCCATAGTCGCTTTAGGTCTAGGAATAAGTTTTATTTTCTGAACTGTCGTAGATCCATAAATAAAGTTGTGGTCCGTGGAAACTTTTTAGGCAACACTTAGCGGAATTCCAGCCCTTCTTATCTTCATAGATTGCTGATTAGTCGTGCCATAAGCGGCGGCTCACCATAAATGCTCTTTTCGAGCCGCCAGCCTCTGGCTGGCTTAACACTTGTAAATAGCTTTATATTGTAATGCTTAAATTTACTGTATTTACTTTCTGTTCATAGTTCCACTATCTCCGGCTCATCATGACTAAGGCTGCAACAACCAAGGCTCCTACCACCTGTGATTGGGATCCGTCTCATGTCATTGAAGAATCTCTCAATGATTTCGTAGCCATTGGTACTTTAGACACCAAAGAGTTTATCAATTGGCGGGTTCCGGATTCCGAACGCTCTCCTACACCTCAAGACAATGAGGTCATAGTATTTATAGAATACATGCTTCGTGGCTTTGCACCCCCCAGCTCTACATTCTTTCGAGATGTTCTGCACTTCTACAATCTTCACCCGCAAGATATTGGCCCAAATTCCGTCTCAAACATATGTAATTTCTAAGTCTTATGTGAAGTATATCTTGGTGAAGAACCCTCTGTTGACTTATTCAAAGACTATTATTATATCAACCATCAAACTGAGATGACCGACGGGCCTAGCCTCGAACTTGGAGGTGTTTCTATTCAAAGGAGGAGGGACATAGTTTTTCCAGCAGGTGCTTTGCCAAGTCACCCAAAAGACTGGAATTTGACTTGGTTCTATTACAAAGATACCTCTCAAGATGGAGAAAATCCTCTGCTGGGTTTCCGCCCATACCGGCTCTTGACCAACACCCCGCTTCCAAACAAATTAACTGTTGCAGAACGGGCCCCTTTTTCCTCTGCTTTATCAAAGATCCGAGCCCTAGTTGCCAACGGCTTAACAGGAATCGATCTGGTTCGCTGTTGGGTGGCATGGAGATTTTTTCCTTGAAGCCGCCATTCCGGCTTAATGTGCGAATACACCAGACGGCCCAATGATCCACTACGCTATAACTCTGTAGAGCTTACTGGAGAAATCAACAATACTGTCAAGTCGCTCGTTGGTGAGCCATTTGAAAATTGCTGCAAAACGGGTCTCACCACTTTTAGTGTTCTTAACCCGACTTCGGCTGTAAGCGTCTAATACCAATTTTGTCCCTTTATCAACCTTCTGTATATCAAATGCTTACTTTTATGCATAAACAGGCCAACTCCACCTTTTGGAAGAAGAAGCTGCCAACCACCACTACTCCTAAGAGGGTTAAAACATCTAGCTGTGGCTCAGGTCATCCTAAGAAGACCATAGCTCAAGAACTGCTTGAATTAGACGAGTCAGAGGTAGAACCCGACTCATATGGTTCTCTTTTTACGCAACTTATTAACACCGATTTACTTCGGGATGATGCAGATGCAAGTCATGCCAATATTGTCGAGGTAATCCCTATCTCCTCTGACTCAGAACCTTTGCCAAGAGAGAAAGAATGGCGGGTCGTTAGGAAAGTAAGGTTTTCCCATCCTCTTGCTTACTTGGACCCAAGTTTTTTTTTTGAAGAAACAACAACATGAGTCTAGGCGTAACACATGGAGTAGCAACCAAGAAGAACTCGTGGCCGGCTTACCAAATATCCCGGCGGGTCTTAAACATCGTCAAGAGGTGCCTCATCATCCCATTGTATCCTTTCCACGAGCCGGCCTCATACGGCAACCTCTTAATCCATCTGATTTGGCAGACCAGGAATCATCTAACTCTTCTGGCGAGTCCACTGCTACAAAGCTCCCCACTTTTGTGGTTAACCCGGCGTAAGCATCAATATATGTTGAGTACATCTTCTTTCCGATTCATAGCCAGCAACTCTGATTATTTTCTTCACACGGCAAAAGCCAAGATGGGTAAGAAGAAAAAGGTGTCCAGGTCTTCCAAAGCCGCCGAAGAAAAACAAACTTCCAAAGCGGATGAATTACCATCTAAAAATCCTGAAGATTCTGAGAAGTAGCAGGATGAACCGCCATCAGAAGTTGAAACATCCTCAATTATCCAAGATAACCTGGCGGAAACTCCTGGCCCGCCAAGCCCTAAACCAGCTTCACCCGTCAAGAACTCTACTGAAGCAAATGTTGAGGACGTGCTTATCACGGGATCAGCTTTTAAGCCGCATGGAGCCCCCACAGTTCTTGCCAAACATTCTGCCAACGACGAGCTCTTTGGCACTGAGAAAAATAAAACCTAGTTTGACCTTGCAAGTTATTCTCAGCTGGACGTGAACGAACTTTATTCTGGCTACTTCATCCATCCACACACCAACCGTGATTTAGAGGCTAACTTCGTCAAAATGATGCGGCAAAAATATGAGGTGTGACCATTTTTTCTCCCCTGCATATATAGTTATCCAGCCCCCAAGTCCTATTCATAGGAAAGGCATGACAAATCATTGTTTTCAAACTAACCTATTCCAATTGAAGAGCCGCTATGCCATCAGTAATAGGCTAGTTTCAAAACAATGATCTGTCATGCCATCATGCATGTTTAGCCTTGAAAACTGTTTTATCAGAAATATTGTGATTCATGTTGATCTAATCAAAATATGTGACGCAATCCTTGATATCTTCTGCAATTTTGTTCTTCTGCAAAATGCACTGGCACTTAGGAGTCGAAATAAATCAAGGGAATAAACCTTTGATAATAGCATGTCATATCTCCCACTTTAAAACCACATGGGTTATAATCCAAAAAATGCAAGTATGAGCTGTAATATATTGGTGACCTAAGTCAAAAAACTAGGGCGGGTGATAACCCAAAATATTCAATTATGACCATTACAAGCCGGAATCCAATGACTCGGCGGCTCGTATTCTGGCTCAAAAACAAAGAACTTTGTAAGTTCAAAAATCAAATCAAGAAGAGATGCAAATCTCAAATATGTACTTGTCCGGCTTAAAACGCAGGTTAGAAAGAATTTGGCTCTAGGCCCTTGTACATTTTATTTTCAAAGCTTTAATAGCTTATTGGCATATGCCACATGTTTGCTATAAAAGACAGCAAACGTCATGTTGGCTGATGCCACATAATGGGTTAACGCCATATAATTGCTTTAAAAGGCAGCAATGACCTATGGGCTCAGTCCACATAATGGGTTGACGCCACATAATTACTTTAAAAGGTAGCAATGACCTATGGGCTGACACCACATAATTGCTTTAAAAAGGTAGCAATGACATATGGGCTAACGCCACATAATGGGCCGACGCCACATAATTGCTTTATAAGGTAGCAATGACCTGTGGACTGGTGCCACATAATGGGTTGACGTCACATAATTGCTTTAAAAGGACCTATGGGCTGACGCCACATAATTGCTTTAAAAGGTAGCAATGACCTATAGGCTGACGCCACATACTAGGCCGACGCCACTAATATGCCTCCAACGTATCTATAATTTTTTATTGTTCCATGCTATTATATTATCTGTTTTGGATGTTTAATGGGGTTTAATATGCACTTTTATATTATTATTGGGACTAACCTCCTAACCAAAGGCCGAGTGCAAATTGTTGTCTTTTGCCTATTTCAGTGTTTCACAGAAAAGGGATATCAAACGGACTCCAAACGGAATGAAACCTTCGCGAGGATCGTTTTTGGAATAAACACAATCTAATAAACGCAATCTAGGAGACTTGGAGTACAAGTCTGGGAAGCCACGGGGTGGCCACAAGGCAAGAGGGTGCGCCTAGGGGGTAGGTGCCGCCCCACCCTCGTGAGCCCCTCGTAGCTCCACCGATGTACCTCTTCCTCCTATATATACTCATATAACCTGAAAACATCCGGGAGCACCACGAAACCCTATTTCAACCACCGCAATACCAGCGAGATCCCATCTTGGGGCCTTTTTCGGAGCTTCGCCGGAGTGGGGATCGATCACGGAGGGCTTCTACATCAACACCATAGCCTCTCCAATGATGTGTGAGTAGTTTACCACAGACCTTCGGGTCCATAGTTATTAGCTAGATGGCTTCTTCTCTCTCTTTGGATCTCAATACAAAGTTCCCCTCAATCTTCTTGGAGATCTATTCGATGTAATACTTTTTTGCGGTGTGTTTGTCGAGATCTGATGAATTGTGGGTTTATGGTCAAGATTATCTATGAACAATATTTGGCTCTTCTCTGGATTCTTATATGTATGATTTAATATCTTTGCAAGTATCTTCGAATTATCAGTTTGGTTTGGCCTACTAGATTGATCTTTCTTGCAATTTGGAGAAGTGCTTAGCTTTGGGTTCAATCTAGAGGTGTCATTTCCCAGTGACAGCAAGGGCAGCAAGGCACTTATTGAATTGTTGCCATCGAGGATAAAAAGATGGGGTTTATGTCATATTGCATGAGTTTATCCCTCTACATCATGTCATCTTTCTTAAGGCGTTACTCTGTTCTTATGAACTTAATACTCTAGATGCATGCTGGATAGCGGTCGATATGTGGAGTAATAGTAGTAGATGCACAGTCGTTTCAGTATACTTGTCACGGACGTGATGCCTATATACATGATCATGCCTAGATATTCTCATAACTATGCACTTTTCTATCAATTGCTCGACAGTAATTTGTTCACCCATCGTAAGATTTGCTATCTTGAGAGAAGCCGCTAGTGAAACCTATGGCCCCCGGGTCTATTTTCCATCATATTAGTTTCCCATCAACTTGCCAATTTTTGTCACCGTTCTTTTCTACAATCTTTACTTTTCAATCTATACAACAAAAATACCAAAAATATTTATCTTATTATCTCTATCAGATCTCACTTTTGGAAGTGGTCATGAAGGGATTGACAGCCCCTTTATCGCGTTGGTTGCAAGGTTCTTAATTGTTTGTGCAGGTTCTAGGGATTGGCGTGTAGTGTCCTACTGGATTGATACCTTGGTTCTCAAAAACTAAGGGAAATACTTACGCTACTTTGTTGCATCACCCTTTCCTCTTCAAGGGAAAAACAACGCATGCTCAAGAGGTAGCAGCCACATAATTGCTTTAAAAGGTAGCAATGACCTTAGTTTTACCACCTCATTGTAAGCCGACTCTCACATGACACAAGCCGCGTGTGTACTTTAACGAGTCCATGGTCTTAAAAAAGATTGACTGTTAAAGACTCAGCAGGTCATCTTGGAGTAGCAAGTCGCAAACAGACAGGTAAAACTTTTTAACCCGGCATTTTAAGCCGGTCATGACGAAGAAAAACATAGGCTATAGCCCCCAAGCAATCTGACGATCACATAGTAACATCACAGATAGTGAAAAACGGCAGAGGCCCCGTATTTCAGGGATGCCCACTTTATTCATAAAAATTATGTACATTAAAAAGTATATAGATATGTGTTGATGGCTTAAGTGTAGTATGGCCGAAGATGCGCTATGTTCCATGGACGGTGGGTCTCTTCTTACGACTTTCAAGAATCCTTATGCTCACGCACATCAATAAGATAATATGACCCATTGTGCAAATTTTTGCTAACCACAACAGGTGCTTCCCAAGGTGGGGATAACTTGTGCATATCGGTCTGATCCTGGATGAGCCGGAGCACCAAATCACCTTCCTGAAATGTCCGGGTCTTCACTCTGCGGCTATGATAATGGCGCGGGTCTTGCTGCTATATTGCTTAATGAGCCGTGGCCAGATCGCCTTCCTCATCCAAAGCATCAATTGCGTCTTGACGTGCTATTTCATTATCAGCTTCAACATAAGCTGCCACACGAGGTGAATCATGACAGATCTCACTTGGAAGAATTGCCTCTGCACCGTAGACCATGAAGAAAGGCGTATATCATGTTGATATGTTGGGTGCGGTGTTGATGCTCCAAAGCACTGAAGGTGCTTCTTCAACCTAACAACCCGACATTCACTGCAAGGGGACCAGAAGCTGGGGCTTGATACCTCTCAAACTCTCTTGATTAGCCCTCTCAGCTTGACCATTAGACTGTGGATGAGCCACAGAAGAAACATCAAGAAGAATATGCTCTTGTTGAAAAAATTCCTCCATAGCACCTTTAGATAGATTTGTGCCATTATCGGTTAAAATACTATGAGGAAATGCAAAACAGAAGATCAAATTTTTAACAAACTGAACCACCGTCGCAGCATTACACTAGCTAACCGGCTCTGCCTCAACCCATTTGGTAAATTTGTCAACCGCCACTAATAAGTGTGTTTTCTTATCCTTAGATCTTTTGAAGGGATTGGCCATGTCAAGTCCCCAGACTGCAAACAACCAAGTGATTGGAATCATCGTCAACTCTTGAGCTGGCACATGAACCCGACGAGAAAATTTCTGACATCCATCGCATTTACTGACTATATCTTCTGCCTCAGCATGAGCCGTCAACCAGTAAAACCCATGAAGAAATGATTTAGCCACCAATGATTTTGAGCATGCATGATGACCACAATCACCCTCGTGGATTTCTCATAAAATCACACGGCCCTCTTCAGGAGATACGCAACGTTGGAACACACCTGTGACGCTGCATCGGTGCAACTCGCCATTTACAATTGTCATGGACTTTGATCGTCGGGTTATCTATCTGGCTAAGGTCTCATCCTCAGGTAACTCGCCCCGCGTCATATAGGTCAAATAAGGTTGTTTTCAATCAGGAATAACATGGAGAGCAGCCACCACTTGTGCCTCCGTGTCAGGGATAGCAAGATCCTCTTCTGACGATAATTTGACAGAAGGATTTTTCAACACATCAATAAACACATTAGAGGGCACCGGCTTACGCTGAGAACCAAGCCGGATTAGAGCATCAGTTGCCTCATTCTTTATTAGGTCAAGATGCTCCACCTGATAACCCTTGATGTGACCAGCAATATTATCAACCGCCCGGCGATAAGCCGCCATGAGCGGGTATTTGGAATCCCAAGTACCTGAGACTTGCTGAGCTACCAAGTATGAATCACAAAAACATCTGACCCGGCATAAATTCATTTCTTTAGCCATTTTAAGACCATGGAGCAAAGCCTCATATTCAGCTGCATTGTTAGTACAAGGAAACATCAGCCTTAAAACATAACAAAATTTATCACCTCGTGGGGAAGTTAAAATAACTCTAGCTCCTAAGCCTTCTAATTGCCTGGATCTGTCAAAGTAAATAGTCCAATATGTGTTATCAGGCTTCTCTTCAGGTGTCTGCAGCTCTGTCCAATCATTCACGAAATCCACAAGAGCCTGTGATTTGATGGTTGTCCTTGGCACATGCATTAGTCCATGGGGACCAAGTTCAATGGCCCACTTAGCCACCCATCTTATCGCTTCCCTATTCTGAATAATATCTCCCAAAGGAACAGAACTGGCCACTGCAATAGGATGGCCAAGAAAATAATGCTTCAACTTAAGACTGGCCATAAACACCCCATACACCAGTTTTTGCCAATGCGGGTATCGTTGTTTGGACTCAGTTAGCACCTCGCTAACATAATAAGTCGGCCTCTGGGCTGGGTACTCCTTATCCGTTTCCTTGCGTTCTACCACAATCACCACACTGACAGCCCTGTTGTTTGCAGCCACATATAAAAGCAAAGGCTCTTTCTCAACAGGAGCTGTAAGGATGGGCAGCTCACCTAATTTTGTTTTGAGCGCCTCAAATGCCTCATTGGCAACATCACTCCAGATAAAGTGATGTGCTTTCTTCGTCATCTGATACAAAGGAATTGCCTTCTCTCCCAGGCAACTTATGAATCGGCTTAAAGCTGCAATACGACCCGCCAAGCACTGAACATCATTGATACACGCCGGCTTAGACAATGAAGTGATAGCCTTGATTTTCTCTGGGTTAGCTTCAAACCCCTCTCTGAGACCAGGAAACCCAAAAGCTTGCCTGCAGGCACACCAAAAACACATTTGTTCGGGTTAAGCATCATTTTGTAAACCCGGAGATTGTCAAATGTCTCTTTCAAGTCATCCAACAAAGTTTCCTTCTTTTCGGACTTGACAACAATATCATCCACATGAGCATGCACATTACATCCAATCTGGGTATGAAAACAATTCTGCACACACCGCTGATAAGTTGCCTGGGCACTCTTGAGCCCAAAAGGCATGGACACATAACAGAAAGCTCCAAAAGGTGTGATAAAGGTCGTCTTCTCTTGGTCCTTAACTACCATCTTAATATGATGGTAACCAGAATATTCATCCAAGAAGCACAATCGCTCACAGCCCGCTGTCGCATCAATGATCTAATCAATACGGGGAAGAGCAAAAGGATAGGTCGGACAAGCTTTATTAAGGTCTATATAATCCACACACATGCGCCAAGTACCATTTTTCTTAAGTACCGGGTTAGCCAGCCATTCAGGATGAAAAACTTCCACGATGAACCCGGCCACCAAGAGCCGGGCCACCTCTTCTCCAATAGCCTTACATCGTTCTTCATTAAACCAGCAAAGGAACTGCTTCACCGGCTTATACTCAGGACCAATATTAAGAGTGTGCTCAGCGAGTTCTCTCGGTACACCCGACAAGTCTGAAGGTTTCCATGCAAAGATGTCCCGATTCTCACGGATGAACTCGATGAGTGCGCTTTCCTATTTCGAATCTATATTAGCACTGATGGTGAACTGCTGAGATGGGTCGCTTGGAACGAAGTCAACCTTCTTCGTGTCATCAGCCGACTTAAACTTTAGCAAAGGTTCTTGGTCAGTGGTCGGTGAGGGAGTCCTGGATTTGTGGGTCCTCGGGTGTCCGGGCTACTGGAGGTGGGCCGGACTAATGGGTTGTGAAGATAAAAGCATAGGACCATCCCTCATATCCGGGTAGGACTCCTATGTGTGTAGAAAAGCGAATTTGATGTACGGATGTAATTATTCGTTCCTCGTCAAGTCAACCATGTACAACCCTAAGCCCCCTCCGGTGTGTATATAAACCGGAGGGTTTTGTCCGTAGAGGCAAATAGAATAATCATAGGCTAGACATCTAGCGTTTAGCCATTATGATCTCGAGGTAGATCAACTCTTGTAATCTCCATATCCATCAAAATCAATCAAGCAGGAAGTAGGGTATTACCTCCATCGAGAGGGCATGAACCTGGGTAAACATCGTGCCCTTGTCTCCCCCTGCTACCACTGATCCTCAGATACGCAGCTTGCCCCCCCCCTACCCGAGATCTGCCGGTTTTGACACCGATAATGGTGCTTTCATTGAGAGCTCGCTGCGTAATCGTGAGAAGCGATTGGTGGCTCATCTCGTCACTAACGACAACATCACCTCCAGGAAAAGCCTAACTTTTGGTCAGGTCCTCCAGCTCGGCGGGTTCACCATATGCGTCCGCATGGCTGTTAAGCCGGCCGCATCCCATACAGTCACCGAGCATCACTCCTACATAGTCCTCGAACACTCTGAAAAAGCGGATCCAGCGGATACCTCGTCCTTAAATGAGCTGCTAGATCGCATCAACACCTTAGGGCTTTTAGTTGCCAATGATCGGATCGCGCCTAAAACCAACCAGGGAGAGACAATTCCTCCCCGGTCACTCATGTGGTGGCGGCCATCGAGGAACGAGCCGAAAACACTTCCCCTCTCGAACCGAGGATCAGCTTTGTTCGGGTCTCTGAACCCATTGCGCCGGATACCCTTCCTTCGGGAGGGACTCTACATCTTCCTAACTTGGGGCCTAGGGAGTGCTTAGAACCTCTCGGGTCCGAGTCATCAGCGCCGGAGACTTCGCGACCTTTGTATATTATATTGGGTCGGGATTCAAATTTTACCACACCCACCGACCACAATCAATACTCTCCAAGCAATTCTGGCCCTCCAGACATATGTGATTTGATGTATGTGCGGCAGCAACCTCAGGAGACGTTCCTTCACTTCTGGGCCAGGTTCCTACTTGTTAAAAGCAAGATTAAAGACTGTTGGGACGACGATGCGGTTCCGGTCTTTCATCGCAATTGCAAAGATGAGTGAGTCTTCAAAGCCCTCAACCGCCATCGCGTATAGAGTTTCATGGAGCTGTCACACTTAGTATGAAAGTAATGCGTGATGGAAAGTACAAGGAAGGCCCAAAACACTCATTTGGAACAATCCTTCTTCGGGCAATATGCCGCTAAAGATAAACAAACATACCCTAGTGGGACATCCGATCATAAGCTCATCGACAAGATAAAAAAACCTTTAAGGGATACATGTCTGTTCTTGGCGAGCTCCTAGACATGCCCTGCTCGATACACGCGGTCTCTACTCACAGCCTTCGAGCGTGTTGGGTACTTCGGCAGGTGGCTAAAAGTGGCGAAGCCATCCTTGCCACCGCAACTCCAAAGGAGGACGGTCCTAATGTCCTCACGGTCTTCGATACCTTCTCTTCAAATAATCGGGGTAAAGAGCATTTCGCGAACTTGCCGAGGTTCACCAAATAACCACGATGAGCCCATGGAACGACACGGCAATTACCTTGACCGTAGACTACGAACCACGCGTCCAACCAATCCGAGCACTATCCGCTCTTGTACTAAACCCAATAGTGGACGGCATTCGCCTTACCAAAGTGCTCATGGACAGCGGCAGTGGACTTAACCTCATATATGAGGACATGCTCAACAAAATGCAGGTCGATAAAGCCTGCATTGAGCAAAGTAACACAACCTTTCGAGGAATTATCCCCAGACGGGAGGCCCGATGTTCGGAAAGTATTAAATTCGATGTAGTATTCGGCACGCCTAAAAACTATAGGTCATAAGAGCTGCTCTTTCACATTGTCCCCTTCAGCAGTGGATACCACACCCTTCTAGGGTGAGACAACTTTTCACGCTTCCAAGCCATACCCCATTACAGGTACATGAAGCTTAACATGCCAGGGCCCAATGGAATAATCACAATCACAAGTGACCTAGACAGAGCACTCTGTGCCGAAAACAAAACCGCATCCTTGGCCCTTGAGGCACTTTCCGAAGCCTTCACGGCCAAAGAATTTACCACCTTGCGATCCTAAGTGGACAAGAATGATGTGGTCCTTGATAAAAGGTCTAAATGTACCTCCTTCAAGCCAATAGATGAAATTATTAAATTTCAGATACATCTGACGGACCCCAATAAGACGGCATCCATTGGAGCGCAGTTGGACCCGACGGTAGACACCGCTTTGCGTGCATTCTTGCGTGTAAACTGGGATATATTTGCCTGGCATCCTTCACATATGTCTGGGATCCCTGCGGGCTGGCCGAACACAACCTCAATATCATCAAGGGTTCAAACCGATCAAGCAATCACTGCGACTATTTTCCGAACCCAAAAGACAAGCCATGCGGGAGGAGCTGGCCAAATTACTTGAAGCCGGATTCATCAGAGAAATTAAACACCCGGAGTGGCTAGCCAATTTGGTCATGGTATCGCAGAAGGATAAATCCTGATGCCTTTGTGTCGATTTCAAAGACTTAAACAAGGCTTGCCCCAAGGATCCTTTTCCACTACCCCACATCGATCAGATCATCGACGCGACAGTAGGACATGGCTCACTATGCTTCCTCGATGCTTACTCCGGATACCATCAGATAAAAATGAAGGAATCCGATCAGGCCGCAATGACGTTTACCACTCCGTAAGAACCTTTCTGCTTCAACACCATGCCTTTTGGGCTCAAAAATGCTGGTGCCACGAACCAACGCATGATTCAAATGTGCTTAGAGAAACAAATTGGCAAGACAGTGGAGGCATACGTGGACGACGTAGTCATCAAGACTAAGCACGTCGAATCACTGGTGGCCCTCACATTCAAGAACCTCCGAGCATATGACATATGGCTCAATCCAAAGAAATGTGTCTTCGCTGTTCAAGCCAGAAAGCTATTTGGGGTTCATTGTCTCCCATAGAGGAATTGAAGCAAACCCAGCTAAAATTTAAGCCTTGTCATAGTTGGCTACACCAACTGATCCAAAACATGTCCAAAAGCTAGCAGGGTGCGTCACGGCCTTAAGTCGCTTCATCTCTACACTAGGAGAAAAATCATTACCACTCTACAGACTGCTCAGGTGTACAGACAACTTCGAATGGACGAATGCAGCCACAACCGGATTGGAAGAAATAAAGACCCTATTAGCGGGCAATCCAATCCTAGCCGCTCCAAGTGTCAGCGAGCCAATGTTGCTTTATATCTCAGCAACTCACCAGGTTGTGAGTGTTGTGCTCTTTGTGGAACGAGAGGAAGAGGGACATAAATTCCCCATCAAAAAACAAGTTTACTATGTATCAGAAGTTCTTACACCGTGCAAGTCTCGATACTCCCATTATCAAAAAATTGCCTATGCATTGCTTCCCGGAAGCTCCGACACTACTTTCAAGAGGGTTCAATTACAGTAGCATCTCAAGTACCACTTAATGACATTATAAACAACAAGGACGCCACGAGCCGCATAGCCAAATGGGCCATCGAGCTCTTATCATTCGAAATAACATACAAACCACGCCGGGCTATTAAATCTCAGGTGTTGGCTGACTTCGTCGCAGAGTGGACGGAAGCCGAACTGCCTAGAGAGTACGGTTCCTACTCCCATTGGACCATGTATTTCGATGGCTCTAAAATGCTAGCCGGATTGGGGGATAGCATCATCTTGACATCACCCATAGGGCACACAGTCTGCTATGTATTACAAATCATGTATACGGACTCCAACAACGCTGCCGAATACGAGGTGCTACTACATGGTCTCTGCATGTCGTATCCATGGGCATACAATGCCTAGAGGTGTGCGGAGACTCAAACCTCACATTATCTCAGGTAAACAGAGAGTTTGATGCAAAGGATCAAAAAATGGCAGCTTATCGAAATGCCATATTCAAAATATTAGCTCGGTTCGAGGGGCTCCAATTTCATCACATTGGTCGCGACAATAATCAGGCAGCAGACATACTTGCTCGCATGGGCGCCAAGTGTGACCCAGTACCACCTAAAATTTTTGAGGAAAGGTTGTTCAAGCCATCTGTGGTATGGCAGGATGAGAGCAAAGATGCTAACTCAGACCTGATCGCACCCCTAGCAGCCGAGCATAATGCAGATATCATCGGGGATCCGGATCCGGAAATAACACCTTTGGCTCACGAGATCATGGCCGTAATCGCTCCTTGGATCGAACCATTGCTAGCCTACCTTAATAGGCAAGAGCCACCCGATGATCAAAACGAGGCCCATCGCATAGTTCGGCGTTCTAAAGCCTACAAAGTTCACGAAGGTGAACTATACAAGAAAAGCACTACCGGTGTTATCCAAATATGTATCTCTGAAGAGGAGGGATGGTAACTTTTGGCAGAAATACATGCTGGTTTGGGTGGCCATCACGCAGCAGCTCGGGCTCTCCTAAGCAAGGCTTTCCGAATAGGTTTTTTTTGGCCAACAGCCTGAGCAGATGCATAAGCCCTCGTCCAACATTGTGTTGGATGTCAGCTTTTCGCAAATCAAAGACATATGCCTCCCACCGCCTTGAGAACAATCCCCATTCCTTAGCCTTTTGCGGTCTGGGGGCTGGATATGGTAGGACCCCTTAAAGGGGGAAACCATAGAAAGAAATATTCACTGGTTATGGTGGATAAGTTCACTAAATGGATAGAAGCCAAACCATTAAGAATGGCTGAAGCAGGGCCAGTGATTGATTTTATATCAGGTGTGGTACACCGTTATGGTGTCCCGCACAACATTATCATAGATAATGGCTCCAACTTCATAGCTGATGAGGTAAAAACAGGTGCGCCAAGTTAGGCATTAAACTTGATTTATGACTCCGTGTACCACCCTCAAACAAACGGTCAGGTTGAACGGGCCAATGGCCTAATTATCAGCAGCATCAAACCCCGACTGGTGCGCTCCTTATGGGAGTCGGATAAACACTGGGTGGAGGAGCTTGACTCCGTACTCTGGGGGCTATGGACCACACCTAACCGGACAACCGGATACACACATTTCTTCATGGTGTACGGTGCAGAGGCTGTTCCGCCCTGCGACTTTATTCACGACTCACCTCAAGTGCGTATGTACAAGGAGCGAGAGGCCGAGCTCTATCGGCAGGATGACCTAGATGGCCTTGAAGAGGAGCACGATATCGCGCAAGCTCATTCCGTGTTCTATCAGCAACAAGCCAGGCGATACCAAAGCAGACAAGTGCGGGCCAAAACATACAATGTTGGCGAACTCATTTTGCACCTCCCGGAAAAGAAAAGGGATAAGCTCAAACCAATATCGGAGGGCCCCTTCATTATCGACGAAGTTCTCACCGAAGGAGCCTATCGCTTTCGAAAGGCATCAGACAATCGCCTTGAGCCGAATCCATGAAATGCTACTCGGCTCCGACGATTCTACGGATAGTTCGGAAGCACCTCTTATTTCTATTTTTGACTAGGTTTACTCTTTTTTTCTCCCTTTTTGTTTTTCCATTTAAATTCCTAGCATGTGTTCGGCTATACCGAACTATTCGGGGTACACATCTTTAAATGTATATACCTGAATATGACTGGGGGGCTTCTTTAACAAAGCTTATTGTTAAAAGTTCGTCACTTACATGACCTATGTCGTCTGTTTTATACAATCTTTTTCGCCATTATATGCACCTTTATGACTTCACTTTTTGCCAAGCTGGGCTGCCTCGATCCTATGCTTATACCCTACGTTCCTGATTGTTCGGCTAGGGTGTAAAGGGAGCACCTCTGCGATTGTTACAACCGGGTAAACTGGACCTGTATCTCAGACGGGTGAAGCCACAAGCTAGCGTTCTTAAGGGAATTACTGGTCGGCGAACAAACGACAAATTGCTTATGTGTACATAATCTTTTCTGAAAAAATTAAGGGACGGGCTTTCCGTAATCCCATCTCTAGGATCAAAGCCTAGGCATGCATAATTAAGCATGCTGACCCAAGGAAAGGAACCCTTAACGGAACTATTCTCCCTGGAAGATATTTCTTATGTTAAATAGTAATATAACATAACTCCCTCAACAAATTTTGTCTGTTCAAGCAAAATGACCGGATTGCCTGGTTTCCGAACATACTGAGTAATTATTACATTCAAGTATAGTATTCGAAAACACTCCAACCTTTCGGTTAAGGAGGTTGAAGCCGAAGGCCTACCATGCCAATTTTTTACAAGTTCGATCGGAGATAAGTTTGATGATAAAGTAAATTGATACATAGAATCAAACGTCTATTCTTTATCTATGCCATCTATGAGCCTATCTAAACTACAGTCTTCTTGCGAATACTTCGCGGCTACCATCACTTGGTCATATACCAAGCTGACGTGAATCTCTTTCACGTCTGGTCCCCGAGGTCCAACTCGGGCCATATGATTTGGTTCAAGCCCAGTGTAGCGTGTTTTCAGCATGGCCCATGCCTCTCGAGCACCTTCTCGGCACGCTGACACCTTCCATAGCTCAAAGCGGCGCCGAGCTCCTTTCAACAAGTCTGTTAGGTCCTCCATAATTTTTGAAGGAGAATCGCATGGCCATAGATCTTTAGCCATGTTCTTCATGGATTTCTGGGCCCGCTCATGCACTTTGGAGAGCTCTTTTAGTGTGTCACCTTGGAATCCAGATATTTCTTCTTCAGGACGCCCGATTAACAAACCTGTAAACAACAACATTATTACACTCCGAATTACCGAATAATATGAATACTGGAGCAAGATCCAAGGTCATACTGAATAAGCCTCCTTTCCACTTTTTATTCTCTTTCAATGCATCCGTTAACTGGGCCCTTAGGTCCTTTATCTCTTCGGCTTGCTTGATATTTTCATCGAGCAGCTTGTTATTTTGCTCAATGGTCTGTGCTAATACACGTTGACCGGCTGCTTCTTTCCCCTCAGCATATTTTTTGTCCTCCTGGGCAGTTCTCAACTGCTCTTCATGATCAGACGATCCCGCCGTTGAAGTGCAACAATGTATGCTAAAATATCATTGAAGGCAAAATCATACTTTTCGGGCACTATTCATCCTTACCATGAGATCCTCTCATGGATTTCTTCACTTCTTCTAGCTCGGCGGTGACTGCATTCAGCTTGGCCCGGTTTGCTTCAGGCTCTTGGGACAACGTGTCATTCTTTTCCTTAAGAACCTGCGGTCATAACGATCCTTAAATCAGTTGGACCAACCGCTTCAAGTCTTAGGCTGAAGGAAATATGCCCTAGAGGCAATAATAAAGTTGTTATTTATATTTCCTTATATATCATGATAAATGTATTTTATTCATGCTAGAATTGTATTAACCGGAAACTTGATACATGTGTGAATACATAGACAAAATAGAGTGTCCCTAATATGCCTCTACTAGTCTAGCTCGTTAATCAAAGATGGTTATGTTTCCTAATTATAGACATGAGTTGTCATTTGATCAACGGGATCACATCATTAGGAGAATGATGTGATGGACAAGACCCATCCGTTAACTTAGCACTATGATTGCTTAGTTTTACTGCTATTGCTTTCTTCATAACTTATACATGTTCCTATGACTATGAGATTATACAACTCCCGAATACCGGAGGAACACCTTGTGTGCTATCAAACGTCACAACATAACTGGGTGATTATAAAGATGGTCTACAGGTAACTCCGAAGGTGTTTGTGGTGTTGGCATAGATCAAGAATGGTGCGATCTATGATGTCTCTTACAGATTTACCACTATTGTTGTGGGATTATGCTTTAGAGAAAGTTGCATTCACGTTAAATAGGGCACCATCTAAATCCATTGAGACAACGCCTTATGAACTATGGTTTGGCAAAAAACCCAAGTTGTTGTTTCTTAAAGTTTGGGGATGCGATGCTTATGTGAAAAAGCTTCAACCTGATAAGCTCGAATCCAAGTCAGAGAAATATGTCTTCATAGGATACCCAAAGGACTGTTGGGTACACCTTCTATCACAGATCCGAAGGCAAGATTTTTATTGCTAAGAATGGATCCTTCCTAGAGAAGGAGTTTCTCTCGAAAGAAGTGAGTGGGAGGAAAGTACAACTTGATGAGGTAATTGTACCTTCTCCAGAATTGGAAAGTAGTACATCACAGAAACTGGTTCCAATGATTCCTACACCAATCAGTGAAGAAGCTAATGATGATGATCATGAAACTTCAGATCAAGTTACTACTGAACCTCGTAGGTCAACTAGAGTAAGTTCCGCGCCAGACTGGTACGGTAACCCGGTTCTAGAAGTCATGTTACTAGACCATGATGAACCTACGAACTATGAGGAAGGGATGATGAGCCCAGATTCCGTGAAACGGCTTGAGGCCATGAAATCTGAGATGGGATCCATGTATGAGAACAAAATGTGGACTTTGGTTGACTTGCCCGATGATCGGCAAGCCATTGAAAATAAATGGATCTTTAAGAGGAAGACTGACACCGATGGTAATGTTACTGTCTACAAAGCTTGACTTGTTGTGAAAGGTTTTCAAAAAGTTCAAGGAGTTGACTAAGATGAGACTTTCTCACCCGTAGCGATGCTTAAGTCTGTCCAAATCATGTTAGAAATTGCCGCATTTTATGATTATGAAATCTGGCAAATGGATGTCGAAACTACATTCCTTAATGGATACCTCAAAGAGGAGTTGTATATGATGCAACCAGAAGGTTTTGTCGATCCTAAAGGTGCTAACAAAGTGTGCAAACTCCAGCGATTGATCTATGGAATGGTGCAAGCATCTTGGTGTTGGAATAAACACTTTGACGAGGTGATCAAAGCATATGGTTTTATACAGACTTTTGGAGAAGCCTGTATTTAAAAGAAAGTGAGTGGGAGCTCTGTAGCATTTCTGATATTATATATAGATGACATATTATTGATTGGAAATGATATAGAATTTATGGATGGCATAAAAGGATACTAGAATAAGAATTTTTCAATGAAAGACCTCGGTGAAGCTGCTTATATATTGGGCATCAAGATCTATAAAGATAGATCAAAACGCTTAATTGGACTTTCACAAAGCACATACCTTGATAAAGTTTTCAAGAAGTACAAAATGGATCAGTCAAAGAAAGGGTTCTTACCTGTATTACAAGGTGTCAAGTTGAGTAAGACTCAAGGCCCGACCACTGTAGAAGATAGAGAGAAAATGAAAGTCATTCCCTATGCCTCAGCCATATGATCAATCATGTATGCAATGTTGTGTACCAGACCTGATGTGTGCATTGTTATAAGTTTAGTAGGGAGGTACCAAAGTAATCCAGGAGTGGATCACTCGACAGCGCTCAAGAACATCCTGAAGTACTTGAAAACCACAAAGGATATGTTTCTCGTTTACGGATGTGACGAAGAGCTCATCGTAAATGGTTACGTCGATTCTAGCTTTGACACTGATCTGGATGACTCTAAGTTACAAACCGGATATGTATTTTTGTGTAAGAGTGGAGCTGTTAGTTGGTGTAGTTCCAAGCAGAGCGTCGCGGCGGGATCTACATGTGAAGCGGAGTACATCGCTGCTTCGGAAGCAGCAAATGAATGAGCTTGGATGAAGGAGTTCATATCCGATCTAGGTGTAATACCTAGTGCATCGGGTCCAATCAAAATCTTTTGTGACAACACTGGTGCAATAGCCTTGGCGAAGGAATCCAGGTTTCACAAGAGAAGCAAGGACATCAAAAGATGCTTCAATTCCATCCGCAATCAAGTCAAGGAGGGTGACATAGAATTTTGCAAGATACATACGGATCTAAATGTTGCAGACCCGTTGACTAAGCCTCTTCCATGAGCAAAACATGATCAGCACCAAGACTCCATGGGTGTTAGAATCATTACTATGTAATCTAGGTTATTGACTCTAGTGCAAGTGGGAGACTGAAGGAAATATGCCCTAGAGGCAATAATAAAGTTGTTATTTATATTTCCTTACATATCATGATAAATGTCTTTTATTCATGCTAGAATTAATTAACCAGAAACTTGATACATGTGTGAATACATAGACAAAACAGAGTGTCCCAAGTATGCCTCTACTAGACTAGCTCGTTAATCAAAGATGGTTATGTTTCCTAACCATAGACATGAGTTGCCATTTGATCAACGGGATCACATCATTATGAGAATGATGTGATGGACAAGACCCATCCGTTAGCTTAGCACTAAGATCGTTTATTTTTTCTGCTATTGCTTTCTTCATGACGTATACATGTTCCTATGACTATGAGATTATGCAACTCCCGAATACCGGAGGAACACCTTGTCTTCTATCAAACGGCACAACATAACTGGGTGATTATAAAGATGCTCTACAGGTGTCTCCGAAGGTGTTTGTGGTGTTGGCATAGATCAACAATATGATTTGTCACTCCGAGTATCGGAGAGGTATCTCTGGGCCCTCTCGGTAATACACATCGTAATAAGCCTTGCAAGCAAATGACTAATGAGTTAGTCACGAGAGGATGTATTACTGAATGAGTAAAGACACATGCCGGTGACGAGATTGGACTAGGTATAATGATACCGATGATCGAATCTCGGGCAAGTAACATACCGATGACAAAGCGAACAACTTATGTTGTTATGCGGTTTGACTGATAAAGATATTCGTAGAATATGTAGGAACCAATATGAGCATCCAGGTTCCGCTATTGGTTATTGACCTAAGATGAGTCTCGGTCATGTCTACATAGTTCTCGAACCCGTAGGGTCCGCACGCTTAACGTTCAATGACGATCGGTATTTTGAGTTTATGTGTTTTGATGTACCGAAGGTAGTTCGGAGTCCCAGATGTGATCACGGACATGACGAGGAGTCTCGAAATTGTCGACATATAAATATTGATATATTGGAAGGTTATATTCGGACACCGGAAGGGTTCTGGGGTTCACCGGATAAATACCGGAGTACCGGGAGGTTACCGGAACC
>LR738712.1:274390312-274590584 GCA_902687465.1 Secale cereale
AGTCCGAATTGGACTAGTGAGGAGGGGCGGCGCCCCCTCCTTCCTTCTCTTCTCTCCCTCCATTACCTCTTCTCCTACTCCTACTAGGAAAGGGGAGTCTTACTCCTAGTGGGAGTAGGACTCCCCCCTTGGCGCGCCTCCTTGCCTAGGCCGGCCGCCTCCTCCCTCTCCCTCCTTTATATACGTGGGGGCGCCCCTAGAACACACATCAATTGTTCCTATCGGTGTGCGGTGCCCCACTCCATAGTTACACACCTCGGTCATATCGTCGTAGTGCTTAGGCGAAGCCCTGCCTCGGTAACTTCCTCATCACCGTCACCACGCCGTCGTGCTGACGAACCTCTCCCTCGGCCTCAACTGGATCAAGAGCTCGAAGGACGTCATCGAGCTGAACATGTGCTGAACGCGGAGGTGCCGTACGTTCGGTACTTGGATCGGTTGGATCGCGAAGACGTTCGACTACATCAACTGCGTTACTAAACGCTTCCGCTTTCGGTCTATGATGGTACGTGGACTAGACCTGGCCATCTGTCAGGCCGGGCCGGGCTTTGGGCCAGGCCTACCAAATCCCGATACAAAAAACCCAGGCCCGAGCCCGGCCCGGCCCGGCCGTCGGGCCTAAAAATCGGGCCCGAGCCCGGCCCATCGCACAAAAATCCCGTCGGGCCTCGGGCCACCGGTTGGGCCTCTTCGTTAAAACGCAAAAATGACGGGCCCTGCTGTCGGGCTTGAAATCCAGGCCCGAGCCCGGCCCGTGGACATGGTCGTGCCAGGCCGGGTCGGGCTTTTTCGGGCCGGGCCAGGTCGGGCAGACCGAGCCGGGCTGCCCATGGCCAGGTCTAACATGGACACACTCTCCCCGCTCGTTGCTATGCTTCTCCTAGATAGATCATGCGTGATCGTAGGTAAAAAAAATGAAATACTACGTTCCCCAACAAAAGGGAACAACATATGTTGTTATGCGGTTTGACCGATAAAGATCTTCGTAGAATATGTAGGAACCAATATGAGCATCCAATTTAAGCTATTGGTTATTGACCGGAGACGAGTCTCGGTCATGTCTACATAGTATTATGAATTTATGTGTTTTGATGTACCGAAGGTAGTTCGGAGTCCCGAATGTGATCACGGACATGACGAGGAGTCTCGAAATGGTGGAGACATAAAGATCGATATATTGGAAGGCTATGTTTGGACACCAGAATGGTTCCGGATGAATTCGGGCATTTACCAGAGTATCGGGAGCTTACCGGAACCCCCCGGGGAGTCAATGGGCCTTATTGGGCCTTAGTGGAAGAGAGGAGGAGGCAGCCAAGTGGAGGCCCCCCAAGCCCAATCCGAATTGGGTGGGGGCTGGCCCCCCTTTTCCTTTCTCCCTCTCTCCCTCTTCCTTCTTCTCCTACTCCTACTAGGAATGGGGGGAAACCTACTCCTAGTGGGAGTAGGACTCCTCCCTTGGGCGTGCCATAGAGAGGGCCGACCCTCTCCTCCTCCCCTCCTTTATATACGTGGCCAGGGGGCACCCCACAGACACACAAGTTTATTTCTTAGCCGTGTGCGGTCCCCCTCCCTCCATAGTTACACACCTCGGTCACACATCGTAGTTCTTAGGCGAAGCCCTGCGCCGGTAACTTCATCATCACCGTCACCACGCCGTCGTGCTAACAAAACTCTCCCTGGACGTCAACTGGATCAAGAGTTCATGGGACGTCATCGAGCTGAACGTGTGCTGAACGCAGAGGTGTCGTACGTTCGGTGCTTTGGATCGGTTGGATCGTGAAGATGTTCGATTACATCAACCACGTTACTAAACGCTTCCGCTTTCGGTCTACGAGGGTACGTGGACACACTCTCCCCGCTCGTTGCTATGCTTCTCCTAGATAGATCTCGCATGATCGTAGGAATTTTTTTTCAAATACTACGTTCCCCAATACTGACATCATTTGCCAGGTCTATGCATAGATGATATGCACGAGTAGAACACAATGAGTTGTGGGCGATAATAGTCATACTGCTTACCAGCATGCTGATACCTCTTGAGCATGTGTTGGTTTTCCCTTGAAGAGGAAAGGGTGATGCAACAAAGTAGCGCAAGTATTTCCCTCAATTTTTGAGAACCAAGGTATCAATCTAGTAGGAGACTACACTCAAATCCCTCATACCTGCACAAACAAATAAGAACCTTGCAACCAACACGATAAAGGGGTTATCAATCCCTTCACGGCCACTTGCAAAAGTGAGATCTGGTAGAGATAATAAGATAAATATTTTTGGTATTTTTGTTGTATAGATTGAAAAGTAAAGATTGCAAAATAAAAGAACAGTAGATAACTAGTAGACGGAGATTAATATGATAGAGGATAGACCCGGGGCCATAGGTTTCACTAGTGGCTTCTCTCAAGATAGAAGATTCTATGGTGGGTGAACAAATTACTGTCGAGCAATTGATAGAAGAGCGCATAGTTATGAGGATATCTAGGCATGATCATGTATATAGGCATCACGTCCGTGACAAGTAGACCGGAACAATTCTGCATCTACTACTATTACTCCACACATCGACCGCTATCCAGCATGCATCTAGAGTATTAAGTTCATAAGAACGGAGTAACGCCTTAAGCAAGATGATATGATGTAGAGGGATAAACTCATGCAATATGATATGAACCCCATCTTTTTATCCTCGATGGCAACAATACAATACGTGCCTTGCTGCCCCTGTTGCCTTTGCAAGAAAGGACACCGCAAGATTGAACCCAAAGCAAAGCACTTCTACCATTGCAAGAAAGATTAACCTAGTAGGCCAAACCAAACTGATAATTCGAAGATACTTGCAAAGATATTTAAATCATGCATATAAGATTTCAGAGAAGAACCAACTATTGTTCATAGATAATCTTGATCATAAACCCACAATTCATCGGATCTCGACAAACACACCGCAAAAAAGAAGTACATCGAATAGATCTCCAAGAAGATCGAGGAGAACTTTGTATTGAGATCCGAAGAGAGAGAGAAGCCATCTAGCTAATAACTATGGACCCGGAGGTCTATGGTAAACTACTCACAACTCATCGGAGAGGCTATGGTGTTGATGTAGAAACCCTCCATGATCGATTCCCCCTCCGACGAAGCTCCCAAAAAGGCCCCAAGATTGGATCTCACGGGTATAGAAGGTTGCGGCGGTGGAATTACAGTTTCGTAGTGCTCTCAGATGTTTTCAGGGTATATGAGTATATATAGGAGGAAGAGGTACGTCGGAGGAGCTACGAGGGGCCCATGAGGGTGGGGGCGTGCCTACCCCCCTGGGCGCGCCCTCCTGCCTCGTGGCCACCTCATGGCTTCCCTGGCGTGTACTACAAGTCTTAGTTTCATTCCATTTGGACCCCGTTTGATATTCCTTTTTTGCGAAACACTGAAATAGGCAAAAAAAACAGCAATTTGCACTAGGCATTGGTTTAGTAGGTTAGTCCTAAAAATAATATAAAAGTGCATATCAAAGCCCATTAAACATCCAAAATAGATAATATAATAGCATGGAACAATCAAAAATTATAGATACATTTGAGACGTATCAAGCATCCCCAACCTTAATTCCTGCTCGTCCTCGAGTAGGTAAATGATAAAAACATAATATTTGATGTGGAATGCTACCCAACATAATTCTCAATGTAATTTCCTTTATTGTGGCATGAATGTTCAGATCCGAAAGATTCAAGACAAAAGTTTGATATTGACATCAAAATAATAATACTTCAAGCATACTAACAAAGCAATTATGTCTTCCCAAAATAACATCGCCAAAGAAATTTCATCCCTACAAAATCATATAGTTTGTTTATGCTCCATCTTCGTCACACAAAATACCCAAATGATGCACAACCCCGGTTTCAGCCAAGCAATTGTTTCATACTTAAATTTTTTCAAACTGTTTCAACTTTCACGCAATACATGAGCGTGAGTCATGGATATAGCACTATAGGTGGAATAGAGTGCTGGTTGTGGAGAAGACAAAAAGAGGAAGATGGTCTCACATCAACTAGGCGTATCAATGGGCTATGGAGATGCCTATCAATAGATATCAATGTGAGTGAGTAGGGATTGCCATGCAACGGATGCACTAGAGCTATAAATGTATGAAAGCTCAACAAAAGAAACTAAGTGGGTGTGCATCCAACTTGCTTTCTCATGAAGACCTAGGGCATTTGAGGAAGCCCATCGTTGGAATAACAAGCCAAGTTCTATAACGAAAATCCCCACTAGTATATGAAAGTGACAAAACAAGAGACTCTCTATCATGACGACCGTGGTGCTACTTTGAAGCACAAGTGTGGAAAAAAAGATAGTAGCATTGTCTCCCTTTTTATTTTTTTGGGGGCCTTCCTTTTTTTGGCCTTTCTTTTTTTTTCTTTTTTTGGGACAATGCTCTAATAATGATGATCATCACACTTCTATTTATTTACAACTCAAGGATTACAATTCGATACTAGAACAAAATATGACTCTATATGAATGCCTCTGGCGGTGTACCGGGATGTGCAATGAATCAAGAGTGACATGTATTAAAAATTATGCATGGTGGCCTTGCCACAAATATTATGTCAACTACATGATCATGCATGGCAATATGACAATGATGAAGCGTGTCATAATAAACGGAACGGTGGAAAGTTGCATGGCAACATATCTCGGAATGGCTATGGAAATGCCATGGTAGGTAGGTATGGTGGATGTTTTGAGGAAGGTCTATGGTAGGTCTATGGTACCATCAAAAGTTGCGCGGTACAAGAGAGGCTAGCAATGGTGGAAGGGTGAGAGTGCGTATAATCCATGGACTCAACATTAGTCATAAAGAACTCACATACTTATTGCAAAAATCTACGAGTCATCAAAACAAAGTACTACACGCATGCAACTAGGGGAAGGGTTGGTAGGAGTTAACCATCGTGTGATCCCGACCTCCACACAAAGGATGACAATCAATGAAATACCTTATGCTTCAAATTTGTCACACAAAGGTTACCATACGAGCATGCTACGGGACATGCAAACCTCAACACAAGTATTTCTCAAATTTACAACTACTCTACTAGCATGACTCTAATATCACCATCCTCATATCTCAAAACAATCATCAAGTATCAAACTTCTCATAATATTCAATGCACTTTATATGAAAGTTTTTATGCTGTTCTAAAGGACTCTCGAAATAATATAAGTGAAGCATGAGAGATCAATAATTTATATAAAATAGAACCACCGTCGTGCTCTAAAAGGATATAAGTGAAGCACTAGAGCAAAATTATCTATCTCAAAAGATATAAGTGAAGCACATAGTGTATTCTAATAAATTCCGATTCATGTGTGTCTCTCCCAAAAGGTGTGTACAACAAGGATGATTGTGGTAAACTAAAAAGCAAAGACTCAAATCATACAGGACACTCCAAGCAAAACACATATCATGTGGTGAATAAAAATATAGCCTCAAGTAAAGTTACCAATAGACGAAGACGAAAGAGGGGATGCCTTCCCGGGGCATCCCCAAGCTTAGGCTTTTGGTTGTCCTTGAATTTTTCCATGGGGTGCCTTGGGCATCCCCACGCTTAGGCTATTGACACTCTTTGTTCCATAGTCCATCAAATCCTTACCCACTAACTTGAAAACTTCACAACACAAAACTTAACAGAAAATCTCGTGAGCTCCGTTAGTATAAGAAAACAAACCACCACTTTAAGGTACTGTATTGAACTCATTCTTTATTTATATTGGTACTAAGCCTACTGTATTCCAACTTCTCTATGGTTCATACCCCCCGATACTACTCATAGATTCATCAAAATAAGCAAAGAACACACGAAAAACAGAATATGTCAAAAACAGAACAGTCTGTAGCAATCTGTAACTTTTGAATACTTCTGTAACTCTAAAAATTCTGAAATAAATTGGTGGATGTGAGGAATTTTTCTATCACTCATTTGTAAAAAGAATCAACTTAAAAGCAGTCTCCTGTAAAAAATGTCAGCCAATCTGGTGAGCGCAAAAGTTTCTGTTTTTTACAGCAAGATCGCAAAGACTTCACCCAAGTCTTCCCAAAGGTTCTACTCTGCACAAACACTAACTAAAACACAAAACCACATCTAACCAGAATCTATATGATTTATTTATTACTAAACAGAAGTAAAAGCAAAGAAAATAAAATTGGGTTGCCTCCCAACAAGCGCTATCGTTTAACGCCCCTAGCTAGGCATCTATTCCAAGGAGTGATCCCTACATAAAAATTGCGAATAAGCATGGAAGTGGATTGCTTCCTAGTAGATCAATTCTGAGCATTGCAAATTCTATGCCAAGCATCTTTTAGATTTTCTCCCTCACTTTGTTGAAAATTAAGAACTTCACTCTCACGAGTATTAATAATGATAGAAGGGCTAGCCGTGACGGCAAAGCAACCGATAAAACGCACGGAGCAAATGAAAGAAAAGAGGGCGAATAAAACGGTAAAGGTGAAGTGGGGGAGAGGAAAGCGAGAGGAAAATGGCAAATAATGTAATGCGAGGGATAAGAGTTTGTGATGGGTACTTGGTATATGACTTGTGCGTAGATATCCCCGGCAACGGCGCCAGAAATCCTTCTTGTTACCTCTTGAGCATGTGTTGGTTTTCCCTTGAAGAGGAAAGGGTGATGCAGCAAAGTAGTGTAAGTATTTCCCTTAGTTTTTTAGAACCAAGGTATCAATCCAGTAGGAGACTATACTCAAATCCCTCGTACTTGCACAAACAAATAAGAACCTTGCAACCAATGTGATAAAGGGGTTATCAATCCCTTCACGACCACTTGCAAAAGTGAGATCTGATAGAGAAAATAAGATAAATATTTTTGGTATTTTTGTTGTATAGATTGAAAAGTAAAGATTACAAAACAAAAGAACAGTAAAGATAACTAGTAGATGGAGATTAATATAATAGAGGATAGACCCGGGGGCCATAGGTTTCACTACTGGCTTCTCTCAAGATAGAAGATTCTACGGTGGGTGAACAAACTATTGTCGAGCAATTGATAAAAGAGCGCATTGTTATGAGAGTATCTAGGCATGATCATGTATATAGGCATCACGTCCGTGACAAGTAGACCAAAATGATTCTGCATCTACTACTATTACTCCACACATCGACCGCTATCCAGCATGCATCTAGAGTATTAAGTTCATAAGAACAGAGTAACGCCTTCAGCAAGATGACATGATGTAGAGGGATAAACTCATGCAATATGATATAAACCCCATCGTTTTATCTTCGGTGGCAAAAATACAATACATGCCTTGCTGCCCCTGCTGCCTTTGCAAGAAAGGACACCACAAGATTGAACCCATAGCTAAGCACTTCTCCCATTGCAAGAAAGATCAATCTAGTAGGCCAAAGCAAACTGATAAGTCAAAGAGACTTGCAAAGATATTTAAATCATGCGTATAAGATTTCAGGGAAGAACCAAATATTGTTCATAGATAATCTTGATCATAAACCCACAATTCATCGGATCTCGACAAACACACCGCAAAAAAGAATTACATCGAATAGATCTCCAAGAAGATCAAGGAGAACATTGTATTGAGATCCAAATAGAGAGAAGAAGCTATCTAGCTAATAACTATGGACTCAAAGGTCTGTGGTAAACTACTCACAACTCATCGGAGAGGCTATGGTGTTGATGTAGAAACCCTTCGTGATCGATTCCCCCTCCGGTGGAGCTCCGGAAAAGGCCCCAAGATGGGATCTCACGGGTACAGAAGGTTGCGGTGGTGGAATTAGGGTTTCGTGGTGCTCTCGGATGTTTCCAAGGTATATGAGTATATATAGGGGGAAGAGGTACGTCGGTGGAGCTACGAGGGGCCCACGAGGGTGGGGGCACCCCTACCCCCTGGGCGCGCCCTCCTGCCTCGTGGCCACCACGTGGCTTCCCTAGCGTGTACTCCAAGTCTTCTGGGTTGTGTTTGTTCCAAAAATGATCCTCGTGAAGGTTTCATTCCTTTTGGACTCCGTTTGATATTCCGTTTCTGTGAAACACTAAAATAGGCAAAAAAAAACAGCAATTTGCACTGGGCCTTGGGTTAGTAGGTTAGTCCCGAAAATAATATAAAAGTGCATAGCAAAGCTCATTAAACATCCAAAAAAATAATATAATAGGATGGAACAATCAAAAATTATGGATACGTTGGAGACGTATCACATGCCATACTTTGATTCAGCGGTATTGTGAGATGAAGCGGCCCGGACCGACATTACGCGTACACTTACGCGAGACTGGTTTCACCATTACGAGAACTCGTTGCTTAAAGGTGACCGGCGGGTGTTTGTCTCTCTCACTTCAGTTGAATCAAGTGTGACTATGCCCGGTACTTGTGAAGGTTAAAACAGCACACTTGATGAAAAATCATTGTGGTTTTGATCCGTAGGTAAGAACGGTTCTTGCTAAGCCCATAGCAGTCGCGTAAAACTTGCAACAACAAAGTAGAGGACATCTAACTTGTTTTTGCAGCGCATGTTATGATGTGATATGGTCAAGACGTGATGAGTTATACGTTTTTTTAGGAGATGATCATGTTTTGTAAATTATCGGCAACCGGCAGGAGCCTTATGGTTGTCTCTTTATTGTATGAATTGCAAAAGCCATGTAATTGCTTTACTTTATCACTACGAGTTAGCGACAGTAGTAGTAGCAATAGTTGGCGAGACGACCATGGCGCTACGATGAAGATCATGGTGTCAAGACGGTGACGAAGGAGATCATGACGATGCTTTGGATATGGAGATCAAAAGCACAAGATGATGATGGCCATATCATGTCACATATTTTGATTGCATGTGATGTTTATCTTATTATGCTTATTATTTTGCTTAGTAGGGCGGTAGCATTATAAGATGATCCCTTACAAAATTTCAAGGTACAAGTGTTCTCCCTGAGTATGCACTATTGCGAAAGTTCGTCATGCCGAGACACCACGTGATGATCGGGTGTGATAAGCTCTACGTTCAAATACAACGGGTGTAAGACAGTTTTGCACATGCAGAATACTCGGGTTAAACTTGACAAGCCTAGCATGTACAGACATGGCCTCAGTGTTGGGGAACGTAGTATTTTAAAATTTTCCTACGATCCGGCAAGATCTATCTACCAGATGCATAGCAACGAGAGGGAAGAGTGTGTCTACGTACCCTCGTAGACCGGAAGCGGAAGCGTCAAGTGACGCGGTTGATGTAGTCGAACTTCTTCGCGATTCAACCGATCAAGTACCGAACGTACGACACCTCCGCGTTCAGCACACGTTCAGCTTGATGACGTCCCACGAGCTCTTGATCCAGTTGAGCTTCACGGGAGAGTTTCGTCAGCACGACGGCGTGGTGACGGATATGATGTATTCACCGGCGCAGGGCTTCGCCTAAGCACCGCGACAGTATGACCGAGGTGTGTTTCTGTGAAGGGGGGCACCGCACACGGCTAGAACAATTCAACTTGTGTGTCTTTGGGTGCCCCCCTGCCCCCGTATATAAAGGAGCAAGGGGGAGGCCGGCCGGCCCTTCTATGGTGCGGCTAGGAGTGCAATCCTACTAGGAATAGGATTGCAATCATATTCCTAGTAGGAACTACCAAAGAAGGAAGAGAGGGAAAGGAAAAGAGGGAGAGGTGGCGCCCCCAATCCTAGTCCAACTAGGAACCCTAGGTGGGGCGCCGGCCAGCCCCTATGGGCTGCCTCTCTCTTTTCCATAAGGCCCACTATGGACCATCCCCCTTCGTAGGGGGTTCCGGTAACCCCCTCCGGCAATCCCGTTAAATCCGAAACTTTTCCGGAACGCTTCCGGTGTCCGAATATAGTCGTCCAATATATCAATATTTATGTCTCGGACATTCCGAGACTCCTCGTCATGTCCGTGATCTCATCCGGGACTTCGAACTACCTTCGGCACATCAAAACTCATAAACTCATAATACCTATCGTTATCAAACTTTAAGCGTGCGGACCCTACGGGTTCGAGAACTATGTAGACATGACCGAGACTCATCTCCGGTCAATAACCAATAGCGGAACCTGGATGTTCATATTGGCTCCTACATATTCTACGAAGATCTTTTATCGGTCAAAACCGCATAACAACATACGTTGTTCCTTTTGTCATCGGTATGTTACTTGCCCGAGATTCGATCGTCGGTATCTCCATACCTAGTTCAATCTCGTTACCGGTAAGTCTCTTTACTCGTTCCGTAACACATCATCTCATGACCAACTCATTAGTCTTTTGCTTGCAAGGCTTATTGTGATGTGTGTTACCGAGAGGGCCCAGAGATACCTCTCCGACACTCGGAGTGACAAATCCTAATCTTGATCTATGCCAACACCACGAATACTTTTGGAGACACCTGTAGAGCATCTTTATGATCACCCAGTTACGTTGTGACGTTTGATAGCACACAAGGTGTTCCTACGGTATTCGGGAGTTGCATAATCTCATAGTCATAGGAACATGTATAAGCCATGAAGAAAGCAATAGTAGTAAAACTAAACGATCATAGTGCTATGCTAACGGATGGGTCTTGTCAATCACATCATTCTCCTAATGATGTGATCCCGTTGATCAAATGACAACTCATGTCTATGGCTAGGAAACATAACCATCTTTGATCAATGAGCTAGTCTAGTAGGGGCATACTAGGGACATACTGTTTTGTCTATGTATCCACACATGTATCAAGTTTCCGGTTAATACAATTCTAGCATGAATAAAAGACATTTATCATGATATAAGGAAATACAAATAACATCTTTATTATTGCCTCTAGGGCATATTTCCTTCAGTCTCCCACTTGCACTAGAGTCAATAATCTAGCTCACATCGCCATGTGATTTAATACCGATAGTTCACATCGTTATGTGAATAACACCCATAGTTCACATCGCCATGTGACCAACACCCAAAGGGTTTACTAGAGTCAATAATCTAGTTCACATCGCTATGTGATTAATACCCAAGAGTAATAAGGTGTGATCATGTTTTGCTTGTGAGAGAAGTTTAGTCAATGGGTCTGTCACATTCAGATCCGTATGTATTTTGCAAATTTCTATGTCTACAATGCTCTGCATAGAGCTACTCTAGCTAATTGCTCCCACTTTCAATACGCATCCAGATTGATACTTAGAATCATCTGGATTTAGTGTCAAAGCTTGTATCGGCATAACCCTTTACGACGAACTCTTTATCACCTCCATAATCGAGAAACATGTCCTTAGTCATCCAGTTACTAAGGATAATTTTGACCGATGTACTGTGATCTACTCCTGGATCACTATTGTACCCCCTTGACAAACTCATGGCAAGGTACACAACATGTTTGGTACACAGCATGGCATACTTTATAGAACCTATGGCTGAGGCATAGGGAATGACTTTCATTCTCTCTATATTTTTCTGCCGTGGTCTGGCTTTGAGTCTTACTCAACTTCACACCTTACAAGTCAGGCAAGAACTCCTTCTTTGACTGATCCATTTTGAACTACTTCAAAATCTTATCAAGGTATGTACTTATCGAAAGTCTTATCAAGCGTCTTGATCTATCTCTATAGATCTTGATGCCCAATATGTAAGCAGCTTCACCAAGGTCTTTCTTTGAAAAACTCCTTTCAAACACTCCTTTATGCTTTTCAGAAAATTCTACATCATTTCCGATCGACAATATGTCATTCACATATAATTATCAGAAAGGTTGTAGTGCTCCCACTCACTTCTTGTAAATACAGGCTTCTCCAAAAATCTGTATAAAACCATATGCTTTGATCACCTCATCAAAGCGTATATTCCAACTCCGAGATGCTTGCACCGGTCCATAGATGGATCGCTGGAGCTTGCATACTTTGTTAGCACCTTTTGGATCGACAAAACCTTCTGGTTGCATCATATACAACTCTTCTTTGAGATATCCATTCAGGAATGCAGTTTTGACATCCATTTGCCAGATTTCATAATCATAAAATGCGGCAATTGCTAACATGATTCGGACAGACTTAAGCATCGCTACAGGTGAGAAAGTCTCATCGTAGTCAACTCCTTGAACTTGTCGAAACCCTTTCGCAACAAGTCGAGCTTTGTAAACAGTAACATTACCGTCTGCGTCGGTCTTCCTCTTGAAGATCCATTTATTTTTCGATGGCCTGCCGATCATCGTGCAAGTCAACCAAAGTCCACACTTTGTTCTCATACATGGATCCCATCTCAGATTTCATGGCCTCAAGCCATTTTGCGGAATCTGGGCTCATCATCGCTTCCTCATAGTTCGTAGGTTCATCATGTTCTAGTAACATGATTTCCAGAACTGGGTTGCCGTACCACTCTGGTGCAGAACGTACTCTGGTTGATCTACGACGTTCAGCAGAAACTTGATCTGAAGTTTCATGATCATCATCATTAACTTCCTCACTGATTGGTGTAGGAATCACTGGAACAATTTTCTGTGATGTACTACTTTCCAATTCAGGAGAAGGTACAATTACCTCATCAAGTTCTACTTTCCTCCCATTCACTTCTTTCGAGAGAAACTCCTTCTCCAGAAAGGATCCACTCTTAGCAACAAAGACCTTGCCTTCGGATCTGTGATAGAAGGTGTACCCAACAGTTTCTTTTGGGTATCCTATGAAGATTTACTTCTCCGATTTGGGTTCGAGCTTATCATGTTGAAACTTTTTCACATAAGCATCGCAGTCCCAAACTTAAAGAAATGACAGCTTAGGTTTATCGTCAAACCACAGTTCATACGGTGTCATCTCCACGGATTTAGATGGTGCCCTATTTAACGTGAATGTAGCTGTCTCTAATGCATAACCCCAAAAGCGATAGTGGTAGATCGGTAAGAGACATCGTCGATTGCACCATATCTAATAAAGTACGGTTATGACGTTCGGACACACCATTACACTGTGGTGTTCCAGGTGGCGTGAGTAGTGAAACTATTTCACATTGTTTTTATTGAAGGCCAAACTCGCTAACTCAAATATTTTACCTCTACGATCATATCGTAGAAACTCTTATTTTCTTGTTACGATGATTCTCCACTTCACTCTGAAATTCTTTGAACTTTTCAAATGTTTTAGATTTGTGCTTCATTAAGTAGATATACCCATATCTGCTTAAATCATCAGTGAAGGTCAGAAAATAACGATACCCGCCGCGAGCTTCAACACTCATTGGTCCGCATACATCAGTATGTATGATTTCCAACAACTCTGTTGCTCGCTCCACAGTTCCGGAGAACGGAGTTTTAGTCATCTTGCCCATGAGGCATGGTTCGCAAGCACCAAATGATTCATAATCAGGTGATTCCAAAAATCCATCACTATGGAGTTTCTTCATGCGCTTTTCACCAATATGACCTAAACGGCAGTGCCACAAATAAGTTGCACTATCATTATTAACCTTGCATCTTTTGGCTTCAATATTATGAATATGTGTATCACACGATCGAGATCCAACAAACCATTTTCATTGGATGTATGACCATAGAAGGTTTTATTCATGTAAACAGAACAACAATTATTCTCTAACTTACATGAATAACCGTATTACAATAAACATGATCAAATCATATTCATGTTCAACACAAACACCAAATAACACTTATTTAGGTTCAACACTAATCCCGAAAGTATAGGGAGTGTGCGATGATGATCATATCAATCTTGGAACTACTTCCAATACACATTGTCACTTCATCCTTTAACTAGTTTTTGTTCATTATGCAACTCCCATTTCGAGTTACTACTCTTTAGCAACTAAACCGGTATCAAATACCGAGGGGTTGTTATGAACACTAGTAAAATACACATCAACAATCTGTATATCGAATATACCTTTGTTCACTTTGCCATCCTTCTTATCCGCCAAGTATCTAGGGCAGTTCCACTTCCAGTGACAATTTCCTTTGCAGTAGAAGCACTTAGTTTCAGGCTTGAGTTTAGCTTTGGGTTTCTTCATGGGAGTGATAACTTGCTTGTCATTCTTCTTGAAGTTCCCCTTCTATCCCTTTGCCCTTTACTTGAAACAAGTGGTCTTGTTAACCATCAACACTTGATGCTCTTTCTTGATTTCTACCTTCGCCGATTTCAGGATCGCGAAGAGCTCGGGAATTACCTTCGTCATCCCTTGCATATTATAGTTCATCACGAAGTTCTACTAACTTGGTGATATTGACTAGAGAACTTTGTCAATTACTATCTTATCTGGAAGAATAACTCCCACTTGATTCAAATAATTGTAGTACAAAGACAATCTGAGCACATGCTCACTGGTTGAGCTATTCTCCTCCATCTTGTAGGCAAAGTACTGTCAGAGGTCTCATACCTCTCGACACGGGCATGAGTATGAAATATTAATTTCAACTCTTGGAACATCTTATATGCTCCGTGGCGTTCAAAACGTTTTTGAAGTCCCGGTTTTAAGCCGTAAAGCATGGTGCACTTAAACTATCAAGTGGTCATCATACCGAACTTTTGTCAAAACGTTCATAACGTCTGCATCTGCTCCTGCAATAGGTCTGTCACCTAGCGGTGCATCAAGGACATAATTCTTCTGTGCAGCAATGAGGATAATCCTCAGATCACGGACCTAGTCCGCATCATTGCTACTAACATCTTTCAACTTAGTTTTTCTCTAGGAACATATAAAAAATAAACGGGGAGCAACATCGCGAGCTATTGATCTACAACATAGATATGCTAATACTACCAGGACTAAGTTCATGATAAGTTAAAGTTCAATTTAATCATATTAATTAAAGAACTCCCACTTAGATAGACATCCCTCCGGTCATCTAAATGATCACGTGATCCAAATCAACTAAACCATGTCCGATCATCACGTGAGATGGAGTAGTTTCAATGGTGAACATCTTATGTTGATCATATCTACTATATGATTCACGTTCGACCTTTCGATCTCCAGTGTTCCGAGGCCATATCTGCATATGCTAGGCTCGTCAAGTTTAACCCGAGTATTCTGCGTGTGCAAAACTGGCTTACACCCGTTGTATTTGAACGTAGAGCTTATCACACCCGATCATCACGTGGTGTCTCGGCACGACGAACTTTCGCAACGGTGCATACTCAGGGAGAACACGTATACCTTGAAATTTAGTAAGGGATCATCTTATAATGCTACCGTCGTTCTAAGCAAAATAAGAAGCATAATAAGATAAACATCACATGCAATCAAAATATGTGACATGATATGGCCATCATCATCTTGTGCTTTTGATCTCCATCTCCAAAGCACCGTCATGATCACCTTCGTCACCGGCGCGACACCTTGATCTCCATCGTAGCATCGTTGTCGTCTCGCCAACTATTGCTTCTACGACTATCGCTACCGCTTAGTGATAAACTAAAGCAATTACATGGCGATTGCATTTCATACAATAAAGCGACAACCATATGGCTCCTGCCAGTTGCCGATAACATTACAAAACATGATCATCTCATACAAAACCGTATAACTCATCATGTCTTGACCATATCACATCACAACATGCCCTGCAAAAACAAGTTAGACGTCCTCTACTTTGTTGTTGCAAGTTTTACGTGGCTGCTACGGGCTTAGCAAGAACCGTTCTTACCTACGCATACAAAACCACAACGATGTTTCGTCAAGTATGTGCTGTTTTAACCTTCACAAGGACCGGGCGTAGCCACACTTGATTCAGCTAAAGTGAGAGAGACAGACACCCGCCAGTCACCTTTAAGCAACGAGTGCTCTTAACGGTGAAACCAGTCTCGCGTAAGCATACGCGTAATGTCGGTTCGGGCCGCTTCATCTCATAATACCGCTGAAGCAAAGTATGACATGCTGGTAAGCAGTATGACTAGTATCGCCCACAACTCATTGTGTTCTACTCGTGCATATCATCTACGCATAGACCTGGCTCATGCTGCCACTGTTGGGGAACGTAGTATTTAAAAAATTTCCTACGATCACGCAAGATCTATCTACCAGATGCATAGCAACGAGAGGGAAGAGTGTGTCTACGTACCCTCGTAGACCGGAAGCGGAAGCGTCAAGTGACGCGGTTGATGTACTCGAACTTCTTCGCGATTCAACCGATCAAGTACCGAGCGTACGGCACCTCCGCGTTCAGCACACGTTCAGCTTGATGACGTCCCACGAGCTCTTCATCCAGTTGAGCTTCACGGGAGAGTTTCGTCAGCACGACGGCGTGGTGACGGATATGATGTATTCACCGGCGCAGGGCTTCGCCTAAGCACCGCGACGGTATGACCGAGGTGTGTTTCTGTGGAGGGGGGCACCGCACACAGCTGGAACAATTCAACTTGTGTGTCTTTGGGTGCCCCCCTGCCCCCGTATATAAAGGAGCAAGGGGGGAGGCCGGCCGACCCTTCTGTGGTGCGGCTAGGAGTGCAATCCTACTAGGAATAGGATTGCAATCCTATTCCTAGTAGGAACTACCAAAGAAGGAAGAGAGGGAAAGGAAAAGAGGGAGAGGTGGCGCCCCCAATCCTAGTCCAACTAGGAATCCTAGGTGGGGCGCCGGCCAGCCCCTATGGGCTGCCTCTCTCTTTTCCATAAGGCCCACTATGGACCATCCCCCTTCGTAGGGGGTTCTGGTAACCCCCTCCGGCAATCCCGTTAAATCCGAAACTTTTCCGGAACACTTCCGGTGTCCGAATATAGTCGTCCAATATATCAATCTTTATGTCTCGGACATTCCGAGACTCCTCGTCATGTCCGTGATCTCATCCGGGACTCCGAACTACCTTCGGTACATCAAAACTCATAAACTCATAATACCGATCGTTATCAAACTTTAAGCGTGCGGACCCTACGGGTTCGAGACCTATGTAGACATGACCGAGACTCATCTCCGGTCAATAACCAATAGCGGAACCTGGATGTTCATATTGGCTCCTACATATTCTACGAAGATCTTTTATCGGTCAAAACCGGATAACAACATACGTTGTTCCTTTTGTCATCGGTATGTTACTTGCCCGAGATTCGATCGTCGGTATCTCCATACCTAGTTCAATCTCGTTACCGGTAAGTCTCTTTACTCGTTCCGTAACACAGCATCTCATGACTAACTCATTAGTCTTTTGCTTGCAAGGCTTATTGTGATGTGTGTTACCGAGAGGGCCCAGAGATACCTCTCCGACACTCGGAGTGACAAATCCTAATATTGATCTATGCCAACACCACGAATACTTTCGGAGACACCTGTTGAGCATCTTTATGATCACCCAGTTACGTTGTGACGTTTGATAGCACACAAGGTGTTCCTACGGTATTCGGGAGTTGCATAATCTCATAGTCATAGGAACATGTATAAGTCATGAAGAAAGCAATAGCAGTAAAACTAAACGATCATAGTGCTATGCTAACGGATGGGTCTTGTCCATCACATCATTCTCCTAATGATGTGATCCCGTTGATCAAATGACAACTCATGTCTATGGCTAGGAAACATAACCATCTTTGATCAATGAGCTAGTCTAGTAGAGGCATACTAGGGACATATTGTTTTGTCTATGTATCCACACATGTATCAAGTTTCCGGTTAATACAATTCTAGCATGAATAAAAGACATTTATCATGATATAAGGAAATACAAATAACATCTTTATTATTGCCTCTAGGGCATATTTCCTTCACTCAGAACACTGGAAATCGAAAGGTCAAGCGTGAATCATATAGTAGATATGATCAACATAAGATGGTCACCATTCAAAACTACTCCACCTCGCGTGATGTTCGGACACAGTTTAGTTGATTTGGATCACGTGATCACTTAGATGACTAGAGGGATTTCTATCTAAGTGGCAGTTCTTTAGTAATATGATTAATTGAACTTTAATTTATCATGAACTTACTCCTGATAGTTTTTGCATATCTATATTGTTGTAGATCAATGGCCCGTGCTACTGTTCCCTTTAATTTTAATGCGTTCCTAGAGAAAGCTAAGGTGAAAGATGATGGTAGCAGCTACACGGACTGGGTCCGTAATGTAACGCCCAAGATGCGACTATATCTCCCATGTGTTGAGGCACGACTTAGAGGCATAATCGCATGTTGGTATGATCGCAAGAAGGTTATCTTCACACATTCCCATGTACAAGATCAAAGGGGAAAATTAAATACATAGTTGGCTTACAATCGCCACTTCACACAATGCATAAATAAGTCATACATTCATCCAAGTACAATCATAGTCCGACTACGAACAAGTTCAAATGAAAAGAACATAACCACCCACTATGCCCGATCGGCCCTAGTAGGAACAACTACTGATCGTCGGGATACGTCACGTACATACGCCCACGTTCCTCATCGAACTCCCACTTGAGTTCCTGGCCATCAACTGAATTGTACTCGATTGTACCTACGCCTATGTTTGTAGTAAACTATGAGTCACGAGGACTCAGAAATTCCATTCCCTGGTATCAAAACTATCAAAGCTTTTGGGTAAGGTTAAAGTGTATAGTGGGCTGCTGCAAGCGCAAAGCGTAGATGAGGTGGATAGCTTACGTAACATCAGAGCGAGAAGAGAAGTGAAATCCATCGGTCGTGAACTAAACCATGATCACCAGATGATCCTGTCTACCTACGAGTCATCCATAACACATCCATGTTCTCTTCCCAAACTCCCTCGAAAAGAGACCATCACGACTACTCACACGGTAGTGTATTATGTTTGAGGTTTTGTGTCAAGTTGTCTACAACCGGATATTAACAAATTCCCATCTCCCACATAACCGTGGGCACGGCTTTTGAAAGATCATAACCCTGCAGAGGTGTTCCCACTTATCCCATCACAAGCTCTCGCGACCAACAGAGGTTAAAACCCCTTATCTTAGGGATTACCTGATCAGACTTGGAATCCCGGTGTACAAGATATTTTGACAATGGTAAAACAAGTCCAGCAAGACCTCCCGACGTGCCGACACCCTGATAGGAGCCGCGCGTATCTCGTCTCAAGCCACAATCAGATGGGACATCCTACAGGTGTATACCGAATACCTCGGGTCTCCCCAAGGTGGCCCCGCAGTCTGCCAAGTTTGGACCAACACTCATGAGGAGCACTGGCCCGGGTTATTAATTAAGTAGTCGGTCCCTATGCAAGTTTTAGTTATTAGGCAAATGGTAAAACCAATGTTGGGCCTTGCTAGAGGATTTTTATTCAAAGCGAACTATCAAGGGGTCCCCATATACCCAACCGCGTGAGGAACGCAAAATCAAGGAACATAACACCGGTTTATCAGTTCTTAAGGCGGCATGAGTGGAACAAAACACCGAGCAAAAGGCCAAGCCTTCCACCCATTGCCATGTATATAGGTGCATTAATGTAAAATAGATATTGTGTTATTCCCAAAAACTGAATCCTCATTGAGCAAACTTCATCTTCACCTGCAACTAACAACGCTATAAGAGGGGCTTGAGCAAAAGCATACTTAGCCAAACAACGGTTTGCTAGGTGGGTAGTTAGAAGTTTCATGGCAAAGTGGGGGCTTACATGCAAAAGGATAGGTATCGCGATAAGCATAGAGCAAGGAATCTAGCATAGCAACAATAGAGGTGATATCAAGAATTGGTCATCTTGCCTGGTAAGTCATCGGTGTACTCAGGACCTTGCTCTTCGCACTCGTACTCAGCGGCTGTCTCAACCTCGGACTCAAACTCGTCTCCCGGTGCTACCCAGCATAACAAGCATCCAAATAAACACACTTGACAAGAAAGAACATGTGGTATGCATGAGAGATGCAACTATGATGCTACGGAGCTACCGGTATGAAGGGAGATGAAGCCGGGAAGGACATATGAAGACATGATGGATATGGCAAGATCTTGGCAAACCAATCATGCCACTAGATATATTGAAAGATTTCGATCGAAATCGATATAAAGATCATTGGAATCAGATGCACGGTTTGCAAATGACAAGCAAAACAAGATGCAATGCAAAACTGAAGTTAACAGCAACACGGCCTCTTTGGAGCAATGTTTAAATATGCTACAGCACCCAAACATGATTAAAAAAGGCATGGATATTAAATAGACATGATTCTCAACAAGTATGAACTCATAGCACACCCAAAAACTTACTGGAACACAATTAAACAAGCATGGCAAGATTCAATAAGTTAACAGATTTTCCAATTTAGTGAAAATTACTAGGCATGCAATCTGGAACGATATGTCGCTGCATTTGGAGGCACACAACAGCAAGCAAAACAATTATAACAAGCATGAAAATTACATGAGCATGAAGAATACATAATATACTTCCAATTCATCCAAAGAAACAATTCATTCCATGCAAGGGTTGCTTAACACTAGCTTTGCCAAAATGAATGTTTTGTTAACAGGCTGACAGTTTTAATTTCAAGCATTTTGAGAGCAAGATTACAACAAGCTACAGCAGGGCATATATGCAAACAAACGCATGGATTGATATACAACAACATGGATATCAAGACATGCTCACTAGTTAATCCGAAGCATGCATGTAAAACATTGTGGCATCAAGTTTACATGGAAACATGTTATGACAGATTCCAGACTTAGCAGTTTTTTCACTAAGTATAAAACAACAACATTGACATGGCATGTTTAAAAGATTTTTAAGTCACCACAGAGCATATAATGAAAAACCAAATGCACCACTTCAAATATAACATGATTATGCTCCTAAAACATGTTGACATGTCGCACAAACGAAAATCACACAAAAGCTACGAAAAAGACAAATCAACAAGTTATAACTATTTCAGCAACTTAACAACCACAAGCACTTTTGCAACAGGGTTAAACATGGCATCATGCAACCTAACATGTATGCAAAAGCATCCATCATGAAGAGCGTCACAAGACGAACATTTTGACATATCATACTCTCCATTTGGACCAACATGCACAAACTTACGACCTCACGAACATGCACACATATTGTTAACAGACAACTAGTGCTGAAACAGTAACATCACATAGCAGTTTGTCAACGAAGATTAAGACATCTAGATGAACCCTAACATGCACAAAACTGATGCCAACACATAGAGCACTTCGAGATGAACATTTTGATATATCATATGCGCAAATCGGAGCTACGGGCACGGAGATACGACATGATGAAGGAGGCAACATATTATGAGGATTTTGGGACTTAGAGAAAATTACCCCCCCCCCCCCCGTGAAAGTCAACGGGGCGAGGAGATGCGGGATGGAGAGATCCGGGACGGCGGGGTCCATTTGGATGGCGGGCTTGGTGGATCTGATCCCGCCTGGATCGGATCCACCGGATCGGGACCGGAGCTTGCCAGAGCTCGCCGGAGTTGGGGAAGACGCGAGGTGGCGGCGATGGTGATGGTGGCCGGAGATGGCAGCCGACGAGGTTAGATATGCGGGGTGCGGCGGCGGATGCGGTGGTGCCAGCAGCGGCGGATGCGGTGGTGGCCGGCGGCGGCGACCGGAGTAGCCGGGCAGCACGACGGCGGGGAGGCCGGTGGCGGAGAGGCGCGGTGGCGGCGGAGAGAGCCCGCGTCGGCGGAGCGGGGCGCGCGGGGCGGCGGCCTTGGTCCGGGCGGGCCCCGCCTAGGCCCAGCAGGCTGGCGGCAAGAGGAGCGGTGGGAGGCGCGGGCGCGCGACACTTGGCGCTTGCGGGTTCGGTGCGGCGGCGGGGAGAGCTGAGGTGGCACGACGCGATTGGCTGGGCGATGTGGACGGTGGCGGTGGACACGTCCGGCGGCAGAACGGACACGTCCGGCGCGCGGAGGAGGAAGAGAGCTAGGGTTCATCCGAGATTTCGGGGGATGGGGATGTTTTATAGGTAGATGGAGCTAGGAGAGTCCAAATGAGGTGCGGTTTTCGCCCACACGATCACGATCTAATGACCGAGAGCATGGGAGGTGGTTAGGATGGGCTTGTGGGCTGTAGTGGAGGGGTGTTGGGCCAAAAGAGATAGGGCTTCCGGTGTTAACACGGTTAACCGTTGGAGTATCAAACGACCTCCAAACGAGAGGAAACTTGACAGGCGGTCTACCGGTGATATACCAAGTGAAGGAAATATGCCCTAGAGGCAATAATAGAGTTCTTATTTTATATTTCCTTATATCATGATAAATGTTTATTATTCATGCTAGAATTGTATTAATCGGAAACTTGATACATGTGTGAATACATAGACAAAACAGAGTGTCCCTAGTATGCCTCTACTAGACTAGCTCGTTGATCAAGGATGGTTGTGTTTCCTAACCATAGACATGTGATGTCATTTGATAAACAAGATCACATCATTAGGAGAATGATGTGATGGACAAGACTCATCCCTTAGCTTAGCACAATGATCGTTTAGTTTTATTGCTATTGCTTTCTTCATGACTTATACATGTTCCTCTGACTATGAGATTATGCAACTCCCGAATACCGGAGGAACACCTTACGTGCTATCAAATGTCACAACGTAACTGGGTGATTATAAAGATGCTCTACAGGTGTTTCCGAAAGTGTTTGTGGTGTTGGCATAGATCATTATTAGGATTTGTCACTCCGAGTGTCGGAGAGGTATCTCTGGGCCCTCTTAGTAATACATATCACAATAAGCCTTGCAAGCAAATGACTAATGAGTTAGTCACGAGATGATGTATTACGGAACGAGTAAATGACTTGTCGGTGACGAGATTGAACTAGGTATGATGATACCGACGATCGAATCTCAGGCAAGTAACATACCGATGCCAAAGGGAACAACATATGTTGTTATGCGGTTCGACCGATAAATATCTTCATAGAATATGTAGGAGCCAATATAGGCATCCAGGTTCCACTATTGGTTATTGACCGTAGAGAGTTTTCGGTCATGTCTACATAGTTCTCGAACCCGTAGGTTCCGCACGCTTAATGTTTCGTTGATGATATAGTATTGAATGAGTTATGTATGTTGGTGACCGAATGTTGTTCGGAATCATGGATGAGATCACGGACATGAGGAGGAGCTCCGGAGTGGTCCGGAGGTAAAGATTGATATATAGGATGATATGGTTAGGCCAAGGGGTCAAGCCCACGGGGCATTAAGCTGGTGCAAAAGGTGTTTTGCCGAGGCCAGGGGGCCAAACGCCAGAGACCCTGGCGTCTGGCCCTAGGCCAGACGCCGAGGACCATGGCGTTTGGGCAAGACGCCAAGGATTTTGGCATTGGGCCAGACGCCAAGGATTTTGGCGTTTGGTCCTGGAGTCCGACTGGGACTCTTGCCTTTCGGGCAAAACCGACTTTGAGGAGGCTTTTGCTCCAAGTTACGACCCCAGGGCTCAACTTATAAATAGAGGGGCAGAGCTAGCACCTGGAACACATCAAGATACACCAAGCCGTGTGCCGGCAAACCCGACCCTCTAGTTTATCCTCCGTCTAGTTTCTTTAGTGCTTGGCGAAGCCCTGCAGAGATTGTTCTTCATCACCAACCGTCACCACGCCGTCGTGCTGCCGGAACTCATCTACTACTTCGCCTGTCTTGTTGGATCAAGAAGGCAAGGACATCATCGAGCTGAACATGTGCTGAACATGGAGGTGCCTTACGTTCGGTACTAGATCTGGACGGATCGTGAAGGTGTACGACTACATCAGCCGCATTGTTAAACGCTTCCGCTTTCGGTCTACAAGGGTACATAGACACACTCTTCCCTCTCGTTGCTATGCTTGTAGTAGATAGATCTTGCGTGATCGTAGGAAATTTTTAAAATTACGGCGTTCCCCAACAGTGTTATCAGAGCCAGGTCTATGCGTAGATGATATGCACGAGTAGAACACAATGAGTTGTGGGCGATAGTAGTCATACTACTTACCATCATGTCATACTTTGATTCGGTGGTATTGTGAGATGAAGTGGTCCGGGCCGACATTACGTGTACGCTTACCCGAGACTGGTTTCACCGTTACGAGCACTCGTTGCTTATACGTGACTGGCAGGTGTCTGTCTCTCTTACTTTAGCTGAATCGAGTGTGGCTACGCCCGGTCCTTGTGAAGGTTAAAACATCACATACTTGACGAAAAATCGTTGTGGTTTTTTGCATGCGTAGATAAGAACGGTTCTTGCTAAGCCCGTAGCAGCCACGTAAAACTTGCAACAACAAAGTAGAGGATGTCTAACTTTTTTTTGCAAGGCATGTTGTGATGTGATATGGTCAAGATATGATGAGTTATACGTTATTGTATGAGATGATCATGTTTTGTAAAGTTAGCGGCAACTGGTAGGAGCCATATGGTTGTCGCTTTATTGTATGAAATGCAATCGCCATGTAATTGCTTTACTTTATCACTAAGCGGTGGCGATAGTCATGGAAGCAATAGTTGGCGAGACGACAACGATGGTACAATGGAGATCAAGGTGTCGTGCCGGTGACGATGGTGATCATGACGGTGCCTTGGAGATGGAGATATAAAGCACAAGATGATGATGGCCATATCATGTCACATATTTTGATTGCATATGATGTTTATCTTTTTATGCTTATTATTTTGCTTAGTACGACAGTAGCATTATAAGATGATCCCTTACAAAGTTTCAAGGTACAAGTGTTCTCCCTGAGTATGCACCGTCACGAAATTTCGTCATGCCGAGACACCACGTGATGATCGGGTGTGATAAACTCTACGTTCAAGTACAATGGGTGTAAGACAGTTTTGCACATGCAGAATACTCGGGTTAAACTTGATGAGCCTAGCATGTACAGACATGGCCTCAGAACACTGGAGACCGAAAGGTCGAGCGTGAATCATATAGTAGATATGATCAAAATAAGATGTTCACCATTGAAAACTACTCCATCTCACGCGATGATCGGACATGGTTTAGTTGATTTGGATCACGTGATCATTTAGACGACTAGAGGGATGTCTATCTAAGTGGGAGTTCTTAAGTAATATTATTAATTGAACTTTAATTTTTCATGAACTTAGTCCTGATAGTATTTGCAAATTATGTTCTAGATCAATAGCCCGCGTTATAGCTCCCCTATGTTTTTGATATGTTCCTAAAGAAAACTAAGTTGAAAGATGTTAGTTGCAATGATGCGGACTAGGTCCGTGATCTGAGGATTATACTCATTGCTGCATGGAAGTATTATGTCCTTGATGCACCGCTAGGTGACAAACCTATTGCAGGAGCAGATGCAGACGTTATGAACGTTTGACAAGGTCAGTATGATGACTACTTGATAGTTTAGTGTGCCATGCTTTACGGCTTACAACCGGGACTTCAAAAACGTTTTTGAATGCCACGGAGCATATGAGATGTTCCAAGAGTTGAAATTAGTATTTCATACTCATGCCCGTGTCGAGAGGTATAAGACCTCTGACAGTACTTTGCCTACAAGATGGAGGAGAATAGCTCAACCAGTGAGCATGTGCTCAGATTGTCTGGGTACTACAATTGCTTGAATCAAGTGGGAGTTAATCTTCCAGATAAGATAGTAATTGACAAAGTTCTCTAGTCACTATCACCAAGTTAGTAGAACTTCGTGATGAACTATAATATGCAAGGGATGACGAAAGTAATTCCCGAGCTCTTCGCGATACTGAAATCGGCGAAGGTAGAAATCAAGAAAGAGCATCAAGTGTTGATGGTTAACGAGACCACTTGTTGCAAGTAAAGGGCAAAGGGATAGAAGGGGAACTTCAAGAAGAATGACAAGCAAGTTGTCACTCCCGTGAAGAAACCCAAAGCTAAACTCAAGCCTGAAACTAAGTGCTTCTACTGCAAAGGAAATGGCCACTGGAAGTGGAACTACCCTAGATATTTGGCGGATAAGAAGGATGGCAAAGTGAACAAAGGTATATTTTATATACAGATTATTGATGTGTACTTTACTAGTGTTCATAGCAACCCTTGGGTATTTGATACCGGCTCACTTGCTAAAATTAGTAACTCGAAACGAGAGTTGCAAAATGAACAGAGACTAGTTAGAGGTGAAGTGACGATGTGTGTTGGAAGTGGTTGCAAGATTGATATGATCATCATCGCACGCTCCCTATACTTTCGGGATTAGTGTAAAACCCAAATAAATGTTATTTGGCATTTGCGTAGAGCATGAATATGACTTGATCATGTTTGTTGCAATACGATTATTCATTTAAAGTCATAGAATAATTGTTGTTCTGTTTACATGAATAAAACCTTCGATGGTCATACACCCAATGAAAATAGTTTATTGGATCTCGATCGTAGTAATACACATATTCATAATATTGAAGCCAAAAGATGCAAAGTTGATAATGATAGTGCAACTTATTTGTGGCACTGCTGTTTAGGTCATATTGGTGTAAAGCGCATGAAGAAACTCCATGCTGATGGGTTTTTGGAATCACTTGATTATGAATCACTCGGTGCTTGCGAACCATGCCTCATGGGCAAAATGACTAAAACTCCGTTCTCCAGAACAATGGAGCGAGCAACTGATTTGTTGGAAATCATACATACTGATGTATGTAGACCGATGAGTGTTGAGGCTCGCAGCGGGTATCGTTATTTTCTGACCTTCACTGATGATTTGAGCAGATATGGGTATATCTACTTGATGAAGCACAAGTCTAACACATTTGAAAGGTTCAAAGAAATTTCAGAGTGAAGTAGAGAATCATCGTAACAAGAAAATAAAGTTTTTATGATCTGATCGCGGAGACAAATATTTGAGTTACGAGTTTGGTATTCATTTAGAACAATGTCAAATAGTTTCACAACTCACGCCACCTTGAACACCACATCGTAATGGTGTGTCCGAACATCGTAACCGCACTTTATTAGATATGGTGCGATTTATGATGTCTCTTACCGATTTACCACTATCGTTTTGGGTTATGCATTAGAGACAACTGCATTCACAGTAAATAGGGCACCATCTAAATCCATTGAGATGACATCGTATGAACCGTGGTTTGGCAAGAAACCTAAGCTGTCGTATTTTAAAGTTTGGGGCAGCGATGCTTATGTGAAAAAGCTTCAACCTGATAAGCTCGAACCCAAGTCGGAGAAATGTATCTTCATAGGATACCCCAGAGGAGACTGTTGGGTACACCTTCTATCACAGATCTGAAGGCAAGATTTCCGTTGCTAAGAATGGATCCTTTCTATAGAAGGAGTTTCTCTCGAAAGAAGTGAGTGGGAGGAAAGTAGAACTTGATGAGGTAATTGTACCTTCTCCCGAATTGGAAAGTAGTGCATCATAGAAAGTAGTTCCAGTGATTCCTACACCAATCAGCGAGGAAGCTAATGATGATGACCATGAAACTTCAGATCAAGTTACTACTGAACCTCGTAGGCCAACCAAAGTGCATTCCGCGCTAGAGTGGTACGGTAACCCGGTTCTGGAAGTCATGTTACTAGACCATGATGAACCTACGAACTATGAGGAAGCGATGATGAGCCCAGATTCCACAAAATGGCTTGAGGCCTTGAAATCTGAGATGGGATCCATGTATGAGAACAAAGTGTGGACTTTTGTTGACTTGCCCGATGATCGGCAAGCCATTGAAAATTAATGGATCTTTAAGAGGAAGACTGACACCAATGGTAATGTTACAGTCTACAAAGCTCGACTTGTTGCGAAAGGTTTTCGACAAGTTCAAGTTGTTGTCTACGATGAGATTTTCTCACTTGTAGCGATGCTTAAGTCTGTCTGAATCATGTCAGCAATTGCCGCATTTTATGAAATCTAGCAAATGGATAACAAAACTATGTTATTTAATGGATTTATTAAAGAAGAGTTGTTTATGATGCAACCAGAAGGTTTTGTCAATCCGAAAGGTACTAACAATATGTGCAAACTCCAGCTATACATTTATGGACTGGTGCACGCATCTCGGAATTGGAATATACGCTTTGATAATTCGATTAAAGCATATAGTTTTATACAGACTTGTGGTGAAGCCTGTATTTACAAGAAAGTGAGTGGGAGAAATATATCCTTTCTGATAAGTATATGTGAATGACATATTGTCGATCGGAAATGATGTAAAATTTTCTAGAAAGCATAAAGGAGTGTTTGAAAGGAGATTTTTAAAGACATCGGTGAAGCTGCTTACATATTGAGCATCAAGATCTATAGAGATAGATCAAGACGCTTGATAATTTTTTCAATGAGTACATACCTTGACAAGTTTTTGAAGTAGTTCAAAATGGAACAGTCAAAGAAAGAGTTCTTGCATGTGTTGCAAGGTATGAAGTTGAGTAAGACTCAAAGCCCGACCAAAGCAATAGATAGAGAGAGAATGAAAGTCATTCCCTATGCCTCAGCTGTAGGTTCTATAAAGTATGCTATGATGTATACCAGACCTATTGTATGCCCTGCCCTGAGTATGGCAAGGGAGTACAATTTTGATCTAGGAGTAGATCACTGGACAACGGTCAAAATTATTCTTAGAGGACTAAGGAAATATTTCTCGGTTATGGAGGTGATAAATTATTCGTCGTAAAGAGTTATGTCGACGAAAGCTTTGACACTAATCCAGATGACTCTAAGTATAAATCTGGATGCGTATTGAAAGTGGGAGTAATTAGCTAGAGTAGCTCCATGCAGAGCATTGTAGACATAGAAATTTGCGAAATACATATGGGTCTAAATGTGACAGACCAGTTGACTGAACTTCTCTCACGAAGAAAAACATGATCACACCTTAGTACTCTTTGGGTGTTTATCACGTGGCGATGTGAACTAGATTATTAAATCTAGTAAACCCTTTGGGTGTTGGTCACATGGCGATGTGAACTATGGGTGTTATTCACATAACTATGTGAACTATTGGTGTTGAATCACATGACGATGTGAACTAGATTATTGACTCTAGTGCAAGTGGGAGACTGAAGGAAATATGCTCGAGAGGCAATAATAAAGTTGTTATTTTATATTTCCTTATATCATGATAAATGTTTTTTATTCATGCTAGAATTGTATTAATCAGAAACTTGATACATGTGTGAATACATAGACAAAACAGAGTGTCCCTAGTATGCCTCTACTAGACTAGCTCGTTGATCAAAGATGGTTGTGTTTCCTAACCATAGACATGTGTTGTCATTTGATCAACGGGGTCACATCATTAGGAGAATGATGTGATGGACAAGAACCATCCGTTAGCTTATCACAATGATCGTTTAGTTTTATTGTTATTGCTTTCTTCATGACTTATACATGTTCCTCTGACTATGAGATTATGCAACTCCCGAATACCGAAGGAACACCTTGTGTCCTATCAAACGTCACAACGTAACTGGGTGATTATAAAGATGCTCTACAGGTGTTTCTGAAAGTGTTTGTGATGTTGGCATAGATCAAGATTAGGATTTGTCACTCCGAGTGTCGAAGAGGTATCTCTGGGCCCTCTTGGTAATACACATCACAATAAGCCTTGCAAGCAAATTACTAATGAGTTAGTCACGGGATGATGTATTATGGAACGAGTAAAGAGATTTGTCGGTGACGAGATTGAACTAGGTATGATGATACCGACAATCAAATCTCACGCAAGTAACATACCGATGACAAAGGGAATAACGTATGTTGTTATGCGGTTCGACCGATAAAGATCTTCGCAGAATATGTAGGAGCCAATATGGGCATCCAGGTTACGCTATTGGTTATCGACCGTAGAGATGTCTCGGTCATGTCTACATAGTTCTTGAACCCATAGGGTCCGCACGCTTAACGTTTCTATGACGATATAGTATTGAATGAGTTATGTATGTTGGTGACCGAATATTTTTCGGAGTCCCGGATGATATCACGGACATGGCGAGGAGCTCCGGAGTGGTCCGGAGGTAAAGATTGATATATAGGATGATTTGGTTAGGCCAAGGGGTGAAGCCCACGGGGCATTAAGTTGGTGCAAAAGGTGTTTTGCGGAGGCCAAGGGGGCAAACGCCGGAGACCCTGGCGTCTTGCCCTGGGCCAAACGCTGAGGCCCATGGCGTCTGGGCCAGATGCCAAGGATTGTGGTGTTTGGTCCTGGAGTCCGAGTGGGACTCTTGCCTTTCGGGAAAAACCGACTTTGAGGAGGCTTTTGCTCCAAGTTACGACCCCAGGGCCCAACGTATAAAGAGGGGCGGAGCTAGCACCTGGAACACATCAAGATACACCAAGCCGTGTGCCGACAACCCCGACCCTCTAGTTTATCCTCCGTCTAGTTTCTTTAGTGCTTGGCGAAGCCCTGCAGAGATTGTTCTTCATCACCAACCGTCACCACGCCGTCGTGCTGCCGGAACTCATCTACTACTTCGCCCATCTTGCTGGATCAACAAGGCGAGGATGTCATGGAGCTGAACATGTGATGAACATGGAGGTGCCTTACGTTCGGTACTAGATCTAGACGGATCGTGAAGGTGTACGACTACATCAACCGCGTTGTTAAAAGCTTCCGCTTTTGGTCTACAAGGGTACATACACACACTCTCCCCTCTCGTTGCTATGCTTCTAGTAGATAGATCTTGCGTGATCGTAGGAAATTTTTTAAATTACGGCGTTCCCCAACAGTGCTATCAGAGCCAGGTCTATGTGATGGCCTGGCTTATTAGGGATGATAGACTACTCATATTAATAAGGAATTCCTTCTTTTCCGAGAGCCCATTCAGATAGAACTCCAAAGTTAAGCGTGCTCAGCTTGGAGTAGTTTCAGGATGGGTGACCAACCGGGAAGTTGCTCCCGGGTGCGCATGAGTGAGGACAAAGTGCACAGAAAAGACAAGTATTGATATGTGAGGCCAGTCTAGATCCCGCCAGGAGTAACGACCACCGGCGAGTGTGTCCGGGGCGTTACAAGTTGGTATCAGAGCCGACCCTCGCGGTTACACGGATGTTTGCAGACAGTTTGCAGTCATGTTGTGCATGACGTTTGTGACCCGTCGTGGCACACGGCATGGCACATGTGCTGTCCTGGAAGCACAGACGGTTGTGCCAAGAGGGAACGTTCCTGTGGCCCGACGAGGACGTCGGTTCCTCTGAGTGAGGGTGTATGTGATGGCCTGGCTTATTAGGGATGATAGACTACTCATATCAATAAGGAATTCCTTCTTTTCCGGGAGCCCATTCGGATAGAACTCCAAAGTTAAGCGTGCTCAGCTTGGAGTAGTTTCAGGATGGGTGACCGACCGGGAAGTTGCTCCCGGGTGCGCATGAGTGAGGACAAAGTGCGCAGAAAAAACAAGTATTGATATGTGAGGCCAGTCTAGATCCCGCCAGGAGTAACGACCACCGGCGGGTGTGTCCGGGGCGTTACAGTCTATGCGTAGATGATATGCACGAGTAGAACACAATGAGTTGTGGGCGATAATGGTCATACTACTTACCAGCATGTCATACTTTGATTCGGTGGTATTGTGAGATGAAGTGGCCCGGGCCGACATTACGTGTACGCTTACGCGAGACTGGTTTCACTGTTACGAGCACTCGTTACTTAAAGGTGACTGGCGGGTGTCTGACTCTCTCACTTTAGCTGAATCGAGTGTGGCTACGCCCGGTCCTTGTGAAGGTTAAAACAACACATACTTGACAAAAAATCGTTGTGGTTTTTTGCATGTGTAGATAAGAACGGTTCTTGCTAAGCCCGTAGCAGCCACGTAAAACTTGCAACAACAAAGTAGAGGATGTCTAACTTTTTTTTGCAAGGCATGTTGTGATGTGATATGGTCAAGACATGATGAGTTATACGTTATTGTATGAGATGACCATGTTTTGTAAAGTTAGCGGCAACTGGCAGGATCCATATGGTTGTCGCTTTATTGTATGAAATGCAATCGCCATGTAATTGCTTTACTTTATCACTAAGCGGTAGTGATAGTCATGGAAGCAATAGTTGGCGAGACGACAACGATGCTACAATGGAGATCAAGGTGTCGTGCCGGTGACGATGGTGATCATGACGGTGCCTTGGAGATGGAGATATAAAGCACAAGATGATGATGGCCATATCATGTCACATATTTTGATTGCATATGATGTTTATCTTTTTATGCTTATTATTTTGCTTAGTACGACAGTAGCATTATTAGATGATCCCTTACAAAGTTTCTAGGTACAAGTGTTCTCCCTGAGTATGCACCGTTGCGAAATTTTGTCGTGCCGAGACATCACGTGATGATCGGGTGTAATAAGCTCTACGTTCAAGTACAATGGGTGTAAGACAGTTTTGCACATGCAGAATACTCGGGTTAAACTTGACGAGCCTAGCATGTACAGATATGGCCTCGGAACACTGGAGACCGACAGGTCGAGCGTGAATCATATAGTAGATATGATCAACATAAGATGTTCACCATTGAAAAGTACTCCATCTCACGTGATGATCGGACATGGTTTAGTTGATTTGGATCGCGTGATCATTTAGATGACTAGAGGGATGTCTATCTAAGTCGGAACTCATCTACTAGTTCGCCCGTCTTGCTGTGTCAAGAAGGCAAGTACGTCATCGAGCTGAACGTGTGCTGAACACGGTGGTGCCGTACGTTTGGTACTAGATCAAGACGGGTCGTGAAGGTGTACGACTGCATCAACCACGTTGTTAAACGCTTTCGCTTTCGGTCTACAAGGGTACGTAGACACACTCTCCCCTCTCGTTGCTATGCTTCTAGTAGATAGATCTTGCGTGATCGTAGGAAATTATTGAAATTACGGCGTTCCCAACACCAAGACCACTCGACAACTCTCGGCCCATTCCAATGTTGTTTTTATCCCACTCATGAAACAAAGACTTGAGAGGTGCGACGGGTGCCGTGTGAGAGAGTCGGAATCCGAAACGAACAACGGAGAGGACGGAGACAATGCAAATACACATGGATGCAAGTGAGACTATGCCAGTGCAATGCACATAATGAAAATGACATGGTAATATGCAACACACGCACAAGGCAAAAACGAAGAAACCCAAAATGAAGGAGGAGCCAGAAGTGAGTTGATTAAGACAACGATGCATATATTGCCATAAATGGAATTGTTACATCTGGGGCATTACACGTAACTTGAGGATTATCCACATTGCTGCACAGAAGAATTATGTCCTGGAAGCATCGCCAGGTGACAGGCCTGCTGTAGGAGCAACTCCGGACGTTATGAACATCTCGCAAGCTCGTTCTGATGACTACTCGATAGTTCAGTGTGCCATGCTTTATAGCTTAGAATCGGGACTTCAAAGACGTTTTGAACGTGATGGAGCATAAGAGATGTTCCAAGAGTTGAAGTTAATATTGCAAGAAAATGCCCGAATTGAGAGATATGAAGTCTCCAATAAGTTATATAGCTGCAAGATGGAGGAGAACAATTATATCAGTGAACACTTACTCAGAATGTCTGGGTACTACAATCACATGACTCAACTTATATGCAAAGTTGATGAGGATAGTGTTATTGATAGAGTTCTTCAAGCACTTCCACCAAGCTATAAAGGCTTCATGATGAACTATAATATTCAAGAGATGCAGAAGACTATTCCCGAGCTCTTCGCTATGCTCAAAGCTGCAGAGGTAGAAATCAAAAAGGAGCATCAAGTGTTGATGGTTAACAAGACCAGTAGTTCCAAGAAAAAGGGCAAGGGAAAGAAGGGGAACTTCAAGAAGAATAGTAAGATAGTTGCTACTCCCGCGAAGAAACCCAAGTCTGGAGCCAAGCCTGAAACTGAGTGCTTCTACTGCAAAGGGACTGGACACTGGAAGCGGAACTGCCCCAAGTATTGTTGGAAATATGCCCTAGAGGCAATAATAAAATGCTTATTATTATATTTCCTTGTTCATGATAATTGTCTGTTATTCATGCTTCAATTGTATTATCCGGAAACAGTGATACATGTGTGAATACATAGACCACAATGTGTCCCTAGTAAACCTCTAGTTACTAGCTCGTTGATCAACAGATGGTCACGGTTTTCTGACCATGGACATTGGATGTCATTGATAACGGGATCACATCATTAGGAGAATGATGTGATGGACAAGACCCAATCCTAAGCCTAGCACAAGATCGTGTAGTTCGTATGCTAAAGCTTTTCCAATGTCAAGTATCTTTTCCTTAGACCATGAGGTTGTGCAACTCCCAGATACCGTAGGAATACTTTGGGTGTGCCAAACGTCACAACGTAACTGGGTGGCTATAAAGGTACACTACGGGTATCTCCGAAAGCATCTATTGGGTTGGCACGAACCGAGACTGGGATTTGTCACTCCGTATGACAGAGAGGTATCTCTAGGCCCACTCGGTAAGACATCATCATAATGAGCTCAATGTGACTAAGGGGTTGGTCATGGGATGATGTCTTACGGAACGAGTAAAGAGACTTGCCATGACGAGATTAAACAAGGTATCGGTATACCGACGATCGAATCTCGGGCAAGTACTATACCGAAAGACAAAAGGAATCGTATACGGGATTGATTGAATCCTTGACATCGTGGTTCATCCGATGAGATCATCGAGGAGCATGTGGGAGCCAACATGGGTATCCAGATCCCGCTGTTGGTTATTGACCGGAGAGTCGTCTCGGTCATGTCTACGTGTCTCCCGAACCCGTAGGGTCTACACACTTAAGGTTCGATGACGCTAGAGTGGAAGAGATATAAGTATGCGGAAACCCGAAGGTTGTTCGTAGTCCCGGATGAGATCTCGGGCGTCATGAGGAGTTCCAGATTGGTCCAGAGGTAAAGAATTATATATAGGAAGTCCAGTTTCGGCCACCGGGAGAGTTTCGGGGGTCATCGGTATTGTATCGAGACCACCGGAAGGGTCCCGGGGGTCCACCGGGTGGGGCCACCTATCCCGGAGGGCCCCATGGGCTGAAGTGGGAGGGGAACCAGCCCATAGTGGGCTGGTGGGCCTCCCCTGTGCCTAGGGTTGGAAACCCTAGGGGTAGGGGGGCGCCACACATGACTTGGGGGGCAAGTCCCCCCCTAGGCCGCCGCCCCCCTAGAGATGGGATCTCTAGGGCTGGCGCACCCCCCTAGGCCCCCTATATATAGTGGGGGAGGGAGGGCAGCCGCACCCTATGCCCTGGCGCCTCCCTCTCCCTCCCGTGACACACCTTCCTCCTCCGGTTGCGCTTGGCGAAGCCCTACCGGAATCCTCCAACTTCCACCACCACGCCGTCGTGCTGCTAGATCTCCATCAACCTCTCCTCCCCCCTTGCTGGATCAAGAAGAAGGAGACGTCGCTGCTTCGTACGTGTGTTGAATGCGGAGGTGCCGTCCGTTCGACGCTAGGATCATCGGTGATTTGGATCACGGCGAGTATGACTCCGTCAACCACATTCACTTGAACGCTTCCGCTCGTGATCTACAAAGGTATTTAGATGCACTCCTCTCTCCCTCGTTGCTAGATGACTCCATAGATTGAACTTGGTGAAGCATAGAAATTTTTTGATTTCTGCTACGTTCCCCAACAATGGTAGCAGAGCTAGGTCTATGCGTAGTATCTTGCACGAGTAGAACACAAAGTTGTTGTGGGCGTAGATTTGTTCAATTCTCTTGCCGTTACTAGTCTTATCTTGATTCGGCGGCATCGTGGGATGAAGCGGCCCGGACCAACCTTACACATACACTTACGTGAGACAGGTTCCACCGACTGACATGCACTAGTTGCATAAGGTGGCTAGCGGGTGTCTGTCTCTCCCACTTTAGTCGGATCGGATTCGATGAAAAGGGTCCTTATGAAGGGTAAATAGAAATTGGCATATCACGTTGTGGTTTTGGCGTAGGTAAGAAACGTTCTTGCTAGAAACCTATAGCAGCCACGTAAAAACTTGCAACAACAATTAGAGGACGTCTAACTTGTTCTTGCAGCATGTGCCGTGTGATGTGATATGGCCAAAAGGATGTGATGATTGATATATATGTGATGTATGAGATTGATCATGTTCTTGTAATAGGAATCACGACTTGCATGTCGATGAGTATGACAACCGGCGGGAGCCATAGGAGTTGTCTTATTTTTATTGTATGACCTGCGTGTCATTGAAAAACGCCATGTAATTACTTTACTTTATCGCTAACTGTTAGCCATAATAGTAGAAGTAATGTTTGGCGAGACAACTTCATGAAGACACGATGATGGAGATCATGGTGTCATGCCGGTGACGATGATGATCATGGAGCCCCGAAGATGGAGATCAAAAGGAGCAAGATGATATTGGCCATATCATGTCACTATTTGATTGCATGTGGTGTTTATCATGTTTTACATCTTATTTGCTTAGAACGACGGGAGTAAATAAGATGATCTCTCACTAAAATTTCAAGAATTGTGTTCCCCCTAACTGTGCACCATTGCTAAGGTTCGTTGTTCCAAAGCACCACGTGATGATTGGGTGTAATAGGCTCTAACGTTCGCGTACAACGGGTGTAAGCCAGATTTACACACGCAATACACTTAGGGTTCACTTGACGAGCCTAGCATGTACAGACATGGCCTCGGAACACGAAAGACCGAAAGGTCAAACATGAGTTGTATAGAAGATACGATCAACATAAAGATGTTCACCATTGATGACTAGTCCGTCTCACGTGATGATCGGACACGGCCTAGTCGATTCGGATCATGTATCACTTAGATGACTAGAGAGATGTCTATCTGAGTGGGAGTTCATTAAATTTGTGTAGATGAACTTAATTGTCATAAACATAGTCTAAAAATCTTTAGAATATGTCTTGTAGATCCAATGGCCCACGCTAATGTTGTCCTCAACTTCAATGCGTTCCTAGAGAAAATCAAGCTGAAAGACGATGGTAGCAACTATACGGATTGGGTCCGTAACTTGAGGATCATCCTCATAGGTGCCAAGAAAACATATGTCCTTGAAGCACCGCTAGGTGATGCTCCCGCCTGAGCGAACCAAGACATTATGAACGCTTGGCAGTCGCGTTGTGATGATTACTCCCTGGTTCAGTGCGGCATGCTTTACAGCTTAGAATCGGGGATCCAAAAGTGTTTTGAGCACCATGGAGCATATGAGATGTTCCAAGAGCTGAAAATGGTTTTCCAAGCTCATGCCCGAGTCGAGAGATATGACGTCTTCGACGCATTCTACAGTTGTAAGATGGAGGAGAACAGTTATGTCAGTGAGCACATACTCAAATTGTGTGGGTTGCACAATCGCTTGTCTCAGTTGGGAATTAATCTCCCAGATGAAGCAGTCGTTGACAGAATCCTTCAGTCGCTCCCACCTAGCTACAAGAGCTTCGTGATGAACTTCAATATGCAAGGGATGGAGAAGTCCATTCCCGAGGTGTATTCAATGCTAAAATCAGCGGAGGTGGAGATCAAGAAAGAGCATCAAGTGTTGACGGTGAATAAAACCACTAAGTTCAAGAAAGGCAAGGGTAAGAAGAACTTCAAGAAGGACGGCAAAGGATTTGCCGCGCCCGGTAAGCCAGTTGCCGGGAAGAAGCCAAAGAATGGACCCAAGCCTGAGACTAAGTGCTTTTATTGCAAGGGAACGGGTCACTGGAAGCGGAACTGCCCCAAATACTTAGCAGATAAGAAGGCCGGCAACGTCAAATGTATATGTGATATACATGTTATTGATGTGTACCTTACCAGCGCTCGTAGTAGCTCCTGGGTATTTGATACCGGTGCAGTTGCTCACATTTGTAACTCAAAGCAGGAGCTGCGGAATAAGCGGAGACTGGCGAAGGACGAGGTGACGATGCGTGTCGGGAATGGTTCCAAGGTCGATGTGATCGCCATCGGCACGCTACCTCTACATCTACCTTCGGGGTTAGTTTCAAACCTCGATAATTGTTATTCAGTACCAGCTTCGAGCATGAACATTGTATCTGGATCTCGTTTGATGCGAGATGGCTACTCATTTAAATCCGAGAATAATGGTTGTTCTATTTATATGAGAGAAATGTTTTATGGTCATGCCCCGCTAGTCAATGGTTTATTCTTAATGAATCTCGAACGTGATGTTACACATATTCATAGTGTGAATGCCAAAAGATGTAAGGTTGATAATGATAGTCCCACATACTTGTGGCATTGCCGCCTTGGTCATATTGGTGTCAAACGTATGAAGAAGCTCCATGCAGATGGACTTCTCGAATCTCTTGATTATGAATCATTTGACACGTGCGGACCATGCCTCTTGGGCAAGATGACCAAGACTCCGTTCTCCGGAACAATGGAGCGACCAACCAACTTGTTGGAAATCATACATACCGATGTGTGCGGTCCAATGAGTGTTGAAGCTCGCGGTGGCTATCGTTATGTTCTCACCCTCACTGATGACTTAAGTAGATATGGGTATGTCTACTTGATGAAACACAAGTCTTAGACCTTTGAAAAGTTCAAGGAATTTCATATTGAGGTTGAGAATCAACATGACAGAAAAATAAAGTTCTTACGATCGGATCGTGGAGGAGAATATTTAAGTCACGAATTTTGCACGCACCTAAGGAACTGTGGAATTGTTTCACAATTGACACCGCCTGTAACACCTCAACGTAATGGTGTGTCCGAACGTCATAATCGTACTCTGTAGGACATGGTGCGATCTATGCTGTCTCTTACCGACTTACCGCTATCTTTTTGGGGTTATGCTTTAGAGACCGTCGCATTCACTTTAAATAGGGCTTCGTCTAAATCCGTTGAGACGACACCGTATGAACTTTGGTTTGGCAAGAAACCTAAGTTGTCGTTTCTGAAAGTTTGGGGTTGCAATGCTTATGTCAAGAAACTTCAACCTGAAAAGTTCGAACCCAAATCAGAAAAATGCGTCTTCATAGGATACCCTAAGGAAACTATTGGGTACACCTTCTACCTCAGATCCGAAGGCAAGGTCTTCGTTTCCAAGAATGTATCCTTTCTGTAGAAAGAGTTTCTCTCGAAAGAAGTGAGTGGGAGGAAAGTGGAACTTGATGAGGTGACAGTCACCCCGTCCGAATCGGAAAGTAGCGCAGCGCAGGAAGTTGTTCATGTGGTGCCTGCACCGACTAGGGAGGAAGTTAATGATAATGATCATGAAGCTTCAGATCAAGTTACTACTGAACTTTGTAGGTCCACAAGGACACGTTCCACACCAGAGTGGTACGGCAACCCTGTCATGGAAATCATGTTGTTAGACAACGGTGAACCTTCGAACTATGAAGAAGCGATGGCGGGCCCGGATTCCAACAAATGGCTTGAGACCATGAAATCCGAGATAGGATCCATGTATGAAAACAAAGTATGGACTTTGGTGGACTTGCCCGATGATTGGTACGCCAAAGAAAATAAATGGATCTTTAAGAAGAAGACTGGCGCGGATGGTAATGTAACCATCTATAAGGCACGGCTTGTTGCTAAAGGTTATCGACAAGTTCAAGGTGTTGACTACGACGAGACTTTCTCTCCTGTAGTGATGCTGAAGTCCGTCTGAATCATGTTAGCAATTGCCGCATTCTATGATTATGAGATATGGCAAATGGACGTCAAAACGGCATTCCTTAATGGCTTCCTCAAGGAAGAACTGTATATGATGCAGCCGGAAGGTTTTTTCGATCCTGAGAATGCTAACTAGGTATGCAAGCTCCAGCGCTCAATCTATGGGCTGGTGCAAGCATCTCGGAGTTGGAACATTAGCTTTGATGAGGTGATCAAAGCGTTTGGGTTTATACAGACTTGGGGAGAAGCCTGTATTTACAAGAAAGTGAGTGGGAGCTCTGTAGCATTTCTCATATTATATGTGGATGATATATTGCTGATGGGAAATGATGTAGAACTCTTGGAGAGCATAAAGGCCTACTTGAATAAGTGTTTTTCAATGAAGGACCTTGGAGAAGCTTCTTACATATTAGGCATCAAGATCTATAGAGATAGATCGAGACGCATCATTGATCTTTCACAAAGCACATACCTTGATAAGATATAGAAGAAGTTCAATATGGATCAGTCCAAGAAAGGGTTCTTGCTTGTATTGCAACGTATGAGATTGAGCACGGCTCAATCCCCGACCACGGCAGAAGATAGAGAAAAGATGAGTGTCATCCCCTATGCCTCGGCCATAGGTTCTATTATGTATGACATGCTGTGTACCAGACCTGATGTGAACCTTGCCATAAGTTTGGTAGGGAGGTACCAAAGTGATCCCGGTATGGAACACTAGACAGCGGTCAAGAACATCCTGAAGTACCTGAAAAGGACTAAGGATATGTTTCTCGTTTATGAAGGTGACGAAGAGCTCGTCGTAAAGGGTTACGTCGATGCTAGCTTCCACACAGATCTGGATGACTCCAAGTCACAAACCGGATACGTGTATTTTGAATGGAGGAGCAGTCAGCTAGTGCAGTTGCAAGCAGAGCGTCGTGGCGGCATCTACATGTGAAGCGGAGTACATAGCTGCTTCCGAAGCAGCACAAGAAGGAGTCTGGATCAAGGAGTTCATCACCGACCTAGGAGTTATTCCAAGCGCATCGGGCCCAATGACTCTCTTCTGTGACAACACTGGAGCTATTGCCATTGCCAAGGAGCCCAGGCTTCACAAGAAGACCAAGCACATCAAGCGCCATTTCAACTCCATCCGGAATTATATTCAAGATAGAGACATAGATATTTGTAAAGTGCATGATCTGAATGTCGCAGATCCGTTGACTAAACCTCTTCCATGAGCAAAACATGATCAACACCAGAACTCTATGGGTGTTTGATTCATCACAATGTAACTAGATTATTGACTCTAGTGCAAGTGGGAGACTGTTGGAAATATGCCCTAGAGGCAATAATAAAATGGTTATTATTATATTTCCCTATTCATGATAATTGTCTTTTATTCATGCTTCAATTGTATTATCCAGAAATAGTGATACATGTGTGAATACATAGAACACAACGTGTCCCTAGTAAACCTCTAGTTACTAGCTCGTTGATCAACAGATGGTTACGGTTTTCTGACCATGGACATTGGATGTCATTGATAACGGGATCACATCATTAGGAGAATGATGTGATGGACAAGACCCAATCCTAAGCCTAGCACAAGATCGTGTAGTTCGTATGCTAAAGCTTTTCCAATGTCAAGTATCTTTTCCTTAGACCATGAGGTTGTGCAACTCCCGGATACCATAGGAATACTTTGGGTGTGCCAAACGTCACAACGTAACTGGGTGGCTATAAAGGTACACTACGGGTATCTCTGAAAGCATCTGTTGGGTTGGCACGAACCAAGACTGGGATTTGTCACTCCGTATGACGGAGAGGTATCTCTGGGCCCACTCAGTAAGACATCATCATAATGAGCTCAGTGTGACTAAGGGGTTGGTCACGGGATGATGTATTACAGAACGAGTAAAGAGACTTGCCATGACGAGATTGAACAAGGTATCGGTATACCGACGATCGAATCTCGGGCAAGTACTATACCGTAACACAAAAGGAATCGTATACGGGATTGATTGAATCCTTGACATCATGGTTCATCCGATGAGATCATCTAGGAGCATGTGGGAGCCAACATGGGTATCTAGATCCCGATGTTGGTTATTGACCAGAGAGTCGTCTCGGTCATGTCTACGTGTCTCCCGAACCCGTAGGGTCTACACACTTAAGGTTCGGTGACGCTAGGGTTGTAGAGATATTAGTATCGGAAACCCGAAGGTTGTTTAGAGTCCTGGATGAGATCCCGGACGTCACGAGGAGTTCCGAAATGGTCCGGAGGTAAAGAATTATATATAGGAAGTCCAGTTTCGGCCACCGGGAGAGTTTCGGGGGTCATCGGTATTGTACCGGGACCACCAGAAGGGTCCCGGGGGTCCACCGGGTGAGGCCACCTATCCCGGAGGGCCCCATGGGCTGAAGTGGGAGGGGAACCAGCCCATACTGGGCTGGTGTGCCCCCCATGGGCCTCCCCTGCGCCTAGGGTTGGAAACCCTAGGGATGGGGGGGCGCCCCACAAGACTTGGGGGGCAAGTCCCCCCCCTAGGCCGCCCCCCTAGAGATGGGATCTCTAGGGCCGGCGCACCCCCCCTAGGCCCCCTATATATAGTGGGGGGAGGGAGGGCAGCCGCACCCTATGCCCTGGCGCCTCCCTCTCCCTCCCGTGACACACCTCCCTCCTCTGGTTGCGCTTGGCGAAGCCTTGTCGGAATCCCGCTACTTCCACCACCACGCCGCCGTGCTGCTGGATCTCCATCAACCTCTCCTCCCCCCCTTACTGGATCAATAAGGAGGAGACGTCGCTGATCCGTACGTGTGTTGAATGTGGAGGTGCCGTCCGTTCGGCGCTAGGATCATCGGTGATTTGTATCACGATGAGTACGACTCCATCATCCACGTTCACTTGAACGCTTCCGCTCGGGATCTACAAGGGTATGTAGATGCACTCCCCTCTCCCTCCTTGCTAGATGACTCCATAGATTGATCTTGGTGAAGCGTAGAATTTTTTGATTTCTGCTATGTTCCCCAACAAGTATTTGGCGGATAAGAAGGATGGCAAAGTGAACAAAGGTATATTTGATATACATGTTATTGATGTGTACCTTACTAATGCTCATAGTAGCACCTGGGTATTTCATACTGGTTCGGTTGCTAATATTTGTAACTCGAAATAGGGGCTACAGATTAAATGAAGATTAGCTAAGGACGAGGTGAACCATGCACGTGGGAAATGGTTCCAAAGTCGATGTGATCGCCGTCGGCATGCTACCTCTACATCTACCTTCGGGATTAGTTTTAGACCTAAATAATTGTTATTTGGTGCCAGCGTTGAGCATGAACATTATATCAGGATCTTGTTTGTTGCGAGATGGTTATTCATTTGCATCAGAGAATAATGGTTGTTCTATTTATATGAGTAATATCTTTTATGGTCATGCACACTTGATGAATGGTCTATTTTTGTTGGATCTTGGTCGTAGTGATACGCATATTCATAATATTGAAGCCAAAAGACGCAAAGTTGATAATGATAGTGCAACTTATTTGTGGCACTGCCGTTTAGGTCATATTGGTGTAAAGCGCATGAAGAAACTCCATGCTGATGGACTTTTAAAATCACTTGATTATGAATCACTTTGTGCTTGCGAACCATGCCTCATGGGCAAGATGACTAAAACTCTGTTCTCCGGAACAATGGAGCGAGCAACTGACTTATTGGAAATCATACATACTGATGTATGCGGACCAATGAGTGTTGAGGCTCGCGACAGGTATCGTTATTTTCCAACCTTCACTTATGATTTGAGCAGATATGGGTATATCTACTTGATGAAGCACAAATCTGGAACATTTGAAAAGTTCAAAGAATCTCATAATGAAGTAGAGAATCATCGTAACAAGAAAATAAAGTTTCTACAATCTGATCGCGGAGGCGAATATTTGAGTTACGAGTTTGGTCTTCATTTGAAACAATGTGGAATAGTTTCACAGCTCACGCCTCCTAGAACACCACAGCGAAATGGTGTGTCCGAACGTGGTAACCATACTTTATTAGATATGGTGCGATCTTCGATGTCTCTTACCAATTTACCACTGTCTTTTTGGGGTTATGCTTTGGAGACAGCTGCATTGATGTTAAATAGGGCACCATCTAAATCCATTGAGATGACGCCTTATGAAGTGTGGTTTGGCAAGAAACCCAAGTTGTCGTTTCTTAATGTTTGGGGCTGCGATGCTTATGTGAAAAAGCTTCAACTGGATAAGCTCGAAACCAAGTCGGAGAAATGTGTCTTCATAGGACCCAAAGGAAACTGTTGGGTACACCTTCTATCACAGATCTGAAGGCAAGATATTCGTTGCTAAGAATGGATCCTTTTTAGAGAAGGAGTTTCTCTCGAAAGAAGTGAGTGGGAGGACAGTAGAACTTGATGAGGTAATTGTACCTTCTCCCGAGTTGGAAAGTAGTACATCACACTAGTTCCAGTGATTCCTACACCAATCAGTGAGGAAGCTAATGATGATGATCATGAAACTTCAGATCAAGTTACTACTGAACCTCGTAGGTCATCCAGAGTACGTTCCGCGCCAGAGTGGTACGGTAACCCAATTCTGGAAGTCATGTTGCTAGACCATGATGAACCTACAAACTATGAGGAAGCGATGATGAGCCCAGATTCCGCAAAATGGCTTGAGGCCATGAAATCTGAGATGGGAGCCATGCATGAGAACAAAGTGTGGACTTTGGTTGACTTGCCCAATGATCGGCAAGCCATTGAAAATAAATGGATCTTTAAGAGGAAGACTGACGCCGATGGTAATGTTACTATCTACAAAGCTTGACTTGTTGCGAAAGGTTTTTGACAAGTTCAAGGAGTTGACTACGATGAGACTTTCTCACCCGTAGCAATGCCTAAGTCTGTCCGAATCATGTCAGCAATTGCCACATTTTATGATTATGAAATCTGGCAAATGGATGTCAAAACTGCATTCCTTAATGGATACCTCAAAGAGGAGTTATATATGATGCAACCAGAAGGTTTTGTCGATCCTAAAGGTGCTAACAAAGTGTGCAAGCTCCAGTGATCCATCTATGGACTGGTGCAAGCATCTCGGAGTTGGAATATATGCTTTGATGAGGTGATCAAAGCATATGGTTTTATACAGACTTTTGGAGAAGCATGTATTTACAAGAAAGTCAATGGGAGCTCTGTAGCATTTCTGATATTATATGTGGATGACATATTGTTGTTTGGAAATGATATAGAATTTCTGGATGGCATAAAAGGATACTTGAATAAGAATTTTTCAATGAAAGACCTCGGTGAAGCTGCTTATATACTGGGAATCAAGATCTATAGAGTTAGATCAAGACGCTTAATTGGACTTTCACAAAACACATACCTTGATAAAGTTTTGAAGAAGTTCAAAATGGATCAGTCAAAGATAGGGTTCTTGCTTGTGTTACAAGGTGTGAAGTTGAGTAAGACTGAATGCCCGAACACTGCAGAAGATAGACAGAAAATGAAAGTCATTCCCTATGCTGCAGCCATAGGATCTGTCATGTATGCAATGCTGTGTACCAGACATGATGTGTGCCTTGCTATAAGTTTAGCATGGATGTACCAAAGTAATCCAGGAGTGGATCACTGGACAGTTGTCAAGAACATCCTGAAGTGCCTAAAAATGACAAAGGATATGTTTCTCATTTATGGAGGTGAAAAAGAGCTCGTCGTAAACGGTTACGTCGGTTCAAGCTTTGACATTGATCCGGATGACTCTAAGTCACAAACCGGTATGTATTTTTGTTGAACGGTGGAGCTGTCAGTTTGTGTGGTTCCAAGCAGAGCGTCGTGGCAGGATCTACATGTGAAGCGGAGTACATAGCTGCTTCGGAAGCAGCAAATGAAGGAGTCTGGATGAAGGAGTTCATATCCAATCTAGGTGTAATACCTAGTGCATCGGGTCCAATGAAATTCTTTTGTGACAACACTGAAGCAATAGCCTTGGCGAAGGAATCCAGGTTTCACAAGAGAACCAAGCACATCAAGAGATGCTTCAATACCATCCACGATCAAGTCAAGGAGGGAGACATAGAAATTTGCAAGATACATATGGATCTAAATGTTGCAGACCCGTTGACTAAGTCTCTTCCACGAGCAAAACATGATCAGCACCAAAACTCCATGGGTGTTAGAATCATTACTATGTAATCAAGATTATTGACTCTAGTGCAAGTGGGAGACTGAAGGAAATATGCCCTAGAGGCAATAATAAAGTTGTTATTTATATTTCCTTATATATCATGATAAATGTCATGCTAGAATTGGATTAATCGGAAACTTGATACATGTGTGAATACATAGACAAAACAGAGTGTCCCTAGTATGCCTCTACTAGACTAGCTCGTTAATCAAAGATGGTTATGTTTCCTAATTATAGACATGAGTTGTCATTTGATCAACAGGATCACATCATTAGGAGAATGATGTGATGGACAAGACCCATCCATTAGCTAAGCACTATGATCATTTAGTTTTATTGCTATTGCTTTCTTCATAACATATACATGTTCCTATGACCACGAGATTATGCAACTCCCGAATACCAGAGGAACACCTTGTGTGCTATCAAACGTCACAATGTAACTGAGTGATTATAAAGATGCTCCACAGGTGTCTCCGAAGGTGTTTTTAGTGTGGGCTTAGATGGAGAATAGGATTTGTCACTCCAAGTATCGGAGAGGTATCTCTGGGTCATCTCGGTAATACACATCATAATAAGCCTTGCAAGCAACCGACTAATGAGTTAGTCACGGGATGATGTTTTACTGAATGAGTAAAGAGACTTGCCAGTGATGAGATTTAACTAGGTATGATGATACCGATGATAGAATCTCTGGCAAGTAACATATCGATGACAAAGGGAACAACGTATGTTGTTATGCGGTTTGACCGGTGAAGATCTTCATAGAATATGTAGGAACCAATATGAGCATCCAGGTTCTGCTATTGGTTATTGACCGGAGACGAGTCTCGGTCATGTCTACATAGTTCTCGAACCGGTAGGGTCCGCACGCTTAACATTCGATGACGATTGGTATTATGAGTTTATGTGTTTTGATGTACCGAAGGTGGTTCAGAGTCCCGGATGTGATCACGGACATGACGAGGAACCTCGAAATGGTCGAGACATAAAGATCGATATATTGGAAGGCTATGTTTGGACACCAGAATGGTTCTGGATGAGTTCGGGCATTTACCAGAGTACCGGGAGGTTACCGGAACCCCCTGCTACTTCTCGAGCTTGCGTTGTATTCCCTCGAAGAGGAAAGGGAGATGCAGAACAGTAGCGTAAGTATTTCCCTCATTTTTTGAGAACCAAGGTATCAATCCAGTAGGAGACCACGCGCGAGTCCCTCGCACCTGCACAAACAAATAAGAACCTCGTAGCCAACGCGATAAGGGGTTGTCAATCCCTTTACAGTCACTTACGAAAGTGAGATCTGATAGAGATGATAGTTTATATTTTTGGTATTTTTAGTTTATAAGAACAACAAATAAAAGCTATAAAAGTAAAGTAGATGTAGATTGATATGTTGAGAATAGACCTGGGGGCCATAGTTTTCTCTAGTGGCTTCTCTCATGATAGCGATATTCTACGGCGGGTAAACAAATTATTGTCGACCAATTGATAGAAAAGCGAGTAATTATGAGACTATCTAGGCATGATCATTGTATATAGGCATCACGTCCGAGACAAGTAGACCGAAATGATTCTGCATCTACTACTATTACTCCACACATCGACCGCTATCCAACATGCATCTAGTGTATTGAGTTCATAAGAACAGAGTAACGCCTTAAGCAAGATGACATGATGTAGAGGGATAAACTCAAGCAATATGATATAAACCCCATCTTTTTATCCTCGATGGCAACAATACAATACATGCCTTGCTGCCCCTACTGTCACTGGGAAAGGACACCGCAAGATTGAACCCAAATCCAAGCACTTCTCCCATTGCAAGAACTATAGATCTAGTAGGCCAAACCAACCTAATAATTCAAAGAGACTTGCAAGGATATTATGAGCACACATAAAAAGTTCAGAGGAGAACCAAATATATTTCATAGATAACCTTGATCATAAACTCACAATTCATCGGATCTCGACAAACACACCGCAAAAAGAAATTATATTGAATAGATCTCCTCGAAGACCGAGGAGAACTTTGTATTGAGATCCAGAGAGAGAGAATAGGCAATCTAGATACTAGCTATGGACCCAAAGGTCTGTGGTAAATTACTCACAACTCATGGTGAGGGCGATGATGATGATGATGCAGAACTCCGTGATGGACCCCCCTTCGGTGGAGCTCCGGAACAGGCTCCAAGATGGGATCTTCGAGGGAACAGAAGGTACGGCAGTGGAATTAGAGTTTTCTCTCTGTTCTCGGAGGTTTTGGGGTACGTAGACTTATATAGGAAGAAGGAGGGCACCAGGGGACGCTCAAGGGCGCCACGAGGTAGGGGCGCGCCCCCACCCTTGTGGGCCACCTCTTGATCCCCTGACGTGGTTCTCAAGCTCTGTGTGCATGATTTTCTCCAAAAATATCTCTCACGAAGTGTTCATTCTGTTTGGACTCCTTTGATATTCTTTTTCTGCAAAACCCTGAAATAGGCAAAAAAACAGCAATCTGGACTGGGCCTTTGGGTTAGTAGGTTAGTCCCAAAAATGATATAAAAGTAAATGATAAAGCCCATTAAACATCCAAGACTTCATAAATAATAAAACGGAACAATCAAAAATTATAGATACGTTGGAGATGTATCAAGCATCCCCAAGCCTAATTCCTGGTCGTCCTCGAGTAGGTAAATGATAAAGAAAGAATTTTTGATGTGGAATGCTAACCAATATAGTTTTTCAATGTAATTCTCTTAATTGTGGCATGAATGTTCAGATCTGAAAGATTCAAGATAAAAGTCTATATTGACATAAGAAATAACAATACTCCAAGCATACTAACAAAGCAATCATGTCTTCTCAAAATACTATGGCTAAAGAAAGTTATCCCTACAAAATCATATAGTCTGGCTATGCTCCCTTCATCACACAAAATATTCATATCATGCACAACCCTAATTTCATCCAAGCACTTGTTTTCATACTCTATCTTTTCAAACCTTTCAATTTTCACGCAATAAATGAGCGTGAGCCATGGATATAGCACTATGAGTGGAATAGAGGTGGTTGTGGAGAAGACAAAATGGAGGGAGATAGTCTCACATCGACTAGGCGTATCAACGGGCTATGTTGATGCCCATCAATAGATATCAATGTGAGTGAATAGGGATTGCCATGCAACGGATGCACTAGAGCTAAATATGAATGAAAGCTCAACAAAAGAAACTAGTGGGTGTGCATACAACTTGCTTGCTCACGAAGACCTAGGGCATTTGAGGAAGCCCATCGTTGGAATATACAAGTCAAGTTCTATAATGAAAATTCCCACTAGTATATGAAAGTGACTAAGCATGAGACTCACTACAATGAAGAACATGGTGCTACTTTGAAGCACAAGTGTGGAAGAAAGATAGTAGCAATTGTCCCTTCTCTCTTTTCTCTCATTTTTTGGAGGGGCTCTCTCTCTCTCTCTCTCTCTCTCTCTCTCTCTCTATTAGCCCCTCTCTATTTTTTTGGGCGATCTCTTTTTTTATTGGCCTTTCCTCACATGGGACAGTGCTCTAATAATGATTATCATCACACTTTTTATTACAACTCGAAATTACAACTTGATACTACAACAAGTATGACTCTACATGAATGCCTCCGGCGGTGTACCGGGATGTGCAATGAATCAAGAGTGACATATATGAAAAATTATGCATGGTGGCTTTGCCACAACTACGATGTCAACTACATGATCATGCATGGCAATATGACAATATGTTGTGTGTCATATGAACGGAATGGTGGAAAGTTGCATGGCAATATATATCGGAATGGCTATGGAAATGCCATGATAGGTAGGTATGGTGGCTGTTTTGAGGAGCAATATGGTGGCTGTTTTGAGGAAGGATATATAGTGGGTTTATGACACCGGCGAAAGTTGCGCGGTACAAGAGAGGCTAGCAATGGTGGAAGGGTGAGAGTGTGTATAATCCATGGACTCAACATTAGTCATAAGAACTCATATACTTATTGCAAAAATCTACGAGTCATCAAAACAAAGAAATCAACGCATGCTCCTAGGGGGAGGTTGGTAGCAGTTAACCATCGCGCACCCCGACCTCCACACAAAGGTTGGCACTCTACAAATACTTCATGCTCTAACTTCGTCACATGGCGGTTCACCATACGTGCATGATACGGGAATCACTAACCTTAACACAAGTATTTCTTATTTTCATAATAAATCCACTAGCATGTCTCTAATATCACTATCCTCATGTCTCAAAACAATTATCAAGCATCCAACATCTCATTCTATTCAATGCACTTAGTGTGAAATTTTTTACTACATTGACATTGGATGTTTATCATGTGAAGACTAGTTTCTTTAGCCTAAACACATTAACATGCTGTTTTAATAGACTCTCAAAAGGGTATAAGTGAAGCATGAGAGTTCAACAATTTCTACAAAATATTACCACCACCGTGCTCTAAAAGATATAAGTGAAGCACTAGAACAAAAACTATTCAACTCAAAAGATATAAGTGAAGCACATAGAGTGTTCTTAATAATTTCTAGGCCATATTTAACTCTCTCAAATAGGTGTGTCCAGCAAGGATGATTGTGACAAACTAACAAGCAAAGACTCAAATTATACAAGACGCTCCAAGCAAAACACATATCATGTTGCGAATAAAAATATAGCTCCAAGTATAGTTACCGATGGATGAAGACGAAAGAGGGGATGCCTTCCCGGGGCATCCCCAAGCTTAGGATTTTGATTATATTGAGTTTACTTGGGCTGCCATGGGCATCCCCAAGCTTAGGCCTTTGCTACTCCTTGCTCCATAGTCCATCAAAGCAATACTCAAAACTTGAAAACTTCACAACACAAAACTTAGATAAAAATTCTCGTGAGCTCCGTTAGTATAAGAAAGCAAACCACTACTCAAAGGTGCAGAAATGAATTCATTATTTGTTTATATTGGTGGTAAACCTAATGTATTCCAACTTCTCTATGGCTCATATCCTCCAATACTACTCATAGATGCATCAGAATAAGCAAACAACACAGGAAAAACAGAATATGTCAAAAACAGAACAGTCTGTAGTAATCTGCAGGTTTCGCCTACTTCTGGAACTCCAAAAAATTCAAACTAAATTGGTTAATTTCCGGAATTTGTCTGCAAATCATCTGCAAAAATAATCAACTAAAAATCATGCTCCAGTAAAATCTGAAGACCACTTTAGCAAGCGCTAACAATTATGTTTTTCACTGCAAGATCACATAAACTTCACACAAGTCTTACCAAAGGTTCTACTTGGCACAAACACTAAACAAAACATGAAACCACATCTAATCAGAGGCTAGATGCAATATTTATTCCCTAACAGCAACAAAAACAAAAAATATGAAGTTGGGTTGCCTCCCAACAAGCGTTGTCGTTTTACGCCCCTAGCTAGGCACGATACAAGATAAATCTAGGTATTGCCATCATTGATCTTCACCCTTTTAATGGTGTCAAGCTCGAATCCGGGAGGTTCCTTGCGTTTCTCTTCATATTCGGAAATCTTTAGATCTAGGGCATCCAACCGCTTATTGCTAAGGGTAATCAACATATTCATGCGGTGGATATTTCCACTAACATTCTTAAGTGGTTCAAGAGACTATTGTAATATCATTGTTACTTCACATATTTTCTCAATAACTTGAGTCTCTTCCTGGGTGGAAGGCTGCCCAAATAAATCCATCAGGACATTATAATAATTAAGGGTATGATTCCCCAAGAAATTTCCTTCGGTAACGGTATCAAGAACAAGCCTATTCCAAAGGGTTATGCCAATATAAAAAATGAGAAGAAGCACGGAAGTGGAAAGCTTCATATTAGATCTATTTTGAGCATTTCAAATTCTATACCAAGCATCTTTTAAGTTTTCTTCCTCCCTTTGTTTAAAGTTGAGGACCTCACTCTCGGGAGTGGTGATAATGATAGGTGTGCTAGACATGATGACAAGCAAGCAAGCAACACACGAGCAGACAAGAAGCAAGCGAACGATAAACACATTGCGGAAGAAGGGCAAATAAAATAGCAAGGGTGAAGTGGGGGAGAGGAAAACGAGAGGCAAATAAATGTAATGCGAAGGATAAGGGTTTGTGATAGGTACTTGGTATATGACTTTTGCGTAAGCCTCCCCGGCAACGGCGCCAGAAAATATTCTTGCTACTTCTCGAGCTTGCGTTGTATTCCCTCGAAGAGGAAAGGGAGATGCAGCATAGTAGCGTAAGTATTTCCCTCAATTTTTGAGAACCAAGGTATCAATCAAGTAGGAGACCACGTGCGAGTTCCTCGCACCTATCAATCAAGTAGGAGACCACGTGCGAGTTCCTCGCACCTGCACAAACAAATAAGAACTTCGCAGCCAATGCGATAAGGGGTTGTCAATCCCTTTACGGTCACTTACGAAAGTGAGATCTGATAGAGATGATAGTTTATTATTTTTGTATTTTTAGTTTATAAGAACAGCAAATGAAAGCGATAAAAGTAAAGTAGATGTAGATTGATATGTTGAGAATAGACCCCGGGGCCATAGTTTTCTCTAGTGGCTTCTCTCATGATAGCGATATTCTACTGCGGGTAAACAAATTATTGTCGAGCAATTGATAGAAAAGCGAATAATTGTGAGACTATCTAGGCATGATCATTGTATATAGGCATCACGTCCGAGACAAGTAGACCGAAACAATTCTGCATCAACTACTATTACTCCACACATCGACCGCTATCCAGCATGCATCTAGTGTATTGAGTTCATAAGAACAGAGTAACGCCTTAAGCAAGATGACATGATGTAGAGGGATAAACTCAAGCAATATGATATAAACCCCATATTTTTATCCAAGATGGCAACAATACAATAAGTGCCTTGCTGCCCCTACTATCATTGGGAAAGGACACCGCAGGATTGAACCCAAAGCCAAGCACTTCTCCCATTGCAAGAACTATAGATCTAGTAGGCCAAACCAAACCAATAATTCAAAGAGACTTGCAAGGATATTATAAGCACACATAAAATTTTTAGAGAAGAACCAAATATCTTTCATAGATAACCTTGATCATAAACTCACAATTCATCGGATCTCGACAAACACACCACAAAAAGAGATTACATCGAATAGATCTCCTCGAAGACCGAGGAGAACTTTGTATTGAGATCCAGAGAGAGAAGAAGTCATCTAGATACTAGCTATGGACCCGAAGGTCTGTGGTAAATTACTCACAACTCATGGTGAGGGCGATGATGATGATGATGAAGAAGAACTCCGTGATGGATCCCCCTCCGGTGGAGCTCCGGAACAGGCTCCAAGATGGGATCTTCACGGGAACAGAAGGTACGGCGGTGGAATTAGGGTTTTCTCTCTGTTCACGAAGGTTTTGGGGTACGTAGACTTATATAGGAAGAAGGAGGGCACCGGGGGACGCTCGAGGGGGCCACGAGGCAGGGGGCGCGCCCTGGGAAGGGGGCACACCCCCCACTCTCGTGGGCCACCTCTTGATCCCCTGACGTGGTTCTCAAGCTCTGCGTGCGTGATTTTCTCCAAAAATATCTCTCGCGAAGGTTTCATTCCGTTTGGACTCCGTTTGATATTCTTTTTCTGCAAAACCCTGAAATAGGCAAAAAAACAGCAATCTGGACTGGGCCTTTGGGTTAGTAGGTTAGTCCCAAAAATGATATAAAAGTGAATGATAAAGCCCATTAAGCATCCAAGACTTCATAAATAATAGCATGGAACAATCAAAAATTGTATATACGTTGGAGATGTTTCACCCCCGGGGGAGTCAATGGGCCTTATTGGGCCTTAGTGGAAGAGAGGAGGAGGCAGCCAAGTGGAGGGCGCCCCCCCCCCCAAGCCCAATCTTAAATGGGTGGGGGTCGGGCCCACTTTTCCTTTCTCCCTCTCTCCCTCTTCCTTCTTCTGCTACTCCTACTAGGAAAGGGGGGAAACCTACTCCTAGTGGGAGTAGGACTCCCCCCTTGGGCGTGCCATAGAGAGGGTCGGCCCTCTCCTCCTCCCCTCATTTATATGCGTGGCTAGGGGGCACCCCATAGACACACAAGTTGATTTCTTAGCCGTGTGTGGTGCCCCCCTCCACAGTTACACACCTCGGTCATATCATCGTAGTGCTTAGGCGAAGCCCTGCGCCGGTAACTTCATCATCGTCATCACCACGCCGTCGTACTGACGAAACTCTCCCTTGACCTCAACTGGATCAAGAGTTTGTGGGACGTCATCGAGTTGAACGTGTGCTAAACGCAGTGGTGCCGTACATTCGGTGCTTGGATTGGTTGGATCGCGAAGACGTTCGATTACATCAACCGTGTTACTAAACGCTTCCGCTTTCGATCTACGAGGGTACGAGGACACACTCTCCCCGCTCGTTGCTATGCTTCTCCTAGAGAGATCTTGCGTGATCGTAGGAATTTTTTGGAAATACTACGTTCCCCAACACGGGGGCTACAGGCATATACTTATTAAATTTACACAAATTCTTACCCGCATATCCTTTGAAAATAGGTGAGCGGCTCCACGGAGACCATCCCGAGCAGTTCGGATATATGCATCCACTGAGCTGAGGGCGTTGAACTCCTCCTCATTAAAGGCTGGAGCACGCATGGCTTCTTTTCGCTGCTGATGATCCATCGCACTCTCCACCTCGGAATTTGTGACTGATACGTTGTCTGAATCCTCCTGTGGTGGACAATCTGGTGCCACATCCGTATCGATTCTTGTCCTTGTTGATGAGCCCAGGGCCGGATTGGATTGTGATCGGCCAACTACGTCCTTGGACGCAGTTCGGCGTATGCTCCTTCTGGAAAAATATAGAAGGGGAAATGTAACAGGCCAGTCTCGAACCAGAGCACATACTAAAAATTATACCTTTTCGATGAAGGAGGTGGCTTGATGGTGCTCCCTGTTTCTTTTCATTTAAGGGCTCGCCCTGCGTTGGTGTTGTCCCTCTAGAAGATGCCCTCGATGCAGTGCGGCATACCGAGCGTCGGCCCTTTTGAGCATGAGTCAATGCAGTGGGTGAGGCGCGAAGGGAAGGCTCTCTTTGAGGTAATGTCTCCTGGGTACTTACTTTGGAGGAAGGAAGAAGACCAGGATAATCGGCTATAATTGCCACTTTCGTACCATCATGGCTCGCCTGATAGAAAAATCCGTCGATGAGTTCTATGAATATATCTGGATCCTCTTCGAATTCGGAATCATAGTCGTGAGCACGGTCCTCTGGTTGCGGGGCAGGGCAATGGACCCCCTTGATCACCTTTCTCCATGTCTATTTCAAAAAGACATCTGAATATGGTTCGATCAGCACATCTCAGTAAAGAGGTTGGATGATGCTAGCAACCGAAAAAACGTACCCAGATAATGGGGTTGTGTCAGCGTACTGGGAACCAGGGTACCCAGACTTGCCTGTCTGCGGGCCTCGACGCGCTCCAACAAGCGGCCTGGTACGGCCTAGCTACTCGACCAGCTGCTCAAGACCCTCACGAGGGGCCAGGCCTCGCGAAGAGCACGACGCCAGGACCTCCTCGGGTTCGGCCTCGGCAAGGCATTCCGGAGGGGCGGAGAATCCAAGGCCAAGCCTGCCTCAGGAGGAGGCAGTGATATCAGCAGTGATGCACCGCGCCAGCGGATGCCAGCGCCCGCCAGCGGCGCAGTTACCATTTCGGTGCAAAGGGGGCAGCGCAGCCGCAAGTTCCCGAGGAGCGGGGCAAAGGTTTCCTCATTGGTGCAACAAGACCGAAGACCGCAAGAACGATAAGAAGGATGTGATCGTCGAGCCCACCACCGCGTCATCGCCTGATCCTTTTGCAGGCGAAGACTGCTTTTGTCAGGGTAGGAACGTCCTTGTGTTCCCGCTCAAAAATGGCCATTGTGGAATCCCTTCCCGCCTAAACATTTCGGGGGAAGAGGACCATGGCCGCCTATATAAGTAGCTAGGATTCCCACTGAGAAAGGGATTGACGCACACACTTGACCACCGCACAAGGAGCAAGAACACTAGCCTCCTGACCCTCCGGAGCTCGCCTCCTGAGCTCAGGAACCCTTGTACCAGTTCATAAGCTAGCTCGCCCGGAGCCAATCCACCAAAGCAGGAAGTAGGGTCTTACACCTCGCGGTGGGCCGAACCTGGATAAACTCTTGTGTGTTTGTTCGTTATTTGCTTGAATCCTTCCACCGAGACGAGAGCGAGGCGCTAGGTAGACGCGAGTGGGAGAGATCTTCGTTCACGCCCCTGTGTTCGAACTCAACAGGTTTTGCGGAGCCCTGAATCTGACATTTGGCACGCCAGGTAGGGGGCGTGTCGAAATCTCGCATCTCCGACGACCTCGCTTCCTCTCTCCGGTGCGGTGCCTCTACGATGGCTGCGGCCAGCCACAGCCGTGCGGGGGCTAGCTCCTCCCCCGCCGTCCCGGCAGCATCAGCGGACTGCGTCACCAATGCGCGCCCCTCCTCCTTCTTCCACGACGCTTCTACCGGCCAGGCCACTGGAGGACGGCCTGCACCACCACTCCCGCTTCATGTGGCCTCGCCGGTCGTGCTCTTGGTGGGGCGGCAGCGGGCCCAGTACCGGCCGCCCACTAAGACCCGCACCACGCGGACGGCCCGCAGCTGCGAGCTGTGGAGCGTCAGCTGTGAGAGGCGGCCTTGCCGCAGGGTCGCATGCATCCTTGGTGGGTCCCAAGCACCGGCGTCTGCTCGGCACGCCAAGTCGCACTTTCGGCAAGTTGGAGCCGCTGCCCAGCCGCAAGAGGCCTTGCGGGCGCAGGACGGGCCGGGGCTCGCCATCACCTTTGGCCCCGGCGACCTCGCCCCCGAAGTGGCCGGCGCTGGCGCTCTCCCCATGTTGTGCACGCCTACCATCTGCAGGGTGGCCGTGACAAGAAGCCTCATCAATGGCGGCATCGGCCTCAACATCCTCTCTCCCGAAGCCTTCGGTCACCTGCCTCTGTCCTACACGCAGCTCCATCCCACCAAGCCCTTCTCGGGGGCCGCGGGCTCGGCCGTCCCGCTCGGCCAGATCCGCCTCCCGGTCACCTTCGGCACACCGGCTAACTATCGGACTAAGCTCGTCGATTTTGACGTCGCACCCATCCGCCTACCGTACAATGCCGTCCTCAGCTTCCCTGCCCTGGCAAAGTTCATGGCGGCAACTCACCCGGGCTACAACGCCGTCAAGATGCCCGGAGCAGCGGCGTCATCACCGTCAAAGGGGACCCTAAGGCCGCCCTTCAGGTCCTCGGGCGCACGTACAAGGCCGTCGCTGCCGCAGCTCACCCGACGGCGAAGGGGGCTCCGGAGCCTCCGGAAGCCGCGCCTACCAAGCAACTCTTTTCCGAGGACCCCGCCGAGACGAAGCAAGTGCTTGCCGATGAAGAAGGCTCAGGAGCCACCTTCACCATCGGCACAGGCATGGATCCAGAACAAGAGGCGGCGCTGGTTGGCTTCCTCAGAGCCAACAAGGACATGTTCGCCTGGAAGGCGGCAGATTTGGTCGGGGTGCCGAGGCATGTCATTGAGCATCACCTCACTGTGTGCCGCCCCGTCAAGCAGAAGGCACGTAGACCAGCCCTGGAGAAGCAGGCCTTCATTGTCCAGGAGGTTAGGAAGCTGGAGGAGGCTGGTGTCGTACGGGAGGTATGGCACCCGGAGTGGGTGGCCAACCCCGTCATCGTCTCGAAGAAAGGAGGCAAAGAACGCATGTGCGTCGACTTCACGAGCCTCAACAAGTTCTGCCCTCAAGACCCCTTCCCTCTTCTGCGCATCGACCAAATCGTGGATTCGACGGCCGAGTGCGACCTGCTCTGCTTCCTTGACGCATTCTCGGACTACCATCAAATCAATATGACCATGGAAGACGTAGAGAAGACGGCGTTCCTGACCCCGTGCGGGGTCTACTGCTACACCTGCATGCCCTTAGGACTGAGGAACGCGGGCGCTACCTTCCAGCGCCTGATGCACATCACCCTCGGCCCTCAGCTCGGGAGGAATGCGGAGGCCTACGTCGACGACATAGTGGTAAAGACCAAAGAGGCCACGACCCTCATCCAGGACTTAGAAGAAACATTCGCCAACCTGCGCAAGGTGAAGCTGTGCCTCAACCCGGAGAAATGCGTGTTCGGCGTACCCTCCGGCAAGTTGCTAGGGTTCCTGGTTTCGCATCGAGGCATTGAAGCCAACCCAGAGAAGATCAAGGTCATTGAGAAGATGAGGCCATCCACAAACCTGAAGGAAATGTAGAAGTTCGCCGGGTGTGTGACATCCCTGGGGCGCTTCATCTCTAAGATCGGGGAACGCGGCCTCCCGTTCTTCAAGCTCATGAAGAAGAAGGAGCCCTTTGAGTGGACTTCGGAAGCCGACGCCGCTTTCCAGGACCTCAAGAAGTACCTCACCAGCTCGCCGGTCATGGTAGTACCACGACCCCTGGAGCACATGACGCTCTACCTCACCGCAAGGCCTCATTCCGCAAGCGCAGCGCTGGTCGTGGAGCGCGAGGAAAAGCTCCAGATCCAAAGGCCACCAGGCGGCTCAACATCCTCAGGGCCCGCGCTGCCCCCTGACACGGCCTTAGAGGCAGACTCGACCACGGGCACCGACGGCCCCGCGGCTCAGCAAGAGGCCCCTGAGGCTCCAGAAGCGCCAGCGGACCCTGCTGTGCCGACCCTCGTGGAGCACCCGGTATACTTCATCAGCACAATACTGCGCGATGCGCGTTCGCGCTACCCGATGCCCCAGAAGCTACTTCTGGTGCTCCACGTCGCCTCCAGGAAGCTGCGCCACTACTTCCAAAGTCACCCCATCAAGGTCGTCTCGTCGTACCCCCTCGAGAAGGTGCTACTGGGCCCAAATGTCGTCGGGAGGGTCGCCGAGTGGAACATCAAGCTTCAAGTGTTCCAGCTAGAATTTAGCACCACGCGGGTGATCAAAGGAGCAACTCTGGCAGATTTCGTGGTGGAATGGACTGATGCGCCCAAGAGGGGGGCCAACGAAGACCGTTTGCTGGACCCCGGTGATGATGCCCCAGACGGATGGGTGGTGTACTTTGACGGCGCCTTCTCGCGCCTCGGCGCGGGGGCTGGTGCCGTGTTGGTATCCCCCACTCAGGATAAGTTGTACTACGATGTGCAGCTCTGCTTCCAGCAGGGCGAGAAGGTCTCCAACAACATTGCCGAGTACGAGGGCCTGATTGCTGGGCTCAAGGCCGCCGCTGCGCTAGGGGTCAAGCGCCTCACCATCAGGGGCGATTCACAACTCCTCGTTGATTTCTCCAACAAGAAGTACAAGCCCAAGGATGAGCACATGGGGGTGTACCTGGAGGAAGTGCGCATGATGTAGAAGCGGTTCCAAGGGCTGGAAGTGCGGCACGTGTCGCGAAGCACCAACAAAGAAGCGGCCAACATCGCCAAGCGAGCCTCCAGGCGGGAGCCCTAAAGGCCAAGCGTGTTCGAGGAGCGGCTACTCAAGCCATCAGCAGCACCATCAGTACCTGAGCCGCCTCCCCTCGGCAGGGGCTACCAATAGCGCCCCCAGACGGCGCCCCGCCCTGCGGACCACCGTCCGGAGCCCGCCTGTTGCTCGCTGCGGAGCCCGAGGAGGGGTGCTGGACCCAAGAACTCAAGATGTACCTGCAACACGATGCCCTACCAGATAAGGAAGAAGACACAGAACGCGTGGTCCGCCAGGCCTCTGCCTACTGCATCCAAGATGGCGAACTCTACAGGAGGCGCCCCAGCGACGTCTCGCTATGGTGCATCTCGAGAAAGCAAGGGCGCGAGCTGTTAGCTGACATCCACTGTGGGGACTGTGGTCATCACTCATCATCACTCACCCTCGTGGGCAAGGCCTTCCGCAGCGGCTTCTATTGGCCCACAGCGCTCAACGACACCACGGAGCTAGTGCGGGTCTGCGAGGCGTGCCAGTTTCACGCCAAGCAGATCCACCATCCAGCGCAAGGCCTCCAGACGATTCCGCTCTCCTGGCCCTTCACAGTCTGGGGATTGGACATCCTAGGTCCTTTCCCTCGAGCTGCAGGGGGCTACCGCTTCCTGTACGTTGCCATCGACAAATTCACCAAGTGGGCAGAAGTGGAGCCTGTTCGCGCAATCCCTGTTGGGTCAGCTGTCAAGTTCATCCAAGGCCTCGTGAGGCGATTCGGGGTCCCCAAACGCATCATCACGGATAACGGTTCGCAGTTCACAAGCAATCTCTTCAGGTCATATTGTGCTAACCTTGGAACACAGATCTGCTACGCTTCGGTGGCCCACCCCAGGAGCAACGGCCAGGCTGAGCGTGCCAACGTGGAAGTCTTGTGTGGCCTCAAGACGCGCAGCTTCAAGAAGAAGCTCGAGGCTTGCAACAGGGGCTGGATCGACGAACTCCAGTCCGTGTTGTGGTCAATCCGGACCACTGCCACCAAACCTATGGGGGAGACTCCCTTCTTTCTCGTCTATGGGGCGGAGGCGGTCCTCCCTCACGAGGTCAAGCATCGCTCGCCACGGGTCTTGGCCTTCGATGAGGAATGCCAGGACGTCGCCTGGCGGATGGACCTCATGCTCGGCGAGGAGGGCCGCCGCCGGGCTGCCCTCAGGACGGTGCGTTACCAGCAGGCGCTGCGGCGGTACCACTGCCGCAGCGTCCGCGCAAGAACACTTAAAGTTGGTGACTTGGTCCTGAGGCGGCCTCTCTCGTGAAGGGCTGCACAAGCTCTCGCCCATGTGGGAGGGCCCGTTCAGAATCGCCCGTGTCTCTAGGCCTGCTGCTGTGCACCTGGAGACGTAGGATGGGATACCTATCCAGAATTCTTGGAACATCGAACACCTCAGGAGGTTCTATCCGTAATCAAGGCTCCGTGCCCGTGAAGGTCTCCGCCCGTGACACTCTCACGTAATAATGAGTTGGGGATGTACACGCCTCGGAGTCTCCTGTGCGTTGCCTACGGGCCCTCAGACGGAGCTCCCACCCATGCCCCAGTGGCAGTCCTTAGCTCCGCGCTGGGAAGAAGACGTAGTGTAGGGGTCGGACGCGACCTTTTTCCTTTTTGCATGGTGTTTAGCTGTCAGCCTTTTCTACTTCCTTGGCTATCAGCCCTTCCTCTACCCCATGCAATGAAGTTCTCGTGTTTCTCGTGCTTCTTGCGTTTTGTTGAGAGTTTTGTGTTTGGATCTTTCTCACCGGCTTTAAGTTCAGCTATGCCACTCGCTCTCCTTCACGCGCCTCGCGCGTGGGGGCTGGGGCACGGTCGGTCACCGGACCTCGTCCGTCGTGGCCCCGTGACCTCGCTTACCCAAGCCTGCTCAGGCTCTGGCACAGGGCTGCTCAGCCCGCGCAACCTACCGAGTCGCTCAGGCTTTGGTGCTCTAACCCGCGCTCGGGACTCTCAGCAGATTTCAGCGACTGACCCCCGCTCGGGGGCTGTACGAGTCGGACCCGGCCACCTCCTCACGACCCGAAGGGGCTCATGATGCCAGAGTCGGGAGGACTCCGCCTCAGGATGGCAGGACACATAAAAGTTAAGTGACTTCATTCAAGCAACAAAAGCATGACGATGAGTTCCTGCTTCTTACATACATCACAACCCATTACACGCCTCGTCAAGGCAACTTGAAACTTGGATGCAGAAAAAACGTGAAGGAAAAGAAGGGAGAAGAAGCAGAAGCCACCCCCGCTCAGTAGGAATCCTCCGGCTCCTCCGACTTCACCAAGCAGCAGCGGCGCGACGATCCCCTCCCCACGCCGTACCGAGCTCGGCGGCGTGGTGGTTCGTCGCGGCCGCCACTGCTGGAGGAGCTGCTGCTGCCACAGAGGGTGGCCTCACGACGCCTGGGACTGAGGCCACCTTCTGAGGAGGAACTGCTCCTCTGGACATCTCCGCCCTCCTCATCATCAGCCTCGCGACAGCACCCAAGGCGCCTCCCTTCCTCTGAGAGGACCCTGACGAACAGCGTGGAGACGCCGTCATACCTGAAGTGGAGCGCACACCTCCCCTGCAGCCGGCGCGCGGGGGCAAACGACGGCTAGCCACACTCCAAGAACACATCGCCCGAAGGAGCACCCAGGACGCGCCGCTGCAACAACCATCGGCCTGCAGCCATATGCCCCCAAGGCCTCCGGCCGGGAGCACGTCGCCAAATGAGCGGGGAAGCCTGAGCCACGAGCTACCGGGCTTCTCCGCCCACACCATGAACTCCGACGAGACATCAAAGGAATGGAACTGTGGGCGCGGAGGGCGCACGACCAACAGGCACCTTTACGCGCCCCCTCTTCCTCCATGGCCGCGACCACCTTCGCCACGGGGGGACGCCCGATGCTGCACACCGGCGGCCACAGCAGAGCTCAAAGGGCCGCGCCCGCCTCCCCAAGAAGACGTTGAGGTCGCGGCGGCGTGCTTGCAGGGACGACCGCGACCCCTCTTTGGCGGCACCGGGACTGGATTCTTCGGGGTCTTCCCCTTCTCCGCGACGGATGGCTTCCTCGGCGGCGCCATGAAGATCTTGCGGCGGGGAGGGAGAGTGAAGGACAAGCAAGGAGAAGAAGGTGTTGGCGTGAAAATGGCCTGGGGGCTTCCCCCCCTAGCCCCATTTATAGGGCGGAGGAGCCCAACCGCCAGCCAATGGTGTCGCATGCATTACTTTCTCGTCACCCGCGCCAAGGAGTTGTCAAGTCGCACGATCGTCAAGGTTGCTTGGGAAGTGGAGCCGCCACGTCCCATCCAACAAATCGCGCGCCGGCCTGGCCCGCAGCCTTTTAGGGCCCGCGGCGCTTCGTCCTCGCCTAAGGCTTTGCCCCGAAGCCAACTCTGCGCGCGCCTTGGGCCCGGGGGCTACTGTCGGTGTACTGGGAAGTAGCCAGACTTGCCTGTCTGCGGGCCGCGACGTGCTCCTACAAGCGGCCTGGTACGGCCCAGCTACTCGACCAGCTGCTCAAGACCCTCACGAGGGGTCAGGCCTCGCGAGGAGAACGACGCCAAGACCTTCTCGGGAGTGGCCTCAGCAAGGCATTCCGGAGGGGCGGAGAATCCAAGGCCAAGCCTGCCTCAGGAGGAGGCAGTGATGTCAGCAGTGATGCACCGCGCCAGCGGATACCGGCGCCCATCGGCGGCGCAGTTACCATTTCGGTGCAAAGGGGACAGCGCAGCCACAAGTTCCCAAGGAGCGGGGCAAAGGTTTCCTCATTGGTGCAACAAGACCGAAGACCGCAAGAACGACAAGAAGGATGTCATCGTCGAGCCCACCACCGCGTCATCGCCTGATCCTTTTGCAGGCGATGACTGCTTTTGTCAGGGTAGGAACGTCCTTGTGTTCCCGCTCAAAAATGGCCGTTGTGGAATCCCTTCCCGCCTAAACATTTCGGGGGAAGAGGACCGGCCGCCTATATAAGTAGCTAGGATTCCCACTGAGAAAGGGATCGACTCACACACTTGACCACCGCACAAGGAGCAAGAACACTAGCCTCCTGACCCTCCGGAGCTCGCCTCCTGAACTTAGGAACCCTTGTACCAGTTCATACTCTAGCTCGCCCGGAGCCAATCCACCAAAGCAGGAAGTAGGGTCTTACACCTCGCGGTGGCCCGAACCTGGTTAAACTCTTGTGTGTTTGTTCGTTGTTTGCTTGAATCCTTCCACTGAGACGAGAGCGAGGCGCTAGGTAGACGCGAGTGGGAGAGATCTTCATTCACGCCCCTGTGTTCGAACTCAACGGGTTTTGCGGAGCCCTGAATCCGACAAGTTGTACATGGAAAAACCTTCCCGACATTGTAAACGGACAAAGTCTTCTTTCTCCCCCTTGTAAAGATCTACTAAGATGGCGGCCAATGCAATCGGGGTATTTGGACCCTCGCGCTTGTAGCGAGACGCGTCGTCATGTCCATTGTAACCATATGGGAAACCCCCTGGATTGAAGTGGCTAAACACATCGCTTTATCGCAATAGCCATAACTTCAATTATCGAGAGCTTACAGTGGGCAAGTACCCTGATCTTGCTGACTAGCCTCTTAACTTCCTCGCTATCCCCTTGCTTGGGACTCCGGGGGCGCCAGTTGAAGCGTTTCTTCAAAGGGACGCTGGAGAATTCCAGAAGACCGCGCCAAACTGGGTCCGGAAGGGCAACGTCTTCGACATAAAACTACTCTAAGGGCCACTCGTCGGGTCTCTTTTTGGGAGTGCCGGACAGGTAACTTGTTTCTGCTATGCGCCATACTTCGGCGCCACCCACCTCGAATATGGATCCCTTTTGGGAGCGAGGGACGAGGCAAAAGAACTTTCTCCATAATTCAAAATGAGGTTCGGAGCCTAAAAATAGCTCGCAAAGAGCAATGAAACTCGTGATGTGCAGGATGGAATCTGGCGTAAGGTTGTGTAGTTGGAGCCCATAAAACTCCAAAAAGCCTCGGAGGAAGGGATGGACTGGGAACCATACACTTCTCAGAAGGAACGAAACGAAGCACACCCGCTCCTCCTTACTGGGGTTGGGGAAATTTTCAGCCAGTGGCTCACCGTCAATTGAAGCTAAACCAGCCTGAACAGAGACTAGATTCGCGGGAGGAAGATAACCCTTCGTCTGAAGTCTATTCAGTTGGGAGTGAGATACCGAGCAGCTTCTCCAATCGCCTTCTTGAGGGCCATGGGGATGCGAGGAAGAGCCAGGAACGCTTGCCATGTTTCATGGATTTTTCGTGGTTTGCTCTAAGGATCTCTGCGTGGTTTGGAAAGGGCGTCTGAGATCCAATCCTTTAAATAGACGACGTCCCCGCGCGGCCAGGTGTTTATTTGTAAAATGAAGATGGATTGTTCACATTCGTCTGACACGTGGAAGTCGAGGCGATAACGGGAAGGAATCATCAAGGTGGGATATAAAGGTCAAAGCCAAACTATCATCATTCCGGAGTATAATGAAGAACATGTCTTGCAATACCGAAGACACAAAGCCGGATACTATATCGTCATTGAAGGCAAGTTCGGGGGCTACTGAGGGAGCCCTGGATTTGGGGGTCCTCGGGTGTCCGGGCTACTAGAGATGGGCTGGACTGATGGGCCATGAAGATAAAAGCAGAGGACCATTCCTTGTATCCGGGTAGGACTCCTATGTGTGTAGAAAAGCGAATTTGATGTCCGAATGTAATGATTCCTTCCTCCTCAAGTCAACCATGTACAACCCCAGGCCCCCTCCGGTGTGTATATAAACCGGACGGTTTAGTCCGTAGAGGCTAACAGAATAATCATAGGCTAGACATCTAGGGTTTAGCCATTACGATCTCGAGGTAGATCAACTCTTGTAATATCCATATCCATCAAGATCAATCAAGAAGGAAGTAGGGTATTACCTCCATCGAGAGGGCCTGAACCTGGGTAAACATTGTGTCCTTGTCTCCCCCTGCTACCACCAATCCTCAGATAAGCAGATTGGGGCCCCCTACCAGAGATCAGCCGGTTTTGACACCGAGAGTCAGCTTCTTTAAAGGGGGCATATCAGCCGGGTCAACATTATCTTTATAGAATTTAAGCTCTTCTGTGGCACAGGCCGACTCAGCATATGCATCATCTCTTTCTTCACATTCCAACGCAATTCGTCGATCGCCATGTACTGTTATTGTGCCCTTATGCCCTGGAATTTTAAGCTGCAAATAAACATAACACGGTCGTGCCATGAATTTAGCGTAAGCCGGACGCCCAAATAAGGCGTGATAAGGGCTCCTGATTTTAACCACCTCAAACCATAACGTCTCAGCCTTGTAGTTATAGTCATTACCAAAAGCCACTTCCAAAGCAATTATCCCCAACGGGTATGCTGACTTTCTAGGTACCACACCATGAAAAACTGTAGATGATGGCTTAAGGTCCTTATCAGTTAAATTCATCAAGCAAAGGTCTCATAATAGAGAATATTGATGGTACTGCCGCTATCCATAAGCACTTTAGTGAACTTATCTGCCCAACCCTGAGGGGCTATCACGAAAGCAAGCTGACCCGGATTCTCAACCCGTGGTGGGTGATCCTCTCTGCTCCACGCAATTGGATGTTCTGACCACCGTAGATATTGAGGTACCGCCGGCTCAACTGTACTGATAGCACGCTTGTGAACCTTCTGATCTCGCTTGCAAAGACTCATGGTGAATACATGGTATTGGCCACCGTTGAGTTGTTTTGGAATCCTTTGATATCTTGACTAGTTATTTTGCTGCTGGCTTCCCTGACCAGATTGCTGATTATAACCACCCTGGTTGCCTTGACCTTGAAAACCAGAACTTTAGTCGCCGTTGCCAAAACTAGGCCCTTGAGACCCGTATCCTGACCCGCCGGGTGGCCCGTTGTTTTTGCCATTACCCGGGTTATAATGCCGACATTGCCTCATGATGAAGCAATCTTTCCAAGCATGAGTTGATGGTTGACCCGGCAAACTATGCTTCGGACAGGGGTCATTGAGGGTAGCTTCAAGGTTAAATTTTGGTCATCCACCTTGCATGTTGTTCCGACGGTGCTAATTTTTATATTGAGAGTTGGTGTTTGCCACAAAATCCTACCATCCTCCAGAGCCGCCATGGCCATTGCCTTGCCCATTGCCATTGTGTTGTTGTTGTTGTTGCTGCTGCTCTTTGTCATTAGCACTCTTTTTTCCCTTACTGGATTACTCCTCATCTGACCCAGGATCCTTAGTGGAATCTGAGTAAGCATATTTGATTAGAGCCACCATGAGCTCTCCCATATCATTGCAATATATTTTAAGCCGCCCGAGTTTTAAGTTAAGGGGCTCAAAATGACAATTCTTTTCTAGGACCAGGACAGCCGAACCTACTGCAATACTATCAGAAGAGTGGATAATAGCTGAGACCCGGTGAACCCAATGGTGAGCCGACACATCCTCGCGTTGCACACAGTTAGGCAAATCAATGATCGTCACGGGCTGCTTACAGGTCCCTTGAATTTTTCTGATAAAACGCACCTTTAACTCACCCCATGAATTAATTGAGTTTGCAGGCAAACCTTTTAACCACGTACGCGTTGGTCCGTCCAACATCACTTTGAAGTACTTAGCACACACTGCATCATTAACATCTAGCATCTACATGGCCAATTTGTAACTCTCAATCCAAGCCTCAGGGGGGAGATCAGTTGTGTAGTTAGGCACTTTGCGAGGCCCTTTAAAATCCTTGGGTAAACACTCATTGCGCAGAGCCGGTATCAGACACGGCACTCCCACTGTTCTGGATGTCATCCAGGCTTCTACTAATACCAAAGGAGTCACTAAAGGCTGCTGATAAGCCCCCAGTTGAGCCGCTGCTTCAATCTCATGCCGAGCCCTGGTGTTGTCCACAAGAGCTTGGGCATTGGCCCTTTTTTTATAGGGCAGGTTATCATCATGGGGTGGATTGCAACGCTGCTCACTACTGGAGACGGTGGGCGACTTGATATGCCTGATGTAACTTCGAGCCGGCCATGGGATAGAATGAACCCGATCATGGTTGTATGAATAAGCCGCCTGCTGCACCATCGTAGTCTAAAGAAGATTTGCCATGTTCCGTGTCTCTACTGACACCGGTGACTCGACTTCGATCGGAATAGTTGCCAGTGGCGCAGCCGCAGCTACATATTATCCACCGGGTTAGAATAAATGCCCGCGGGTGTTGGAAACTGTTGGGGCGGGGTTGGGTCCCTATGAGGCGGGTTTGGCAGATGAGGTTGAACGACTGCCCCGTCCCCTAGCGCCTCAACATTTCGGGTCACATCGGGCGGGTCACTTGTTCCTGCTCCGGGGGTATTGAAGAGGTTTTGTCCCTCGAATTGTGAAGGCAGGCGACCCTGATACCTCCTGTGTAGCACCACATTGGATGCGTTCTGATCTAGATTTAGCCGGAAGGCCTCTTCCCTCACCTGTTGCGACTCAGCATCCAATGCAGCCTGTTTTATTGCTATCCTGACACTTTCCGTGTTAATATCCTCTTGAACCTTGGCTACCTCGTCTCGCACTTTTGCAATTTATGCATTATGTTGCACTTGGTTCGCCGGAGTCACTTTTGTTGCTAACAAAGCCGTCAGAGTGTTCAAAAGTTCATACAAGACTTGAGCCGGCGGCCGTGCTGACTCGCTCGCTCCTACCGTCACCATAGTAGTTGAGCCGGATGTCATAGCAGTCGCCGTCGATGAATTCACCACTGGTTGCATGCCAGACATAAAGATTGTAGCTCTGCTTGGTGGCTCATAAGGGTCCGAAATGATGTTACCATCGGAATAGCCCCTGAGTACGCCGTCTTGAAGCTAGTAGATCGATTCCTTCTCTCTGGTGGACTCGTCATCTGAGTAGACGAGAGTCACCTCTCCAGACGTAGAATTTTCCGCAAGCTCCGAGCCTTGCGTGAAACTGACAAAACGTGCTTCCGGTCGGGCTGACACGGGGCGGGTTGCATGCGCCGAGCTGACTCGAAGAGGTCGGGGAAGATGTCCGGCTCAGGCATATAGTCGCTGATCTTGCCGATGAAGAGGTGGATTCCACCAAAGGGGACCCGGTACCCGTACTCGATTGAGTCGGCCTCAGGGCCTTAGCCAGCATCGCTAATCTAGATCTTTCCACGGCGGCACTTGGTCATCCTGCCAATGACGTATCCCTCGAGCCCTGGAAAAGTGCCCTTCAAGAACTCAAAACCACCATTCCCTAGCCCCACAGTGGGCGCCAACTGCTGTGGTTTTGTCACGGTAGATGCCCTTGTGAAAGGACTTAGGTGTGAGGCCATGGCCATGGTGATTATATCGAAGGGGTTGAGCGAGACGAGAGACACAAGTTTACCCAGGTTAGGCCCCTCACCAACGAGGTAAAATCCTACTCCTGCTTGTTGCTATATTGCTAGAGTATCGATTACAAGGGAGCAAATACGCTTGACCTAGCTATCGATCAGTTGTTTCTTGGCCTAAGCAGCCGTCGGGTCTCTCCTTTATATACATAGGTCAAGGCCCGGCGGCTTACAGAAGTCCAGGTTGGGTTTTACAATGTAACCGACTCTGGCTCTAAGTCGCCTTGCCTTGCTAGGAAAGTTACCATCTGGCGGCTTACACCTTCGGGTTATCAAGTCGCCTCTGGGTTATGGGCTTCCAATGAGTCTGCTCGTAAGCCGCCTCCTGGGCTTCTCATTAGGCCTTCTTGGGCCTTCTCTATTAATTCGCCAATAATATAACCCAGCTCCTTCTGGGCGGGTCAGACCACGGGGTTATATACCCAACAGGTAGCATTCCACATCAAAAATTATGTTTTTATCATTTACCTACTCGAGGACAAGCGGGAATTAAGCTTGGGGATGCTTGATACGTCTCCAACGTATCTATAATTTTTTATTGTTCCATGCTATTATATTATCAACTTTGGATGTTTTATATGCATTATTATGCTATTTTATATTATTTTTGGGAGTAACTTATTAACCTAGAGCCCAATGCCGGTTTGTGATTTTTCCTTGTTTTTGAGTTTTTTATAAAAGGAATATCAAACGGTGTCCAAGCGGAATAAAACTTTCGCGATAATTTTTCCTAGACAAGAAGATATCCAGAAGACTTGGAGATGAAGTCAGAAGAGTCCCGAGGAGCCACAAGTCTCAGGGGCGCGCCCTAGGGGTGGCCCGCCTTGAGGTCTTGTGGGCCCCTTAGGAGTCCTCGGACCCTACTCTTTGGCCTATAAATTCCCAAATATTCCAGAAACCTTAGAAGCATCCACGAAAATACTTTTCCACCGCCGCAAGTCTCTATTCCCGTGAGATCCCATCTTGGGGACTTTTTTGGTACTCCGCCGGAGGGGGATTTGATCACGTAGGGCATCTACATCAACCTTGTTGCCCCTCCGATGATGTGTGAGTAGTTTACCACATACCTATGGGTCCATAGCTAGTTGCTAGATGGCTTCTTCCCTCTCTTTGATCTTCAATACAATGTTCTCCTCGATGTTCTTGGAGATCTATTCGATGTAATCATCCTTTGCGGTGTGTTTGTTGAGATCCGATGAATTGTGGATTTATGATCAGGTCATCTATGAATATTATTTCTGTCTTCTCTGAACTCTTTTATGCATGAGTAAGATAGCTTTGTATTTCTCTTTGATCTATCGATTTGGTTTGGCCAACTAGATTGGTTTTTCTTGCAATGGGAGAGGTGCTTTATTATGGGTTCAATCTTGCGGTGTCCTCACCCAGTGACAGAAGGGTTAGCGAGGCACGTATTGTGTTGTTTCCATTAAGGATAAAAAGATGGTGTTTATATCATATTGCATGAGTTTATCCCTCTACATCATGCCATCTTGCTTAAGGCTTTACTCTGTTTTCATAACTTAATACTCTAGAAGCATGCTGGATAGCGGTCGCTGAGTGGAGTAACAGTAGTAGATGCAGGCAGGAGTCAGTCTACTTGTCGCGGACGTGATGCCTATATTCATGATCATTGCTTTGGATGTCGTCGTAACTTTGCGCTTTTCTATCAATTGCTCAACAGTAATTTGTTTACCCACCATATGCTTTCTTCGAGAGAGAAGCCTCTAGTGAAACCAATGGCCCCCGGGTCTATTTTCCATCATATATTTTCATATCTATAAAACCAAAAACCCAAAAATACCTTGCTGAAATGATTTTATTTTTACTTTATTTTGCTTTTTTTTTACTTTTGCTTTAAATCTATCTCTATCATATCTCACTCTTGCAAGTGACCATGAAGGGATTGACAACCCCTTTTTCGCGTTGTGTGCAAGTGTTTGTTAGTTTTGTGCAGGTGTACAGATTGGAGACTTCCTTGTGCCTCCTACTAGATTGGTACCTTGGTTCTCAACTGAGGGAAATACTTATCTCTACTTTGCTGCATCCCCCTTTCCTCTTCAAGGGAAAAATCAACGCAAGCTCAAGAAGTAGCAGTAGCTTTGTTTAATTTTCTTAAATCAATTACCATTCTATAACCAGTTACGACTATTTGTGGAATAAGCTCATTTTTACCATTAGAAACAACAGTAATACCTCCTTTCTTAGGGACGCAATGAACGGGACTTACCCATCTACTATCAGCCATGGGATATATAATACCTGCTTCCAGAAGCTTTAATATTTTAGTTCTTACCACTTCTTTCATCTTAGGATTTAATCGTCGTTGGTGATCAACAACCGGTTTAGCATCAGGCTCCATATTAATCTTGTGCTGACATAGAGTGCGAATAATGCCCTTAAGATCATCAAGAGTATATCCAATAGTAGCACGATGTTTCCTCCGAGTTTTTTATAATCTCCTTTCTTCATGCTCTGAAAGGTTAGCACTGATAATAACATGATATATCTTCTTTTCTTCAAGATAAGCATAATTCAATGTATCAGGTAATTGCTTCAATTCAAACACAGGGTCTCCTTTAGGTAGAGGAGGACCTCAAAGAGTTTCAATAGGCAAATTGCGTTTAAGGATAGGTTGTTGTTCAAAGAACGCCTTGTCTATTTCATTTCTTTCATTCATTTGCATATCATTCTCATGGTCTAACAAATATTGTTCTAATGGATTAGTTAGAGGAACAATAATAGAAGCAAGATCAATAAGCTCATACTTATTAGGCAATTCCTTATCATGTGGTTGTCTACAAAATTTATAAAAATTAAACTCATAAGAAACATCACCAAAGTTAACACTAACAGTTTCTTTAGCGCAATCAATCTTAGCATTGACGGTATTCAAGAAGGGTCTACCGAATATAATGGGACAAAATCATCTTGTGGAGAACCAAGAATTAGGAAATCAGTAGGGTATTTTATTTTCCCACACAAGACTTCAACATCTCTAACAATCCCAAGTGGTGTAATAGTATCTCAATTAGCAAGCTTAATAGTAACATCAATGTCTTCTATTTCAGCAGGAGAAATATCATTCATAATTTCTTGATATAAGATGAACGTGATAGCAATCACACTAGCACCACGTAAGCCATGGTAACAATGATCTCCTATTTTAAGAGAGACAATAGGCATGACAACAACGGGTTTATTCTTATCTTTATCATCGGGTTTAGCAATTCTAGCAGCTTCACCACTGAAATAAATAACATCTCCATCAATATTATCGGCCAAGAGATCTTTGACCATAGCAACATTAGGTTCCACTTTAATTTGTTTAGAGGGTCTATGTGGTATAACATTACTTTTGTTAACCATGATTGAAGCTTTAGCATGTTCCTTTATCCTAACGGGAAATGGTGGACTTTCAACATAAGCAGTTGGCACAACTCGATCAACATTGTAAATGATAGTTTCTTATGTAACCATCATAGGTTCCTCAATATTTTCTTTAACAGGGGGTGATATTTAAACCATTTCTCCTTAGGGAGATCAACATGAGTAACAAAATATTCGCGAAAGGAAGCTACTACCTTAGAGTCAAGTCCAAATTTAATGCAAAACTTATGGAAAGCATCAACATCCATAAAAGATTTAACACAATCAAACTCAAGAATTATACCTGACTCTTTACCTTTGTCGAGTCCCCAGTTTTCAGAGTTGCATTTAATTCTTTCCAGAAGATCCCATCTGAATTCAATACTTTTATTCATAAAGGAACCATTTGAAGAAGAATCCAGCATGGTTTGATCATTATTAGAAAGCCAAGCATAAAAATTCTATAAGATAATTTCTCATAGAACTCGTGATTGGGGCATGTGTACATCATGTACTTCAGCCTCCCCCAAGCTTGAGCGATAGTTTCTCCTTCACGAGGCCAACGATTATATATAAAATTCTGATCATGATGAACCAGCTGGATAGGACAAAACTTTTGATGAAATTCTAAGTTCAATCGGTACCAGTCCCAAGTTCCAATATCATCACATAGCCTATACCATTGCAATGCATTTCCCCCAATGATAAAGGGAAAATCTTCTTCTTGACTTCATCTCTGGGAAGACCTGCAAGCTTAAATAATCCTCAAACTTCATCCACATAGATTAGGTACATATCGGGATGTTTTGTTCCATCTCCTACATAAGGATTAGCTAGCAGTTTTTCTATCATACCCGAAGGAAATCTCATAATAAATATTTTTAGTAGGTGAAGTAGGTTGAGGAGAAACTCTCTATGCTTCTAGTCAAGGTAAAGATACCCTGAACAAACCCCTCAAAGAATTACTTTCCATAGGGACAACTGACTATAAATTTCAGCATGTAATATAAATGTTTCCTTACCAAAGGTGTCGATGTACAAAAGTAGGGGTCCTTTTGCACCCCTTTACTTGTGCACGGGCAGTTGTAGCCACACCTACGGCCGCTCTTGGCGGAGCAGAAGAAGGAAAAGCACGAGACCGCCAAGGCAACACTCAAGCCAGAAGCATGAAGAACAGAGGGGCAAGGTGGACTCCCCCCCCCCCCCCGGCGACGCCCTTGCCGGGGCGGCCTACGTGGCCCCGGCAAGAGCCTTGCCGGGGCAACTTGCCCAACACCAGCAAGGCCACCACCCTTGGGTCAGAGAGCTCTGACACCATCGACGACGTCAAGACCAAGATTCAGGGGCGCCTGTGTGGTGGCATGTAGATCTTTGGGGGACCAAGGGCCAGCAGACCTAGAGAAGGGACCAGAAGACGAAGACCCCCGACAAGGGCCTTGCCGGAGACGACCGAAGACCCCCAACGAGATCCTTGCCGGGGACAGCCACACGACCCCGGCAAGACCTCTTGCGGGGGGCATTTGCAGGGCCATAGCCAGGCCCATGCCCGCCAAGGTTTCGCTGCCCCGTGGCCGCTCCTACGAGGCAACCAAAACGCCAACTGGACAAGTGCCTGCGCAGCAGCATGCAACCTCCAAGCTAACTAACAAAGCACCAGCGTGGTGCCATGCAGATCTTTGTGAAGACCCTGCCACCACACCAGCCAGCAGCGAGTGTAGGTCTATATGCCTCGTCAGCCTGGACGCGTGTCGGAGCAAGGTGAGGCAGCAATGGGCGGGACAAGCTCCATGCTACTTCTCGAGCTTGCGTTGTATTCCCTCGGAGATGAAAGGGAGATGCAGCACAGTAGCGTAAGTATTTCCCTCAGTTTTTGAGAACCAAGGTATCAATCCAGTAGGAGACCACGCGTGAGTCCCTCGCACCTACACAAACAAATAAGAACTTCGTAGCCAACACGATAAGGGGTTGTCAATCCCTTCACGGTCTCTTACGAAAGTGAGATCTGATAGAGATGATAGTTTATATTTTTGGTATTTTTATTTATAAGAACAGAAAGTAAAAGCGGAAAAACTAAAGTAGATGTAGAATGATATATTGAGAATAGACCCGGGGGCCATAGTGTTCTCTAGTGGCTTCTCTCATGATAGCGATATTCTACGACGGGTAAACTAATTACTGTCGAGCAATTGATAGAAAAGCGAATAATTATGAGACTATCTAGGCATGATCATTGTATATAGGCATCACGTCCGAGACAAGTAGACCGACTCCTGGCTGCATCTACTACTATTACTCCACACATCGACCGCTATCCAGCATGCATCTAGTGTATTGAGTTCATAAGAACAGAGTAACGCCTTAAGCAAGATGACATGATGTAGAGGGATAAAGTCAAGAAATATGATATAAAGCCCATCTTTTTATCCTCGATGTCAATAATACAATATGTGCCTTGTTTCCCCTACTGTCACTGGCAAAGGACAACGCAAGATTGAACCCAAAGCCAAGCACTTCTCCCATTGCAAGAACTATAGATCTAGTAGGCCAAACCAAACCAATAATTCGAAGAGACTTGCAAGGATATTATGAGCACACATAAATAGTTCAGAGAAGAACGAAATATTTCTCATAGATAATCTTCATCATAAACTCACAATTCATTGGATCTCGACAAACACACCGCAAAAAGATATTACATCGAATAGATCTCCTCGAAGACCGAGGAGAACTTTGTATTGAGATCCAGAGAGAGAAGAAGCCATCTAGATACTAGCTATGGACCCGAAGGTCTATGGTAAACTACTCACAACTCATGGTGAGGGTGATGATGATGATGTAGAAGCACTCCGTGATGGATCCCCCCTCCGGTGGAGCTCCGGAACAGGCTCCAAGATGGGATCTCACGGGAACAGAAGGTTACGGCGGTGGAATTAGGGTTTTCTCTCTGGTGCTGATGGTTTCGGGGTACATAGACTTATATAGGAGGAAGGAGGACACCGGAGGACTCACGAGGGCCTCCACGAGGCAGGGGCGCGCCATGGGAAGGGGGGCGCGGCCCCCACCCTCGTGGGCACCTCGTAGCTCCCCTGTCGTGGTTCTCAAGTCTCCCGTGCGTGATTTTCTCCAAAAATATCTCTCCCGAAGGTTTCATTCCGTTTGAACTCTGTTTGATATTCCTTTTCTGCAAAACCCTGAAACAGGCAAAAAACATCAATCTGGATTGGGCCTTTGGGTTAGTAGGTTAGTCCCAAAAATGATATAAAAGTGTATGACAAAGCCCATTAAACATCCAAGACATCATAAATAACAACATGGAACAATCAAAAATTATAGATATGTTGGAGACGTATCAAGCATCCCCAAGCTTAATTCCTGCTCGTCCTCGAGTAGGTAAATGATAAAAACAGAATTTTTGATGTGGAATGCTAACCAACATAGTTTTTCAATGTAATTCTCTTAATTGTGGCATGAATGTTCAGATCTAAAAGATTCAAGATAAAAGTCTATATTGACATAAGAAATAATAGTACTTCAAGCATACTAACAAAGCAATCATGTTTTCTCAAAATACTATGGCTAAAGAAACTTATTCCTACAAAATAATATAGTCTGGCTATGCTCCCTCTTCATCACACAAAATATTCATATCATGCACAACCCCGATTTCAGCCAAGCACTTGTTTTCATACTCTATTCTTTCAAACCTTTCAACTTTCACGCAATACATGTGCGTGAGCCATGGACATAGCACTATGGGTGGAATAGAGAGGTGGTTGTGGAGAAGACAAAAAGGAGGATAGTCTCACATCAACTAGGCGTATCAACGGGCTATGGAGATGCCCATCAATAGATATCAATTTGAGTGAGTAGGGATTGCCATGCAATGGATGCACTAGAGCTAGATATGTATGAAACATCAACAAAAGAAACTAGTGGGTGTGCATCCAACTAGCTTGCTCACGAAGACCTAGGGCATTTGAGGAAGCCCATCGTTGGAATATACAAGCCAAGTTCTATAACGAAAATTCCCACTAGTATATAAAGTGACTAAGCATGAGACTCTCTACAATGAAGAACATGGTGCTACTTTGAAGCGCAAGTGTGGAAAAAAGATAGTAGCAGTTGTCCCTTTTTTCTTTTTTCTTTTTTTGGGCCTTTTTTTGCCTCTTTTTTTTTCTTTTTTTCTTTTTTTTTTGCAGAGTGGCTTTATTGATTTAGCCTTTCCTCCCATGGGACAATGCTCTAATAATGATGATCATCACACTATCATTACAACTCGATATTACAACTCGATACTACAACAAAGTATGACTCTATATGAATGCCTCCGGCGGTTTACCGGGATGTGCAATGAAACAAGAGTGACATGTATGAAAAATTATGCATGGTGGCTTTGCCACAAATACGATGCCAACTACATGATCATGCATGGAAATATGACAATATGATGCATGTCATATGAACGAAACGGTGGAAAGTTGCATGGCAATATATCTCGGAATGGCAATGGAAATGCCATGATAGGTAGGTATGGTGGTTGTTTTGAGGAATAATATGGTGGCTGTTTTGAGGAAGGGTATATAGTGGGTGTATGGTACCGGCGAAAGTTGTGCGGTACAAGAGAGGCTAGCAATGGTGGAAGGGTGAGAGTGCGTATAATCCATGGACTCAACATTAGTCATAAGAACTCATATACTTATTGCAAATATCTACGAGTCATCAAAACAAAGCAATGAATGCATGCTCCTAGGGGGGAGGTTGGTAGGAGTTAACCATCGCGCGCCCCCGACCTCCACACAAAGGTTGACACTTTACAAATACCTCATGCTCTAACTTCGTCACATAGCGGTTCACCATATGTGCATGCTACGGGAATCACTAACCTTAACACAAGTATTTCTCAATTTCATAATAACTCCACTAGCATGACTCTAATATCACTATCCTAATATCTCAAAACAATTATCAGGCATCCAACATCTCATTATATTCAATACACTTAGTGTGAAAGAAAATTACTACTTTGACATTGGATGTCTATCATGTGAAGACTAGTTTAATAGACTAAACACATTACCATGCTGTTTTAATAGACTCTCAAAAGGATTTAAGTGAAGCATGAGAGTTCAACAATTTCTATAAAATATAATCACCACCGTGCTCTATAAGATATAAGTGAATCACTAGAGCAAAACTATTCAACTCAAAAGATATAAGTGAAGCACATAGAGTGCTCTAACAATTCTTAGGACATATTTAACTCTCTCAAATAGGTGTGTCCAGCAAGGATAACTGTGGCAAACTAACAAGCAAAGACTCAAATTATACAAGACGCTCCAAGCAAAACACATATCATGTGGTGAATAAAAATATAGCTCCGAGTATAGTTACCGATGGATGAAGACGAAAGTGGGGATGCCTTCCCGGGGCATCCCCAAGCTTAGGATTTTGATTGTCTTGAATTTTACTTGGGGTGCCATGGGCATCCCCAAGCTTAGGCCTTTGCTACTCTTTGTTCCATAGTCCATCAAAGCAATCCTCAAAACTTGAAAACTTCACAACACAAAACTTTGACAAAAATTCTCGTGAGCTCCGTTAGTATAAGAAAGCATACCACTACTCACAAGTACTGCAATGAATTCATTATTTGTTTATATTGGTGTTAAACCTACTGTATTCCAACTTCTCTATGGTTCATACTTGCCAATACTACTCATAGATGCATTGAAATAAGCAAACAACACACGAAAAACAGAATCTGTCAAAAACAGAACAGTCTGCAGTAATCTGCAGGTTTCGCATACTTCTGTAACTCCAAAAAATTCAAACTAAATTGGTAGACGTGAGGAATTCGTCTATTAATCATCTTCAAAAAGAATCAACTAAATAGCACGCTCCAGTAAAATCTGATGACCATTCTAGTGAGCGCTAGCGATTCTGTTTTTCACACCAAGATCACATAAACTTCACACAAGTCTTCCCAAAGGTTCTACTTGGCACAAACACTATACAAAACATGAAACCACATCTAAACAGAAGCTAGATGTAATATTTATTCCCTAAAAGCAGCAAGAACAAAAAATATAAAATTGGGTTGCCTCCCAATAAGCGCTATCGTTTTACGCCCCTAGCTAGGCACGATACAAGATAGATCTAGGTATTGCCATCTTTGGAAGGCAATCCATAAGTGGCTCTCATAATAGATTCATATGGTAATTTGATTTTCTTTCTAGGAAAGTGTCCCATGCCTTTCCTTAACGAAATTGGAATCTAATATTTCCTTCCTTTATATCAATAATTGCACCAATCATTCTAAGGAAAGGTCTACCAAGAATAATAGGACATGTAGGATTGCAATCTATATCAAGAACAATGAAATCTATGGGCACATAATTCCTATTGGCAACGATAAGAACATCATTAATTCTTCCCATAGGTTTCTTAATAGTGGAATCCGCAAGGTGCAAATTTAAAGAACAATCATCAAGCTCATGGAACCCTAGCAAATCACACAAAGTTTTTGGGATAGTGAAGACACTTGCACCCAAATCTCACAAAGCATAGCATTCATGATCTTTTATTTTTATTTTTATAGTAGGTTCCCATTTATCTTAAAGCTTTCTAGGGATAGAAACTTCTAACTCAAGTTTTTCTTCATAAGATTGCATCAAAGCATCAACTATGTGTTTGGTGAAAGCATTATTTTGACTATAAGCATGCGGAGAATTTAGAACGGATTGCAACAAGGAAATACAATCAATCAAAGAACAATTATCATAATTGAATCCCTTGAAATCCAAAGTAGTGGGTTCATCACTATGCAAAGTTTTAATCTCTTCACTCCCACTTTAACAATTTTAGCATCAAGATCTAAAAACTCTGAATCATTGGGACACCTTAAAGCAGAATCATCTCCAATCCTATCTTCATCAAGATTTATACTAGAAAACAAGGATCTAATAGGAGACACATCAATAACTTTCAGATCTTCATCTTTATTTTCATGATAACTAGAAGAACACGCTTTAATATAATCCTCTCTTTTAGCACGCATCCTAGCGGTTCTCTCTTTGCATTCATCAATGGAAATTCTCATGGCTTTGATAGACTCATTGATATCATGCTTAGGTGGGATAGATCTAAGTTTCAAAGAATCAACATCAAGAGTAATTCTATCCACACTTCTAGCCAATTCATCAATCTTAAGCAATTTCTCTTCAAGCATAGCATTGAAATTCTTTTGCGAGATCATAAACTCCTTAACAATAGTTTCAAATTCAGAAGGCATCTTTCCATAAGAGTTGTTGTATGAATTACCATAATCATTAGACGAATTACTAGAAAAAGGCCTAGGATTAAAATTCCCTCTATAAGCTTTGTTACCAAAATTATTCCTACCAACAAAATTCACATCCAAAGATTCATTGTTATTTTCAATCGAAGTGGACAAGGGTATATCATTAGGATCGGAAGAAGCACTCTTAGCAGCAAATAATTTCATAAGTTCATCCATCTTTCCACTCAAAACACTAATTTCTTCAATAGCATGCATTTTTTTACTAGTAGATCTTTCGGTGTGCTATTGAGAATAGTTGACCATAATATTATCTAGGAGTTTGGTAGCTTCTCCTAAGGTAGTTTCCATGAAAGTGCCTCCTACGGCCGAATCTAAAAGATTTCTAGAAGCTAAATTCAAGCCAGCATAAAAGTTCTGAATAATCATCCATAGATTCAAACCATGTGTAGGGAAATTACGTATCATTAGTTTCATTCTCTCCCAAGCTTGTGCAACATGCTCATGATCTAGTTGCTTAAAATTCATAATATCGTTTCTAAGAGAGATGATCTTAGCAGGAGGGAAATACTTAGAGATAAAAGCACCTTTGCACTTATTCCATGAATCAATACTATTTCTAGGCAAAGAGGAAAACCAAGTTTTAGCACGATCTCTAAGTGAAAACGGAAATAACTTCAATTTGACAATATTGTTATCCATATCTCTTTTATTTTGCATATCACACAAATCAACAAAGTTGTTCAAATGGGTAGCGGCATCTTCACTAGGAAGGCCGGAGAATTGATCTTTCATGACAAGATTCAACAAAGTAGCATTGATCTCACAAGATTCAGCATCGGTAATAGGAGCAATCGGAGTGCTAATAAAATCATTATTGTTGGTATTGGAGAAGTCACACAATTTGATATTGTTCTGAGCCATAGTGACAAGCAAGCAATCCAACACACACAAGCAAACAAGAAGCAAGCGAACGATAAACACACGGCAGAAGAAGGGCAAATAAAACGGCAAGGGTGAAGTGGGGAGAGGAAAATGAGAGACAAGAAATTTAATGCGAAGGATAAGGGTTTGTGATAGGTACTTGGTATATGACTTTTGCGTAAGCCTCCCCAGCAACGGCGCTAGAAATTCTTCTTGCCACTTCTCGAGCTTGCGTTGTATTCCCTCGAAGAGGAAAGGGAGATGCAGCACAGTAGCGTAAGTATTTCCCTCGGTTTTTGAGAACCAAGGTATCAATCCAGTAGGAGACCACGCGCGAGTCCCTCGCACCTGCACAAACAAATAAGAACTTCGCAGCCAACACGATAAGGGGTTGTCAATCCCTTTACGGTCACTTACGAAAGTGAGATCTGATAGAGATGATAGTTTATATTTTTGGTATTTTTAGTTTAATAAAACAGCAAATAAAAGCGGTAAAATTAAAGTAGATGTAGATTGATATGTTGAGAATAGACCCGGGGGCCATAGTGTTCTCTAGTGGTTCTCTCATGATAGCGGTATTCTACGGCGGGTACACAAATTACTGTCGAGCAATTGATAGAAAAGCGAATAATTATGAGACTATCTAGGCATGATCATTGTATATAGGCATCACGTCCGAGACAACTAGACCGACTCATGCCTGCATCTACTACTATTACTCCAGGCATCGACCGCTATCCAGCATGCATCTACTGTATTGAGTTCATAAGAACAGAGTAACGCCTTAAGCAAGATGACATGATGTAGAGGGATAAACTCAAGCAATATGATATAAACCCCATTGTTTTATCCTCGATGGCAACAATACAATACGTGCCTTTCTGCCCCTACTGTCACTCGGAAAGGACACCGCAAGATTGAACCCAAAGCCAAGCACTTCTCCCATTGCAAGAACTATAGATCTAGTAGGCCAAACCAAACCAATAATTTGAAGAGACTTGCAAGGATATTATGAGCACACATAAAGAGTTCAGAGAATAACCAAATATTTCTCATAGATAATCTTGATCATAAACTCACAATTCATCAGATCTCGACAAACTCACCGCAAAAAGAGATTACATCAAATAGATCTCCTCGAAGACCGAGGAGAACTTTGTATTAAGATCCAGAGAGAGAGAAGAAGCCATCTAGATACTAGCTATGGACCCGAAGGTCTGTGGTAAACTACTCACAACTCATGGTGAGGGCGATGATGATGATGTAGAAGCACTCCGTGATGGATCCCCCCTCCGGCGGAGCTCCGGAACAGGCTCCAAGATGGGATCTCACGGGAACAGAAGGTTACGACGGTGGAATTAAGGTTTTCTCTCTGTTGCTGATGGTTTCGTGGTACGTAGACTTATATAGGAGGAAGGAGGACACTAGGGGACTCACGAGGGCCCCACGAGGCAGGGGCGCGCCCTAGGAAGGGGGCGTGCCCCCCACCCTCGTGGGCACCTCGTGGCTCCCCTGACATGGTTCTCAAGTCTCCCGTGCATGATTTTCTCCAAAAATATCTCTCCCGAAAGTTTCATTCCATTTGGACTCCGTTTGATATTCCTTTTCTGCAAAACCCCGAAATAGGCAAAAACAACAACAATCTGGACTGAGCCTTTGGGTTAGTAGGTTAGTCCCAAAAATGATATAAAAGTGTATGACAAAGCCCATTAAACATCCAAGACATCATAAATAACAGCATGGAACAATCAAAAATTATAGATACTTTGGAGACGTATCACTCCATTGATGTCCCCGATAAAGCTAGAGGACACATAGGTGGCACATTCAATGCGTTTGTTCTATGATGTCAGGATATAACCTTGTACAATGTAGATATTTTCCACCTCCTATGTGCCGCTCTGGCAACCCCTTTGTCATATAAAAGGAGGCCCAAGGCGTACTGAGAGAGGATTCGGACTTTTTGGACAGGCATGCATAGTAGCCAGTTCAAGAGCTCAAGAACACCAAATATACACAGACAAGCAGGACTAGGGTTTTGCGCATCACTTGCGGCCCGAACATGGGTAAAAATTCCCCCGCTTTGATCGACTAGACCTGCTCTTTGCACAGCTCTATGCCCCGCCAACTGTAGTAGGGGTCCCCGGGATCCCATAAGTGTCGTTTCCCCGACATCTTTGGCGCGCCAGGTAGAGGGCGCTAGGTTGTGGAAATCTGGTCTAGGAGTGAACACACCACCTCCTCCATCGCGATGGCCGCGAAGAAGAAGAAGGCGGAGGAGGTTAACATCATCCCCATTGTTTTGGTGCCGCCGGCCAGGTGGGCGGTGTCATCTACAGCCGCAACCACCATTTACATGGCGACGAAAAAGCTAAGTCGAGCAAAAACTTGAGCAATTTCCTTTCTATAGGGTTAATTTCTTCGAAAGATCTCGCTCCGTGTATGCAAAACCTGCATGCAAAGGAACCTTTTCTCTATTGGCAACACTCTTGTTTTGTTTTAAGTCTGCTCAGCAGTTCAAGTGGCTGTGCCGAGAACGGCAAGGTGGCTTACCCGGCGGCATGCGCCCCCGGCAGGCTGCTAAGGATTCATCCTCAAAGCGCCACAGCACGGGTTTACGCGCTGGCAAGCCTATCCAACTAAGCGTAGGGTACGTACATACAAAGAAAGATCAAACAGGAAGATAACATGCACTGTTTCAAAATATTGCGAAGTTATATTACCTCGGTGGTTGCCGCGGTTCTAACTTAAGATAAATTTGTCTTGGGCATGAACTCGCAGCGGCAATAAGAAGCGAGGTGGCTAGTCCCGGCGCTGGCCTTCCACTCTCTTGACTCCGTCAACATAGCTGATGATGGGATCGATATGCTCCTCTAGTGTCGCAAGGTCCACGCCCTCCGGCAAGCTCTCAAGCGCATTGGTGAAGTTGACGCTGGGGTTGCAGAACGCCACCTCTGTGAGCACCTTGGTCAGGGCACCCCAGCAAAGCTTCCGAGACTCATTGGCCAGATAAGTTGCTCGGTTGGAGCGGAGCTGCTCCATGACCTCAGGGACGCGCCCGAAGAACAAGGTCAGCCTGGCACTGGGGGTTACGCCCGCCTCCTGAGGCTTGAAGTTTGGCATATACATGACTGATAGTTGCGTGCTGAGCCTCTCTGCGGTGTCGATAAGGCCATCGGTGCAGAGCTGTACCTTGTCCACATAGTCCTTGTGGGTAGTGGCGTCATCCTGCCGCAGCTCCTTCTCGCTCTCAAGGGCCTTGTTCAGGGTCTCCTCGTGGGCCCTGATCTCCGAGAGCGTCCCATCCGAGGCATCCAGTTTCAGCTTCAGACCATTGATGGAGATGTTGGCGTCGGAGAGCAATTTGGTCTTGTCGGAGACGGTAACTTGCAAATCCACCAGAGTGCGTTTGCTTTTGTCCCTCTCCTCCGTCAGCCTCAAGATCTCCTCCTTCAGCCCCTCCCGCTCCAGCTCCCAGCTCCTCCACCTTGTCGGCCTGGGCCAGGGCCAGAGTATCAAGTCATCTTTGTGCTTCTGCTCCAGCGCATGGGTCTGCTGCGCGACAAGCTTCTCGACCTCCTCGTCCTTGCCGTGGAGCGCGACAGCAAGCGCCTGTTCACGAGCGACGAGGTCCTCCTCTTGGGCGTCCAGAAGAACCTTCTGCTACCTCCGGGCAGCCTCGTCATTGGCGGCATGTTCCTTCGCTAGCTCCTGGGCCTTCTCAACGTCAGCTTGCTTCAGGGTAAGCTCTCGCTTGCGCTGGTCCGGCTTGTCCTGGATGACGCTCAGTTCCTCCCGGGCTTCGCCAAACCAGACTTGCGTCTGGCGACGCGCTCCTCAAAATTTGCCTCCACTTTGTCCATGGCCGCCATCCTGGAGTTTGCCTTATCCTGGCGGGCACGATAGAGCACCTGAAGCTTCTGAAAATTGGCCCGAAGGAGCTGCTCCTCTTGGGAACTGCGGCCACTGGCGCTCGGTTCATCGATAACCTAAAACCCGGCGGTGGCAAGGACCTCATCGTTAAAAACCTCCCCCTCGGCTAGCTCCCTGGTGCTTACCGTCCCTGGGAGGAGGACAAACAGATCGTCGCCCACCTTCAAGTATTTGCCCTGGGCGGGAGCTGCAGAGGAGCAAGGTTGGTCATTGGCCACCTCCTCCCTGGCGGGCTCCTTAGAGACCTTCTCGGCAGCAGCCTTGCATGTGTCCTCGGTAGGCCCCTTGGCGGCCTCCTCGGCAGCAGCCTTGCCAGCCTCCCCGGCTGGCCCCTTCATGGCCTTCTTGGTGGCAGATGCTACGGCTTCCCAAGCCGCGATCTCAGTGACCTCGGCTTCGGCATCCCTGGCGACCTCCTCGATGACAGCACCACCGTCCACCAGGTCCGTCGAGGGAGGTTCTGGAAACCAGAAGGGAAGAGGAGGCGAGGCCAAGACTAAAGGTTCAGAACAAAGAAAACAAAGAACATCACATGGCAGAGATGACAGTGGACGGGAAGCAGGCAACTTACCCGTGTCGTGCCGAGGAGAAGTGGTTCCCTCCCCGCCAAAATCCGTTGCCAAGACAGAGCCACCGGCGCCCGAGCTTCCCCCTCTTCCTCCGTGCACATGGGCTCGGCGGTGGATGCCCTTGCCGGCGACGCCACTCTGGGTGGCGTGGTTGCCGGGGACGGCGTGTCGGGGGCGGCCCCCAGCGGCTCCTCTAGTTGCTGCTCTCCTTCTGCAAACCCGGCTAGGTCAGCACCAAGAGTACAACCCCCAACACCTGTCAGCGGGGAGTGAAGAATGGACTCACGCTGGGGGCTGGAGTGGGGGCTGCGCTGAGGGTTGTTGTTCGGGCTGATCACCACCAACGCCTGCGTGCGCACAGCGCTCGCCGGGGGCTCGTCGCCCGTTGAGGCTTTGGCCCTCTTCGCCGCCCTCTGAGGCAGCTTCTCCATGTCGCTGCAAAAATTAAATCAAGTCAGGGAAGGACAGTGCGGGCGGAAGATTACGAGATGGTGGGGGCAAAATGCATACTCATCCTCCTCCTCCTCTAGCCTCCTCTTCCTCTTCGAGCTAAAGGACCTGAGATCGAAATCGGCCTCTGGGGCGGCGTCGACAAGCGGAGGAGAAGGGGATGGCGTCCTAGGACGCCTGGACGAGGAAGAAGCGGCGGCCACGGCCTTCTTCGCTATCGCAGCCCTCGTCTGGCGTGTGGGCGGCACCTGGGCCTGCTGTCACTGCGTGGTCTTGCCGGCACGGACTAGCTCGTCGGAGCCCGCCCGCCAGAAGATGCGCTTCTTCCCTGGGGCCGGGGAGTCGTCCGCGTCAGTCTCCTCCTCGGCCGGCTCCTCAACCGCTTCTTCAACATGGGGAGCCTCATCGCGGCGTTGTTGGCCTCCCCGGCGGACCCCGCCCACTCGATGAACTCTTTCTCCTCCGCGGCCGCATCAGCATCGTCCTCCATGGTGCTGAGGCTGCCGGCCTCCTTGGCAAGAGATACCTCCTCCGCCCTGGTGGCGATGTAAGCGAACTCCTCCTCGGCGGTGGGGCGGATAAGCTGCGGCTCGTCGCGGACGTACTTCTCCATCAAGTTGTCAAACAATGCCTGCACCATCTCCGCTTTTGGCTCAACCCAGGTCTGATCGAGGCCGTGCGCATCAAAGACCGGCATCATGGCAATGATGGCTCTCTGGCGAGAGTTGTTACTCAACGGGACCACCCCCGCTGGCAACCCGAACAGGTAGTCGGGCTTAGCGGCCCCAGTGACCTTGCCGGCCTTCTCGGCCTTGCCGGTCCTCTCGACCCAGCCAACCTCGTCGACCTTGAGCTGGAAGAGCCTCTAGCAAAGATGAGCGTGCTGCAACATTGTGAAGTTGTGTTTTAAACCAGGGCGGAGCCTCATGATGTTGGTCACGTTCCTGAAATCCCAGGCCGGCCTCCCCTTGTTATGAAGTGGGGCAATCTAGCGGCGGATGAAATCGGCCCGATCATTTAAAGAGTGAGCTCGGCCGCGGCAAGGCGGTGGATCCTGGCGGTGGCGATCGTGAGTTTCTGGTCGTTGGCGTCCAGATCGCCCCAGTCCTTGCTACGGACCGGCGGCTTCTGATGGACCCGGCAGAACTCCGGCGGATCCGTTTTCTCGATCCAACACCACCGGCTTCGTCACTCCTCCCACATCTCCTTCGTGGCGCCCTCCGGGTACGTGCCCTTGATCTACTACCTCGGAATCCAAGCAATGCAGCCCGAAATGGCGCCCCTGGCTGGATGCGAGGAGTGAAGTAATGGCGAAAGAGCGCCATGCTGGGGGGTACTCTGGCAAAGCCCTCGCAAAGATGGGTGAAGAAGGCCATACACGCCACGACATTTGGCGTGAGGTCCAGAAGGCGGAAGCCGTAGGTGTACATGACATCGCTGAAGAAATCCGAGAAAGGGGGGCAGAGCCCACAGGAGAAGTAATCGACGAAGAAAGGGCACCAATTTGGACTGCCCTTGGCAAAGCAGAAGGCAGGGACGACGTGCGTGGCGGGATGCCCCGTCGTCTCCCTCCCCCACGGGCACTTGAACCTATCCCTGAGAGTGAGCGGGTCGATCGTCAGATCGAAGAGTGTGAACTGCATCCGTAGGTCCACCAGCGCGCTCTTCGGTGACTCCTTCCCCCCGGCGTCCTTAGTCCTTCCCTTGCCCTTGCCTACCTTGGGTGCCATGGCGGCTGAGAGAAGGCAGGGGATCCAGGGCAAATGAGGGCACGGCGGCGGCAAGCAGATGCAAGAACTCCGGTTTGCGCTTGAAGAAGAAGAGGGGAACGGTGGTACCGAGATTGGAAAAGATGCAGAGGGTAAATGAGCAGCGCCCATGCGGTTTCCCCTTTTATGGGGAAGGCGCGGGCTGTCTCTTTACTATTCACCACGACGTGATGCAAGCACGCTGCAACTGCTCCACGCACGACCCCCACGTCACGCGCCGAATGCGAGTCGTGGGGAAGCGCAGCTGGTGAAGGAATCGTCGCAGTTAAGACCCTGCCACATGTGCCCGCGCACCGTTCTGGGCCTGGCCCAACAATGCTCCGCGCATATGTGTGGCCCAGGCCCGGGGGCTCCTGTCGGTGTACAAAAGTAGGGGTCCTTTTGCACCCCTTTACTTGTGCACGGGCAGTTGTAGCCACACCTACGGCCACGCTTGGCGGAGCACAAGAAGGAAAAGCACGAGACCGCCAAGGCAACACTCAAGCCAGAAGCATGAAGAATAGAGGGGCAAGGTGGACTCCCCCCCCCCCGGCAACACTCTTGCCGGGGCGGCCTACGTGGCCCCGGCAAGAGCCTTGCTGGGGAAACTTGCCCAACGCCAACAAGGCCACCACCCTTGGGTCTAAGAGCTCTAACACCATCGACAACATCAAGACCAAGATTTAGGGGCGCCTGCGTGGTGGCATGTAGATCTTTGTGGGACTAAGGGCCTGCAAACCTAGACAAGGGACCAAAAGAAAAAGACCCCCAGCAAGGGCCTTCCCGGGGATGACCTAAGACCCCTGGCAAGATCCTTGCTCGGGACAGCCACAAGACCCCGGCAAGACCCCTTGTTGGGAATGTTTGCGGGGCCACAACCACGCCCGCGCCCGCCAAGGTTTCGCTAGCCCGCGGCTACTCCTATGAGGCAACCAACTCGCCAACTAGACAAGTGCATGCGTGGCAGCATGCAGTCTCCAAGCCAACAAACCAAGCACTTGCGTGGTGGCATGCAGATCTTCGTGAAGACCCTGCCACCACACCAGCCAGCAGCCAGCGTGGCGATGCATGCCGCGTCAGCCTAGACACGTGTCGGAGCGAGTTGAGGCGGCAACGGGCGGGACAAGCTCCATTGCCTTCCCCGATAAAGCTAGAGGACACATAGGCGGCACACTAAATGCATTTGTCCTATGAAGTCAGGAGATAACGTTGTACACTATAGATACTTTCCACCTCCTGTGTGCCGTTGTGGCAACCCCTTTGTCATATAAAAGGAGGCCCGGGGCATACTAAGAGAGGATTCGGACTTTTTGGACAGGCACACATAGTAGCCAGTTCAAGAGCTCTAGAACACCAAATATACACAGACAAATAGGACTAGGGCTTTACGCATCACTTGCGGCCCGAACCTGGGTAAAAATTCCCACGCATTGATCAACTAGACCTGCTCTTTGCACAGCTCTACGCCCCGCCAACCGTAGTAGGGGTCCCCGGGATCCCATAGGTGTCGTTTCCCCGACAAAAGGTGCTTCACTCCCTTGCAACAGTGCCAGAAAAGAGCCTTGATGACCCACAAGTATAGGGGATCAATCGTAGTCCTTCCGATAAGTAAGAGCATTGAACCCAACGAGGAGCATAAAGAAATGACAAGCGGTTTTCAGCAAGGTAGTTTATGCAAGCACTAGAATTGTTGGTAGCAAGTTGTCTGATAGCAAGATAATTTGTAATAAGAAAGTAATGGTAATGGTAACAAAGATGCAGCAAGGTAGCCCAATCCTTTTTGTAGCAAAGGACATGCTGGAATTGTATCTAATAATAAGCAAGGCGTACTTGAGGACACACAGGAATTTCATCTAGTCACTTTCATCATGTTGGTTTGATTCATGTTCGTCAATTTGATAATTTGATAAGTGGGTGGACCGGTGCTTGGGTGTTGTTCTTACTTGAACAAACCTCCCACTTATCATTACCCCATCTCGCATGCCTCCGCAACTATGAAAGAAGAATTAAGATAAATCTAACCATGGCATGAAACATATGGATCCAAATCAGCCCCTTACGAAACAGCGCATAAACTAGGGTTTAATCTTCTGTCACTCTAACAACCCATCATCTAATAACTACTACACAATGCATTCCCATTGGCCCAAAGATGGTTAAGTGTCATGTACGCGATGTTCACATAACACCACTAAGGGAAACAACAACATACATATCATCCAAATACCGAACGAATACCAAATTCACATGATTACTTATGACAAGACTTCTCCCATGTCCTCAAGAACAAAAGTAACTACTCACACATCATGTCCATGTTCAAGATCAGAGGGATATTGAATATCATAATAGATCTGAACGTATAATCTTCCACCAAATAAACCAACTAGCATCAACTACAAGACGTAATCAGCACTACTAGCAACCCACAGGTACCAATCTGAGGTTTTGAGACAAAGATTGAATACAAGAGAAGAACTAGAGTTTGAGATGATATGGTGCTAGTGAAGATGTTGATTACGATAGGTCCTCCCACAATGAGAGGGTTCTTGGTGATGATCATGGTTTCAATTTTCCCCTCCCGGAGGGAAGTATCTCCGGCAGAATCGCTTCGCGAGAGAGCAAAAGCGCTCCTGCCCAGGTTCCGCCTCGAGACGGCGATGCTTCTTCCTGAAAGTCCTCTCCTTATTTATGTTTTTCTAGGTCAGATAGGATTATATACCAGAAGATGGGCGCCAGAAGTGGGCCAGGGGCACCACAAGCCACCAGGGCGCGCCCAGGGGGCGCCATGGTGCCTCGTGGGCACCTGGCTGGGCCTCCGTGTTACTTCTATCCACCAATATTTTTTATATATTTCAAAAAAAACTCTGTGGAATTTCAGCTCATTTGGAATTGTGCAGAATATATATCGCTAACATAGTTGTTTTAGGTCCAGAATTCCAGCTGCCGAAAATCTCCCTCTTCATGTAAATCTTGCAAATTAAGAGATAAAAGGCATTAGAATTCCTCCACAAAGCATTAAATTAATCAAAAACATCATAAATAACAGTAGGTAATCATGATGCAAACTGGATGTATCATCCACCAACCCCACGCTTCGAGCATAACACGCGTCATGGGGGATGCGATAAAGAGGGAAGTGATGACAGGGATGGCAGTTACTTTTTACCACGTGTGGCCGCACATCCGACCAGGCCAGACTCGACGGGGTTCTACACACGTGTTTACATCTGGTCCATGCGCAAATGGTGTATGCCTCCACGACGATGGGGGTTACTAAGGGGGTATCTAGAGTGTGACACGGGAACAGGTTAATGAAGAAGCAAGGAAAACTTTAGAGGATAAAAGCCACCACCGTGGCAAGGGCCTCGCCTCCGCGCGTCCGTGCACTGATAAGACCTAGCCCAACGACACGTCAGCAACTCGTATGACCTAGGCCTAGGGGCTCCTATCGGTGTATAAAACATGGGTATTTTGTACCCTGACTTATGCACATACGAATGGTTGTTGCCCTATTAGCTAAAAATACTACAAACTCAGAAAGCTGCTCTTAGTGAGATCAAGGAGCGCATCAAGAAGACAGAGATCCAAATTCAACTTGGCTCAAGAGAAGGACCGAGCCTAGCACTAGAAGCAGCCCTTCTCGGCGACGCAGACCCGGCAAGGTGAAGGCCCGGCAAACTCCGTGGGCAGCAAGCCCCTTCCTCACCAACTGCCAGCGCTCCACCTCACTGACCAGCTATTCGCTAACGGTGAGGTGTCGAGCCCGCAAGTAGTTAGGTAAAGCTTGTCGGACATGTGTCTGCACATAGGAGGGATTTTTACCTTTATTGACATCCGTGTCGGTGGTGTGTCAGGATAACAGGAGTTAGCCAGCTAGAGCAGTGCGACAGCCTTGACGGGGCCTCTCCTCCCCTTGACACATAGCAGCACATTTAATGATTTTTGTCTTAACTAGCAGAGTTAGGTATGATAGCACCGCTGTTGTCTAATCACCAGATAAAGATTGTTTGCCCACTGTGGTTACCCCTTAAGCTATAATGGAGGGCCATGGCAACCTTTACAAGGGTTTGAACCTAGCACAACTCCACGCACACTTGCATGCGTAGCTACTCTCTCCTTGTGCCTTACCGGGGGAAAGCGCTCCTTGTACTTGTGCATACACACAAAATAAATACATCAAAGCAGGAGTAGGGTATTACACCTAAACGGTGGCCCGAACCTGGGTAAATATCCTTGCGCCCTCCATCAGTCCTGCTCTTTGCGTTGAGTGCCTCCCCTTGCTGAACCAGCAAAGGAGCTCATTGTCCCCATAGATCATCGCTCCACCCCGACAGGATGTAAGCTTATGTCGCTCTAGCCACCCACCATAAACGAATCATGAACATGTTGCAACACCCTATAGCGGGAATCCCTCATGCTTGCGCGACACGGAGGGCACCATAGGACAGCACCAAAATAAAACATACAACTCAAACCAATCACAATCATCAATCAACCCATAGGACAAAATGGATCTACTTAAACATTATAGGATGGCAACACATCATTGGATAATAATATGTAGTATTAATCACTATGTTAAATTAGAGATTACAATAGGGAGAAGAGGTGTTACGTCGCTGCATAGAGGGGGAGAAAGTTGATGTTGATGGTAGCGAGGTTGTTTGTAATGCCCAGGATGGGACTATATCTCCTACGTGTCGAGGCACGACTTAGAGACATAACCCCATGCTGGAATGATCGCAAGTCTGGTATCTTTGCACAACTCATGTAAAAGATGGGGATGGAAAACATAAAATAGTTGGCTTACACTCGCCACGTCACACAAATACAATACATGTCTCAATCATCATTCAATAAAACATCACAGCCCTCTAAGGGTAAAATCCAAATGACAAGATACCAAACATAATTTAAATCCACAGGCCAGATCGAATCCTAGTAGAAGTCTCCACTACTGATCATCAGGATAACGAACATAGTATCGACTACGCTCCTCGTCATACTCCCAGTCTAGCTCGGTGCCATCACCTGGATAGCTCACCATCGGACCTGCATCTGGTGTGGTGAAGTAACTGTGAGCCACAGAGGACTCAGCAATCCCGTTCCCGGGTAACAAGACTATTTAAACCTTGGGTGAGGATAAGGCTGAAGAAAAGAATAAGTGTCTGCAGCAGCAACTAGCACTAGCTTACGTGAGAGTGAGCGAGAAGAGAAGGCCTCGGTCGAGAGATGATCATGAAGTGATCCTAGCTAAAGCTCAACAAACATAACCCCACCGTGTTCAACTCCCTAATCCCTATTCGCAAATTGACAGTCACGGTACACACGCTGGTAGTGTATTAGAACAAAGTGTCAAGTTATCTACAACCGGATATTAACAAGCTCCCATCTGCCACATAACCGCGAGCACGGCTTTCGAAAGTTCAAAACCCTGCAGGGGTGTTCCAACTTGGCCCATGACAAGCCCACGATCCGCGGAGTCGCAACTCCAAAAGTGGGAAGACCCGAGTATTCTCGGAATCCCGTGCTCAAGATACTCCGAACTAAGGTAAGGCTAATCCAGCAAATCCTCCCGGCGTGTCGACACCCTGATGGTAGCCGCGCGTATCTAGTCTCAGGACACGACCGGATGGGTGATGCTACAGGTTGATATCAATCCTCAAGTTTCCTCGTGGTGACCCCGCAGGACCCCCGTTTCGGACCAACACTCATGAGGAGCACTGGCCCGGGGTTGTTGATTAAGAACTCGGGTTTGCAAGACCCTATGCAAGTTTATTTAGTTATTAGGCAAATAGTACCAATGTTGGGACTTGCTGGAAAAGACTTAGCACTTAGCAGTTTATCAAGGGGGTCCCATACACCCCAACCGTGTTAGGAACGCATAATCAAGGAACATAACACCGGTTTAAACGGTTCCTACCGGCATGAGTGGAACAAATCACCAAGCAAAAGGCTTATCCTTCCACCCTTGCCAATATATAGATGATTTCATTTTAAGCATTTATATAGTGTGATATAACCCAACAAACTTCAACATGAAGCAAGCATCTTCGATATTCACCTGCAACTAGCAATGCTATAAGAAGGGCTGAGCGAAGCGTACTTAGCCATTCAACGGTTTGCATAGGTAGGGTAGTTAAACATGGTCATGGTTACAAGTAGGAGGCTGACAGGAAATACATGGGCATCGAGGCAAAACTATAGAGCGGAATTACTAGCAATAGGCAAAGATAGTAATGTTATCGGGGTTCGGTCATCTTGCCTGAAGAGTAGTCGTTCGGATCGTAAGAAAGGTCCTCGTGCTCAACCTCGTTGGTAACCTCGTGCTCGTACTCGTACTCGGTCTCAGCTTCCGGCTCTAAACAATACAATCACACAAGGCACGAATCAACAAGATGCAATGCGCACACCAAAATGATGGATGCATGATGGATGCACTAAGGGAGCACACGGAGCACGGAAAATAGCACTCAAGTAAATCACTTCAAAACATGGCAACAATAGTAGATTATGAATCTACACGGAAAACCAATCAAGTTTCATATAAGACTCGCTGAAATCGGAGCTACGGGCTAAAAGTTATGCCCGAAACAAGAAACATGCGAAAGCTGAAAATTACAGCAACATAGCAACTTCGGAGCACTAGAAAAATAAGCTACAGCACTCTAACAACATGGGAAAGAGCATTAACATAAACTAGACATATCCTACAGCAAATAAGTCCAAAGGTGCACCCCCAAAGGAGCCACAGATCAATAGCAACAAGCTTGGACATATTGAACTTGACAACAAAATTCTGACAGCAGAATTTTATTGAGACTTTGGAGCAAAAGTTAACTATGCTACAGCCACTTAAATAAGCATGTGAGAACATGAATGGAAAGCCAACAATATCTACTACAAGGAACCATCAAGAGACACTCCAAAACTATCATGGTTTGTCCTAGAACAGCACGCAAACATGGCATCGGAACATTACAGATTCCAGACTTAGTGAAAATCCACTAAGTGTTAAAACAGCAGTTTCATCATGGCATCTAAAAGAGCAAGTTTAAGTCACCTCGAAACTAAACATGGAAAGTGGTAAGCACCACATCAAAGTACACATGATGGTGATCCCGAAACACACAAGCATGCATCATGGAGATAAACACAACGATAGCAACGAGCTCAACAAGATGGCATTTCATAACAACTTAAACAACTAAACAGCCACATAGCACTTTGCATCGAAGATAAACATGGCAAGATTAAATCTATCATGCAACCTAACACAAACAACATGTAGAGCATGGCAAGACGAACACGTGGACATGTCATTTGCATCATTCGGATAAACGAGCTAAAAGATATCACTATGCAAAGATGGCATAAAAACACACATAGCAGCAGTTTATATTGGGATGCACTCTTGCAACAGAAAAATAAGCATCTAGATGACCACAAACATGCATGGCACAAAGAAATGAAACGTAGTGCTAGTCACCACGAACGTCTGGACACCTCATTTGCGCGAAACGGAGCATGACGCAAAACGATATCATCAATTGAAAATAGCATCAGAGATCAAAATTCTGGGGACTTAGTGGTTTGAAAACAACCTTCTCAGATCTGGATCTGGAAGAAGTCAACGGGCTCGGGCCCGCGGCGGATCTGGCGCGGCCCGCGGGGCTGGAGGTGGCCCGGCGAAGGAGATCGGGCCCGGGGCGGAGGAGAGGCCCGCGGCGAAGCTGGCCCGGCCCGCGGAGCGACCCACCGGGGCGCCTGGTGAGGCGGGAGGAAGAGGCCCCGGCTGGGCCCAGCGAGGCGCAGAGGCGGCCCAGCAATCCGGCGCTGAGGCCGGCCCGAGCGAAGATCTGACGAGGCGGGGCGACCGGCTCCGGAGGGAGGCGCTGGAATCGAGCCCAGGGTTGTGCGCGGCCCAGCGCGGAGGCGGTGGCGGATGGAGGAAGCGGCCCGGCTCGGGGCCCGCGGAGGAGGGGCGAGGCGGCCTGGGTGTGGTGACGCGCTGCTCTGGGCCTTGCTTGAGAGAGGCGATGCGGGATCGGGGAAGGGCCCAGGCGCTCGCGATCGGGATCTGGCAGCTGGTGGGCGCTGCGGTCGCCAGGAGGATCGGGCGTTGACCCCGATCGATGGGTCTGGATCGGCTGCCTCGTATCGATCTGGAAGAGGAGCGGCGCTGTGAAGCTTTCCTCGAGGAGATCGGCGGCTGGAGGTAGTGGGGGCGCCGGAGGGACGATGGGAGGTGGTGGTTGGTGGTGAGGTGAGAGGAGGCGTTTTCCGGCGAGGTGGCAGAAATCCGGCGAACTCCGGCGAGATTCCGGCGAGGTCTCCGGCGAGGTGGTGGCTGGAGGAAGGGGATGAAGTGGGGGCTAGGGTTTCCTAGTTTTGGGGCCCAAATTTGGGGGAGTGGACAAATATATAGGCACAAGTAGCTAGGGTTGTCCAAATGGAGTGCGGTTTTCGGCCACCGGATCAGATTTGGATGGCCTAGATGATAGAAGTGGCTAGGAGTGGTTTGGTGGGCTGTTGGAGGGGTGTCTTGGGCCTCAAAGTGGAGGCATTTTGAGCCCACGAGAATAACTGTTGGGTAGCAAACGGACTCGAAACGCGACGAGATTTGACAGGCGGGTTACACAAACCAAAACAACAACACACGACAAGTCTCGCGCCAAACCGGTAACGTTACACGGCCAAACACCAAAGTAGGCCTACGGGACGCCACGAACACGTGAGGGAGCTCCGGAACGCAAAACGGACAACGGGAAGGAACGCGTGGAACCGGATGCAACCGACAACGCAAATGCAATGCGATGCACATGACTACATGATATGAATGAATGCCACACACGCACACAACAAAACGACGAAAACCCGAAAGACAAGGAACCCGGAATGGAATAGATGAAGCCAGAGATATATTATATGCCCAAAAGGGGAAAGTATTACATCCGGGGCATTACAAACTCTCCTCTACTACAAAAAGATCTCGTCCCGAGATCTAGGACTGGAAAAAGGAAGGGTGCTCGGAACGAAGATGATCTTCTCGTTCCCACGTAGCTTCTCGGTCGGTGTGATGTGACCACTTGACTTTCAAGAATTTGATGGACTTGTTGCGGGTCTTGCGCTCGGTTTCTTCGAGAATAGCAACGGGATGCTCTCGGTAGGACAAATCTTGTTGAAGATCGATCTCTTCAAACGGAATCATGCGTTCAGGTGCCTTGAAGCATTTGCGGAGTTGAGACACATGGAACACATCATGAACATTGGCGAAGTTGGAAGGGAGCTCAAGTTGATAGGCTAGATCGCCTCTTTTGCCAAGAATCTTGAAAGGCCCGACGTATCTAGGAGCAAGCTTTCCTTTGATACCGAATCTTTGGGTTCCTTTCATCGGAGACACACGGAGATAGACATGATCACCAATGTTGAAAGCCAAATCACGATGCTTGCCGTATAGTAGCTCTTCTGACGCGACTGAGCGGCCTTGAGATTCTCACGTATGACTTTGCACATTTCTTCGGCTTCTGAGATCAAGTCATTGCCAAGAAGTTGACGTTCACCTGTTTCAGACCAGTTGAGAGGGGTACGGCACTTTCTGCCATAGAGAATTTCAAACGGAGCTTTGCCTGCACTTGCTTGAAAGCTGTTGTTGTAAGAGAACTCGGCAAATGGAAGGCAGTCTTCCCATTTCATGCCAAAGGATATGACACAGGCTCTGAGCATGTCTTCTAGAATCCGATTCACTCGCTCGACTTGACCACTAGTCTGAGGGTGAAAAGCATTGCTGAACCTGATCTTAGTGCCCATGGCGGACTGAAAGGAGTCCCAGAACTTTGAAGTGAACAAACTTCCACGGTCTGAGGAGATAACTTGAGGAATGCCATGTAAGGACACAATTCTGGAAGTGTACAACTCTGCCAATTGAGCTGCATTGACGGATTCTTTGACTGGAAGGAAGTGAGCGACTTTGGTAAGCTTGTCAATCACCACGAAGATAGAATCATACCCTCTCTCGGATTTAGGAAAGGCAGTGACGAAGTCCATTTCAATGTGGTCGAACTTCCACTCGGGAATAGGAAGAGGTTGGAGAAGACCGGCTGGACGTTGATGTTCTGCTTTCACTCTTCTGCAAACATCACATTCATTCACGAATTGGGCAATTTCCCTCTTCATGCGTGTCCACCAGTAAGATTGCTTGAGATCTTGGTACATCTTGGAACTACCAGGATGAATGGAAAGGAGAGAATCATGTGCTTCTTCCATTATGAGCTTCCTGAGATCACCTTTAGGAACAACGAGTCTGTCCTCGAAAAACAAGGTATCTCTCTCATCAACACGAAAGCACTTGTATTTAGGAGTGCCCTTTGCAATACCATGTTTCACCTTCTGCACCATGGCATCACTGAGTTGGGCCTCACGGACCTGATCTTCCAAGGTAGGAGCAACTTGAAGATTTGCAAGAAAACCCTGTGGAACAACTTGGAGGTTGAGTTTCTTGAATGCTTCACAAAACTCAGTCTGGAACAGCTTGATAAGAAGGATGTTGCAATATGCCTTTTTGCTCAAAGCATCTGCAATCACATTCGCCTTGCCAGGAGTGTATTCAATGCTGGGATCATACTCTTGGATCATTTCAACCCAACGAGTCTGGCGGAGGTTCAGATTCGGCTGTGTGAAGATGTACTTCAAGCTCTTGTGATCAGTGAAGATGTCGACTTTTCTGCCCAACAACAGATGTCTCCACGTAATCAAAGCATGTACCACAGCTGCTAGCTCGAGATCATCTGTGGGATAGTTCTTCTCACTTGGCTTGAGCTGACGAGAAGTGTATGCCACAATTCTCTTATCTTGCATAAGCACACCACCAAGTCCTTGAAGAGAAGCATCACAGAATACTTCATAGGGCTTGGACTCATCTGGAGGAGTAAGAACTGGAGCAGAGACGAGCTTTTCTTTGAGAGTTCTGAATGCCACTTCACACTCTGGAGACCAAAAGTATTTGACATTCTTCTGAAGCAGGTTGGAAAGAGTCTTGGCAATCTTGGAGAAGTTCTCAACGAACCTTCTGCAATAGCTGGCAAGACCCAGAAAACTTCGGAGTTGCTTGACGTTCTGAGGAGCTTCCCAATTGACAATTGCTTCAACTTTCTTGGGGTTTACCGCAATACCGTCAGCTGAGATGATATGGCCCAGGTACAAAACCTTATCGAGCCAAAACTCGCACTTGGAGAACTTGGCATAGAACTTATGCTCACGGAGTCGATCAAGAACCAAACGTAAATGCTTTTCGTGATCTTCTTCATTCTTGGAAAACACCAAAATATCATCCAGATACACAAGCACAAACTCGCCGGTATAGGGGTTGAAGATGTAAAGCATCATCCACGAGAAGGTAGGAGGAGCATTGGCGAGACCAAAGGACATGACTGTATACTCGTATGAGCCGTAGCTCGTTCTGAAGGCAGTCTTGGGAATGTCTTGCTCGCGAATGCGAATTTGATGATAGCCCATTCGGAGATCGAGCTTAGAGAACACTTTAGCTCCTTTGAGCTGCTCGAAGAGTTCGTTGATGTTGGGGAGCGGATACTTGTTCTTTATCGTCTTCTTGTTCAATGGCCGGTAATCAACGCAGAGACGCTCCGTGCCATCTTTCTTCTTGACAAATAAGACACCACAGCCCCAAGGAGACGTACTAGGCCTGATGAGACCCATACTCTCCTGTTTATCAAGCTGCTTCTTCAATTCCTTCAATTCATCAGGAGAGAGCTTGTACGGACGCCGACATGCTGGCTCAGTACCCGGCTCGAGTTCAATTACGAATTCCACCTGACGGTGTGGAGGCATGCCTGGAAGTTCTTCAGGAAAGACGTCTTGATATTCGTTTACCACCGGAATTTGAGATATGGCATTAATTTCGCCCTTATCATTGAGAGAGAAAAGCCTGATAGTGTTATCCCTGGAGGCAAAGATAATCACATCTTCATCAGGATGAGTCATCTTGACTTCCTTCTGTGCACAATCAATATGAGCATCATGCTGAGAAAGCCAATCCATTTCGAGGATGAGGTCAATATCAGAATTACCAAGGACCACCGGATTAGCCAGAAATCGGTAATCACCCATGCGAATAGACACATTCGGAGCATATATACTGGAATGCATACGTCTCCCCGGAGAAACAACCGATAATTCCCTTGGCAAACTTTTGATGTCAACATTATACTTGGATGCAAATGGTTGAGACATGAAAGAGCATGAAGCACCCGAATCAAACAAAACTTTAGCAGGGATGGAGTTAACTGGAAGGTTACCCAAAATGACATCAGAAGAATTCTCCGCTTGCGCTGCACTCATCAGATTCACCCTTGCTGCCTTTGGATCATGCTTGACCATAGCGGTACCGACAGGAGGAGGAGGCGGAAGGCGCCTTGAGTTGTTGCACTTGTTGGAATAATGGCCCTTCTGACCACACTTGTAGCAAGTCACCTCAGAAAGTGGACGAGCAGGAGGAACACTTGGTCTTGGAGCTTGGAACTGTTGCTTGGACTGCTTGTTGGAGTTGGGTGGGTGGGAGAAACCACGACCACCAGCATTCTTGTTGCTGTTGGAGTTGTTGGAGTTGTTGTAAGGAGCTCGAATCACTGGAGGAGGAGGAAGCCAAAATTTCTGTTGTTTCGAGACCATCTGAGACGATGAGGAGGAGTGAACGGCATCTCGAATCCTCTTTTTAGGAGCCTCCATCTTAAGCTGAGCTGCCTCTTGTTTCAAAGCCATGTTATAGAATTTGTCGAATTCATCGGGCTCGAACAAGGTGAGAGCAAGTTGAAGTTCATCTTTGAGACCTCCACGGAACTGGTAGATTTTGCTCTTGGCGTCAGGAATGTCTTGCTTAGCATAGCGGGCGAGGTTTTGGAACTTGACATTATACTGGTAGACTGTCATAGAGCCCTGCTTCAGGTTGCGGAATTGCTCACGCATACCCTCGATGACACTTGTTGGAATGTGGTGAGAGCGAAAGTCCTTGCAGAAATCCTCCCAAGAGATCACACGACCTGGTCTGGAGTCTTTGTACTGCTGCCACCAGTCAGCTGCTTGGTCTTTGAGTTGGAAGTCTGCAAATTTCACATAATCCTCTTCCTTCACGTTACTGCACTCAAAATGCTTCTTTATGTCGGTTAACCAATCTTCAGCATCAAGAGGGTCGACACAGTAACTGAAAGCTTTTGGATTATTGGCCAAGAACTGGTTGAGAGTAGCATGGTGCTGCTGGTTGAAGAAGTTGCCTTGATTCCCTGGAACACCCTGATTAGCTTGATTAGCTTGCATCTGCTGCATCATCTGCATCAACATCTGGGTGTTCTGATTTGTAGTATGTATAATCGCTCTCCAAGCCTCAGACGGAGGAGGAGGGGAAGGAGGACGATCTGGGACCTCTTCACCCTCTGGGTTAGCGTTGGGAACCTTTTTCTGAGCCATCCTGAAAGAGATGACCACGAATCAGCAATTGATTGACAGAAGGTATAAGCTGAATCAATGGAATGAATTGCAACAAGTCTTCACAATAATCATTCGAACAATAGGAATGAATGAAATCATTCGAACAAGAGGAACGAATGAAATTCTCAGTTAAATGATAACAACAATCTTCACGAGAAGCCACATAGGGGACAAAAGGTAAAATAAGAAAAACAACAAGGTGCGGATGGAAACAAACACAAGATAGGAGCTTCGTTCTAACATCTTTGTGTTGAAAGCATATGAACGCGTTACGAAAGGGTTTTGCAATCCCCGGATCAGCATAGCCAAGGACCCTTTAAGATGCAACTCCCGATCGGAACATCGGTCATAAACCACTTCACTCAATGTAGAACCCCGAACTCGCTAACCTACCTTCGTTGGAAGAATGCCTACGATCTACTGGATAAACCCACCTATGAATTTCCGAAAGATTCCAGTTATGCAATCAGGTGTTGGGGATACAGGGGAAGCACCGCGCAATCAACTCTAAACCTACATGCAGCTGTATCCATCCTTCAACACATAACCAGTCTTTCTCGGAAACTGTTTACCTCGGACCTTCGAAAAGCATCCACTATAACAAGCTATGGCAATACTCCCGAACTACCTCCCTAGTACTGGGTGATGTCGGGGTTATCTTGCCACTAACCGTATAGGAGAGATTTTCGATGTCGGCCGTCTTAAGTATTTAGTACTGCCGCGATATGCTTGTGACGACAATACCCCGAAGCTCAACTCCCCGGGACACTGCGACAACCCCTAATGTCAGGAGGCATCGAGAACAATATTCTCGTCACAAGAACATCGAAACAATCCCAGAATACTCGCGAGATTCCTAAAAAAATTGGTGCAATTTTTGAAAGTAGAAGAGACAAGAGTAGTCGTCAGGAGTCCTCACCAAAGAGAAAGGGGATGAGAAGCAAAGAAATCCTACTCTTCGATATAAATATAGGACTCAAAATATTTTTAGTGTGTGCCTAGACTCGACCGTCAACGATTCGATCAATCGGTGGGGGCTCCTAGGTCGGAGAAGGCTCTGAATACCAACTTGTAATGCCCAGGATGGGACTATATCTCCTACGTGTCGAGGCACGACTTAGAGACATAACCCCATGCTGGAATGATCGCAAGTCTGGTATCTTTGCACAACTCATGTAAAAGATGGGGATGGAAAACATGAAATAGTTGGCTTACACTCGCCACGTCACACAAATACAATACATGTCTCAATCATCATTCAATAAAACATCACAGCCCTCTGAGGGTAAAATCCAAATGACAAGATACCAAACATAATTTAAATCCACAGGACGGATCGAATCCTAGTAGAAGTCTCCACTACTGATCATCAGGATAACGAACATAGTATCGACTACGCTCCTCGTCATACTCCCAGTCTAGCTCGGTGCCATCACCTGGATAGCTCACCATCGGACCTGCATCTGGTGTGGTGAAGTAACTGTGAGCCACAGAGGACTCAGCAATCCCGTTCCCGGGTAACAATACTATTTAAGCCTTGGGTGAGGATAAGGCTGAAGAAAAGAATAAGTGTCTGCAGCAGCAACTAGCACTAGCTTACGTGAGAGAGAGCGAGAAGAGAAGGCCTCGGTCGAGAGATGATCACGAAGTGATCGTAGCTAAAGCTCAACAAACATAACCCCACCGTGTTCAACTTCCGAATCCCTATTCGGAAATTGACAGTCACGGTACACACGCTGGTAGTGTATTAGAACAAAGTGTCAAGTTATCTACAACCGGATATTAACAAGCTCCCATCTGCCACATAACCGCGGGCACGGCTTTCGAAAGTTCAAAACCCTGCAGGGGTGTTCCAACTTGGCCCATGACAAGCCCACGATCCGCGGAGTCGCAACTCCAAAAGTGGGAAGACCCGAGTATTCTCGGAATCCCGTGCTCAAGATACTCCGAACTAAGGTAAGGCTAATCCAGCAAATCCTCCCGGCGTGTCGACACCCTGATGGTAGCCGCGCGTATCTAGTCTCAGGACACGACCGGATGGGTGATGCTACAGGTTGATATCAATCCTCGAGTTTCCTCGTGGTGACCCCGCAGAACCCCCGTTTCGGACCAACACTCATGAGGAGCACTGGCCCGGGGTTGTTGATTAAGAACTCGGGTTTGCAAGACCCTATGCAAGTTTATTTAGTTATTAGGCAAATAGTACCAATGTTGGGACTTGCTGGAAAAGACTTAGCACTTAGCGGTTTATCAAGGGGGTCCCATACACCCCAACCGTGTTAGGAACGCATAATCAAGGAACATAACACCGGTTTAAATGGTTCGTAGCGGCATGAGTGGAACAAATCACCAAGCAAAAGGCTTAGCCTTCCACCCTTGCCAATATATAGATGATTTCATTTTAAGCATTTATATAGTGTGATATAACCCAACAAACTTCAACATGAAGCAAGCATCTTCGATCTTCACCTGCAACTAGCAATGCTATAAGAAGGGCTGAGCAAAGCGTACTTAGCCATTCAACGGTTTGCATAGGTAGGGTGGTTAAACATGGTCATGGTTACAAGTAGGAGGCTGACAGGAAATACATGGGCATCGAGGCAAAACTATAGAGCGGAACTACTAGCAATAGGCAAAGATAGTAATGTTATCGGGGTTCGGTCATCTTGCCTGAAGAGTAGTCGTTCGGATCGTAAGAAGGGTCCTCGTGCTCAACCTCGTTGGTAACCTCATGCTCGTACTCGTACACGGTCTCAGCTTCCGGCTCTAAACAATACAATCACACAAGGCACGAATCAACAAGATGCAATGCGCACACCAAAATGATGGATGCATGATGGATGCACTAAGGGAGCACACGGAGCACGGAAAATAGCACTCAAGTAAATCACTTCAAAACATGGCAACAATAGGAGATTATGAATCTACACGGAAAATCAATCAAGTTTCATATAAGACTCGCTGAAATCGGAGCTACGGGCTAAAAGTTATGCCCGAAACAAGAAACATGTGAAAGCTGAAAATTACAGCAACATAGCAACTTCGGAGCACTAGAAAAATAAGCTACAGCACTCAAACAACATGGCAAAGAGCATGAACATAAACTAGACATATCCTACAGCAAATAAGTCCAAAGGTGCACCCCCAAAGGAGCCACAGATCAATAGCAACAAGCTTGGACATATTGAACTTGACAACAAAATTCTGACAGCAGAATTTTATTGGAACTTTGGAGCAAAAGTTAACTATGCTACAGCCACTTAAATAAGAATGTGAGAACATGAATGGAAAGCCAACAATATCTACTACAAGGAACCATCAAGAGACACTCCAAAACTATCATGGTTTGTCCTAGAACAGCACGCAAACATGGCATCGGAACATTACAGATTCCAGACTTAGTGAAAATCCACTAAGTGTTAAAACAGCAGTTTCATCATGGCATCTAAAAGAGCAAGTTTAAGTCACCTTGAAACTAAACATGGCAAGTGGTAAGCACCACATGAAAGTACACATGATGGTGATCCCGAAACACACAAGCATGCATCATGGAGATAAACACAACGATAGCAACGAGCTCAACAAGATGGCATTTCATAACAACTTAAACAACTAAACAGCCACATAGCACTTTGCAACGAAGATAAACATGGCAAGATTAAATCTATCATGCAACCTAACACAAACAACATGTAGAGCATGGCAAGACGAACACGTGGACATGTCATTTGCATCAATCAGATAAACGAGCTAAAAGATATCACTACGCAAAGATGGCATAAAAACACACAAAGCGGAAGTTTATATCGGGTTGCACTCTTGCAACAGAAAAATAAGCATCTAGATGACCACAAACATGCATGGCACAAAGAAATGAAACGTAGTGCTAGTCACCACGAACGTCTGGACACCTCATTTGCGCGAAACGGAGCATCACACAAAAAGATATCATCAATTGAAAATAGCATCAGAGATCAAAATTCTGGGGACTTAGTGGTTTGAAAACAACCTTCTCAGATCTGGATCTGGAAGAAGTCAACGGGCTCGGGCCCGCGGCGGATCTGGCGCGGCCCGCGGGGCTGGAGGTGGCCCGGCGAAGGAGATCAGGCCTGGGGCGGAGGAGAGGCCCACGGCGAAGCTGGCCCGGCCCGCGGAGCGACCCACCGGGGCGCCTGGCGAGGCGGGAGGAAGAGGCCCCGGCTGGGCCCGGCGAGGCGCAGAGGCGGCCCAGCAATCCGGCGTTGAGGCTGGCCCGAGCGAAGATCTGACGAGGCGGGGCGACCGGCTTCGGAGGGAGGCGCTGGAATCGAGCCCAGGGTTGTGCGCGGCCCAGCGCGGAGGCGGTGGCGGATGGAGGAAGCGGCCCGGCTCGGGGCCCGCGGAGGAGGGGCGAGGCGGCCTGGGTGTGGCGACGCGCTGCTCTGGGCCTCGCTGGAGAGAGGCGATGCGGGATCGGGGAAGGGCCCAGGCGCTCGCGATCGGGATCTGGCAGCTGGCGGGCGCTGCGGTCGCCAGGAGGATCGGGCGTTGACCCCGATCGATGGGTCTGGATCAGCTGCCTCGTATCGATCTGGAAGAGGAGCGGCGCTGCGAAGCTTTCCTCGAGGAGATCGGCGGCTGGAGGTAGTGGGGGCGCCGGAGGGACGATGGGAGGTGGTGGTTGGTGTTGAGGTGAGAGGAGGCGTTTTCCGGCGAGGTGGCAGAAATCCGGCGAACTCCGGCGAGGTCTCCGGCGAGGTGGTGGCTGGAGGAAGGGGGTGAAGTGGGGGCTAGGGTTTCCTAGTTTTGGGGCACAAATTTGGGGGAGTGGACAAATATATAGGCACAAGTAGCTAGGGTTGTCCAAGTGGAGTGCGGTTTTCGGCCACCGGATCAGATTTGGATGGCCTAGATGATAGAAGTGGCTAGGAGTGGTTTGGTGGGCTGTTGGAGGGGTGTCTTGGGCCTCAAAGTGGAGGCACTTTGAGCCCACGAGAATAACTGCTGGGGTAGCAAACGGACTCGAAACGCGACGAGATTTGACAGGCGGGTTACACAAACCAAAACAACAACACACGACAAGTCTCGAGCCAAACCGGTAACGTTACACGGCCAAACACCAAAGTAGGCCTACGGGACGCCACGAACACATGAGGGAGCTCCGGAACGCGAAACGGACAACGGGAAGGAACGCGTGGAACCGGATGCAACCGACAACACAAATGCAATGTGATGCACATGACTACATGATATGAATGAATGCCACACACGCACACAACAAAACGACGAAAACCCGAAAGACAAAGAACCCGGAATGGAATAGATGAAGCCAGAGATATATTATATGCCCAAAAGGGGAAAGTATTACATCCGGGGCATTACATTGTTGGTGTAGATCGCTGCCACGGAATGCCAGTGGCGGCTGTTTACGCAGGCTGACATGGCAAAGGACACTACTGGCAGGGTGGTCGACGGTAGGGTGCTCTTGACGATAAGCTTGTGTAGTGGATAAGGTGTGGGTGGGTGATACGTCTCCAATGTATCTATAATTTTTTTTGTTCCATGCTATTATATTATCAATCTTGGATGTTTATATACATTTACAAGCACTTCTATATCATTTTTTGGAACTGACCTATTAACTTAGTGCCCAGTGCTAGTTGAGGTTTTTTTTTACTTATTTTGGTTTTGCAGAATATCAATATAAAACAAAGAAAATGTCACGATACTTTCTTGGAGATTTTTTCTGGACAGAAGAGGCACTCGAAGCTTTGGGGGAGGGCTAGATGATGGAAGGTGGGCTCACGAGGCGCCAGGGCATGCCCACGGGGTAGGAACACCCTGTTGGCTCATGGGGCTCACATGGCTCTGTTTGACCTAACTCTGCCTCTATAAATTCTCTAAAATCGTGAGACCAACAAAGAGCGAGAAAAAATATTTTTTCTGCCGCCGCAAGTTCCTATTCTTGAGAGATCCCATCTGGAGGCCTTTTCCAGCGCTCTGCCGGCCGGGGAATCAATCACAGAGGGGCTCTACATCAACCTTGGTCCCTTCCGATGATGTGTGGGTAGTTTACCATGGAACTATGGGTCCATAGTTAGTAGTTATATGGCTTCTTCTCTCTCTTTGATCTTCAATACAATGTTCTCCTTGATGTTCTTGGAGATCTATTCGATGTAATGACCGTTTGCGGTGTGTTTGCTGGGATCAGATGACTTGTGAGTGTATGTTCAGATTATCCTTGAATATTATTTGAGCTTTCTCTGAACTCTTTTATGCATGGTTACTATAGCTTCGTATCTCTCTCCAATCTTTTGATTTGGTTTGGCCAACAAGATTGGTTTTTCTTGCAATGGGAGAGGTGATTTATGATGGGTTTGATCTTGCGGTGCTCAATCCTAGTGACAGAAAGGGACATGGCACGTATTGTATCATTGCCATGAAGGATAAAAATGTGTGGTTTATTCATGCATGAGTTTACTTTGTCTACATCATGTCATCTTGCTCAAGGCGTTACTCCGTTCGTTATGAACTTAATACTCTAGATGCATGCTGGATAGCGGTCGATGTGTGGAGTAATAGTAGTAGATGAAGAATCATTTTGCCCCACTTGTCTTGGACGTGATGCCTATATATGATCATTGCCATGGATATCGTCATGATTATTTGCTTTTCTATCAATTACCCAACAGTAATTTGTTTACCCATGGTATGCTATTTTCAAGTGAGAAGCCTCTAGTGAAAACTATGCCCCCAGGTCTACTTTTATCATATATCAAAAACCAAAAAAATCTTGCTTCACTTTTTTATTTATTTTTTATTTTTGCATATATCTATCTATCAAACACTACACAATTTAATCTTGCATGTAAGCGCCGAGGGATTGACAACCCCTTGTCCACGATGGGTTGCAAGGATTTATTGTTTGTGTGCGGGCGCTGCTAACGAGGTGTTGCATGGTTCTCCTACTGGATTAATAACCTTGGTTCTTAACTGAGGGAAATATTTATCTCTATTGTATTGCATCATCCTCTTCTCTTCGGGGAAATCCCAACGCGATTCACAAGTAGCAGGAAGAATTTCTGGTGCCATTGATGGGGAGACATCATAAATAACGGTAGTTAATCATGATGCAAAATTGACGTACCATCCACCAACCCCACGCTTCGAGCATAACACGCATCATGGGGGCTGCGATAAAGGGAGAAGTGATGACAGGGATGGCAGTTACCTTTTACCACGTGTGGCCGCACGTCCGACCAGGCTAGACTCGACGGGGTTCTACACACGCGTTTACATCTGGTCCACGCGCAAACGGTGTACGCCTGCACGACGATGGTGGTTACTAAGGGGGTAGCTAGAGTGTGACACGTGCACAGGTTAATGAAGAAGCAAGGAAAAATTTAGAGGAGAAAAGCCACCACCACGTCAAGGGCCTCGCCTCCGCGCGTCCATGCATTGATAGGGCCTAGCCCAACGACGCATCAGCAACGCGTATGACCTAGGATTGGGGCTCCTGTCGGTGTATAAAACATGGGTATTTTGTACCCTGACTTATGCATAGACGAATGGTTGTTGCCCTATTAGCTAAAAATAGTACAAACTCAGAAAGCTGTTGTTAGTGAGATCAAGGAGCGCATCAAGAAGACCGAGATCCAAATTCAACTTGGCTCAAGAGAAGGACCGAGCCTAGCACGAGAAGCAGCCCTTGTCGGCAACGTAGACCCGGCAAGGTGAAGGCCCGGCAAGCCCCTTTCTCACCAACTGTCAGTGCTCCGCCTCACTAACCAGCTAGTCGCTAATCGGTGAGGTGTCGAGCCCGCAACTAGTTAGGTAAAGCTTGTCGGACATGTGTCAGCACACATGAGGGATTTTTACCTTTATTGACATCCATCTGGGTGGTGTGTTAGGATAACAGGAGTTAGCCAGCTAGAGCAGTGCGACAGCCTTGCCGAGGCCTCTCCTCCCCTTAAGACATAGCAGCACATTTAATGATTTTTGTCTTAACTAGCAGAATTAGGTATGATAGCACTGTTGTTGTCTAATCACCAGATAAAGACGGTTCTCCCACTGTGGTAACCCTTAAGCTATAAAGGAGGGCCATGCCAACCTTTGCAAGGGTTTGAACCTAGCACAACTCCACGGACACTTGCACGCGTAGTTGCTCTCTCCTTGTGCCTTACCGGGGAAAAGCGCTCCTTGTACTTGTGCATACACACAAATCAAATACATCAAAGCAGGAGTAGGGTATTACACCTAAATGGTGGCCCGAAACTGGGTAAATATCCTTGCACCCTCCATCAGTCCTGCTCTTTGCGTTGAGTGCCTCCCCTTGCTGAACCAGCAAAGGGGCTCATTGTCCCCATAGATCATCGTTCCACCCCGACAGGATGTAAGCTTATGTCGCTCTAGCCACCCACCATAAACGAATCATGAACATGTTGCAACACCCTACAGCGGGAATCCCTCGTGCTTGTGCGACACGGGGGGCACCATAGGACAGCACGAAAATAAAACATACAACTCAAACCAATCACAATCATCAATCAACCCATAGGACAAAATAGATGTACTTAAACATTATAGGATGGCAACACATCATTGGATAATAACATGTAGCATTAATCACCATGTTTAATTATAGATTACAACAGGGAGAAGCGGTGTTACACCGCTACATAGAGGGGGAGAAATTTGATGTTGATGGTAGCGAGGTTGTCGGTGTAGATCGCTGCCACGGAATGCCACTCGCAGCCGTTTACGCAGGCCGACGTGGCAAAGGACCCTACTGCCAGGGTGCTCAGTGGTAGGGTGCTCTAGCCTACCGCCAAGCACCCTGGCGATAAGCCTGTGTAGTGGATAAGGTGTGGGTGGGTGATACGTCTCCAATGTATCTATAATATTTTATTGTTCCATGCTATTATAGTATCAATCTTGGATGCTTATATACATTTACACGCACTTCTATATCATTTTTTGGGACTGACCTATTAACTTAGTGCCTAGTGCCAGTTGATGTTTTTTACTTGTTTTTGGTTTTGCAAAATATCAATATCAAACAAAGAAAATGTCACGATTCTTTTTTGGAGATTTTTTCTGGACAGAAGAGACACTCAAAGCTTCGGGAGAGGGCTAGATGATGGAAGGTGGGCCCACGAGGCGCCATGGCGTGCCCACAGGGTTGGCACACCCTGTTGGCTCGTGGAGCCCATGTGGCTCTGTTTGACCTAACTTCGCCTCTATAAATTCTCTAAAATCGTGAAACCAACAAAGAGCGAGACGAAATATTTTTTCTGCAGTCGCAAGTTCCTATTCTCGAGAGATCCCATCTAGAGGCCTTTTCTAGTGCTCTGCCGGATGGGGAATAAATCACGGAGGGGCTCTACATCAACCTTGCTCCCTTTCGATGATGTGTGGGTAGTTTACCACAGAACTACGGGTCCATAGTTAGTAGTTATATGGCTTCTTCTCTCTCTTTGATCTTCAATACAATGTTCTCATTGACGTTCTTGGAGATCTATTCGATGTGATGAACATTTGTGGTGTGTTTGCTGGGATCAGATGACTTGTGAGTTTATGATCAGATTATCCATGAATATTATTTGAGCTTTCTCTGAACTCTTTTATGCATGATGACTAAGCTTCGTATTTATCTCCAATCTATTGATTTGGTTTGGCCAACTAGATTGGTTTTTCTTGCAATGGGAGAGGTGAGTTGTGATGGATTTGATCTTGCGGTTCTCAATCCTAATGACAGAAAGGGACATGACATGTATTGTATCATTGCCATGAAGGATAAAAATGTGTGGTTTATTCATGCGTGAGTTTACTTTGTCTACATCATGTCATCTTGCTCAAGGCGTTACTCTGTTCTTTATGAACTTAATACGCTAGATGCATGCTGCATAGCGGTCGATGTGTGGAATAATAGTAGTAGATGAAGAATCATTTTGCCCCACTTGTCTTGGACGTGATGCCTATATATCGTCATTGCCTTGGATATTATCATGATTATTTGCTTTTCTATCAATTGCCCAACAGTAATTTGTTTACCCATCGTATGCTATTTTCAAGTGAGAAGCCTCTAGTGAAAACTATGCCCCCATGTCTACTTTTATCATATATCAAAAACGAAAAAAATATTGCTTCACTTATTTATTTATTTTTTATTTTTGCATCTATCTATCTATCAAACACTAAACAATTTAATCTTGCACGTAAGCACCGAGGGATTGACAACCCCTTGTCCACGTTGGGTTGCAAGGATTTGTTGTTTGTGTGTGGGCGCTGCTAACGAGGTGTTGCATGTTTCTCCTACTGGATTGATAACTTTGGTTCTTAACTGAGGGAAATACTTATCTCTATTGTACTGCATCATCCTCTTCTCTTCGGGGAAATCCCAACGCGGTTCACAAGTAGCGAGATGAATTTCGGGTGCCATTGATGGGGAGACAATATCAACATCTATCAAGTACATACGCATAAACTTTCATCTCCTTGTATTTACATTATTTTCCTTTGCCTCTCATTTTCATTTCCCCCAATTCTAAAAAAATCTTGCAAAAATATAAAAATATTTTCCGTTTGTGTTTCTGTTGTTTGCTTCGTGTTTGCTTGTTGCTTGTTTGAAAATGCTATAATGGGTTATTTTGGTATGGAAAAAAGTGAGGATGGTAAAACTGATAAAATCAAAATTCCTACCAATTTAGATGCTAAGGCATTTGTAATGGGTCAAGGGAATATTATAGGCAAAAGCATTATCCAAGAATTCTGTAATTTTGTTGGAACCTTGACTTGTGATGATCCTATACTTAAAAGAACTAAGAATTATGTTGATGCTATTTCTGCTCTTGTTCTTAAACTTGAGAGAAGATTTATCCGTACCCATCCTACTTTACAAAAATTGTTTTATGAGTTGTCAGTTATAAAAAATCCTAGGGCTATGAAGATAGCTACCCTTGTTCTCATGAATGAATTTGATTACGTAGTAAGGAAGCTAGAGACATTTTTCATTTTTACGGTATGAATCGGGAAGAAAACAGTAATATATGAGATTTTATATGATAGAGATTGTTTGTTGAGATATTTATTTCACGACGATCACACTTATGATGAGAATACCAAAAAGGAAGTCCCTCCTTTAAATATAAGCCAACAAGTTTCCAATGGTATTAATAAACAATATTCTTGGACTGTTACCGATAATCAAGAAGGATTTGTGGATGATCAACTTGCTAATGCAAAAATTTCCATGCACGATGTATTTCATATTCTCTTTGAAAAGCTTCTAGATAAGAACACAATTACAGATGAGAAGAAGAAAGATGACAACACTTGAAATTATGTAGTTTGCCTAGCTGGGGGCGTAAAACGATAGCGCTAGTTGGTAGGCAACCCAATATTTATCTTAAACCTTTTTATGTTTTCCAATAAGAAAACAATTATGCCTATTTTTTGGATGTGTTTTTGTGTTTTAATTAGTGTTTGTGCCAAGCAAAGCCTTTGGGATGATTTGGTTGATAATTGATTTGATTCTGTGCAAAAATAGAAACTTTTGCGTACAGTAGCAGAATTGTCTGTAGTTGCTGGTGCATGAAAAATTGCTGAAATTTTTACACATAATTGATATACAAATTCCCACATTTTTATATTTTTCAGAATTTTCAGAGTTTCAGAAGTATAGTCATTAATTGAATCCTTACAGGTTGTTCTGTTTCTGACATATTCTGTGTTTGTTGTGTTGTTTCCTTTTTCGATGAATCTATGGGCTGTATCGGGAGGTATAAACCATGGTGAAGTTAGAATATAGTAGTATAATGTAACAATAAAATATGAATGGGTTTGCAATAGTACATAAAGTAATGATTGGTTTTATTATACTAACGGATCTCATGAGGTTTTGTTAAGTTTTGTATGATTGAAGTTTTCAAGTTTCGGGTGAGATCACGATGGATGAAGGAATAAGGAGTGGAAAGATCCTAAGCTTGGGGATGCCCAAGGCACCTCAAGGTAAATATTCAAGGACTCCCAAGCAACTAAGCTTGGGGATGCCCCGGGAGGCATCCCCTCTTTCTTCTAACGACCATCGGTAATTTTACTTGGAACTGTATTTTTGTTTGTCACGTGATATGAGTTTTTCTTGGAGTGTTGTGTATTATGTGAGTCTTTGTTTAGTTTGATTTTTAGTTTGTCACAATCATCTTTGCTGGACACACCTTTTTGAGTGGGACGCACATTATCTATAATTTGTTAGAATACTCTGTGCTTCACTTAAATCTTTTGAGCCAGGCAGTTGCTCTAGTGCTTCAATTATATCTTTTTGAGCACGATGGTGATTATATTTTGAAGAAATAATTGCACTCGCATGCTTCACTTAATGACTATACTTATGCAACTCTGGAAATTCTGACATATGGTGCATTATTCAGTGTTAGTTGTGTTCAATGCATGTTTATGACTATTTTCATTTTTTGGTTGGTTGCTTCTCAATCTATTTGCTAGCCTCCATTTGTACTAAGCAGAAATAATGCTTGTACATCCAACTCCTTAAACCCAAAGTTGTGTCATATGAGTCCACTATATCTACCTACAAATGGTAATTACATGTCATTCCAAGTAAATTTGCATGTGCCAACTCTAAACCTTCAAAAAAATCCGTTTTGCATGCCCGTACCACTCATGAAGCGGCAGGGGGTGGCTAATACATTTCATGCTAGGTGGTTATTCTCAAGATGAGTGTTCATTCACTTCTCATTGCACGAGAAAATGGCAAGGTAATATGGATGCCCAATCTCGAAATGAAAAAAACAATAATAGATTCCTTGGAAAGTGAAAAGTTTGGATTGTGAAAGAATGGTGGAAATGAAATTAACTTTATTTTCTGTTTGGGAAGCGCCTTTAATTTGTCTTGCATGGAAGATGTTAGGAACTCTCGGTCATGATGTTGACACGAAAAGCATGCAGAATAATTCTATCTTTCTGTTTTAAACCTTGATCTCTGGCACCTCTTCAAGTCTCTGCTTCCCTCTGTGAAGGGCCTCTAATTACTTTTATGCAACTTTTATTTTTATTTGAGTCTCCGTCTTATCTTATAAAGCACCAACTGGAGGGCATTATTGTCATACTTGTGCATTGGATGTGGTTAATATTGAGTGTGTTTCATGAATGGATCAATGACTGGGCATAATGGGCTAGGGATAACTTTCTTTAGCATTGGTATTTTGAAAGACATGGTCACTTGTTGGTATTGCTTGAGTATTCGTATTTTCATGTCAAACTATAAACTATTACTTTGAATCATTCTAGTCCAAATATCCATGACATAAAAGAAAATAATACAACGAATATGATGGGTAGAATTCCACGACACAAATTCTATTTTTATCATTTACCTACTCGGGGACGAGCAGGAATTAAGCTTGGGGATGCTTAATACGTCTCCAATGTATATATAATTTTTGTTGTTCCATGCTATTATAGTATCAATCTTGGATGTTTTATATAAATTTACAAGCACCTTTATATCATTTTTTGGGACTAACATATTAACTTAGTGCCCGGTGTTAGTTGTTGTTTGTTTGCTTGCTTTTGGTTTTATAGCATATCAATATCAAACGAAGTCTGAATGTCACGAAACTTTTTGGAGATTTTTTCGGAACAAAAGAGACACCAGAAGCTTTGGGAGAGGGCCAGATAATGGAGGTGGGCCCACGAGGCACCATGGCGTGACCAGGGTGATCAAGCTCGACCTTGTGGCTCGTGGTTCCCACGTGGCTCTGTTTGATCTAACTCCGCCTCTATAAATTCTCTAAAATCATGAAACCAATAGTTAGTGAGACAAAATATTTTTTTCGCTGCCGTAAGTTCCTATTCTCGAGAGATCCCATATGGAGGCCTTTTCCGGCGCTCTGCCGGAGGGGAAATCAATCAAAGAGGGGCCCTGCATCAACCTTGTTGCCCTTCTGATGATGTGTAAGTATTTTACCACAGACCCATGGGTATATAGTTAGTAGCTAGATGGATTCTTCTCTCTCTTTGATCTTCTTCTCTCTCTTTGTGAGTTTATCCATGAATATTATTTGAGTCTTCTCTGAACTCTTTTATGCATGATTACTATAGCTTTGTATTTCTCTCTGATCTATTGATTTGGTTTGACCAACTAGATCGATTTTTCTTACAATGGGAGAGGTGCTTTGTGATGGGTTCGATTTTGCGGTGCTCAATCCCAGTGACAGAAAGGGACATGACATGTATTGTATCGTTGCCATTAAGGATAAAAAGATGGGATTTATTCATGCGTGATTTAACTTTGTCTACATCATGTCATCTTGCTTAAGGCGTTACTCCGTTCTTTATGAACTTAATACTCTAGATGCATGCTAGATAGAGGTCGATGTGTGGAGTAATAGTATTAGATGCATAATCATTTCGGTCTACTTGTCTCAGGTGTGATGCCTATATATGATCATTGCCTTGTATATCGTCATGATTATTTGCTTTTCTATCAATTTCCCAACAGTAATTTGTTTACCCACAGTATATTATTTTCAAGAGAGAAGCCTCTAGTGAAAACTATGGCCCCCGGGTCTATCTTTATCATATATCAAAAACCAAGAATACCTTGGTTCACTTTTTCATTCTTTATTTTATGTTGTATTTTTGCATCTATCTATCTATCAAACACTATACAATTTAATCTTGCATGTAACCGTCGAGGGAGTGACAACCCCTTGTTCACGTCGGATTGCAAGGCTTTATTGTTTGTGTGTAGGTGCTGCTAACAAGGTGTTGCATGGTTCTCCTACTGGATTGATAACCTTGGTTCTTAACTGAGAGAAATATTTATCTCTAGTGTACTACATCATACTCTTCTCTTCAGAGAAATCCCAACATGGTTCTGTGGGCCCCCACCCACCCATTCATCCCCAATACCCTTCTCCCCCGGATCTCACCCTCTTTCCCCCTCTCTCTCCCCCACCAACGCACCTACTAAATCCCTCTCCATTGCTAGAGATTTCTCCGGTGGATCCGGAGCATTTGCATCAAGGTACCTCTCCTACTCCCCATTTTTTTGGTTGGTTGGAATCATGTAATTATGTTGGATTGCTCACATTGTTTTTGTTGAAACATGAACACGTCATCGTGTACCCTTGATACCGGGGCGATGCACCGCAGCTCACGTCGAAGGAGACAAGTCTGGAAGTGCGACACTCAAGAAATCTGACCAGTGCTTTTGAAGACCCAAAACCCCACATGCCCAGGAGGGACCCCCCATGGATGCGCGACGGCAATGGGTTGCCCTATGTCAACATGATGGTCCCTAGGGCCTTGTGGATCGTTGCCCTCCGTCACGAAGAACGAACGAGTAACGAGGATGAAGAAGAACAAAGGAGAGAGATAAAAGTAAAGGTGAAAGTGGTGGATGATTTTTCGATTGTGCGTTGTTTAATCGGCCAACACCTCCCATCTATTTATGAGGCAGCTGGACTTCCCATACAAGAAAAGGACTCCTAATTCCGACCAAATCTTTCTAAAATTACTCGACCTTGGATTTAGGTAAGTCTGAGACAACAGTTTGATTTTTGAGTCATACATGCCACAAATGACCTTAGTTGAAGATGTGCCACAAAGCAAATTGAACCACTTTGACGAGATGAACAACTTTCTTGTTGAACGTTTTTTGATTCAAGGCCATTCTCAATACCTTATGGGACCATCTTTAACTTCTAGTCGCACTCGGTCATGCAGTTTTCCTGTATGTCCGAATTTTGTAGCAACCTTGTAGGCCGTATAGTATCTCACGTGAAGATGACCTTGAAAGAAAAAGATGAGCGCTTCAATGATGAGCACAAATTTCGTGTATAACACTTTTTCATCTGGGGTCATTTAGATAATCTTTTCATCCAATCTTTAGCTTCTGGTCGGATTGGCATTGACAGTTTCCACTTGGTCGGCAAGCCTTTTGCCGACAAAGTTATCATGCCGGCAAGCTTTCTACCCCAGCAAGCTTTTTATTTGGCCAGCAAGATTTCACGCCGGCAAAGATTTCCATGCCGGCAAGCTTCACTCAGCTGGCAAAGGCCGAATAACTCATACCCATCAGGCACCACCTATGTGGGTGTCTCATCCCTCGCATCATTTTTTTTCATTCAGGACTGGTTCGCAGAGTGTTGCCTTGAACTTTTGCATACGTACTCATATTGCCATGATTTTTATATCAAAATCAACCGATTTGACGAGACAAGACAATTCATGTAGATCATTTTAACATATGAGGTTGTATTCAGGGCGTAATCAACCAAATAGTGATCTGAACATAAAATTTTAGAACTTTGAACACAGTTTCGGCTCCTAAGGTGAGGTCAGATGGTGATGACCCAAATATCAAAGTTTCTCAATTTGATGATACAAAACATTTTCATGTTGAAACTCTTTTCATTTTGGATCATCTTAATTGCGTTTCTCACCATGGCAAAATCAGGTGTCAACACATGCCCCCTTGTTTTCTGGCGGAGCTTGCGTGTTAGAAAATACTTTGCCTAGGGTGCTGTTTAAGTACGATGTCAACACTCCATTAGGTGTGCATGTGGAGTACAATAATTGTTATCGGCCACATGCTCAGGCTTGTTACTGCTTGGGTAGAGCATCTTCGGATAATAGTCATCTGAGAACAACCATTGGATGTCACAAAAGCCTCCAGGTAAGTTTCTCATGTCAATCCTAACCTTGATTTCTCTAAGTAATCCTTGTGAATATTAGAACCGTACGATGATACACCGTAAAGCCAGCTATCGAACAGTTATGAGCATGCACCTCATGGGAATACCGTCAACTGTTCGGCGACTCTTCTCATTATTGATCACAATACACCATCAAGCCTTCGCTGAACAACATTTGTCTCCTGACTTCAATCCTACAGACAACTAACACTAAGAGTCAGAGCTTTCTTATGGACTAGACCCTTGATTAGTGGTCGACTCAATAATTAAGTCAGCATTGCCAGTATTGGCAAATACCAAGCATCAGCTGTAGGAGTAGAAGATAAATCATCATGAACAATGTCAGCCAAATGTCGGCTTTGCCAACACAATGAACTCTTAGGGCGATATGAAAATATCGGCCATGCCTTCTCATCTCAAATGAGCTCGGGAATCCGTCCACCAAAGTGTGAATAGCCAAAATAAATCGGATGTTTCAGCTGGGATAAATTCCATAGCGCCAAGTTTGATGGTACGGTTGAAGAACATGGATGACGCGCCTCCTGGAGTCTCCTATAGTGAGATGCAAATCATTGTCTTCACCTACTGGCTTCACGCTTGTACTCCCTTACTCCTACCAGTTTCACAACAGGACCTGACACATCATTATTGCCCCGGCGGCTACCCTTGGGGATCCATGCCATGTTTCTCTTCTCTACCTCTTTGGACTTGAGCCGCTTTAGCTTTATTTCTTGTCAATGTGATAAGGTGAGTGAACATCTCGACTCAGATTTTGTTTTATGCACGTAAGTTCTTCCTCGCTTTGGGCACCTCCGACTTGGCTTCTCCAGACTCGGCGATTAGATCCTTGAAAGTTACTTGCTTCACTTTCTTGCCCTTAATAGCTAACGTAGACTTGGCTAGCTTTTCGTCGTCTAGGGTTGGATCTGAAACAGCACACTTGTGGGCATCCTTCTTCACTCAGTAAACTTACTTGACCACGTTCATCTTCTTCGCCGAGCTCTGGATCAATTCTTTTTGGTTGAGTCGGTCTTTAACATGTGGTCGTTGAACAAATGAGTATCCTCTCGGAGTTGCATAATTTGGGTGAGGCAGTTTAGAATATGATGGAAGGTGTGCCCTCGATTTATACATGTCCCGTGATTGATATGAATAATAGTCGGCTTGGGGAGGTGTGTATGACATCAGCATTGGTGCCCAAAAGGAGGATATGGAGACGGCTTGTTCAACTTCTTCCTTTGCCAAACCCGATGTTCACATTTACGCCTTGGGGGTTACTTTGAGGCTTTTGTTTCACTTGGTTGATAAGCGCTCTTCACCACACTTATCTTCTGATATTTCCCAATAGCTGTGTGAAAGTGACTTTAGGGTTTTTACCTTTGTGCTTATTGCGGCCTTTGCTTTCTTTGGTTGTGTATGCATCGCTTTCTGAATTTGCTTGTTGCCCCTCAACGCTAGATGTCTCTGTTTTAGCTTTGATGGAATCCCAGTCTTCAAGATTGTTAGCTTGAATAATTTCATTGCTCGATGACTCAATCCCATCATCTTCGATGTATACATGTCCATCTTTGGATGAGTCAAGTTGAGCTAGCCGAGTCAACACTTGATTGCCATCAAGACCAACCTAAGACGATTGTCCATATGCTCGTGCCTCAACAAACTCCCAATCATCATGTGTTGGCCGATTGTGCAACTCGATGAATCATGTTGTAGTCTTTGACATTCTGCTCGAACAAGCATTGCATTTGCTCTTGTCTTGATGGCTCGTCATCCTGATCAATTATAATAATAGGATTAGTCAGTGATGCAACGACGATGTGATCACTTATGCCCAGACTGAAGGTGAACTACTTGTCCATTAACCAATATCGTGATAAATTGTCACTCTTACTCTCTATGAATGGCACCATATGTTTACCAATATGATTAGTGAAAAGTTAATTCCTAACAAATAGATTACTCGTCTCAATTGGTCTTTCAAAGTTAATTAGAATCTTGCTAATGGGTGCATCAACAATATGATTTTGACCAAATCGGAAATCAGTAAACTATCTGTTAGGTGTGCCTTTGTGAAGACGTTTGGAGGACATGATGGTTGCACAACCAGACCTCGTCTTCCTCTTCTGGATCTCGTGCCATGTCTTTCAGATTTGTCGAGTAGATTTCACTTGGATGCTCTTCGTTAGCTGAATGCTCTCATTCCTGATGTTCATCATTAACCAAATTTTGTTCGGCCATATAACTTTGTTCTTGATGCTCATCAATTTCTTTGGCACATAACTCATAGGGCGACATGTAAGCTCCGTCACATCCGGAAAAAATGAAGACGGCCAATTTGTTGAGTTTACCATTCCTTTGCTTGGTGAAGCTTGCTTCTTCTGTTTTGGTACACATAGCAATAACTAGCTTGATGCACTCGGCACTAGCCGGTGATGCACTCAGATGGCTCAATACACTTGGCTGGAACGACACACTCGGTATTGAATCTATGCACTCAGCCTTAACCGTCTTCGTGCTCAATCTGGTTTCAACCGAATCCACCATTGCCTTGGATTTAAAGGAGTCATTGACTCGGTTGTAGACGACTTAGTCATATTTGACTCGGTTCAACCAAATCAACCGTATTAGTTGAGTCAACCCTTTCTTGTTGATTTCCTTGCAAAGCTTATTTTTTATGTTACCTCAACATCGCAGAAGGGCCAACATGGTTGTTGCATGGAGGAAGACTTAATGTATTCTTGAAAATCATCCTCATCACGCTACTTCTTGAGTGTTTCATAAGCATGTCGATATTCTGTTGGTAATTGCTCAAAAGTTGGTGTGGTAAAATTATCGGCACTACTCCCCACAAGATTTGGCTTGACCTTGTTCATATGGGCCACATGTTTTTCTTTAAATTTGGCCCTGCTTGGATCGGCCTACCCCCCAATGCTTTTAGGATCTTTCAGGAATTGATTGATGTTGCAAAAAAATTGCAATTGTATAGGGGGTACACTGGATGATACATCATTGGGCAAATGCATCATTTGCACAACTCTAGCTTTTACAGCAGCAAAGTCATGAAGCTTCCCGCCTTCTATCAGTTCCTAACGAACAGAGTTGCACAAATCCTAAGAGAATGTAAGCTTGTTCCCAATTGCCCAGTCTGGATATGGTTTCCCCTAATGCTTTTAGACTCTTTCGGCAATGAGATGTTGCCAAAATTTTGTAATTGTGTAGGGGGGCATGATATGCCACAGTAGCAGATGAAGGCATTTGTGCTCCTACGGAAGTTTCACTTATTCAGCCATGACCCTGAAGGTCTAGAACCGAATTATGGACATCAACAGTTGCGCATGGTGCCAGAACATTAGTAGCATGAGGTGTGCATATGAGGTTTCAGGGTAATTGGCCAAATAATTAGTAGTAGCATGGACAATTCCCATATCCACCGACATGTTTGTATTAACACACTGCAAGTCATTTTTCGATGCAAGAAAAGTTGAAACACTTTGTTGCATACTATTGGGAGTTTCTACATGGGGTGTGATGTCTATTATGCAACTTTATTCTTGTAGACTCGTGTTGGGCCTCCAAGCACAGAGTTCTATAGGACAGTAGCAAAATTCCCTCAAGTGGATGACCTAAGGTTTATCAATCTGCGGGACGCGTAGGATTAAGATAGTCTCTCTCAAACAACCTTGCAACCAAATAACAAAGAGTCTCTTGTGCCCCCAACACACCACATACAATGGTAAATTGTATAGGTGCACTAGTTCAGCAAAGAGATGGTGATAAAAGTGTAGTAATGATAGTAGATATTGATGTTTGTGATAGGAACGATAAAAAACAGCAAGTTATCAAGTAACAAAAGTGAGCATAAACGGTATTGCAATGCTTGAAAACAAGGCATAGGGTTCGTACTTTCGCTAGTGCAATCTCTCAACAATGCTAATATAATTGTATCATATAACCATCCATCAACATGCGATGAAGAATCACTCCAAAGTTCTTATCTAGCGGAGAACATAAGAGGAAATTGTTTGTAGGGTACGAAACCACCTCAAAGTTATTCTTTCTGATCGATCTATCCAAGAGTTTGTACTAAAGTTATCCTTTCCGATCGATATATCCAAGAGTTCGTACTAAAATAACATCGTATGATACACATCAACCAACTCTAATGTCACCAAGATACTCCAATGTCACCGCAAGTATCTGTGAGTTTATTATACAATATGCATCAAATAGTTTCGGATTAATAATAATCATCCACCACAAAGAACATCAAAGAGTGCCCGAGATTTCTACCGGACAAACAAGGACGAAAACATTCATCAAACCCTATGCATAGATTACCCCAATTTCTGATCTCGGGATGTTTCTGGTGGTTTCTCTATTTACAAGAATTTTTAGCGTCGGTTTCACGCTAAGGGGGGCCACGAGGCACCAAGGCGTGCCAGAGGGGGGTGGCACGCCCTGGTGGGTAGTGGCCACCTCCAGCGCCTTCTGGTCCTCCCAAGAAGCTTCTGGAGCCTCTTTTGTTCCAAAAAAATCGTCAAAAAGTTTCGTTGCATTTGGAGAACTTTTATTTCTGCACAAAAAAGCAACACCATGGTAGTTCTGCTGAAAACGGTGTCAGTCCGGGTTAGTTCCATTCAAATCATACCAAAACCATATCGAATTATTGTAAATATGGCATGAATACTTCAGAAATTATAGATACATTGGAGACGTGTCAGCACCCCAAGCTTAATTCCTGCCCATCCTCGAGTAGGTAAATGATAAAAGAAATAATTTATGAATCGTGAATGCTAGCATAGTGTATAAGTTTGATCAATGATAATTTCAATCACTTTTCCTAGCATCATATCAGCAACTCTTTCTCATAAAACTCATCCTGATGAAATAACAATTGAAAACGGAATTTTTGTTATGGAATGCTACCTATCATATTCATCATATACTCTTTTCTTTTGTTGCATGGACATTTGGACTTGGATGATTCAAAGCAATAGTCTATAATTTGACATGAAGACATTATTACTCAGGCATCCTAACAAATAACCATGTCTTTCAGAATATCAAGGCTAAAGAATGTTATCCCTACAAAATCATATAGCCTTATCATGCTCTATCTTTTTAACACAAAGTATAAATCATGTACCACCCCGGTGTCAGCCAAGAAATTGGTTCATACTTTTAACGCGCTTCAGCGTTTTCACTCTCACGCAATACATGAGCGCAAGCCATGGATATAGCACTATGGGTGGGATAGAATGCGGTGGTAGACATTAATATAGAGAAGATAAAAAGGAAGATAGTCTCACATTGACATGGCTAATCAACGAGCTATGGAGATGCCCCTCAATTGATGTCAATGCGAGGAGTAGGAATTGACATGCAACGGATGCACTAAGAGCTATAAATATACGAAAGCTCGAACTGAAAACTAAGTGGGTGTGCATCCAACTTGCTTGCTCGAAGACCTCGGGCATTTGAGGAAGCCCATCATAGGAATATACAAGCCAGGTTCTATAATGAAAAATTCCCACTAGTATATGAAAGTAAAATCATAGGAGACTCTCTATATGAAAAACATGGTGCTACTTTGAAGCACAAGTGTGGTAAAGGATGGTAGCAATGCCCCTTCTCTCTTTTTTTCTCATTCTTTTTTCTTTTCTTTTTCTTTGGGATCTTTTTGGCCTCACTTTTTTTCTTTTTTTTGTCCGGAGTCTCATCCCAACTTGGGGGGGAATCATAGTCTCCATCATCCTTTCCTTACCGGGACATGCTCTAATAACGAATAATGATGATCATCGCACTTCTATTTACTTACAACTCGATACCTAGAACAATATGACTCTATATGAATGCCTCTGGCGGTGTACCGGGATGTGCAATGCTCTAGCATAGCAAAGATATATAAAAACGGACAAGCCATGAAAATATCGTGCTAGCTATCTTACGATCATGGAAAGCAATACGAAAATGAATGTCCAAGTCATGTATATGATGATGATGGAAGTTGCATGACAATATATCTCAGAATGGCTATGAAAATGCTATAATAGTTAGGTATGGCGGCTGTTTTGAGGAAGATATAATAAGGCTTATGTGGGATAGAGTGTATCATATCACGGGGTTTGGATGCACTGGCGGAGTTTGCACCACATCTCGAGGTGGGAAATGGCAATGTGTGGTACCGAAGAGGCTAGCAAATTGCGGAAAGGTGAGAGTGTGTATAATCCATGGACTCGCATTAGTCATAAAGAACTCAAATATTTATTGAAAAAAATTATTAGCCCTCTAAGAAAATTACTACTCCCTCTGTCCCAAAATAAGTGTCTAAACTTTGTACTAACTTTAGTACAAAGTTGTACTAAGGTTGAGACACTTATTTCAGGATGGAGGGAGTACTACGCATGCTCCTAGGGGGAGGTTGGTTGGAGTTAACAATTGCGTGCCCCCGGCCTTCACGCAAAGATAGACAATCAAGGATAAATTGCGCTCCAACTTCCTAGCATAACAAGAGACTATGCGTGCATGCTTCGGAAATCACAAACATTAACACCAATATTCTTACTAAACCACAATCATTCACTAGTACCTCCCACATATTACCATCTCTATATCGCAAAACTATTGCAAGGAATCAAACATATCATATCCAGTGGTCTACATGAAAGTTTTTGTTATAACCTTCTTGGATATTCATCGTATTAGGACCAATTTGATAGCTTGTGCAAATTATCATCACTATTATTAACTCTCAAAATGATATAAGTGAAGCATGAGAGTGTTCGACAAACTACTCCAATAAGATATAAGTGAAGCTCAAATCAGTAGTTAAGTAAATGGGTAGCTATTTGAAGACTCTCTCTCTCTCTCTCTCAAAACTTTAATATCTAAGTATTTTATTAAAAATCAAGAAAAACAAAACAAATAACATTCAAACAATAGCACACTTCATGTGAAGAAGCAAAAACTTAGGCTCAACCGATACTAACCGATAATTGTTGATGAAGAAAGGTGGGATGCCTACCAGGGCATCCCCAAGCTTAGATGCTTGAGACTTCTTGAAATATTATCTTGGGATGCCTTGGGAATCCCCAAGCTTGAGATCTTGTGTCTCCTTAGTTCCTTTTATATCATGGTTTACCTAAATCTTAAAAACTTCATCCACACAAAACTCAACAAGAACTTGTGAGATAAGTTAGTATAAATCAACTCAAAAACTTATCATTTTCTACTATAACAAAACACTAAGATTATAATTTAACATTTCATACTAAATGCCTCTGCATATTTAATACTCCTCAAATAGAATCATTAAACAAGCAAACATATGCAAACATAACAGCAAACTGTCTAAACAGAACAGTTTGTAAAGGATGAAGCAAGATCCAAACTTATCTAACTCGAAAATTCTGAAAATTTACCACACTGTAGAGAATTTATCATTTCATATTATGTAAGAATTTCAAACTTTTATCACATTCTAAATTTTCTAGGGAATATTTGCAACAACGATAAACTTTCTGTTTTGAAACAGCAACTCATATACTTGCAAATTGAGCATGGTAAAGGCTATACTTGACATTTTTATTGAAATAAAATATACAAAAAGTTATTATAAATAATATAAAGCAAATCCAATTAAAAATGATGCTCCAATAAAAACACATATTATGTGACGAATAAAAATATTGCTCCAAGTGAGGTTACCGATAATTTTTAAGACGACAGAGGGGATGCCTTTCGGGGCATCCCCGAGCTTGGTTGCTTGGGTCTTCCTTGACTATTACCTTGGGGTGCCTTGGGAATCCCGAATATTAGGGTCTTGCTACTCCTTATTCTCCTCGTATCGATATTTCACCCAAAACTTGAAAACTTCAATCACACAAAACATAACAGAACTTCGTGAGATAGGTTAGTATGATAAAGAGAAAATCATTCACTTTGGTACTGTCAAAGACAAGGTTCATAATTGTTTCCACATAATTCCTACTATACTCTATCATTTCCACAATTTATATCACTTAATATAAATTATGGAAACAATAAAGCAAGCAAAACTATGCATTGAAAATAGAATCTGTCAAAAACAGAACAGTGTGTAATGATTAGACAATGACCATACTTATGCACCTCTAAAAATTATGAAACATTAGGACACCATAGGATATTTGTATATAAATCATGTGTAAAAATTTCAAAAAATTAACACCTTCCAGTGATTTATTGAATTTTCTGCACTCGACGCCAAACTTTCTGTTTTTGCACAGAATCAAGTCAATTATCATCCACTCTATCCCAAAGGCTTTACTTGGCACTTTATTGAAACAAAATCTGTAAAACATGATTACTACAATATATTAATCATGTGAACATCAAAAATAGTAGGTAGAAATATTTGGTTGTCTCCCAACAAGCGCATTTCTTTAATGCCTTTTTAGCTAGGCATGATGATTTCAATGATGCTCACATAGAAGTAAAGAATTGAAACATAATGGGAGCATCATGAAACATATGGCTCGCACATTTAAGCCTAATCCACTTCCTATGCATAGGATTTTGTGAGCAAACAATTTTTGAGAACAAGAATCAACTAGCATAGGAAGGCAACACAGGCAAAACAAACACGACTTCAAAACTTTAAACACATAGAGAGCAAACTTGATATTATTGCAATACCTAGAAGCATATGTTCCTCTCTCACAAAAATTTCAGTAGCATCATGAATGAATTCAAAAATACAGCTATCATATAAAGCATTCTTTTCATGATGCAAAAGCATAGAAATTTTTCTACTCTCTCCACATAAGCAAATTTATTCTTATGAATAGTAGTGGGAGCAAATTCGATAAAATAACTATCATGGGACACTTGATTGGTATAATCCAATTGAAAACTAAAATCATGATGACAAGTTTCATGGTTATAATTATTTTCTATAGCATACATCTCATCACCATAATCATCATAGATAGGAACTTTGTTATGATAATCAGTTGGAACCTCTTCCAAAATAGTGGATTCATCATTAAATAAAGTTATGACCTCTCCAAATCCACTTTCATCAATATTACAATAAGATTCAACACCCTCCAAAATAGTGGGATCATTACCTAGAGTTGACACTCTTCCAAACCCACATTCATCACTATAATCATCATAAATAGAGGCATGCTACCATTATAACAAATTTGCACATCAAAACTTGGGGGACTAAAAATATCATCTTAATCAAACATAGCATCCCCAAGCTTGTAGCTTTGCATATCATTAGCATCATGGATATTCAAAGAATGCATACCAAAAACATTGCAATCATGCTCATCATTCAAATATTTTATGCCAAACATTTTACTCAATTCTTCTTCTATCAATTGAGCACAATTTTACTTTCCATCATTTTAAGGAAAGACATGATAAAGACGAATAATATGAGGCAACCTCAATTCCATTTTTTTGCAGTTTTCTTTTACAAAACCAAACTAGTGATAAAACAAGAAACTAAAAGATTCAATTGCAAGATATAAAGATATAACTTCAAGCACTCACCTCCCCGGCAATGATGCCAGAAAAGAGCTTGATGTCTACTATGCAACTTTATTCTTGTAGACTCGTGTTGGGCCTCCAAGCGCAGAGTTTTTTTAGGACAGTAGCAAATTTCCCTCAATGGATGACCTAAGGTTTATCAATCTGTGGGACGCGTAGGATTAAGATATTCTCTCTCAAACAAGCCTGCAACCAAATAACGAAGAGTCTATTGTGTCCCCAACACACCAAATACAATGGTAAATTGTATAGGTGCACTAGTTCGGCGAAGAGATGGTGATAAAAGTGTAGTAATGATAGTAGATATTGATTTTTGTAATAGGAATGATAAAAAACAACAAGGTACCAAGTAACAAAAGTGAGCACAAACGGTATTGCAATGCTTGAAAACAAGGCCTCGGGTTCAAACTTTCGCTAGTGCAATCTCTCAACAATGCTAATATAATTGGATCATATAACCATCCCTTAATGTGCGATGAAGAATCACTCAAAGTTATTATCTAGCAGAGAACATAAGAAGAAATTGTTTGTAGGGTACGAAACCACCTCAAAGTTATTCTTTCTGCTCGAGCTATCCAAGAGTTTGTACTAAAATAACACCAAGTTATCCTTTCCGATCGATATATATATCCAAGAGTTCGTACTAAAATAACACCATATGATACACATCAACCAACTCTAATGTCACCCAGATACTCCAATGTCACCGCGAGTATCCATGAGTTGATTATACGATATACATCCAACAACTTCAGATTAATAATACTCAATCCAACACAAAGAACCTCAAAGAGTGCCCCGAGATTTCTATCGGAGAAACAAGGATGAAAACGTGCATCAACCCCTATGCATAGATTACCCAAATGTCACTTCGGGAATCCGCGGGTTGACTGCCAAGACATACATCAAGTGCTCTCAAATCCATCCAAGTATTCAATCTGATAACAACGAAATCTCAAAGGGTAAACTCAATCCATCACAACAAGATAGAGAGGGAGAAACACCATATGATCCAACTATTTTAACAAATATCGCGGTACATCAAGATTGTGCCAAATAAAGAACAAGAGAGAGAGAGAGAGAGAGAGAGAGAGATTAAACTCATAGCTACTAGTACAAACCCTCAGCCCCGGGGGTGGACTACTCCCTCCTCATCATGGAGACCACTGGGATGATGAAGATGGCCTCCCGTGATGATTTCCCCCTCCGGCATGGTTCCGGAATAGGGTCTAGATTGGTTTTTCATGGCTATAGAGGCTTGTGGCGGTGGAACTTCTAATCATGGGTTATTTTTGGTGGTTTCTCTAATTGTAGGAATTTTTGCATCGCTTTCACGCTAAGGGAGCCACGAGGCACCAGGGCGCGCCAGAGGCGGTGGTGCTCCTTGGTAGGTAGTGGCCACCTCCAGCCCCTTCCAGTCCTCCCACGAAGCTTATGGTGCCTCTTTTGTTCCAAAAATTTCGTTGCATTTGGAGAACTTTTATTTCTGCACAAAAAGAAAGAGCATGGTAGTTTTGCTGAAAACAGCGTCAGTTCAGGTTAGTTCCATTCAAATCATACCAAAACCATATATAACTGTTGTAAACATGGCAAGAATACTTCATAGATTATAGATATGTTGGAGACGTATTGCTACCTCTTGAGCATGCGTTGGTTTTCCCTTGAAGAGAAAAGGGTGATGCAGCAAAGTAGGGTAAGTATTTCCCTCAGTTTTTGAGAGCCAAGGTATCAATCCAGTAGGAGACTACACTCAAATCCCTCGTACCTGCACAAACAACTAAGAACCTTGCAACTAACGCGATAAAGGGATTGTCAATCCCTTCTCGGCCACTTGCAAAAGTGAGATCTGACATAGATAATAAGATAAATATTTTTGGTATTTTTGTTGTATAGATTGAAAAGTAAAGATTGCAAAATAAAAGAGCAGTAAAGATAACTGGTAGATGGAATATTAATATGATGGAAGATAGACCCGGGGGCCATAGGTTTCACTAGTGACTTCTCTCAAGATAGCAGATTCTACGGTGGGTGGAAAAATTACTGTCGAGCAATTGATAGAAGAGCGCATAGTTATGAGAATATCAAGGCATGATCATGTATATAAGCATCACGTCCGTGACAAGTAGACCGAAACAATTCTGCATCTACTACTATTACTCCACACATCGACCGCTATCCAGCATGCATCTAGAGTATTAAGTTCCTAAGAACAGAGTAACGCCTTAACCAAGATGACATGATGTAGAGGGGTAAACTCATGAAATATGATATAAACTCCATCTTTTATCCTCGATGGCAACAATACAGTATGTGTCTTGCTGCCCCTGCTGTCACTGGGAAAGGACACCGCAATATTGAACCCAAAGCTAAGCACTTCTCCCATTGCAAGAAAGATCAACCTAGTAGGCCAAACCAAACTGATAATTCAAAGAGACTTGCAAAGATATTTAAATCATGCATATAAGAATTCAGAGAAGAACCAAATATTGTTCATAGATAATCTTGATCATAAACCCACAATTCATCGGATCTCGGCAAACACACGGCAAAAAGTATTACATTGAATAGATCTCCAAGAAGATCGAGGAGAACTTTGTATTGAGATCCAGAGAGAGAGAAGAAGCCATCTAGCTAATATTATGGACCCGAAGGTCTATGGTTGAAAGGATCGAGAAGAGTATTTGTCTAGAGGGGGTGAATAGACTCTAGCAAGAAAAGTGGCAGCTTTTAAAATACTTGAAGTTGGAGTGGAGATTTAGCACATGTTTAACTTTCACAATACACAACAAGCATTCATAACAAGAGTATATAGGTATTGTGAAGTAAAGCATGCAACTTTGACCACTTGACTAAAGCAAAATCTAGCCTTTTCCCAATATTAGTTCTTGGCAGATTTTAGCAACTTAGCACAAGTCAATCAATCAACCTACACATGCAATTCTAAGAGTATAGCAGCGGAATGTAAAACAATTGCATATGAAGGTAAAGGGAGGAGTTTGAAGGAAGCAAACGCAAGTGAAGACAAGGATGTTTTTGTCGTGGTTCCAATAGGTAGTGCTATCGTACATACACGTTGATGGAGACTTCAACCCACGAAGGGTAACGGCTGTGCGAGTCCACAAAGGGCTCCACCCATGAAGGGCCCACGAAAAAGCAACCTTGCCTATCCCACCATGGCCATCGCCCATGAAGGACTTGCCTCACTAGGGTAGATCTACATGAAGTAGGCGATCTCCTTGCCCGTACAAACTCCTTGGTTCAACTCCACAATCTTGTCGGAGGCTCCCAAGTGACACCTAACCAATCTAGGAGACACGACTCTCCAAAAGGTAATAGACGGTGTGTTGATGATGAACTCCTTGCTCAAATGCTTCAAATGATAGTCTCCCCAACACTCAAACAGCTCCTCACAGATTTAGATATGGTGGAAGAAAGATTTGAGTGGAAAGCAAGTTGGGGAAGGCTAGAGAACAAGATTCATATGGTAGGAATGGAATATCTTGATCTCAACACTTGAGTAGGTGGTTCTTTCTCAGAACATGTATGATGGAAGTGTAGGTTTGTTCTGATGGCTCTCTCCACGAGTGAAGAGTGGGTGGAGGGGTATATATAGCCTCCACACAAAATCTAACCGTTACACACAATTTACCAAACTCGGTGGGACCGATTCAGAGAACTCGGTCAGACCGATTTAGTTCATAATGTGACCGTTAGGCATTTCGGTGGGACCGATATGATCAACTCGGTAGGACTGATTTCATTAGGGTTACGGCATAACGTAATCTCGGTGGGACCGATTTTGGTAATAAGCACACAGAGGGTTGGTCAGGCAAACTCAGTGGGACCGTTCGCTCGTTTCGGTTGGACCGAAACGTCACGAAGAGGAAACAAAGAGTTTGCATTGCCAACTCGGTGGGACCGATCGCACATCTCGGTTAGACTGAAAATATTGCAACAGGCAACAGAGAGTTTGCAATCCCATCTCGGTGAGACCGAGATCCCTTTCGGTGAGACCGAAATGATTAGGGTTTCTGGCAGTGGCTATGTCAAATGAACTCGGTGGCGCCGGATAGAATTTTTTTGTAGGGCCGAGTTTGACTTTTGGTTTGGGACATATGTGGATGTGACAAAATGGTTGAGGGTTTTGCAGCATATCACTAAGCACTTTGAGCAAGCAAGCCATTAAGCAACACCTCCTCCCATTTTAATAGTATTGGCTTTCTGATGGACTCAATGTGATCTTGGATCACTGAAATAGAAAATGTAGTCCTGAGCTTGAGCCATTCCTTTTGTCCTTATCATCTTGAAGGGGTTCCACATCCTCTAGTCCATGCCACTTCATCTGTTGAACTTGTCTGAAATATACTAGATGAAAACATTAGTCCAACAAGAGATATGTTGACATTAATTACCAAAATCACCCAGGGAGCACTTGTGCTTTCAGTGGTAAACTACTCACAACTCATCGGAGAGGCTATGGTGTTGATGTAGAAGCCCTCCGTGATCGATTCCCCCTCCGATGGAGCTCCGGAAAAGGCCCCAAGATGGGATCTCATGGGTACAGAAGGTTGCGGTGGTGGAATTAGGGTTTCGTGGTGCTCTCGGAGGTTTTCAGGGTATATGAGTATATATAGGAGGAAGAGGTACGTCGGTGGAGCTACGAGGGTGGGGGTGCGCCTACCCCCGCCCCTTGGGCGCGCCCTCCTACCTCGTGGCTCCCAGGAGTGTACTCCAAATGTTCTGGGTTGCGTTTGTTCCAAAAACGATCCTCGCGAAGGTTTCATTCCGTTTGGACTCCATTTGATATCCTTTTTTTGCGAAACACTGAAATAGGCAAAAAAAACAGCAATTTGCACTAGGCCTTGGGTTAGTAGGTTAGTCCCAAAAATAATATAAAAGTGCATAGGAAAGCCCATTAAACATCCAAAACAGATAATATAATAGCGTGGAACAATCAAAAATTATAGATACATTGGAGACGTATCAAGCATCCCCATGCTTAATTCCTGCTCGTCCTCGAGTAGGTAAATGATAAAAATAGAATTTTTGATGTGGAATGCTACCCAACATAATTCTCAATGTAATTTTCTTTATTGTGGCATGAATGTTCAGATCCGAAAGATTCAATACAAAATTTTAATATTGACATAGGAATAATAATACTTCAAGCATACTAACAAAGCAATTATGTCTTCTCAAAATAACATGGCCAAAGAAAGTTCATCCCTACAAAATCATATAGTTTGGTGCTCCATCTTCGTCACACAAAATACCCAAATCATGCACAACCCCGGTTTCAGCCAAGCAATTGTTTCATACTTCAAAAAATTCAAACTTTTTCAACTTTCACGCAATACATGAGCGTGAGCCATGGATATAGCACTATAGGTGAAATAGAGTGGTGGTTGTGGAGAAGACAAAAGGAGGAAGATGGTCTCACATCAACTAGGCGTATCACTGGGCTATGGAGATGCCCATCAATAGATATCAATGTGAGTGAGTAGGGATTGCCATGCAACGGATGCACTAGAGCTATAAATGTATGAAAACTCAACAAAAGAAACTAAGTGGGTGTGCATCCAACTTGCTTGCTCATGAAGCCCTAGGGCATTTGAGGAAGCCCATCGTTGGAATATACAAGCCAAGTTCTATAATGAAAATTCCCAGTAGTATATGAAAGTGACAAAACAAGAGACTCTCTATCATGAAGACCGTGGTGCTACTTTGAAGCACAAGCGTGGAAAAAAGATAGTAGCATTGTCCCCCCTTTTTTTCGGGCCTTCCTTTTTTTTATTTGGCCTTTCTTTTTTTGGTGTTCCCCTTTTTTGGGGCCTTTTTTCGGGACAATGCTCTAATAATGATGGTCATCACACTTATATTTATTTACAACTCAAGGATTACAACTCGATACTAGAACACAACATGACTCTATATGAATGCCTCCGACGGTGTACCGGGATGTGCAATGAATCAAGAGTGACATGTATATGCATTGTGGCCTTGCCACAAATACGATGTCAACTGCATGATCATGCATGGCAATATGACAATGATGAAGTGTGTCATAATAAACGAAACGGTGGAAAGTTGCATGGCAATATATCTGAGAATGGCTATGGAAATGCCATGATAGGTAGGTATAGTGGATGTTTTGAGGAAGGTATATGGTGGGTGTATGGTGCCGGCGAAAGTTGTGCAGTACAAGAGAGGCTAGCAATGGCGGAAGGGTGAGAGTGCGTATAATCCATGGACTCGGCGTTGGTCATAAAGAACTCACATACTTATTGCAAAAATCTACAAGTAATCAAAACAAAGTACTACACGCATGCTCCTAGGGGAAGGGTTGTGTAATGCCCAGGATGCGACTATGTCTCCTACGTGTCGACACACGACTTAGAGACATAAGCGCATTCTGGAATGATCTCAAGCGTGGTATCTTTGCACATCTCATGTAAAAGTTCAACGATGAAAGTGTAAAAGATAGTTGGCTTACACTCGCTACGTCACACAATGAATACAATAACATACAATCATCCAAATAACACAGGGTCCGGCTACGGATGAAAACCAAACGAGAAAGATACCATAAACACAAGCCCGGATCCTCCTAGTAGGAACTACTACTGATCGTCGGGATACGATACATAGTAACGACCACGCTCCTCATCAAACTCCCAGTGAAGTTCTGATCCATCTCCTGCATCGTTCTCGGCGGTACCTGCATCTAGTGTGTGTTGTAATCTATGAGCCACAAGGACTCAGCAATCCCATACCCGGGTATCAAAACTAGCAAAGCCTTTAGGTGTGGAGAGGCACAAAGTGTTTGCAGCAAGCACTAAGCAACTAGCTTACGAGTTTAGAGCAAGATGAGAATATGTGCCAATGGTCGCCAAGTTGATCAAGAAGTGATCCTAGCTACTCACGTTCATGCATAACCCCACCGTGTTCACTTCCCGAAGCCCTTCGGAAAGAGACCATCACGGTTACTCACACAGGTAGTGTATTCTTTGGATATGGTGTCAAGTTATCTACAACCGGATATTAACAAATTCCCATCTGCCACATAACCGCGGGCACGGCTTTCGAAAGTTCAAAACCCTGCAGGGGTGTCCCAACTTAGCCCATCACAAGCTCACGATCTACGGAGTCGCAACTCCAAGGTGGGAAGACCCGAGTATTCTCGGAATCCCGTGCTCAAGATATTTCGACAAAGGCAAAACTAATCCAGCAAGACCTCCCGGCGTGCCGACACCCTGATAGTAGCCGCGCGCATCTCATCTCAGGCCACGTCCAAATGAGCACTACGTACAGCAACCGATGGCCCCAGAGAACTGGGTGGCACCGCAAGTGGCTCTAGTTTGGACCAACACTCATGAGGAGCACTAGCCCGGGGGTTGTTAATTAAGTCCTCGGGGTAGCTAGTCCCTATGCAAATTTTAGTTGTTAGGCAGATGGAGTACTGATGTTGGGCCTTGCTGGAAAAGCTTTAAGCAGTGCGAATTATCAAGGGGGGGCCATAAACCCCAACCGTCTTAGGAACGCAAAATCAAGGAACATAACACTGGTTTATCGGGTCCTAAGGTGGCATGAGTGGAACAAAACACCAAGCAGAAGGCCAAGCTTTCCACCCATTACCAATATATATGTGCATTAATTTAGATAAGATATATATTGTGTTATCCAAAAGCAATTCCAACATGGAGCAAAATCTTCGAAACTTCACCTGCAACTAACAATGCTATAAGAGGGGCTGAGCGAAAGCGTACTTAGCCAATCAACGGTTTGCTAGGAAGGCGGTTAGAGTGTTTCATGGCAACAATAGGAGGCTGAAAAACAGGAATAGGGATCGAGGCATATCTAAAGAACGAGACATCTAGCATAGGGAAAGATAGAGGTGATATCGGGGAATGGTCATCTTGCCTGTTAAGTCCACGGAGGGATCGTAACCTTGCTCCTCAAACTCGGTCTCGGTAGGAACCTCGAACTCTGAATCGTCACCAGGCTCTAACCAACACAACAATACAAACACCGGAACGACAATCAATCACCATGCATTGCTCAAACACATGATGCAAGATATGATGCATATGAGCATGGGCAGGATATGATGCATCTACATGGAACATGATGAGTACAAATGTGACATGAAAAAATGCAAGAACACAAAACATGTAGGGGACACAATATGCAAGGAGTGCAAGAACAAGCATAGGCACAAAAGTGGATATGTAGATGAACCATCCAAGCACCCAACAAGTTTTAAAAGTGGTTTAGCATGGCAAGGGGTTCAACTAGGAACAACAACATCATGCAAGCATTTTAAATGGGCCGGAAAGAACAAACCACAATTCCCGGAACTCCCATGAACATAAAAACAAATATTGGACAGATCTGTAGCAACCATGTTTTAGAGTTGTTAAACATGCAAAGTAACAGCAGCATCTTAATCTACACATTTTCCACCCCAAAAGCATATAAAGTTTGTCAAAATTGGAGCTACGGTTATTTAGTTATGAATTAAACAAGTTTGGACATGTTTTAAACATAAAAAAATTCAAACAGCATTTTAAATGTTTTAAACATGGCAGCAAGTTGCATAAAAAATAATATACACTAAAAACTAAGCAGTTTTCATATAGAACACATTTGAACATATGCATATATTAAAACACATGAAATATGCAAAAGAAAATGCAAAAACTGAATTTAAATCAAAAACAGAAAAGCAAAGGATACTAAACAGACCCGGCCTGGACTAGCCATAGCCACTAACTAGTGGGTCCAGGGGGGATGATGTGGTGGCTGCGTATGTGGAAGTGGGTACGACATGCACAGAGGCTGCCAGGTGGGGCCCAACTGTCAGCGAGGCAGACAAATGCAAAAAGGGGGCCGAAACCACTGGCCTGCGGGGATTCGAACCCAAGTCTGTGAGCTGCAAGCGAGAGGCTCTAGCCACTAGGCTAGGTGCTTGCGACTGATAGGAGAGGGGCTTGGCTCCTCTTGAGCTAGCCCGAGTCGTTGTCTCTACTGCAGGAGCAGAGATGCTGCCGACGACAGCTACGACGACGTCGGCGAGGAGCGAGGCGAGCCGCGGGCGCGCGTGGGCTACGGTGGCGCGGGGCTTTGCAGGAGCTGGAGGGAAGAGCTGCAGCGCGCGAGCATGCTCTGCTCGAGGATGCGCGCGGATAGGGACCCGGCGTGCTTGCGGCCATGGCAGCAAAGCACGACAAGGTGGCGGCTGGCGCTGGCTAAACGGCGACGCGGGTGCGCGGGGACTGCAGCACTACGGCAGCGCATGCTCGCGAACGAAGCAACGACAAAAGCAGGGCGGCATCGCCAAAATTCAGACAGGCATGGCGCTACTCTGAAGATTTCATAAAACGCGGGAGCACCGAGAGCGCGATGGTGGCATGGATCTAGCTACGCCTCAAGTGACCGAAACGCGGCTGGAAGAGGAAGGAAGGGAGGTGGGTATACCTGCTTACCCTAAGACACGAATAGATTGCCGGAGATGAGCCGGAGACGTCGCGGTCGAGCTCTGAACCACGTCGCTTGATGTCGACCGAGGAAGAAGAAGCAGAGGTGGGGCGTTGCAAGGCTCCTGGGCGTTCCTTCGGCGACGCAGAGGCGCGGACGACCACGTCCACATGGGGAAGTAGAAGGAGGCAGCTGGAGATGACCGGAGGGACGACACGCGCCGGCGTGCTCCCGCTTGCGCTCGGGGCACGCGGCAAGAGATCGAGGGCAGGGAGATCCCCTCTTGTGCGGCAGTGGAGATGGAGAAAGGAGGGAGGAGGAGGAACCCTAGGGCACGGCTCATGTTTAAAAGGGGCGGGAGAGCTGGCCTCAACGTCCGTGAACTCATGGCGCGACGGCAAGGGCGTTCTGCCTCTGAAACGCGGGAGACGGAGGAGGATGGAGCAGGTGGCCATGAGGCCTGGGACGCTGGCAGGAGGGCCCGGCTCGAGGGAGAGAGAGGGGAGCTGCGCTGGCTGCTGGGCCAAGGGGAGAAGGCCAAGGCCCAAGCGGGCTGGCTGGCTGCTGGGCTGCTGCTGCTATTCTTCCTTTTTCATTTCTTCAGGCAGAAAAGGAAATCAGAAAAGCACATAGGGCTAGGGGAGGAGATAAAAATATCTCCATGATCCTGGAATTATAGTCTATTTTATAAAAATGGGTTGGACATTTTTAGAGGTAGAAAAAAAAACAAGTATGAATTACCCTCAAACTTGAGATATTTTTGAACCAAACCAAATGATCTTTAAACAGAGTGAAATTTGGCAGGGGTGTTTAAGACAAGGTGAAAGAAAAGTTGGGGGAAGATGAACATTAAAGGAAGAGGGTAGATGCCACTTGCAAAACTAAAAGAAAGGGAAAAGAAAGGAGGGGAAGTGCGCAAGTTGGAAGGGTTTAAGTTTTGGGCATGCTTGCATCAAACCACCACCACATGAGCAAGGAAGCTCACTTGACATAAGAGGAAGAGAAAAATATAAATGAAAAATATGAAATGCCATATGATGACCATGATGCAATGATGATGATGAAGTAATGCATGAATGCATAAAGAAAAGAAAATATGACAATGCAAAGACAAGGCATAAATGAAAAGGACCCCTAAGGAAAAGACAAGGATCAAATGGTAAATGTTTATATTGACATATAAGGAAGTATTACATTTGGGGTGTTACAAACTCTCCTCCACTACGAAAAGATCTCGTCCCGAGATCTAGGACTGAAAGAAAGTGGGATACTCGGAATGGAGATGATCCTCTCATTCCCATGTAGCTTCTCGGTCGGTATGGTGTGACCACTTCACTTTCAATAATTTGATGGACTTTTTGTAGGTCTTGCGCTCAGCTTCTTCAAGAATAGCAACGGGGTGCTCACGATAAGACAAGTCTTGCTGAAGATCAATCTCTTCGAAAGGAATGGTGCGTTCGGGCGTCTTGAAGCACTTGCGGAGTTGTGACACGTGAAACACATCGTGCACATTTGCAAAGTTAGAGGGAAGCTTGAGTTGGTAGGCTAGATCGCCTCTCTTGCCAAGTATCTTGAAAGGGCCCACGTATCTTGGATCAAGCTTGCCCTTGATACCGAACCTCTGAGTGCCCTTCATGGGAGAAACATGGAGATAGACATGATCACCAATGTCGAAAGCCAAGTCACCATGCTTGGCGTCATAGTAGCTCTTTTGACGCGATTGCGCGGCCTTGAGATTCTCACGTATAACTTTGCACATTTCTTCGGCCTCAGAGATCAAATCATTTCCAAGGAGTTGACGTTCACCAGTCTTGGACCAGTTGAGAGGGGTACGACACTTTCTTCTATAGAGAATTTCAAACGGAGCTTTCCCTGCACTTGCTTGGAAGCTGTTGTTGTACGAGAATTCGGCAAATGGAAGGCAATCTTCCCATTTCATACTGAAGGAGATTACACAAGCTCTGAGCATATCTTCGAGAATTTGGTTCACTCTCTCGACTTGACCACTAGTCTGAGGGTGAAAAGTTGTGCTGAAGCGAATCTTGGTACCATAGCTGACTGAAAGGAATCCCAGAACTTGGAAGTGAACAAGCTTCCATGATCTGAGGAGATTACTTGAGGGATGCCATGCAAAGAGACAATTCTGGAGGTGTACAGCTCTGCAAGTTGAGCTACGTTGATGGATTCTTTGACTGGAAGAAAATGATCCACTTTAGTGAGCTTGTCAATCACCACAAAGATAGCATATTTTCCTCGCTTGGACTTGGGAAAACCGGTGACGAAATCCATCTCGATGATGATTGAATTTCCACTCGGGAATTGGTAGAGGTTGAAGGAGTCCGGCTGGATGTTGATGCTCTGCCTTCACTCTTCTGCAGACATCACACTCGTTCAGGAATTGAGCAATTTCTCTTTTCATGCGAGTCCACCAATAGGATTGCTTGAGGTCATGGTACATCTTGGAGCTTCTTGGATGTATCGAGAGGAGTGATTCATGTGCTTCGTTCATTATGAGCTTTCTGAGATCACCTTTGGGAACCACAATTCTGTCCTCAAAGAACAAAGTGTCTCGGTCATCAATGCGATAGCACTTGTACTTGGGAGTACCCTTAGCAATACAATGTTTCACCTTCTGCACCATAGCATCACTGAGTTGGGCCTCACGGATTTGACCTTCCAAGGTAGGAGCAACTTGAAGATTGGCAAGAAATCCTTGCGGAACAACTTGGAGGTCGAGCTTCCTGAATGATTCACAAAGTTCAGGTTGGAACGGTTTGAGGAGGAGACTGTTGCAATAAGCCTTTCTGCTCAAGGCATCTGCAATGACATTGGCCTTGCCAGGAGTATACTCAATGCTTGGATCATACTCTTGAATCATTTCAACCCAACGAGTCCGGTAGAGGTTAAGGTTTGGCTGGGTGAAGATGTAGTTCAGGCTCTTGTGATCAGTGAAGATGTCCACTTTTCTGCCCAACAGAACGTGTCTCCGCGTGATTAAGGCATGAACAACTGCTGCTAGCTCAAGATCATGTGTGGGGTAATTATTCTCATTTGGTTTAAGCTGACGCGAACTGTATGCAACGATCTTCTTGTCTTGCATGAGAACACCGCCAAGACCTTGCAATGAAGCATCACAAAAGACTTCATAAGGCTTGGACTCATCCGGAGGAGTAAGAACCGGAGCAGAAATGAGCTTCGCTTTGAGTGTCTTGAATGCCACATCACAATCAGGAGTCCATGAGTACTTGACATTCTTCTGCAATAGGTTGGAAAGAGGCTTGGCAATCTTGGAGAAGTTCTCAATGAACCTTCTGCAATAGCTTGCGAGACCGAGGAAACTTCGGAGTTGTTTGACATTATGAGGAGGTTCCCAGTTGACAATAGCTTAAACCTTCTCGGGGTTAACAGAAATGCCCTCGGCAAAGATAATATGGCCAAGATAGAGGACTCTATCAAGCCAGAATTCACATTTGGAGAACTTTGCATAGAACCGGTGCTCACGGAGCCTGTCAAGGACCAAACGGAGGTGCTTGGCATGGTCTTCTTTATTCTTGGAGAATACCAAGATATCATCAAGGTAGACGAGAACGAATTCACTGGTGTAAGGGTTGAATATGAAGTGCATCATCCGAGAGAAAGTGGGTGGAGCATTTGCAAGCCCGAAAGACATGACCATGTATTCATAGGAGCCATAACTCATTATGAATGCGGTCTTGGGAATATCCTCTTCATGGATATGAATCTGATGGTAGCCCATCCGGAGATCAAGTTTCGAGAAAACCTTGGCTCCTTTGAGCTGCTCTAACAATCCATTGATATTGGGGAGCGGGTACTTATTCTTTATTGTCTTCTTGTTCAATGGCCGGTAATCAACGCACAATCGTTCCGTACCATCCTTCTTCTTGACAAAAAGAACACCACAGCCCCAAGGAGAAGTACTTGGTCTGATTAGACCCATTCATTCTTGCTCATCGAGTTGTTTCTTCAGCTCCTTCAACTATTTAGGAGAAAGCTTGTACGGACGCCGATAGGTTGGCTCGGTACCAGGTTCAAGTTCAATGACGAATTCAACTAGACGGTTGGGAGGCATGCCTGGAAGCTCTTCATGGAATACATCCTCATACTCACAAACCACCGGAATCTAAGAAATGGCATTAATCTCGCCCTTGTCATTGAGAGAGAATAGCCTGATTGTGTTATCTCGAGCTGCGAATATAATCACGTCTTCGGAAGGATGAATTAGATTGACCTCCTTGTTTGCACAATCAATAAGAGCATCATGCTTAGAAAGCCAATCCATCCCAAGAATAAGATCAATGTCCGAGTTACCGAGAACAACTAGGGAAACCAGAAAACTGTAATCACCCATATGAATGGATATGTCCGGAGCAACTGAGTTGGAAGTCATTTGTAAGCCTGGAGAAATAATATTTAGAGGCATAGGTATGCTCTTCGTAGCCAAGTCATGCTTAGCAACAAATGGTCTTCAAATGAAAGAAAGTGATGCACCCGAATTAAATAAGACTTTTGCAGGAATTGAGTTAACTAGAAGATTACCAATTATCACATCAGAAGAATCATCTTCTTGAGCTGCATTCATCAGGTTCACTCTTGCATGCTTGGGATTGTGCTTGACAATAGCATTGCTGACAGGTGGAGGAGGCGGAAGGCGCCTTTGGTTGGGACACTTGTTTGCATAGTGACCTTTCTGACCACACTTGTTGCAAGTAACTTCTGAAAGTGGCCGATGATAAGGACCGCTTGGTCTTGGAGCTTGGAACTGAGACTTGGACTGGTTGCTTGGGTTCGGTGGGTGGTAGAATCCACAGCCACCTGAGTGTTTGTTGTTGCTTGGAGGACGGAGCACTGGAGGAGGCGGTAGCCAGAACTTCTGCTGCTTGGCAACCACTTGAGAGGAAGAGGAGGAGTGAACAACATCTCTTATCCTCTTCTTGGAAGCTTCACACTTGAGCTGAGATGCCTCTTGCTTGAGAGCCATGTTGTAGAATTGATCAAATTCATCTGGCTCAAACAAAGTGAGTGCAAGTTGGAGTTCATCTTTCAGACCACCTCGAAACTGGTAGATTTTGCTCTTGGCATCGGGGATGTCTTGCTTCGCATAATGGGCAAGATTCTGGAACTTGACATTGTATTGATAGACGGACATGGTGCCTTGCTTCATGTTGTGGAATTGCTCACGCATGCCTTCAATGACATCGGTAGGAATGTGATGAGAACGGAAATCGCGGCAGAAGTCAGTCCACGAGATCTCACGACCACTTTTGGAGTCTTTGTACTATTGACACCAATCTGCAGCTTGGTCTTTGAGTTGGAAAGCGGCAAACTTGACATAATCCTCAGGTCCGACGTTACTGCACTCGAAATGCTTCTTGATGTCTTTGATCCAATCTTCAGCATCTAGCGGGTCCACATAGTAATCGAAAGACTTGGGCTGATTTGCCAGGAATTGGTTCAGAGTCGCAAAGTGAGGTTGATTGAACAGATTTCCTTGGCCTTGGTTCCCTTGATTGCCTTGATTTTCTTGATTGGCTTGGAAATTCTGCATCATTTGCATGAGCATCTGAGTGTTGTGATTGGTTGCCTGCATAATCGCTCTCCATGCCTCAGACGAAGGAGGAGGGGAAGGAGGACGCTCTTCTTCACCCTCTGGGTTCTGGTTGGGAACTTTCTTAGGTGCCATCCTGAAGATGATGACAACCATTAGCCATTAACGCAATAACAGAAAAGCTGAATCAATGGCTAGATATTTGCAACATATAGCCTTCACAGTGAACATCCGAACAAAATTGAACAAATGAATTCCAAAGCTTAATGGTACAACAACTTGCCGAGTAGCCACTCGGAGAACAAAATGATAGAATAAAAACAACAAGGTACAGATGGAACAAATACATAATAGAGATTCCGTCCCACATGTTCGTGTTGAATGCCCCATGGCACGTGTTACAAAGGGCCTTGCAATCCCCGGATCAGCATAGCCAAGGATCCTTTAAGATGCAACTCCCAATTGAAACAGCGTCCATGAAACCTCTTCACTAAATGTAGAACCCCAAACCTCATACCATGCACCCGTTGGAAGATCACCTACGAGCTACTTGAAACCCACCTATTAATTCTCGAAGCTTTCCGGTTATGCAATCTGGTGTTGGGGATACAGGGGAAGCACCGTGCACTCAACTCTAAACCTACATCCAGCTGTATACATCCGTCAACACATAACCAGTCATCTTCGGAAACTGTTTACCTCGGACCTTCGAAACGCATCCGCTATACTAGCTATGGCAATACTCCCGAACTATCTCCCCAGTACTGGGTGACGTCGGGGTTATCTCACCACCAGACATGCATCGAAGAGTTTTCGATGTCGGCCGCCTCTGGTATTCTAGAACCGCTCCGATACATTTGTGACGACAACACCTCGGAGCTCAACTCCCCGGGACACTGCCGCAACCCCTAAATGGTAGGAGGCACCGAGAACAATGTTCTTGTCACAAAGATATCGGGACAATCCAAACAATACCCGCGTCATCCTAAAAAAAATTGGTGAAATTTTGAGAATAGTGAAGGTAAAACAACGTCAGGAGTCCTCACCAGAGCGATGAAGGGGATGAGGAGTAAAAGAAATCCTACTCATATATATATATATATATATATATATATATACATATATATATATATATATATATATATATATATATATATATATATATATATATATATATATATATATATATATATATATATATATATATATATATATATATATATATATGACTCGAAACATTTTGTGTGTGTGCCTAGACTCAACCGTCAGCGGTTCGATCAATCAGGGGGGCTCCTAAGTTGGAGAAGGCTCTGATACCAACTTGTAATGCCCAGGATGCGACTATGTCTCCTACGTGTCGAGGCACGACTTGGAGATATAAGCGCATTCTGGAATGATCTCAAGCATGGTATCTTTGCACATCTCATGTAAAAGTTCAGGGATGAAAGTGTAAAAGATAGTTGGCTTACACTCGCCACATCACACAATGAATACAATAACATACAATCATCCAAATAACACAGGGTCCGGCTACGGACAAAAACCAAACGAGAAAGATACCATAAACACAAGCCCGGATCCTCCTAGTAGGAACCACTAGTGATCGTCGGGATACGATACATAGTAACGACCACGCTCCTCATCGAACTCCCAGTGAAGTTTTGATCCATCTCCAGCATCGTTCTCGGCGGTACCTGCATCTGGTGTGTGTTGTAATCTGTGAGCCACCAGGACTCAGCAATTCCATACCCAAGTATCGAAACTAGCAAAGCCTTTAGGTGTGGAGAGGCATAAAGTGTTTGCAGCAAGCACTAAGCAACTAGCTTACGAGTTCAGAGCGAGATGAGAATATGTGCCAACGGTCACCAAGTTGATCAAGAAATGATCCTATCTACTCACTTTCATGCATAACCCCACCGTGTTCACTTCCCGAAGCCTTCGGAAAGAGACCATCACGGTTACTCACACAGGTAGTGTATTCTTTGGATATGGTGTCAAGTTATCTACAACCGGATATTAACAAATTCCCATCTGCCACATAACCGCGGGCACGGCTTTCGAAAGTTCAAAATCCTGCAGGGTGTCCCAACTTAGCCCATCACAAGCTCACGATCTGCGGAGTCGCAACTCCAAGGTGGGAAGACCCGAGTATTCTCGGAATCCCGTGCTCAAGATATTTCGAAAAAGGTAAAACTAATCTAGCAAGACCTCCCGGCGTGCCGACACCCTGATAGTAGCCGCGCGCATCTCATCTCAGGCCACGTCCAAATGAGCACTACATACAACAACCGATGGCCCCAGAGAACTGGGTGGCACCGCAAGTGGCTCTAGTTTGGACCAACACTCATGAGGAGCACTTGCCCGGGGGTTGTTAATTAAGTCCTCGGGGTAGCTAGTCCCTATGCAAATTTTAGTTGTTAGGCAAATGGAGTACTGATGTTGGGCCTTGCTGGAAAAGCATTAAGCAGTGCGAATTATCAAGGGGGGGCCATAAACCCCAACTGTGTTAGGAACGCAAAATCAAGGAACATAACACCGGTTTATCGGGTCCTAAGGTGGCATGAGTGGAACAAAACACCAAGCAGAAGGCCAAGCTTTCCACCCATTACCAATATATATGTGCATTAATTTAAATAAGATATATATTGTGTTATCCAAAAGCAAGTCCAACATGGAGCAAAATCTTCGAAACTTCACCTGCAACTAACAATGCTATAAGAGGGGCTGAGTAAAAGCGTACTTAGCCAATCAAGGGTTTGCTAGGAAGGCGGTTAGAGTGTTTCATGGCAACAATAGAAGGCTGACAAACAAGAATAGGCATCGAGGCATATCTAAAGAGCGAGACATCTAGCATAGGCAAAGATAGAGGTGATATCGAAGAATGGTCATCTTGCATGTTAAGTCCACGGAGGGATCGTAACCTTGCTCCTCAAACTCAGTCTCGACAGGAACCTCGAACTCCGAACCGTCACCGGGCTCTAACCAACACAACAATACAAACACCGGAACGACAATCAATCACCATGCAATGCTCAAACACATGATGCAAGATATGATGGATATGAGCATGGGCAGGATATGATGCATCTACATGGAACATGATGAGTGCACATGTGACATGACAAAATGCAAGAACACAAAACATGTAGGGGACACAACATGCAAGGAGTGCAAGAACAAGCATAGTCACAAAAGTGGATATGTAGATGAACTATCCAAGCACCCAACAAGTTTTACAAGTTGTTTAGCATGGCAAGGGGTGCAATTAGGAACAACAACATCATGCAAGCATTTTAAATGGGCCGGAAAGAACAAACCACAATTCCGGGAACTCCCATGAACATAAAAACAAATATTGGACAGATCTGTAGCAACCATGTTTTAGAGTTGTTAAACATGCAAAGTAACAGCACCATCTTAATCTACACATTTTTTCACCCCAAAAGCATATAAAGTTTGTCAAAATTGGAGCTATGGTTATTTAGTTATGAATTAAACAAGTTTGGACATGTTTTAAACACAAATAAATTCAAACAATATTTTAAATGTTTTAAACATGGCAGCCAGTTGCATATAAAATAATCTACACTAAAAACTAAGCAGTTTTCATATAGAACACATTTTGAACATATGCATATATTAAAATATACGAAATATGCAAAAGAAAATGCAAAAACTGAATTTAAATCAAAAACAAAAAAGCAAAGGATACTAAACAGACCCGGCCTGGACTAGCCATAGCCGCTGACTAGTGGGTCCGGGGGGATGATGTGGCGGCTGCGTGTGTGGAAGTGGGTACGACGTGCACAGAGGCTGCTAGGTGGGGCCCAACTGTCAGCGAGGCAGACAAATGCAAAAAGGGGGCCGAAACCACTGACGTGCGGGGATTCGAACCCAGGTCTGCGAGCTGCAAGCGAGAGGCTCTAGCCACATGGCTAGGTGCGTGCGACTGATAGGAGAGGGGCTTGGCTCCTCTTGAGCTAGCCCGAGGCGCTGTCTCTACTGCAGGAGCAGAGATGCTGTCGACGACGGCTACGACGACTCTGGCGAGGAGCGAGGTGAGCCGCGGGCGCGTGCGGGCTGCGGTGACGCGGGGCTTTGCAGGAGCTGGAGGGGAGAGCTACAGCACGCAAGCATGCTCTGCTCGAGGACGCGTGCGGACAGGGACCCGGCGTGCTTGCGGCCATGGCAACAAAGCATGACGAGGTGGCGGCTGGTGCTGGCTAAACGGCGACGCGGGTGCGTGGGACTGCAGCACTACGGCAGCGCATGCTCGTGAATGGAGCAACGGCATAAGTGGGGCGGCGTCGCCAAAATTCAAACAGGCACGACGCTACTCTGAAGATTTCAGAAAACGCGGGAGATGGGTATACCCACAAGCGCGACGGTGGCATGGATCTAGCTACGCCTCTAGTGACCGTAACGCGGCTGGAAGAGGAAGGAAGGGAGGTGGGTATACCTGCTTACCCTAAGACACGAATAGATCGTCGGAGATGAGCCAAAGACGTCGCGGTCGAGCTCTGAACCACGTCGCTTGATGTCGACCGAGGAAGAAGAAGCAGAGGCGGGGTGTTGCAAGGCTCCTGGGCGTTCCTTCGGCGACGCAGAGGTGCGGACGACGACGCGCACATCGGGGAAGTAGAAGGAGGCAGCTGGAGATGACCGGAGGGATGGCACGCGCTGGCGTGCTCCCGCTTGCGCTCGGGGCACGTGGAAGGAGATCGAGGGCAGGGGAGATCCTCTCTTGTGCGGCGTTGGAGATGGAGAAAGGAGGGAGGAGGAGGAACCCTAGGGCATGGCTCGGGTTTAAAAGGGGCGGACGAGCTGGCCTCGACGTCCGTGAACTCACGGCGCGACGGCGAGGGCGTTCTGCCTCTGAAACGTGGGAGACGGAGGAGGACGGAGCAGGTGGCCATGAGGCCTGGGACGCTGGCAGGCGGGCCCGGCTCGAGGGAGAGAGAGGGGAGCTGCGCTGGCTGCTAGGCCGAGGGGAGAAGGCCAAGGCCCAGGCGGGCTGGCTAGCTGTTGCTGCTCCTGCTGCTGGGCTGCTCTGCTGCTGGGCTCCTGCTGCTATTCTTCCTTTTCATTTCTTCACGCAGAAAAGAAAAACAGAAAAGCACAAAGGGCTAGGGGAGGAGATAAAATGAGATAAAAATATCTCCATGATCCTGGAATTATAGTCTATTTTATAAAAATGGGTTGGACATTTTTAGAGGTAGAAAAATAAAACAAGTATGAATTACCCTCAAACTTGAGATATTTTTGAACCAAACCAAATCATCTTTAAACAAAGTGAAATTTGGTAGGGGTGTTTAAGACAAGGTGAAAGAAAAGTTTGGGGAAGATGAACATTAAAGGAAAGGGTAGATGCCACTCGCAAAATTAAAAGAAAGGGAAAACAAAGGAGGGGAAGTGTGCAAGTTGGAAGGGTTTAAGTTTTGGGCATGCTTGCATCAAACCACCACCACATGAGAAAGGAAGCTCACTTGACATAAGAGGAAGAGAAAAATATAAATGAAAAATATGAAATTCCATATGATGACCATGATGCAATGATGATGATGAAGTAATGCATGAATGCATAAAGAAAAGAAAATATGACAATGCAAAGACAAGGCATAAATGAAAAGAACCCCCAAGGAAAAGAGAAGGATCAAATGGCAAATGTTTATATTGCCATATAAGGAAGTATTGCATATGGGGTGTTACAGGTTGGTAGGAGTTAACCATCGCGCGATCCCGACCTCCACACAAAGGATGACAATTAGTGATATACCTCATGCTTCAAATTTTCACACAACGGTTACCATACGTGCATGCTACGGGACTTGCAAACCTCAACACAAGTATTTCTCAAATTCACAACTAATCTACTAGCATGACTCTAATATCACCATCCTCATATCTCAAAACAATCATCAAGTATCAAACTTCTCATAATATTCAATGCACTTTATATGAAAGTTTTTATTATACCCATCTTGGATGCCTATCATATTAGGACTAATTTTATAACCAAAGCAAATTACCATGTTTTTCTAAAGGACTCTCAAAATAATATAAGTGAAGCATGAGATATTAATAATTTCTATAAAATAAAACCACCGCCGTGCTCTAAAAGGATATAAGTGAAGCACTACAGTAGAACTATCTAACTCAAAAGATATAAGTGAAGCACATAGAGTATTCTAATAAATTGTGATTCATGTGTGTATCTCCCAAAATGTGTGTACAGCAAAGATGATTGTGGTAAACTAAAAAGCAAAGACTCAAATCATACAAGACACTCCAAGCAAAACACATATCATGTGGTGAATAAAAATATAGTCTCAAGTAAAGTTACCGACAGACGAAGACAAAAGAGGGGGTGCCTTCCCGGGGCATCCCCAAGCTTAGGCTTTTTGTTGTCCTTGAATTTTACCTTGGGTGCCTTGTGCATCCCCAAGCTTAGGCTCTTTCCACTCTTTATTCCATAGTCCATCAAATCCTTACCCAAAAACTTGAAAACTTCACAACACAAAACTTAACAGAAAATCTCGTGAGCTCCATTAGTATAAGAAAACAAACCACCACTTTAAGGTACTATATTGAACTCATTCTTTATTTATATTGGTATTAAAACTACTGTATTCCAACTTCTATATGGTTCATACCCCCCGATACGAGCCATAGATTCATCAAAATAAGCAAACAACACACGAAAAACAGAATTTATCAAAAACATAACAGTCTGTAGCAATCTGTAACTTTCGAATACTTCTATAAATTTAAAAGTTCTGAAATAAATTGGTGGACATGAGGAATTTGTCTATTAAACATCTGCAGAAAGAATCAACTTAAAATCACTCTCCAGTAAAAAATGGCAGCCAATCTCGTGAGCGCAAAAGTTTCTGCTTTTTACAGCAAGATCGCAAAGACTTCACCCAAGTCTTCCCAAAGGTTATACTTGGCACAAACACTAATTAAAACACAAAATCATATCTAACCAGAGGCTAGATGAATTATTTATTACTAAACAGAAGCAAAAAGCAAAGAACAAAAATAAAATTGGGTTGCCTCCCAACAAGCTCTTTCTTTATAGCCATTAAGATCGGCTTGAGATTTCAATGATGCTCATATGAAAGATAAGAATTGAAGCACAAAGAGAGCATGATAAAACACGTGGAAAACACATATAAGTCTAACATACTTCCTATGCATAGGCATTTTATAGGAAAACAAATCATGACAAGCAATATTTAGTATATGCAAGGAAGAAAAAGAAAACAAGATCAATCTCAACATAGCGAGAGGTAATTTAGTAACATGAAGATTTCTACAACCATATTTTCCTCTCTCATAATAATTGCATGTAGGATCATAAGAAAATTCAATAATATAGCTATCACAAAACATATTCTCAACACGATCCACATGCATACGAAGTTGACACTCTTCCAAAATAGTGGGATCAACATTAACTAAAATCATGACCTCTCCAAACCCACGTTTATCAAAAATTTCATAAGATTGAACATTCTCCAAATATGTGGGATCTAAAGTTGACAATCTTACAAACCCACTTTCAATGTTATTGCAAACATTATTATCAATCTTACATTCATCATGGGGATTAAATAAAATTTTAAGATCATAAGAAGAACCACCCCAATCATGATTATTGCAACAAGTAGTGGACATGGCAAAATTAGCATCCCCAAGCTTAGGGTTTTGCATATCATTAACACAATTTACATTAATAGGATTTATAATAACACCATTGCAATCATGCTTTTCATTAAAGGAACTATCGTGAATCGCTTCATAAATTTCTTCTTTCAACACTTCATCACAAATTTCAGATTCACGAATTTCAAGAAAAACCTCATAAAGATAATCTAGTGCACTCAACTCACTAGCAATAGGTTCAACATAATTGGATCTTTTAAAAATATTACCAAGTGGATGACGATCCATAGATAGATTTTTAGCAAGCGAAGATGCAAGCAAATAGAAGGCACATGGCAACACGAGCAAACATAAGATCGAAGGAGAAAAGGCAAAGGTTTTTTAAAATTGTTTTAGAAGTGGGGGAGAGGAAAACGAGAGGCAAATGGCAAATAATGTAATGCGAGGGACAAGAGTTTGTGATGGGTACTTGGTATGTCTTGACTTGTGCGTAGATCTCCCCGGCAACGGCACCAGAAATCCTTCTTGCTACCTCTTGAGCATGCATTGGTTTTCCCTTAAAGAGGAAAGGGTGATGCAGCAAAGTAGCGTAAGTATTTCCCTCAGTTTTTGAGAACCAAGGTATCGATCCAGTAGGAGACTACGCTCAAATCACGCGTACCTGCACAAATAAATAAGAACCTTGCAACCAACGAGATAAAGGGGTTGTCAATCCCTTCTCGGCACTTGCAAAAGTGAGATCTGATAGAGATAATAAGATAAATATTTTTGGTATTTTTGTTGTACAGATTGAAAAGTAAAGGTTGCAAAATAAAAGAACAGTAAAGATAATTGGTAGATGGAAGATAGACCCGGGGGCCATGGGTCTCCATAGTTTTCTCTAGTGGCTTCTCTCATGATAGCGATATTCTATGGTGGGTAAACAAATTACTGTCGAGCAATTGATAGAAGAGCGCATAGTTATGAGAATATCTAGGCATGATAATGTATATAGGCATCACGTCCGTGACATGTAGATCGAAACGATTCTGCATCTACTACTATTACTCCACACATCGACCGCTATCCAGCATGCATCTAGAGTATTAAGTTCATAAGAACAGAGTAACGCCTTAAGCAAGATGACATGGTGTAGAGGGATAAACTCATGCAATATGATATAAACCCCATCTTTTTATCCTCGATGGCAACAATACAATACGTGCCTTGCTGCCCCTGCTGTCACTGGGAAAGGACACCGCAAGATTGAACCCAAAGCTAAACACTTATCCCATTGCCAGAAAGATCAATCTAGTAGGCTAAACCATACTGATAATTCAAAGATACTTGCAAAGATATTTAAATCATGCATATAAGAATTCAGAGAAGAACCAAATATTCTTCATAGATAATCTTGATCATAAACCCACAATTCATCGAATCTCGATAAACACACTGCAAAAAGTATTACATCAAATAGATCTCCAAGAACATCGAGGAGAACTTTGTATTGAGATCCAAAGAGAGAGAAGAAGCCATCTAGCTAATAACTATGGACCCGAAGGTCTGTGGTAAACTACTCACAAATCATCGGAGAGGCTATGGTGTTGATTTAGAAGCCCTCCGTGATCGATTCCCCCTTCGGTGGAGCTCCGGAAAAGGCCCCAAGATGGGATCTAACAGGTACAGAAGGTTGCGGCGGTGAAATTAGGGTTTCGTGGTGCTCTCGGATGTTTTCAGGGTATATGAGTATTTATAGGAGGAAGAGGCACGTCGGTGGAGCTATGAGGGGCCCACGAGGGTGGGGGCGCGCCTACCCCCCTGGGCACGCCCTCCTACCTCGTGGCCGCCTCGTGGCTTCCCAGGCGTGTACTCCAAGTCTTCTGGGTTGCGTTTGTTCCAAAAACGATCCTCGCGAAGGTTTCATTCCGTTTGGACCCCGTTTGATATCCCTTTTCTGCGAAACACTAAAATAGGCAAAAAAACAACCATTTGCACTGGGCCTTGGGTTAGTAGGTTAGTCCCAAAAATAATATAAAAGTGCGTACGAAAGCCCATTAAACATCCAAAATAGATAATATAATAGCATGGAACAATCAAAAACTATAGATACGTTGGAGACGTATCAGGGTGTTTCAACTTGATTAACCAAACTCGTCATGTTGTTCATTGGCATATAAATTTGTGGGCTTGCCAATGCATGAGAGTTAGGATACATATGTTGTAAGTTGCTAAGATCATAAGAATTTGAAGCATTGAGATTATTTTGCATCATCCCTTGCATGTAATTAGATGCAAGATTGATGAAACTAGGGCTAGCCGATACGTTATGCTCATTAAGCGATTTAGCAACAACATATGAATTATTTGCATCTACAAAGAGACATAGGTTATTCATATTCCCTTTGTAGATCACTTATTGATGATGATATCTTCGTAGCAAGAACGGGTTGGAGACCGTTCAAAGCTTTGATTCCCGAGCGGAGTCGCCAAAAAGTGTGTTGACACATGAAGACATCACTATGTACCCTCGATGACGGGGGTGATGCACCACAGCTCACGTCGAAGGAGACCCGTCCGAAAGTGTGGTACTCAAGCAATCCGACGAGTGCTTTTGAGGACCGAAACACCACATGCCTAAGAGGGACTCTATATGGACGCCGAACGGCTATGGGCTGCACTAGGTCGATCTAATCGCCCTTAGGGCCTCGTCAATCGCTGCCTCCTTCACGAAGAATGAACGAGGAACGAGGAATAAGAAGAACAAATCAGAGAGATAAAGGTAAGGTAAAAGTGGTAGATAATTTACCGATCTTGTGTTGTTTAATTGGCCGCACCTCTCATCTACTTATGAGGCGGCTGGACTTCTCGTACAAGAAAGGACTCCTAATCCTGTCCAAATATTTCAAAAATTACCGGAACTCAGATTTAGGTAAGTCTGAGACGGTAGTTCGGTTTTTGAATATCACATGTGATACGTCTCCAACGTATATATAATTTTTTATTGTTCCATGTTGTTATATTATCCTTCTTGGATGTTTTACAATCATTTTCTAGCAATTTTATACCATTTTTTGGGACTAACCTATAGACATAGTGCCTAGTGCTAGTTGTTTTTTTCTTCTTGTTTTTTACTTTGCAGAATATCAATATCAAGCGGAGTCCAAATGCAACAAAACTTTTTGGAATTTTTTGGACCAGAAGACATGTAGAGAGCCAAAGAAGTCCATGAGAGAGGGGCCATGGGGCCCACGAGACACCAGGGCATGCCCCAGCCTCATAGCGCGCCCTGGTGGTTAGTGGGGCCCATGGGGTCCTCTCCACCGCCTCTCATCTCTATAAATACTCAGATATTCTAGAAACCCTAGAGGGGTCGAAGAAAAATGGGTTCAGCCGCCGCAAGTTCCAGAGCCACGAGATCAAATCTAGAGCCCTTTTCCAGCACCCTGCCAGAGAGGAACATGATCACAGAGGGGTTCATCATCTCCAGTGGTGCCTCTTTGATGATGCGTGAGTAGTTTACCACAGACCTACGGGTTCGTAGGCAATAGCTAGATGCCTTCTTCTCTCTTTTTGATCTTCAATACAATGTTCTCTTCGGAGATCTATTTGATGTAACTCTTTTGTGGTGTGTTTGTTGGGATACGATGAATTTTGAGTTTATGATCAGATCTATTTGCATTCATATCCATACATAATTATTATCGCCTCATATTTCTTCTTCGATATTTTAGTTTTGTTTGGCCAACTTGATTGATTTATCTTGCAATGGAAAGAGGTGCTTTGTAATGGGTTTGATCTTGTGGTGATCAATCTCAGTGACAGAAGGAGACATGACACGCATGTATCATTGCTATTAAGGATAAAACGATGGGGTATATTCCTACATGAATAGATCTTGTGTGCATCATGTCATCGTTCTTACGGCATTACTCTATTTCTTTATGGAACTTAATACAGTACATGCATGCTGGATAGCGGTCGATGTGTGGAGTAATAATAGTCGATGGAGGCAAGAATCGGTCTGCTAATCTTGGACGTTATGCCTATTACATGATCACTATCTTGGATATCATCATAACTATTTGCTTTTCCAATCAATCGCCCAACAGTAATTTGTTTACCTACCTATGTTATTTTCTCGAGAGAAGCCACTAGTGAAACCTACGGCCCCCGGGTCTATTTATCATCATATACTTGCAGATCTATATTATTATTCGCATTTCCAATTTATTTGCTTCTTTTATTTCAGATCTTTATTATCAAAAACCTAAAAATACCTTGCTGCATTTTATTTGCGTTTATTTTACTTGCATCTATCAATCTATCTTGTTATCATACTACCTTACCCAAGAGGGATTGACAACCCTTCTACGCGTCAGGTTGCGAGGATTTGTTATTCGTTTGGAGGTGCCGCTTACATAACTTGCTTGGTTCTCCTACTGGATTGATAACGTTGGTTTCATAACTGAGGGAAATACTTACCGCCGCTGTGTTGCATCATCCCCTCCTCTTGTGGGAATTTACTGACGCGGTTCACAAGTAGCAATAGGCCACAAACAGCCTCAAATGAAGATATTTCAAAAAGAAAATTTCACCATCTTGATGAGATGAACAACTTGCATGTGGAACGTTTTTTGATTCGAGGCCATCCTCAATACCCTATGGAGCCATCTTTAACTTACAGTGAGACTTTGTCATGCAATTTTCCTGTCTACCCGAGTTTGTAGCAACCTTGTAGATTGTATACTATCTTAGATGATGACGACTCCAGAAGCAAAGTTGACCATTGCGACGATGCACACAACTTCCGTGTAGAACACTTTTTCATCCGAGGCCATTTAGATAATCTTGTCATCCCATCTTTAGCTTCTGGTCGGATTGGCCATGACAGTTTCCACTTGCCCGACAAGATTTTTGCGGGCAAGGTTTTCACACCGGCAAGCTTTCCACATCGGCAAGATTCTCATTTGTCTGGAAAGCTTTCGAACCGGCAAGGCTTTCCACGCCGACAAGTTCTCACGTCGGCAAGCTTTCCACGCCGGCAAGCTTTCACGCCGGCAAGCTCTCACGCTGGCAAGCTTTATTAAGCCGACAAAGATCGAATAACTCATACCCATCAGACACCACCTATGTGGGTGCCTGGTCCCTCGCGTCATTTTTTCATTCATGATCGGTCCGCAGAGTGTTGCCTCTAACTTCCGCATTCGAACTTGGATTGGGAAGGTTTCTATATAAAAATCGACCGATTCAATGAGACGAAGACAATTCATGTTGATCATTTTATCATATGAGGTCGTCTTCAGGGCGTAATCAGCCAAACAATTATCTGAATATAAAATTTTAGAACTTTAAACACAATTTTGGCTCCTAATATGTGGTCGGATGGTGATGAACCTGTTGGAGATATGCCCTAGAGGCAATAATAAAAGCATTATTATTATATCTCCTTGTTCATGATAATTGTCTGTTATTCATGCTTGAATTGTATTGTACGGAAACAGCGATACATGTGTGAATACACAGACCACAATGAGTCCCTGGTAGGCCTCTAGTTACCAGCTCGTTGATCAACAGATGGTCACGGTTTCCTGACTATGGACATGAGATGTCGGTGATAACGGGATCACATCATTAGGAGAATGATGTGATGGACAAGACCCAAACTTGAGCATAACACGAGATCGTATAGTTCGTAATGCATAAGCTTTTCGGTGTCAAGTATTTATTCCTTAGACCATGAGGTTGTACAACTCCCGGACACCGTAGGAGTGCTTTGGGTGTGCCAACTGTCACAACGTAACTGGGTGGCTATAAAGGTACGCATCGGGTATCTCCGAAAGTGTCTGTTGAGTTGGTACAAACCGAGACTGGGATGTTGTCACTCCGTATGACGGAGAGGTACCTCTGGGCCCACTCGGTAAGACATCATCATAATGAGCTCAATGTGACTAAGTAGTTAGTCACGGGATGATGGATTACGGATCGAGTAAAGAGACTTGCCATAACGAGATTGAACAAGGTATCGGGGATACCGACGATCGAATCTCGGGCAAGTACCGTACCGATGGACAAAGGGAATAACATACGGGATTGAGTGAATCCTTGACACAGTGGTTCATCCGATGAAGATCATCGAGGAACACGTGGGAACCAACATGGGTATCCAGATCCCGCTGTTGGTTATTGACCGGAGAGTGGTCTCGGTCATGTCTACGTGTCTCCCGAACCCGTAGGGTCTACACACTTAAGGTTCGGTAACGCTAGGGTCGTAGAGATAAATGCACGTGGAAACCCGAAAGTTGTTCGGAGTCCCGGATGAGATCCCGGACGTCACGAGGAGTTCCGGAATGGTCCGGAGGTAAAGATTGATATATGGGAAGTCCAGTTTCGGCCAACGGGTGATCTCCGGGGGGTCACCGGGAGCGTCCCGGGACCACCGGAGGGGCCCCGGGGGTCCACCGGGTGGGGCCACCCATCCCGGTGGGGCCCCTAGGCCGCGAGGGGATGTGACCAGCCCTCTGGGCTGGCGCACCACTAAGGGAGGCCCACCTCCCCTGCGCCTAGGGTTAAAACCCTAAGGGGAGGGGGGCCACCACTTGCCTTGGGGGAGGAGGACTCCTCCCTGGCCGCCGCCCCCCCTTGCAGATTGGATCTGCAAGGGGCTGGCGCCCCCCCTGGCCCCCTATATATATGTGGGGGGGAGAGGGCAGCCGCACCTCAGCCCTGGCGCCTCTCCCCCTCCCGTCACACCTCCCAACTCCCACGCAGGGCGCCCGGCGAAGCCCTGCTGCGATCTCCACTGCATCCGTCATCACGCCGTCGTGCTGCCGGATCTCTGACGACTTCTCCTCCCCCCTTGCTGGATCAAGAAGGAGGTGACGTTGCTGCACCGTACGTGTGTTGAACGCGGAGGTGCCGTCCGTTCGGCGCTAGATCATCGGTGACGAAGAACGTGAAGAGTACGACTACTTCATCCTTGCTTCGTTGAAAGCTTCCGCACGCGATCTACATAAACGGTATGTAGATGCACTCTTAGTTACTCATTGCTAGATGTCTCCATAGTTGGATCTTGGTGAAGACGTAGAATTTTTTTGATTTATGCTACGTTCCCCAACAGAACCAAACATCAAAGGTGCTCAATTTGATGATACAAAACTTTTTCAGTTTGCTTTTCATTTAGGCCCATCTTAATTGCATTTCGTACCATGCCAAAATCGGGTGTCAACAGTTTCAAACCATAGTTGTTGCTCACATTTTGCATTTATGATGCATTTATGGTTATGTGTGTGTTTTGCCTATGTATTGTGTGCCTAGCATTGTTGGGGGTAGAGGTCTTGTGCACGGGTTACTGGTTTTATTAGCGTTAGGGTTAAGGCTATGGATTTATTTTGACCATGTTAGCTTGTTGTTTGAATGCAATGCATACAAGTCCTTGATTCAAACTATGCATATTGTAGATAGTTCATACATACGAAATAGCCGACCCATGGATGACTTGATTTTTTCATTGTTTTTAGATGGGTAGACTTATTAATGTGCATTACTTGGATAGTGCGGCATTTTTAATGGGAATGTTGATGAAGGGGAGGAGCCTATTATTTTTTACACAAGCCCAAGATAGTGAAAGTGAGAGGCATATGTCATTGGATTAACCCAAGTGATGAGGTGAAGCTTGTTGGGAGGTACGATTTTGGAGCGGGGGTAAAGTCCCGATTAAAGAGTATGCCCATCACCTCTTATTTGCATTGGAATTTGTACAAGGATAAAGTTGAGGGATCACAAGACAAGTCACTTGAAATATTTGCCACAAAGTTTGAAGATCCTCGCCTACAACTCGACTTGAACCGGAATGTGTCATCCCCAATACATGATGGTAGTGTCGAGGTGTACATCCACAGTTCTTCTAGCCAACCGCCGAGTAGACAACCAAATGAAGAGGAGATCCCGCTAGACCCATTGTAGTTCGAGGTGATCCTATTGCTCATGTGGTTGATGATGCTATTGCTCATGTTGATGAAGATGTTATTGCTAGTTTTGATGATCAATCTATTACTCAAGATGATGCTTATGTGGAAGAAGAATAGATTCATCACCATCCCACTACTGACTTGGATGTCATTGTGTACCAACAAGAGATGGACCATAACCTACCTTATAGCCGTATGTGTGGGTATGACTCGGATGATGAGGGTCCAGAGGAAGATTTGGACGAGGATGGATTCATGGAGCAAGAAAATTCAGTCTTCAAGAAGGTGAATGGCAAGGAAAGAGGGCCCTCATTGTTTTGTGATCTTAGTCTTGCTGACAAATCCGTTGTTGATGGTGGCATGAGATTGGGGTTGGTTGAACCGTCACCTTGCCTAAAGGTTGGTGATCCAAGGCCCACATATGAGGACGATAATTCTCATTTTAAGAAATGCATAAAGTTTGGGTGCTTGCAAGATTTCAAGATTTGGTTGAGTGACTACGCCATTAGGAACCATAGGTCATATGTTGTTGGTCATTCCGATCAAAATGTGCGCTACACCATCAAATGTGACAAAGAAGGCTGCCCATGGAAGGTCTTTGGAAGAGAAATTCATGAAACCGGGCAATGGGAGTTGAAGAGTTGTGTGGCCACTCACATGTGCATACCACCGGACTAAGCCGACCAAAGCAAGGGACACCGCAACTCACCTCTGAGTTCCTAGGATATAAATTGTTGAATGAGATATCCCATGATCCAACCGTGAAGGTGAAGTTACTCAGGAGTTCGGTCTTCGAACGATTTGGGTATGAGGTCAAGTATGGGAAGGTATGGATGGCTAAGGCAAACGCTATTAGGATGTTGCGTGGTGATTATGCGACCGCATACAATATTCTACCTAGGATGTTGGGAGAAATTGCTCATCGAAACCCGGACATGCACCCATAGGGTCGAGTCAATTGACTGAGTGTTTCACCAAGCTTTCTAGAGCTTTGGGCAATGCATCGAGGCATTTAGGCATTGTCACCCGTCTTTTCTATTGATGCAAAATTCTTGCCCGGCAAATATAAGGGAACATTGATGGTGGCAATGGCCCACTCGTCCAATGACAATGTGTTGCCGGTGGCATTTGCCTTGGTGCCTTCCGAGCACGATGACAATTGTGAGTGGTTTATGGACCATGTAAGGATGAAGGTGATTGGCAGAGAGACGTGTGCATCATATCGAATAGGCATCATGGGATTCTCAAAGCAATTGATGTTGATATTCACGGCTTTCCAAAGCTCCAACATTGTTGGTGCATGAGGCATTTCGTGGCAAACCTTTACCGGGCATGCAAGAGCAAGGAGTTTTGCAAACACCTTACCCATGTTTGCGTGGCATTCAACACCGACACATTCAAAAAATGCTATGATAAACTCTTCAATGCGTTGGAAAAGAACAAAGGGGAAGAGAATTCTTAACAAGGCATCTTCCGGAGAAGCATAAGTGGTCACGCGCTTATGACGAAGGTGGTTTGAGATACACAGACATGACAAGTAACATGGTAAAATGCTAACAATGTGCTCAAGGGTGCCCGTACATTGCCGGTGACTACCATTGTGAAATATACGTTCTTCAAGCTCAACGAGTATTTCCTAAGGCATTCCCAAATCACCGCCAAGTGGATAGGTTAAAATAAAGACTATCCCTACAAGGCTGACGACCGGTTGAAGTATCAACATTGTAAGTCTTCGCATCAACAAATCATTAGATTTGCTGAAACAGAAATGATCTACCAAGTCGACGAGCCTGGTGGCACAACAAGGGACGACGCGACATACGGTGGTATTTCCTACAAGGTGCACCACAAGAACCAATGGTGTCAGTGCGGGATGCCTCATAAGTATCATTGGCCTCGCTTACATTTGATGATCGTGGCTAGGGCGAGAAACTTGCCCGTATCAGATGGTATCACCGTGCGGTTGCATGAGTTCACATTGGAACAAACAAGGTTGACATGGGTGCCTCAGTTTCGTCCCTTTCTAGATCAATCACAATGGCCCGAGTATGATGAGCCACATATCGTTCCCGATCCCAAACTCATGGTGCCTACCAGGGGAAGAAGAAGAAGGAATAAGTTTAGGAGTGACATCGATGACCTACTTGGATACACCGGAATGAAATAATTTGGTAGTGGCCATTTCATGGAGCCACCGGACATCAACAGTTGTGGACAATGTGACGACCCGGGACACAATGTTAGGAAATGCACAAAAAGGCCAATGATCGATGCCAAGACTCCCACTAGTCAAACGGGTGGCTGGCAAGGAGGTTCCAGTGGCACACGAGGAGGTACGAGTGGTGGCCGTGCAGGATGGACGAGTCTTAGAGGTAGTGTATGAGGAGGCACTATTGGTGGCCGTGGAGGACAAACGAGTCTTAGAGGAGCCGGCGGAGGTGGTCGTGGTTCCGGTGGTACTAGGATGCGAAGGATTGATAGAGGAAGGCCTATTGACGTCTTGCTTAACCCTGATGGTTGAAAGAATGTGAATAGTATTTGTTGTTTTTTTGCTAAATTTGATTATTCTTATTGTTTTATTGCCTATATAAACGTGTATTTACTTTACTAACAACCAATCTTGTCTTCATATGCATGGCTTCATCTGGTTCCATGACGAGGCCCCCGTGCGCTAACCGAGAAGACATGTCGAACAAGTGGGGTGATGCCAAGTTGGACAAGGTGAAGGAAAAAGACATGAAAACTCCATCATGTTGGTGTGGAGATGTTTGCAATGTGAAGGTATCCACCGACCGCAAGAAGTCATGGACGGAAGGAAGAAGATTTTTTGTGTGTCCCAACTATGCACATGATCGTGTGTGTCCTACCAATGCCTATGATTGCTGCTGTTATGTTCGAAGAGTATTTTCAATCTTGCTTGAACTTGAACTCATATTACTAACAACAAACTTGTTTACCTATGTAGTCACCGCCTCCGCTTTGCAAGTACTTCACATGGATAGACCAAGATGTGCCAAAAGATGTCAAAAAGGATCAACATCAAGATTGTCTTAGGAGGCAAAGGTTGTTTGAAGAAGCATTCTGAAGAGCCAAGGATGAAGAACATCGTGAGAAGGAGAAGATGAAGCAGAAGAAGCCTGAGGAGGAGAGGGCTGCAAAGAAAATGTTGCTCGTGAAGATGAGAGGGCAAGAAAGCTTGCAAGGGCTCGCAATTCCTGAACTTATCATGAACTATGTGTTTCATTCGTGAACTTGTCATGAACTATGTATTTCATTCAGGAACTTGTCATGAACTATGAACTATGTATTTAATTTGAGAGATTGTGCACTATGTCGTAGACCTAAATTTTCCATGTCTATGTATTCAATTTGGTGTGATGTTCCTTTTGCTGTGCATGATGTTAATAGTAAGGAAAAACAGAGGACACTCTGTTTTCCACGCCTACTACTACCCAACCTACCGCTAGAGGGTCCGGGTGTAGGGTAAGGGCCATGTAGTGCAACCGTGCCGGCACGGGAAAAAGTATTTTCTTACGGTAGGTGTAGCCATCCTACTGCCATAGGCCCCGATGGTATGGTTACCACCATGAGCTTTGTTGGTAGGGCAGGCGCATGCAGTGTACCCGTTCTCTTATGGGAAAATAGGGTTTTTAAATGGTAGGTGCAGCCACCCTACCGCCATAGGCCTGGCGGGATGTTTAACCAGCCTACCGCCACAGGCCCTGACGGTAGGGAAGGCATCGTGAAGTGAACCCTGATACGGGGAAATAGGTTTTTTAACGGTAGGGTAGGCTACCCTACCATCAGGGTCTATGCATTTTTCTGTCCTCTTGTTTGATTTTGTAAAATGACATATCGTTCGTTACATCAACAAATGACAGATGTTCAAATAAAATAAAACACCTAATAATTCAAATGCCTTAGAGCATTAGTCCAACTACACGAGTTTAAATGACACAAGCATTAGTATAATTACATGAGTTCAAATGACATGATTTCAAACTAGAGAAGCACAAGCATAAATGTTCTACCCCGGAAAAGAGCCCCTGATAAGAGTAATACGTTCGACTTATGCATCATGCTTTGGATTAAGCTTCGGTCGATACTCCGTGGAACCCACCCAATGGAGCATCGAACCCTTTTCCTTGCGGAACCAGGCCCATCGAGCACGTCGGTTTGGATTCTTCGACACTCCTTGTTCGATTGCCCATCCAATGACCTGCCCGAGCCTTGCCAAGTCCACCTTGTGGAATTCAGCAATGCTTACTGGGATGTGATAGCCTGGCTTATTAGGGATGATAGACTACTCATATCAATAAGGAATTCCTTCTTTTCCGGGAGCCCATTCAGATAGAACTCCAAAGTTAAGCGTGCTCAGCTTGGAGTAGTTTCAGGATGGGTGACCGACCGGGAAGTTGCTCCCGGGTGCGCACGAGTGAGGACAAAGTGCGCAGAAAAAACTAGTATTGATATGTGAGGCCAGTCTAGATCCCGCCAGGAGTAACGACCACCGGCGGGTGTGTCCGGGGCGTTACAAGTTGGTATCAGAGCCGACCCTCGCAGTTACACGGATGTTTGCGGACAGTTTGCAGTCATGTTGTGCATGACGTTTGTGACCCGTCGTGGCACACGGCATGGCACATGTGCTGTCCTGGAAGCACAGACGGTTGTGCCAAGAGGGAACGTTCCTGTGGCCCGACGAGGACGTCGGTTCCTCTGAGTGGGGGTGTATGTGATAGCCTGGCTTATTAGGGATGATAGACTACTCATATCAATAAGGAATTCCTTCTTTTCCGGGAGCCCATTCGGATAGAACTCCAAAGTTAAGCGTGCTCAGCTTGGAGTAGTTTCAGGATGGGTGACCGACCGGGAAGTTGCTCCCGGGTGCGCACGAGTGAGGACAAAGTGCGCAGAAAAGACTAGTATTGATATGTGAGGCCAGTCTAGATCCCGCCAGGAGTAACGACCACCGGCGGGTGTGTCCGGGGCGTTACATGGGAACCCTATCTCCATTGCCAAATTGTATCCACAATCATTTTCCTTCTCCCGCAACTCACGAAGTATCTTCACTTTTTCTTTCACGAGCTTCTTAGGGTACTTATAGAACTGATACTTGTTGAAATCTGTCATAGGTCATAGTTGCACTTGCCTCATCACAACTCTTAATCCATTTTTGAAGCTCCCTCATCATACTATGACATCGTTCTCCTTCACACTTCTCATATGCTATCTGCACCGGGGACTTGTTTTCCATGCTACATGATATATAACAAAACAAAACTTAAATCAAATGATATAAGACAAACATAAAACATAGCTTACTTAAAATGACAAAGAACACAACAAAAGTTCAATCAAATGACATAGAACAAACACACAACATAGCTTATATAAAATGACCTAAGACATGAAGTTCTCACGGTTTCAAATGACATAGGTTACATAACATAAGGACGAGTTCAAATGGCATAGGTTACATAACATAAGGAGGAGTTCATATGACATAAGTTACATAACAAAGCAAATGAAAAGGTGTACATGCTGTTATAGTTCAAATGACACTACGACATCATGTAGTTCAACTCCCTTTATCCGTCCATCAACACAATATCTTTGTTGTACGGTCCTGGGTTGCAACAAATGACATCTTTTCTTTCAAGGAACCAAGCCCAACGAGAAGCCTGGCTAGGTATCAGCGATGATCGTTGCCTAACTACCCAGTTAATAATATGGCCAGGGTTTTTCAAGTCCATCCAACGCACTTCATCCCTTGTTCCGCATAATGCAATTTGCCCTACAAGAGCATGTCTATGAAATTTCATGTTCTTCTTGAGCTTACTTATCTTTTTCTCTTTAGCTCCGTACACCTTCTCATTATCGTCGCACTTGGAAACATAGTACTTTGAAAAGTATCTATGAGCCGGATTCAACGCATCGACAGCTTTGACCATTGGCTTCATCTTTTCTTTAATGACTACATGTTCACGCTTTGCTGCCGCCTCGGCAAAAGTCTCGAAGAAGATGATCAGTCCCATCCTACAAGTCGAGGGGTAACTATAGCGATCATCAGAGGCAAAACCTTAAGCCTAGCCCTAACCATTTCTTAACAAAACCACTAACCCTAGCACTAGATCTAGCTACCGCCAACAATAATATGCACACAATACATAATGTAAACACATATATAACACTAAATGCATCATATAAATTTATTTCACCAAAACACAATGATAAACTAGGGTTAGAACAATGTGAGCAATCCAACAAAGATACATGATTCCAACCAACCAAAATGAGGAGAACTGGGAGAGGTACCTTGGGTGATGAAAGTGCGTCGGATCCACCGGTCAAATCTCAAGCAAATGAGAGAGATTTAGTAGGCCCTTGAGTGAGGAAGAGAGGGGGAAGAGGGCTTCAACTCGGGAGAGTGAAGAAGAATGGGGGTGAATGGTTGGATGGGGGGGCACAACCCACAATATTATCCACTACATCATAGGGCCGCGAGGGATCTAGACGGTAGCCTAACACATCCTACATGTCACATGTTACATAGAGACGGCCGCTCGGGCCGGCCGTTACACCTATCGCCTGGCTCCTCGATGCTAGGTTGTGTTAAGATACCGCCTAGGTTGGTGGCAGTAGCAAAAGAGTCAGATCCCGAAATACTTTCGAATGAGGGTCAGACCCGACTAAACTTTGTCAAAAGGGTCAAAACATCAAGCACTAATGGAATTAGCAGATTTGTCGTCTGCCCACTCTTTGTCGTCTACTAACGGACGATAAAGGTAGGCTTTCCATCAGCCACCAGAAAGTGGACGGCAAAGAGGCAGCAGACAGCAAAGAAAGTGGTCGTTTCAATGGTTGTTTCCCCCCGGCCCCACCCTACTAGGTAGGCTCTTTGTCGTCTGCTAGCAGACGGCAAAGAGCTGTGACCTATCAGAAAAGGGTCCGCGCCCGCACCCCACCCCTCTCTCTCTCTCCCGGCCCTCATCACCTGCGCCGCCGCCCATGACCGCCGCTCCGCCCCGCCGCCATGCCGACCCGCCCGCGACGGCGCGCCGCCTCGACGCCCGCCCAGCCCCGGCTCACCGCCCTCGCCGCCCCGGCGGCGCCCCGCCCCCGCTGCCTCGGCGCTCGCCGCCTCCTCCACCACCGCCAAAGCCAAGGTGATTTGTTTTTTGTTTTTTTCTACTATTATGTGTGTTTAGGTTTAGGTGTTATTAATAGGTTTAGGTTAGTGGTGGGATTAGATTAGTGCCAGATTTAGGTTTAGATAATTAGAAGAAGAAGAAAAAAAGAAGAAGAAGTAGAAGAAGAGGAGAAAGGAAAAACGGAAGAGGGTCGTGGGTCGCCGGTCGCCGAGGGGATAGATGGTGGAGCCAGTGGGTTCCGCCGGACCGGACGCCCATGCCGAGAATCCCCCGGTCCAAGTGCTGACTCATCGACCGTGCGTCACCATAACAGAGGGCGCCCGGGGACGAGCGGGTTAGGGGGTTCCTCGACGTCGATGGAACCATAAATAGCAAGTATCGTCGATGCGAGATACATGTGGTCGTCGGTGTCGAACACTACATCCACGTCCCACAAGTGACGCCGGCGTCCGGCGTCCTGCAGCAACAGTTCTCGGGGTCGGTGGTGGTCGAACACCTTTGCGAATATGTCTTGCAGCCTCTGCGATGATGATTAAAAGCCAAGTGTTGAAGCTTGAAACACCTAAACTGACTCAAGTCGGTTTGGTTGTTTGAAGTTTCAAAACGTGCCTTTAATCCTCATCGCAGAGGCTGCTAGACAAATTCGCCAAGTTGTTCGACCATCATCGGCCCCCAGAAGTATCGCTGCACACGAGACGCCGGGCGCCGGCGTCACTTGTGGGATGTGGATCTGGTGTTCCATGCCGAGCGCCACATGTATCTCACATCGATGATACTTTCTATTAAGGGTTCCATCGACGCCAAGGAACCCCCTAACCTGCTCGTCCTGTTGTAAATATTTAGTTAGGTTGACGAAAAAAATAATATTGCTATGTTACTCATCTTTCGATTTAAATGTGCAGTTTTTTCGTCGCTGCGAGGGTCTAGTGTTCGACGAGCTCCGCCCATGCGTCCGTGTGTGTGCACAAATGACATCTCCTCCTCCCCCCTTCATTTGCTCTGTTCCAGTCTTCATACCGACGAAACTTGCTACCTATAGGTGTCTTCAATCATCAGTATGCGTGACCACTATGTGCATCTCGTTCGAAAGGGTTACATCTATAAATATGCATGCATTTGCATATTTATAACTGTGATTCTTTCGAGATGTCCAACGTTATCCATGGACAACCCGAGTATGTGTAGATTGGGTTCGTTTTCCCATATGCTTTGCTCCAGATCCGATGCAGAATTTTGTCAGTGCCTCCCTGTTGTTCTCCATGTACACATCCTCTCTGCTCATTGCCGAGACGTGTATCAGGAGAACAGCGGGGAGGTGCTGCCGAAATTTTGCGTCGAATCCGGAGTAGAGCATGGGAAAATGAACCCAATCTACACATACTTGGGTGGGATTATGACCTATCTTTACCTATTAGCGTCTAGGTTGCATGGACGTAATAAAAGTGACAAACTCTATTAACTCATGAATATATACATGCTGATTTATATATATATTTCTTATCTGTCCAGTAGCTAGGCAAGATGAGTGATCGTGTGTGGTTGTACACCGGTCACACTAGTCAGAAGAACATGACCATTGAATGGTTAACAAAAACCAAGGGGTTTCTGAGAGCCGCATTTGCAAATGGCTAGAGGACAACCCGGTGCCCCTGTGTCGGGTGCGACAATTGGCATAAGAGGACAGAGGATGAAATGGGCAAACACCTACAGAAGAGGGGTTTTACACCAGGTTATATGGTGTGGACATTTCATGGCGAGTCTGCCCAACGTGCCAGAACTGAGGTGATTCGTCGTCGCACCAACAAGCATGGTACCAGGATGGAAGACATGGCGCAAGACTTTGATGATGCTCGGGACTCGGACGATGAGATGGAGGAATCTGCAAAGGCCTTCAATGAAATGTTGGAGTCTTCAAAACATCCTCTCCACGAGCACACTGAGCCCTGTCAGCTGGATGCCATCTCACAAATAATGGCTCTGAAGGCTCAATTCAACTTGGGCAGAGAATGCTACGACGCGATGATGACAGTATTTGGACGTTTTCTACCCAAAGGCCATGTACTACCTGCAAACCTGTACCAGTCAGACAAAATCCTTCGTGCTCTTAAGATTCCCTATGAGAAGATACATGCCTGCGAGAAAGGATGTGCCTTATTTAGGCTTCATTATGCGGACTTGAACTATTCTCCAATTTGCAAGTCATCCAGGTATGTTGTGGTAGACAATGGTATGGGTGAGAAGACGCAGACCAAAATCCCTGTTAATGTTTTTTGGTATATGCCAATCGTACCAAGACTTCAACGCCTTTCCATGGTCGAAGAGATGGCCAGACAAATGACATGGCACAAAATGGGCAAAAGAACCCAACTAGATGCAGATGGGAAGCTGATGATGGTGCACACATCGGACGGTGAAGTGTGGAAGCGCTTCGATGCATTACATGTGGACAAAGCGGTAGATCCGAGGCATCCTAGAGTCGCCATCAGCACGGATGGGTTCAGTGTGTTTGGTCTGACAGCAGCCCAATACAGTTGTTGGCCCGTATTTGTGATTCCACTCAATCTCCCCCCAGACAGATTATGCAAAGAAAGAACATTTTCCTCACGTTGATAATTCCAGGGCCCAACTATCCGAGGAAGAATATGAATGTGTACATGCAGCCGCTGAAGGACGAATTGCAAGAAGCCTAGGATGATGGGTTCAAGACATACGACACCTTTAGCAAACAGAACTTCATAATGCGTGTCTGGTGCATGTACTCGGCGCATGACTTATCGGCGTATGCGCTATTCGTTGGATGGTGTGTGCATGGAAGGTTCCCATGCCCCACATGGGGAGCTCTTCAGTTTCACTAGCTTCAGGCCGGTCGCAAGTTTTCTTGCTTCGACTTGCATAAACAGTTCATGGATCCTCGCCATAAGTTAAGGAAGGACAAGAAGAACTTCATCAAAGGTAGAGTTGTCAAAAACTCTGCACTACCTGCATTGACAGGCCAAGAGACCCTGGATCAGTTAAACGCTCTCGAGCCAGATCTAGAGCATCCAGGGTATTTCAAGGGGTATAATTCGGAACACGCCTGGACTCACAAGACATGCTTGTGGGATGTCTTATTTCAAAGACCTCCTTTGCCCACACAACATCGATGTGATGCACACTGAAAAGAAAATTGCCGAGGCACTTTTTGGTACATTGTTCAGCATAGAGGGGAAGTCAAAGGATAATACTAAGGCTAGAGTCAATCTGGAGGCGCTATGTGATAGACCATTACAAAACATGCAACCATCGAAAGGAAAGCGGAACTGGACAAAGCCAAAGGCATGGTTCAATCTACGAAGGCCAACTATGAGGGAAATTATCTTGTGGGTGAAAATGCATTTGATGTTCCCCGATGGGTATGCATCGAATCTGAAGAGGGGAGCGAGTCTTAAAAAAATGAAGATATTTGGTCTCAAGAGTCATGATTGGCACATATGGATTGAGCGGGTAATGCCGGTGATGTTCCGTGGCTTCATCCCTAAGAATGAATGGCTAGTACTGGCAGAGGTGAGCTATTTCTTCCATGTTCTTAGAAGATATAGAAGAGTTGGCGCCGGAGTTGATCTACAAATTAGAGAAGATCTTTCCATGTGGCTTCTTTAATCTAATGCAGCACTTGATTTTGCATCTCACAACCGAGGCAAGATTGGGGAGGGGCGTGCAAAATCGTTGGTGCTACGCAATTGAGAGCATGCAGAAGATGCTTCAAGCAAAATGTAAAAATAAACATAGAATTGAAGCATCAATGGCCGATGCATTAATTACTGAGGAGGCGGCAAATTTCGAGACAACACATTACGAAGCCAAAAATCGTCATTTGCATAATCCAAAGCCTCGGTACAATGCTGGCGACCCTAAAAAGGGTGGATCCAATCTCAGCCTAATCAAAGGGGACCTCACACCAGCCGGTGCTTCTAATTCCTTAACGTTGGATTTCGAAGAATGGCGGACCATTTCGTTGTATATCTTGAACAACCTAACAGAAGTGTGGCCGAAAATCGAGTAAGTTCTCGGTACATTGTTTCGCAACTTCTAGTTCCTTTGAACTACTCTTATTCCCGGATACATTTGATACAGTCGATACCTCTCCAAATTCTCGTATGGAGCGGTGATCCAAAAGGATTCCGTCGAAGAGTATGAGCTTCTGGCAAAGCAAGAAGGCGACTTTCCCAGTTTCATCTCTTGGTTCAAACAAACGGTAATTTCCATTAGACCATTTCATTTCTTCGTCTAATTTTCGGCTAATGCAACAATCCTTCTTTCCTATTAAACTTGTAGGCTAATTCAGTGTTTATCGACACCGAATTGAGACAAGTCGCTAATGGTTTTGACTATAAGGTCCATTCATTTGACAAATACGACATCAACGGGTATCGCTTTCGTGCATATGGCAAAGAGCAATCTATGGCCGACCGAAAGTCTACAAATTGTTATGTCTCCGCTATACGCGAAGGAGATACCGAGTATTATGGAAGAGCTGAAGCAATTTGTGAACTTAAATTCTATGGTGCAAACCCACCAAACGTCATAGTCTTCAAATGTTATGGGTTCCAGCCGAAGGAAACTAGAAGGACTCATGAACATATAGGGCTAGTGGAAATCAAACAAAGCACCCATTTGGATGTTCCCGATGTCTATATTATGGCTCAACAGGCAACCCAAGTTTTCTATCTACCGTGGGACTGTCAAAGTGATCCAAATCTCAATGGTTGGTATGTCGTTTATGAAGTGACGCCGCGGGTTAGACCACCTCTCCCCAATGAAGAGGATTATGAACCTCACATTAACCCAGACACATATGAAGAAGAATTCTTACAAGAAATACGTCTTTCCAAAAAAACATACCGCTCTACTTCACCCAGGACATTGAAGTAGACAGCGATAGTGAACCCAACTTCACCCATGAGCCGGAACAAGAAGAGCCTGAACTAGAAGAGGTTACTGCTGTGGATGACCTGTCAATGCTTGGCCGATTATGTAAAGGTGGCCTTCCACATGATGATGCATTTATTGATGATGATGATGAGCATGTCATTACTGATAGTGATGATGATGATGCATTTATTGATCCCGGAGCATTTGTTGAACCTGACGATGCAGATTATTATTAGGTATTCATTTTTTTATGTTGTACTTGATTTATATAGTTACTTTGTATGATTGTTTGTTATACATAGTGCCATGGTCTTGATATCCATCCGCGTCGGCCCTCGCCCGCCTTATGATTCAGATGTGGTAAATTCTCTTTTATAACTATTTGTTCCATTTCACATTTATGAAAATTATGGCCATCAAGTTGACATAGAGATATTTTTATCTAGGAGGTATGTGAACCGGAAATTGCAACCGACCCTCTTGTCGAGAAGTTAAATTTAGTTGAAAAAGAAAATGAGTATTTTAAAGAAAAAATTAAAAAAATGAAGAAGAGAAGAAGATATTGGAGTTGTATGTTGCCGATGTCGTCGATGATAGCAAGATGAAGATTGATGCAATGCACTTGAAGCTGGATGCAATGCACTTGAAGATTAAGAAGATTATAAAATATGCCATTGATAATGAGGCTTGGTATCATTATGCCGTTGGATCAATTGTTACCTTAGTTGCGATCTTCATCGCATTTGTTGTGATAAGGGTAAGTTTTCTCTAGTGTTTTGCTTAACAAATGCATACTTAGCTTATTTTCCTCCTAAATGGCATAATAATATTGGTTTAGCTCCAAATTGTCATATAATTAGTTTATTTTCCACCAAAATGACAAAATAACCTGACCTAGCTCTAAAATGACCTACACTTACCATTTTGTCATCCAAAATGTGGCATAACTACCTAGGTTAGCTCAAAATGGCATATACTTAGCTTCTTCAGTTCATTTATGACATACTTAGCATACTTAGGTAAAAAATGGTATGATAACCTTACTAAGCTCCAAAATGACCTATTTACCTAGCTTAGCTCTAAAATGACCTACACTTAGCATTTTTACCTAGCTTAGCTAAACTATGGCATTATTACCCACCTTAGTTAGAAGAAGAAGATAAAGAAGAGGAGAGGAGAAAAATAAAGAGAAGAAAAAAACTTCTTCTTCTTCTTCCTCCTTTTCTTCTTCTTCTTCTAGCTAGTCTTCTTCTTCTTCTAACTTTCTTCTTTTCCAATTTGCAGATTTGCTTTAGATGAGGAAGCTTGCGTTAATGGAGTCTACTCTTCTTCTTGTGCTTCCTTTTTGTTTTGATTTTGTAGGATGAACAATGTTAAACTTGCTACCTATATATGTATGTATGTATGGATGAAACCATTGTATGCTTGTTGTTGGATATGTTGGCTAGCTATATATGTTACATATGGACTTTTGATTTGGTATGTATATGTGTTGGATGATCATATCCATATGGCAGGGATATGATTTGGTATATATATGTGTTTGGTATGCTTGTTGAAAGTATTTTCAAATGTGTGTATATATATATATATGTGTGAAATTCTGTGAAATAGATTGAATTTAAGAAAAACAGAAAATACATGGGCTATACAGGCACTTTGTCGTCTGCTCGCAGACGGCTAAGAGCTTTGCCATCAGCCAGCGGACGGCAAAGCTGCCACATGGCAGCTACCTGTGCAACCTAGGGTGCACTAGGCTGGCCTATATGGCATGCTTTGCCGTAGATGCTTTGCCGCAGACGGCAAAGATCTTGCATCTTTGCCGTCTGCCAGTAGATGACAAAGCACGTCGTCAACCCCTAACGGACCTAACCTGACAGTCCTGCCGTCCATGCTCTTTGTTGTCTGCTGGCTGACAGCAAAGGCCTTTGCATCTTTGCCGTTCGCCAGCAAATGGCAAAGCACCCCTTGCCGTAGCTCGTTCAGTTGGATGGTTTGTCGTCTGCCGTCTGACGGCAAAGGTCTTTGCCGTCCGCCAGGCATGCCTTTGCCGTCAGCCATGGAGGACGGCAAAGATCCTGATTCATGTAGTGAAGGGGCTATTTGGATTGTGACTGTCTTTGCTTAATTTTTGTCACACTTGCCTTACTTGGGTTGTTTAAATTGTGGGGCTATTTGGTTCCGTCACACATTACCACACCTCACTTTAGGCAAGTTTAACCAAGTTAGATGGGTGTTTGGTTCTAGCCACACATAATGCAATTTTTCAATGAGCAGTGAATCCCACATGTCATAGACACAAAAGTGTGACAAGATTCTCTTAGGCAAGCCAAAGTGTGGCTAACAATTTAGGGACTGTTTGGTTCTAGACCTAGCATTGTCGCACTTTGCCACACATTTTTGCCAAGCTTGTATAAAGTTAGTTAATAAAAATGAAAACCACAAGTTCGCAAGCCTAAGGTAATCTTGCCACATTTTTTGTATGTATACCATGTGGGGCCCAAGTGTGGTTGCCTAAGGCGTGGATGGAATCAAACACTCATCTAAGTTGGTTAAACTTGCCTAACCTTAGGTGTGACAATCTTTGATAAAGTTAGACACATACCAAACAACCCCTTAAACAACTCAAGAAAGTCAAGTATGTCAAAAATAATGTGGCAATATAGGGTCAAGATAGTCGCAATCCAAATAGCCCCACATCCACACTCTAGCTTTGTAAGTGCATCTAGTGCCACCCCTAGTTGGTTTTGGAGTATTGACGACAAACCTGGTTGAGGGACTAATGTGTTTGTGATAATTGCAGGATAACACAGGTAGTAGTCCCTCATTGATTTGGTTTACCTACCGGAGATGACCCCTAAAAATGTATGAAGACATTGACGACAATGGTGGTATATGAAGATATTCATATTGAAGACTATGACGAGAGAAGACATTGTGTGAGGATTATGGAGCGCGAAGACTTAGACGTTTCGTTGTTTCCTTTTCTTCTTTGTTGAGTCATAGGAACCACCGTACTGTTAAGTGGGGTCCAAGTGAACAAAGTCAGAGTGACTGAAGTGATGCTCAACCAAATCCTATGTCTTCGAGCGAAGACAATGAGAGCAAATCTTATCCAGAGCTGGATGAGTCAGCTTTACTTGTAGCCCAAGTAAAGTTGCCGCGTGTGTTTGAAATCTGACCGTTAGAACACGTGTCAGTTCCTTAGTGACCCAGGGTCACTTCGGACAAATTAGGTTTGGTTTCCTAGTGGCTATAAATAGCCCACCCCCTACACCATAAATTGGTGGCTGCTCAGAGTTATTACACGGCTTTTGTCGTTTGAGAGCAACCCACCTCCGAAGCATTTGAGAGAGAGAGATCCTTCCGAGGACAAAGCCCAAACACCCAGAGCCAAAGAGTGTTAGGCATCACTGAAGTCTTTCTGTCTGCGTGATCAGAAGACTTGTTACACTTGAGGACTGTGAATCCTCCAGCCGGTTAGGCGTCGCGTTCTGAGCATCCAAGAGTCATTGTGGATCGCCGGTGAATGAAGTCTGTGAAGGTTTGCAAGTCTACCTTGAAGACTTATCAGAGTGATTGGGCGAGGACTAGGTGTCCTTATCTCAAGGAGAATAAGGTGAAGACGCGGTCTTCTGAGTTAAATATCAGCATCCCTAACCAGACGTACAGTTGTCACAGCAATTGGAACTGGTCTAACAAATCACTGTCTTCCCCAAGCTACTGGTTCTATCCCTTCCTTCTCTTTACTTTCTGTTTGTCTTTGTGAAGTCATTGTCTGTTTGCCTTTTCTGTTCGACTTCACTGTGTGACTACTTGTTCTGTTTGGCTTCATTCAATCTTCCATCCTAATCCATATTGCCTAGCTGCTATTAGTCTTCATGCTTTCACTTCATTGAATACTTGACTATGGCTTGTCTAGTGTAGTCTACCTTTCGCTGCATATAAATAGGATCGGTTCTACCGTTTGTCTTCAAAACTTCCATGTTTTGAAGACTTTCATAAAAATCGCCTATTCACCCCCCCTCTAGTCGATATACAACACTTTCAATTGGTATCAGAGCAAGGTACTCCCTTGTTCTGTGTGATTCGGTTTAACCACCTGGAGTTTTAGCTATGTCGATTGTAGGGATAATCAAAGTCTCCGCTGCGTGCCCCGTCTTCGATGGCATTGAATACCCCTACTGGAAGAACAAGATGCGCATGCATCTTGAAGCCATTGATGTGGACCTCTGGTTTGTCGTCAAGAACGGCGTTCCCAAGACCGGTGAAGGTCTCACCCCTGCTGATGTCAAGAAGCACGTTCAACTGGATTCCACTACCAAGAATATCATCTGTGGTCATCTGACCAAAGGACAATATGGTCGTGTGAGTGCTCTAGAAACGTCGAAGCAAGTCTGGGACTGGCTCTCTAAGGTCAACGAAGGCGTCTCAACCCAGAGAGATCAATGGATCAGTGTCCTTCGCAACCTCTTCAATCGCTTTAAGAGACACAACAATGAGAATGTCCAGCACACATTCGATCGCCTCACTAACATCACAAATGAGCTTCAGGCACTTGGCGCCACTGAGATCACCAAGCATGAAATCGTCAAGACACTCCTGAGACCACTTGACAGCTCATTTGACATCCTTGCCCTGATGATTCAAGAACGCCCTGACTTCAAGACTCTTGATCTGTCTGACATACTTGAGAGGCTCAACACACATGAGTTCCAGCTATCTGAGAAACGTGACATCTATGGTCCCAACTATGGCCGAACTCGCGCTTTGAAGGCAAAGGCTGCTTCCTCATCTGAAGAAGAATCTGACTGCAGTTCTGATGATCCTGAAGACATTGGAAAGGAGCTTGATATGCTTGTGAAGAAGTTCTAGAAATTCACTAGGAAGAAAGGCTTCAGAAAGTCTTCCCAATCCAGCTCAAGAAATGATGAAGCTTCTACCCATGACTACAAGAAGAGAACATGTCATAAGTGCAAGAAACCTGGTCACTACATCTTTGAGTGTCCTCAATGGGACAATGAGAAGAAGAAGAAGAGCAAGGAATATGATTCTGATGACAAGAAAAAGAAGAAATCCTCAAAGTTTTCTTCCAAGTCTTCACCGAAGTCTTCATCACACAAGAAGAATTCATCTGGCAAGGCTCGTGCGTTTGTTGGCAAGGAGATGGATTCAGAGGAGCAGTTTGCTTCAGAAGAAGCGGAGGTGGAGTCTGAGGAGGAGTCTGATTCTGGTGTTGCAAGTCTGGCTCTAGCCACAACCTACGTTGCCAAGTCCATCTTCAACACTAAAGACAATGGCCCCGTCACCAACATTGATGATGATGAGAACGACGACTCTGCTCCCACCTATTGCTTCATGGCACGCGGTGCCAAGGTCAAATCACGCGATGCTTACTTTCAAACATCTAGTGAAGATGACTCGATTGTGAATCCAAACCTAGCTACAAAAAACTTGCTAAAATTACCACTGAACAACAGAAAGCTATGGAACATATTCAAAAACTGTTAGACAAAAGCGATGACCTGTTGGACGCGGAAATGACCTGTTCTTAGTCCTTAATTGAAGACATAAAAAATCTTCATGTTAAGTACGAGGAACTTGAAAGTCTTCATGAATCGCTCTCAAAAACTCATGAAAAGCTTTCCCACGATTACCTTCAAAGGAAGCGAGAACTTGAGAAATTGAAAGCGGCTCATGAAGATCTTCAAAAATAAAATGAGTCACTCCGCGCTCAACAGATCAGCTCCGCTCACGAAGGATTTGAACCACCATGTCTAAAATGCATTGAGCGTGAAAACGCTACATCTGTTGCCGAATGTTCTACTGCTGCTACTGTCGCAATATCTTCAACTGCCTATGTGGTAACTAACCCCTCTGCTGAGGATACCACTACTATTGCTGATGAAAATGCTAGGTTGAAGACTTTGCTTGAAACAGGGATGTACAAAAGCCTCAAAGGGCATCAGACTTTATGTGATGTCCTCAAAAAGCAGATTCTGAACCGAAACCCTAGGAAAGAGGGTGTAGGGTTCGAGAGGAAAATGAATGTTGATGGTTCATACTGGAAGCCTGAGCAGTACCCCAAAAACACATGGGTTGCTGCAAAGGAACCTTCAGTGGATCCGTCTACCCTATCTGGCTTCACTTGTGCTAATCCTATTATCATTGATGAATCCTTTGATGCAAACTATAAAGTGTTTAAGAATCAGAATGGTGAAGTGTTTGCCAGGTATATTGGTACTAACTGCAGGAACGGGCCACCTATGAAGAAGATCTGGGTTCCCAAAGGTTGTCTTGAGAAGCTTCCAGTAAATGTCATCATGACACCACCTGGGAAGAAGACAAACCCCAGACCAAAGGCTTCATACGGTCCTAAGGCTTCATACAGACAAAGTACTCACCTGAGTCACCCTAACGCCAATGTTTTGCAGGGAAATTATACTCAGACCCATGAATATGAGCATGTTTCCTCAAACCGCTATATTCACAAAACAAAGAACTTTTCTGCTTATTCTTATGAGTATTATTCTCCTACTGCAAGACTATTTGCTAGGGCTCCAAAGCCAAAATTCTCAGATGCTGCTCTTAGACTCATTGCTTCTAAGCCACCCCTGAAGATGTGGGTGGTTAAGAAAAATAACTTTCTCTTGCAGGGAAAGGTCTACAGCCGAAAATCAAAGGCATCTGATGCTATTGCTAGGGACCTAAAACAACTTGTAGGGCGCAAGATCAAATGCTCAAATGGTCTTACTATGTATTTTGTTCCTGAATCGCTTGCTAATCTTCCTATCAGTCCCAACTTGGATCTAAGCTTTCATAATCCGCTTGTTCGTCAAATGTTTATGCTTCACATACTCTTTGCCAAGCCTATCCCCCTAATTCCACTGTAGGGTATGACACCAAAGACTTCAGAATGGATTATGGACAGCGGATGCACAAATCATATGACTGGAGATTGAAGCCTTCTTATGGACTCAACCTTACGTCCATCTGACAAGAGTCACATCACATTTGTTGATACTGGTAAAAGCAAGGTGTTGGGTCTAGGTAGAGTTGCAATCTCAAATGATCAGCACATGGATAAAGTCATGCTTGTTGAATCCCTTGGTTTCAACTTAATGTCTGTCTCAATGCTTTGTGACTTAAACATGATTGTGATATTTGGAAAATACCGTTGCCTTGTACTAATGGAATCTGACAAGTCTCTAGTCTTTGAAGGATATCAGAAAGGTGATCTGTATATGGTAGATTTCTCAGTAGGACCGCAGATGGCTGTATGTCTTCTAGCAAAAGCTTCGGAGTGCTGGCTCTGGCATCAGAGGCTAGGACATGCCGGCATGAGGAACTTGCACACTCTCGCGAAGAAGAAGCACGTCGTAGGCATCGAGGGCGTCAAGTTCAAGAAAGATCATCTGTGCGGTGCCTGCGAAGTTGGGAAGATGACTAGGGCCAAGCATCCCTCGAAGACAATCATGACGACCTCCCAACCCTTCGAGCTGCTTCACATGGACTTATTTGGCCCTACTCACTACTCCACGTTCACCACTACAGCTTGTCCCTATGGCTTCGTCATTGTTGATGATTATTCAAGATACACATGGGTGCACATAATTCTCTACAAGACTGAAGTGCAGGATGTCTTCAGACGCTTCACCAACCGTGCCATGAACAACTATGGCGTCAAGATCAAACATATCAGAAGTGGCAATGGCACTGAGTTCAAGAATACCGGCCTTGATCTTTATGTGGATACAATGGGAATCACTCATGAGTTCTCAGCTCCATACACACCTCAGCAGAATGGCATCGTGGAGCGCAAGAACAGAACCCTAATTGAGATGGCTCGAACGATGCTCGATGAATACAAGACACCAAGAAAGTTCTGGCCCGAAGCTATTGATACGGCATGCCATATCATCAACCGTGTTTATCTTCACAAGCTTCTGAAGAAAACGTCATATGAACTCCTTACTGGCAAGAAGCCAAATGTCAGTTACTTCAGGGTATTTGGACCTAGGTGCTGGATCAAGGATCCACATCACAAATCAAAATTTGCACCAAAAGCACATGAAGGTTTCATGCTCGGCTACGGAAAGGACTCGCACTCCTACAGAGTCTTCAACCTCTTTCTCTATAAAGTAGTTGAAACTGTGGATGTGCGGTTTGATGAAACGAATGGCTCACAAAGAGAGTTCCTGCCAAATGTGCTGGATGAAGCTCCACCTAGTGAATCTATCAAGCTAATGGGAACAGGTGAAATCATGCCTTCTAAAGCACAGCCTGACGAGGAACTCATCATTTCTGCTCCCAATCAACCTGAAGACAATGATCAGCCTGAAGACAATCCTCCTGACGATGACAATGAACATCAAGAGCAAAATCTTCGTCCAGTTCATCCTCATGTTGCAAATGAAGTACAAGTTGAGAAGATAATTGACAGCATCAATGCACCTGGTCCACTCACTCGTTCAAGAGCAACACAGCTAGCAAATTTTTGTGGGCACTTTGCTTTTGTCTCGATATCTAAACCCAAGAAAGTTGCTGAAGCCTTCATGGAACCTGAATAGATTCAAGCTATGCAAGAAGAGCTTCAACAGTTTGAGCTGAACAACGTATGGGAACTTGTCAAGCGTCCTGACCCCCGCAAGCACAACATAATAGGCACAAAATGGATATATCGCAACAAGCAAGATGAGCATGGTCAAGTTGTCAGAAACAAAGCTCGTCTCGTTGCTCAAGGATACACTCAGATTGAAGGGATTGACTTCGATGAAACATTTGCTCCTGTGGCGAGACTTGAAGCTATTCGCATACTGCTAGCCTATGCAAACCATCACAACATCCTTCTGTATCAAATGGATGTGAAGAGTGCCTTTCTCAATGGCAAGATTGAAGAAGAAGTATATGTTGCACAACCACCTGACTTTGAAGATCCAAAACATCCTGATATGGTATACAAGCTCAACAAGGCACTGTATGGCCTCAAACAAGCCCCTCGTGCTTGGTATGACACACTCAAAGACTTCCCAAAGAGCAACGGCTTCAAACCTGGTTCCCTGGATCCCACACTCTTCACGAAGACATATGATGGTGAACTGTTTGTTTGCCAAATATATGTGGATGACATTATCTTTGGCTGCACTGACAAAAGGTACAGTGATGAGTTCGCTCACATGATGCAAGAGCAATATTAGATGTCCATGATGGGTGAGCTGAAGTTCTTCCTTGGTCTTCAAATTCGTCAGCAAAGCAACGACATCTCCATATCTCAAGAGAAATACCTCAAAGATTGCCTGAAGAAGTTTGGTATGCAAGACTGCAAAGGATACACGATGCCTATGCCAACTAAGAGTCATCTAAGTCCAGACGCCAATGGTAAAGATATCAATCAAAAGGTATACCGCTCCATGATTGGTTCTTTACTTTATTTATGTGCATCTAGGCCAGATATTATGCTTAGTGTTTGCATGTGTGCTCGATTCCAAGCGGCACCAAAGGAATCGCATCACTTAGCTGTGAAGCGAATTCTTCGATATTTGGCTTACACCCCAACACTAGGATTATGGTATCCAAAGGGCTCAGAGTTTGATCTAGTTGGATTCTCAGATGCTGATTATGCTGGTGACAAAGTTGATTGCAAGTCTAGATCAGGCACATGTCACTTTCTGGGACGATCACTTGTCTGTTGGTCTTCAAAGAAGCAGAACTGTGTATCACTCTCCAGTGCTGAATCTGAATACATTGCTGCTGGACCTTGCTGCGCTCAACTTCTTTGGATGAAGCAAACTCTCAAGGACTATGGTGTCCATCTGAAGCATGTGCCACTCTATTGTGACAATGAAAGCGCCATCAAGATTGCCAACAACCCAGTTCAGCACTCGAAGACAAAGCACATTGAAATTCGTCATCACTTTCTCAGAGATCATGTCATGAAGGAAGATATTGATATCATACACGTCAACACTGAAGAGCAGCTGGCAGATATCTTCACAAAGCCCTTGGATGAGAAAAGGTTTTGCAAGTTGCGGTGTGAGCTAAATATCTTGGAATCCTCGAATGTCCTGTAATCAGGCACACATCCTAACACTTATGCATGTTGATGACTTAGATGTGCAACACACGAAGTAAAGTATGTCTTCAATCAATGAAGACTTACATTCTGAGTGTGAATACATTAACGCGAAATTTGACTTCGGAGCGCCACGATAATTGTGCGCCGTGTCTGGGTCTAATACTTCCTATACGATGGGTAACACCACCACCAAATCTTTGCTTGCAGTGTTTCTCTTGGCATTACATTTGCAAAATCTTTGCATTTGATTTATCTTCATATATGTCTTCTATGTTTCAATTTGATCTTACTCAGATATATACATATATAGACTTGTGTTCTGTCCTCTACAGCATTCACTTATAGCTATGTCTTCTTATTTGAATCTTTTGAACTAAGTGAATGTGATCGGACCCTAACCTCTCTATGCTTTCTCACCTCAAACTCTATCTATACAAATCATATGCATTTTGTTGGAACCGTCGAATGTCTTCTCTGTGTCCTTGTCAGCAGAAGATACAGAGACAAACATTAAATATGCTTTTAATGCTCAATCCTTATTGCCTGGAACCCGGAGAAGCCGGAACGACCACCCCGACAGTCCAGGCGTGCGTGGGCACATGGAACAACTCCCCATGTGTTGCACGTCCGCCACGTGTCCCTCAGATGTGAACCGCCAGGGGCACCTGAGTAATTGCGATGTGTCGTCTCCCCTCCTTATAAATGCCCGTCCCATCACGGTCAAAACGCTTCTACCACCTCTCCACCTCGACCAACCCTAGCACCACCGCTAGCTCTCGACGACGCCCGCGACGAAGCGCTTCGCTGCCGCGACCTCGTCGACGTCGTCTTCACGCCGGCCACGGATATCGTCTTCTCCGCCGCCGCCGTAGGTGTCCTCCGTCGCCAAGTTAGGGCACGGAAGATCGAACTGCTCGGCCTCCACTTCGTATCCGTCTAGCAGTTCATCGTGTGGTAAATTAAAACCCTCTTTTTACCGTCTTCTTGATCCGATATAGATTCATCCTTTCTACCAAAAGAAGTTTCTGCCTCCACATATTTGGATCTATCATGTCTGCATCTCATACTTTGCCTAGTATATTCACTTATGCTTCACACGTAGTTAGATTCCTCACTTGTACCTATTTTTGGATTCGTACAAATCTGGAACCAACTCTCAACATATAAGTGAATGTCTTCGCGCTATGAGGTCAATGTGTTCTAAACTAATTTAGCTTCAAAATCTTCTGAGAATGCATATGACCTCTTCCCCTTCCCTCGCATCTCTAATGCTGTCACAGCTACATGTCTGTGGGAGAATCCCTTGGTTATCATAGTCTGCATTCATTTGCAGAATTCTTACAGCATCACATCAACTCTCCCGAAGCCAATTCCTATCTGACCAGCAGACGGGAGCCTTTGATAGTGTTGAAGCCTTTCAGTTTGAACCCAATAGAAACTGAGAAATCTGTTAGGAAGGGTGGCAGACAACACCGTGGAAACACCTCCAAAGATTTGCCTCCTGACCTCCATGAAATGTACAAGACTGATCTAGAGGAGGACTACAATAAGAGAAAAACTCGAATCCAATGGATTCGAAGATATTGGGCAGAACAGTGGTTCAAGTACAGGTTTGTGACCCAGGAGTATGCTGAGAAGAATGCCATCAAGCGACCATGGGGAGACATTTTGTACAAAAATCTTCCACCCAGGTCCCAAGCTGAAGCCATTTCCCAAGGCTTTTATCCTTGCATGGTCCGAGGGCCACAACCAGCAGATGCCGACCAAGCATCATTGCTATGGTGTCGTGACGACAATCTGTTCAAGCGCAACCTCTAGTATGCCAAGAACTCGGCCAAGGAGAACAAGAAAACTTGGGGATTAGACTTCAACCCTGGCCCCTCCGTGCCTCGTGCCGATGGCACACGCGAAGCTGAACCAAATCTGGTTGGGCCCTTCTACAACTTAGAAGGTCTCATCAGTCATATAAGGGTTCAAGGGGCGGATGTGGATCAACCTGCAGACGACGCTGACTCTGATGAAGCGCCTACACCTCCGAAGCCAAAGAAGAAGAAGAAACCTAAGGCTTCAAAGCCTTCCACTCCACCAACAGCTTCAAGAGTGAAGCCTTTGGCCACTGCTCCACCTGCACCAAGTGTGCAGTCTGAAGATCACTCTCGCATCTCCAAGCCGAAGAAGCCAAAGAAGAAGCCCATGCACAACCCCAGTCCTACTCTAACTCCTGATGCTGTTCTGAGGAATGCGAATGAAGCCATTGATCTGTCAAGTGATGAACATCTTGCTGATGACGCTCTTGAGCAACTGATAAAGAGCAAGCAAGATGCAGAAATCTTCAATGACTTGCCTTTCTTTGACGTGGCAGTCATCAATAACTTCATTGATGAATGGTTTGACACCCCCAATCTCAGCTTCGATGATCTGCAACTTCCGATTGGCCTAAGCGTCTCATTCAACGGCGCCATTGCTTCTGACCTAGCTCTTGCTCAGAGAATTGCTGAACTGAAGCAAAAGATTGATTTTGAAAAGGCTCAGTTCAAGAAGCATATGGCCAAGCTCAGCGTCCAAGATATCCAGAACTTCAAAGTCATGATGCATGAGCTCAAGGAAGCCTTTCACAAGAAGCATGAAGAAGCTAAAGGTTCTCGTGAGCGCATTAAGGCCTTGGCTGCCAAGTGTGTTCAAGCTTACAATGAAGCTGAGAAGCGCAAGGCCCTTGGGCGTCCTGGCATCGACCCCAGGACGGCTGCCAAGAAGAAGAAGGCAACTATGGCCCCCGCTGAAGAATCAAGGCAGGAAGAACCTCGCATTTGTCTTTCCTGCCAGCATGACAGGCTTGAAGCCTAAGGTTCCCATAGTTGCTTCAGAGCTTAAGAAGACAAAGGTGGCTGAAGCTGAAGCTCGCAAGCGCAAAACCAAGAACACCACTGATGAAGCTCCACCCACCAAGAAGCGCAAGATCAAGAAGGTCCGGGCTGCTCCCTCGGAGCCCCTTGTCGTCGAGTAAATTCTGTTGCTCGTCATGCGTCTGCACAACAAGAACGTCGCCTGACTGTTCATGAGCCTGCTTCCATAGAGGCTCCTGAAGACATTCCAGCTGCTGACCCCACCGCAGTTGAAGACATTGGTCATCACGACAATGTTGAAGATGATGAAGTCCTTCCTCAGATCGAATACAATGTGGTATCATCGCCTGTTCTCACGAACAGCGAACGCATCAGCATTGGTCGTACATTGACGCCAATTGCTCGGGATGACTCATGGGCTGATCACCCACAAGACACACCAGTTACTCCCCCAACACATGTCACCACTCCAGTGGTTGACGATGAAGACTTTGAGGCCCAACCAACTCCATCTCCACAAGCGTCGCCAGTGTTTCGCAGGCTTCCCAAAGGACCAAGGCCTCAAGTCGATCAATCAAGTGTTCCAGAAGGAGATGAGCACCAATCTGTTCCTGAAGCCTCTCCCACTATGAACCTCCCTGTGTCTGAATCCAAAGCGGCTGAAGATATTCCGCCTGCATCAGCCGATGAAGAAGAAGCAAGAGAAGAAGCACGTGTTGCCACACCCCCTGCCGACCAAGTTGTTCTCGAGGAGAACGTGTCCGACCCTCCAGCTCCTGAAGTGGAGGTTACAAATTCTAAGGCGGCCACCAACACAACCACTGAAGCCAATGACGTTGTCATGGCTGAAGCTAATGTGGCGCCTGAATTCAGTGTGGTGCCTGGAGTGATAGCACCTGAAGCAAATGCTGCACCTGATGCAAATCAGCAGCCTAAAGTCAATGCCACTGCTCCTGTTCCGCCTCCAAGGCCACATACTATCGAGCAAGCATACGACAACGATGACCAGCTCATCTCTGTCAAATGGCCTCTTCTGGTTCCTCCACCTGCTGCTGGTCCGCCTGCTGCTGGTCCTCAATTTGATTACCACGTTGAGCACAGGCCTCAGGTTCATAAGCCAAAGCCAAGACTGCCCAGGTTCCCAGGTACTTCCACCTCGCCAGGATCCTTCAATGCTAATGGTTTCATTGCACACAACACTTTCTTTGATAGCGCCAAGAACCCCTACTCCAAACCAAGGATTTCATCAGATAGGTTCTGGAGCTATCAACAACGCAGCTATTATTCATGAGTTCTCTATGATCAAGGGCGCATCTTCCCACATATGCGTCTTGACACTAAAGCCATTACTGGATTGCCCTGTCTTGAATAAGCCCTTGATTGCTTCCGTGATGCTGGCTTGCTGAACTTTGTGACTGATAAAGCGCATTGCAATGAAGAACTGCTTCTGCAATTCTATGCAACCCTCCACATTCGCGGATATAATGGGGATCCGAAGACATGGGTCCTTGAGTGGATGATAGGAAATGTCCATCATGAAGCCAAAGCCTTTGACCTCATTGAGCTAACTGGCCTACCCACTCCAGGAGAACTATATGAACCTGGTTGTCAACTACACTGCAAAGCTTTAGAGAGTATCTTTCAAAATCCCAAGCCCAACATGAGCCAAATGCTGAGCATGATGAAGCCCTTGCCACTCGATGTTGAGTACCCAAAGGAGTTCTTTGTTGAAGACCTTGAGTATCTGCCACGCACTATCTATCATATCATCAAGCGAACTCTATGGCCTGTCAAAGGGCACTCTTCATCAGCCAAACTTGAAGGCACTATGAAGACATTGGTCTTCTATATCTTCAATGGCATCAACTTCAATGCTCGAGACTTCTTTATCAGGCAGTTGGCTGTATCAGGCTCTAATCTCTTTGGACTCAAGTTCTACGCTCCATGGGTTATGCGCCTCATCAAGCTTCATTCTGCCATCAACTATCAGCCTTCTTCTCGCAATCATCTCATATTCTTGCCAGAGGTTGATATGTCAGTTGAAGCCATATACCAAGAGCCTGCCAAAGAGCATGTTTGTCTTCATAATGCTGAACACCAAAGCTTCACTCAGCCCATTGAAGGAGTTCCAGTAGTCACTCGTGTTTATCCTCTGTCTAGACATACTCGCTTACCTCGCCATGCAGAGACTGAAGCTACTGAGAGCGCCATTGCCCAAAGGCCTCGGAAGCGACCTCGTGTTCTCAATGACCGAGAACTTCTCGTTGCCTTACATCAGACACAAGATAAGCATCACTACTGGCTGAAGCATCAGATGCAAAGCCTCTTGGTGGACGTCAATCGTATTCGCAACCTTGCCACCAAGAATGCCTTTGTTGCTCATGAAACATGTCGGAGGTCATGGGAGAGTTTGACATTACTGAGTGATGAAGCAGATCTTCAAGACGATGGCTTCACTAAAAGATTCAAGTTTGACAACACTCCCCCAAGGAATGTTGTATTGCGTCGAACTCCGTCTCTTGAAGACTCTGACTATTCCTCCTCCGCTGCAACGGTGGATGCCAAAGTGATCGATGATCAAGATGATGCTACCTCACCACCTCCTCCTTCAGTGCGTGTTGACACTGCTCCAACTTCTTCTGCACCGCCAAACACCAACGCCGACCCTGCATCTTCTCCTACTCCAACAGGGAATGAGTAGAGGCTCTGTGTCTTCAAACCTTTTTGGTCCTTACTGACAAAAGGGGGAGAAGCATATGACTTGATAGTCTTCAAGCGGGTTCATATGGGCGGGTGCTTTATATTTTCTGCCTAGTGTTTACAACTCTCGTTTTTGCTATATTTGGTTCTTTGAGTTGTAACACTTGAACTTGATGGCCGTCTGCTACGTTTTCTGGTACTCTGTAATGCGATGATAAATTCCGCATGTGCGACGATAAATTCCGCACTTATTCATTCTGCAGACGTCCATTTCTCATTATGCATATCATTATATTCGAAATATCAATTGTGCATGATGAATTGTCTTCATAAGTTGAAGAGGATCTCCACAAGTACAACTTGCCATGTGCATTTGCATTCAAAAGCAAATTAATTAAATGCACATCTTCAGGGGGAGCCTTTTGCTACTTATGATGACAATACCTTTATCCTTTACAATTTCACATACTTTTATCCCCGTTGAAAACTTCAATCAGTTTGTCATCAATCACCAAAAAGGGGGAGATTGTAAGTGCATCTAGTGCCACCCCTAGTTGGTTTTGGAGTATTGACGACAAACCTGGTTGAGGGACTAATGTGTTTGTGAGAATTGCAGGATAACACAGGTAGTAGTCCCTCATTGATTCGGTTTACCTACCGGAGATGACCCCTAAAAATGTATGAAGACATTGACGACAATGCTGGTATATGAAGATATTCATATTGAAGACTATGACGAGAGAAGACATTGTGTGAAGACTATGGAGCGCGAAGACTTAAACATTTCGTTGTTTCCTTTTCTTATTTGTTGAGTCATAGGAACCACCGTACTGTTAATTGGGGTCCAAGTGAACAAATTCAGAGTGACTAAAGTGATGCTCAACTAAATCCTATGTCTTCGAGCGAAGACAATGAGAGCAAATCCTATCCAGAGCTGGATGAGTCAGCTTTACTTGTAGCCCAAGTAAAGTTGCCGCGTGTGTTTGAAATCTGACCGTTGGAACACGTGTCAGTTCCTTAGTGACCCAGGGTCACTTCGGACAAATCAGGTCGGGTTGCCTAGTGGCTATAAATAGCCCACCCCCTACACCATAAATTGGTGGCTGCTCAGAGTTATTACATGGCTTTTGTCGTTTGAGAGCAACCCACCTCCGATGCATTTGAGAGAGAGAGATCCTTGCGAGGACAAAGCCCAAACACCCAAAGCCAAAGAGTGTTAGGCATCACTGAAGTCTTTCTGTCTGCGTGATCAGAAGACTTATTACACTTGAGGACTGTGAATCCTCCAGCCGGTTAGGCGTCGCGTTCTGAGCATCCAAGAGTCATTATGGATCGCCGGTGAACGAAGTATGTGAAGGTTTGCAAGTCTACCTTGAAGACTTATTAGAGTGATTGGGCGAGGACTAGGTGTCCTTAGCTCAAGGGGAATAAGGTGAAGACGCGGTCTTCTGAGTTAAATCTCAGCCTCCCTAACCAGATGTACAGTTGTCACAGCAACTGGAATTGGTCTAACAAATCACTGTCTTCCCGAAGCTACTGGTTCTATCCCTTCCTTCTCTTTACTTTCTGTCTGTCTTTGTGAAGTCATTGTCTGTTTGCCTTACCTGTTCGACTTCACTGTGTGACTACTTGTTTTGATTGGCTTCATTCAATCTTCCATCCTGATCCATACTGCCTAGCTGCTACTAGTCTTCATGCTTTCACTTCATTGAATACTGGACTATGGCTTGTCTAGTGTAGTCTACCTTTCGCTGCATATAAATAGGATCGATTATATCGTTTGTCTTTGAAACTTCCATGTGTTGAAGACTTTCATAAAAATCGCCTATTCACCCCCCATCTAGTCGATATACAACACTCTCAGGCTTCCCTAAGGGAACCTTGCCACACCTTTTTGTGTCTATAACATGTAGGTTCACTGCTCATTAAAAACATTCTTGCCTTAGATGTAGCTAGAATCAAACACCCATCTAATTTAGTTAAACTAATTAGATTAAACTTGCCTAAGATGAAGTATGACAAAGTGTGGTAAGGTGTGGCTAAGAGTGTGTTTGGTTTATGCCTAAGGATGCCCAACCAAAGCATTGGCTAGCCAAAATATTGATTGAGGTTTTGGTTGCCCATGATTTGATCAACATTGGCAAGAAAAATGAATTAGAGTTGGCTAGAGTTTATTGGCATGCCAAAAAATTGACAACCATTGAAATAAGGACCAATCTTTGGGCCATGATCATTTTTTAGGGTGTCATGCTCAATTTTTTTGAAAAGGAACACTATGATTCCATACATCACACCGGCTCAGCACAGACGCTGGCACGCATAACATTCACCTCGTTCGGAAGTGCTTCCGTCCATAGCTGCCTTTCAGCAGAACCTCTAGCTCCCATCGCAGCCAGCGAGTGGGCTAAATTATTACAACTCCTAGGAGCAAAAGATAAATTACAAATGATGAAATTATGCTCGGCAAAGATTTTATTTTCCCTGAAAAGCACTCCCTCTGGTGCAAGGTCAAATTCATTGCTCTGTATTGCTCTGGTCAGATTTTGACAATCAGATTCCACTTGCACATTCATCATTCCCCAACTTGCAGCAGCATGTAAGGCTTCCATACATGCATTTGCTTCAAATTGTAGAGCTTTGCCGATAAATTGAAGTTTTCCTGCTCCCAAACCCCTCACTTCCACCTGTGAATCGCGGATCACGAAACCCCAGCCTCCAATATAGTTCCGCCCACAGAAAACTCCATCTATGTTAATTTTTAGGCTGTCCCCCATTGATCGCTTCCAAATTTTAGTTCTTCTATCAGTAGGCGGCCCCTTGCGATCCATACACAAGAACAAGGATTCTGACGCCCAGTACCTGATGTTGCCATCTAACTCCTCCGCACGACAAACTCTTTCTCCGGCGTTTGATTTATTGAGTCTGCCCCACCACTGCCACAACAAGCATGTCACTAGGATACGTTGCTTCTCTGGAAGATCAATGATTTGTTGCACCACTTCTTTGGCATCCATACATTCAGATAGATGTATCCGCAGCTCTTCCAGTTGCATGCATCGCCAAACCTTTTTCACTTCCTTACACTCCAGGAATAGGTGAGCACCGTCCTCGTCCAGTCTTCCACAACATACACATAGTGTCTCACAGTCAACACGACGCTTTTTCAAAGTCCACAGAAGTGGCAAACTATTATGCGCAAAGCGCCATAGGAAATTCTGGACCTTTGGTTGGCATGGCAATTCCCAAATCCTTCTCCATGGGAAGGCATCCGTTGATTCTGATGTAGATGGGAGATGTGCGTCCCTATCTTGTACAAACACCTTGGAGGCAGATTTGACCAAAAATTGCCCCTTAGTATCATAGAACCAGGCATGGAAATCACCATATTCCTCATTAATGGGTGTAGCCAGAATTACCTTGGCATCCTCTTGCACAAACATACTTCTTACCAGAGCTTCGTCCCATGTGCCATCTTGAGGTTTGATCAACTCACACACTCTGGTAAGGAGGCATCTCCCCCTCTTGTTATTGGGAACCTCGACCCTTCCCTATTTAGTCAAGGATCTTTGCATATGTTCACTTTAGTTCCGTCTCCAATCATGTATATAAGGCCCCTCTTCAGTAGTTCCACTCCTTTCAATATACTCCGCCAAGTATATGAGATATCGTTGGTCGGTTGTGCATCTAAGATACTTGTAGAGCGAAAGTAGCGGGCTTTCAGTACTCTTGCGCACAAGGAAACAGGCATGGTCAGGATCCTCCACCCCTGCCTAGCCAACATGGTAAGGTTGAAGCCGTAGAGATCCCGAAATCCCAGTCCCCCATCTTTCTTTGGTTTGGTCAGCGTCTCCCAGCTCACCATATGCATAGTGTTCTGTTTATCTTGTTTCACCCACCAGAAATGGCAGATCATCGTCCCCATCTCTTCACACAACGTTTTGGTAAGGTCAAAACATGACATAGCGAATGTTGGTATTGCTTGGGCACAAGCTTTAATTAGCACATCTTTACCCATCTTTGACAGAAGTCTTTCAACCCAGCCATGGATCCTTTGCCAGATTCTCTCCTTCAAGTACACAAACGTTTTTTCCTCGCTTGTCCAATGTAGACAGGTAATCTCAAATACCTCTCTGACTGAGCCTCCGCATTTATCTGTAGCTCATTTAGCACTTCTTGCTTCTGACCTGCACTTGTATTTTTGCTGAACATAACAGAAGGTTATCATAGTTAACAATTTGTCCCGAGCACACCTCATAAAGTTGTAGAATGTTTTGCAGACACCTGGCACTCTCGCTTGAAGCTTTGATCAGTACCAATGAATCATCTGCAAACAAAGTAGAAATATGCATCGCAGTAGCGTTGGGTCCAGCGCTACTGCTAGCGCGCTACAAATAAGTTGTAGAAGTAGCGCTGGTATGGGCAGCGCTACTGGTAAGTATTGTTAACAATAGTGCTTCCTGGACCAGCGCTACTGCTAACTATCTATAGCGCTTGAACAAAGGAAAAGCTGCTGATAACCCGGCGCTGCTATTAGATGCAATCCAGCGCTGCTACTAGTATTCGTGCTTTCATAGATTTACACCCCCTCTATGTATTTGTGATGTATTTATACAGACTCTATACATTAGTTTCATCGGATCATACTAAATATCATCATCATAGCATACAGTACTTTCGTCATACCATCATCATCATTCAACACAAATTTCATCACATTTCGAAAATAACGATACACAAGAGTGATCATGTCATGTCTCGAATAAGTGCAAATGCATGGTTATGGCACACACACACACAAGTTTCATCCTCTCTATCTAAACCATGATGTAGAGGAGAAGAGCGATCGACAAGAGCAAGAGCGCGACTATGTAGTACTTGAGGCACCGGCGGTCTCGTCCCCGCTCATGCCGGAGTGTCCACCTCAAGTAACTACTTTACGCTTCGGCTCTCCTGTCGAACCCTCTGTGGCTAGCACCCGGGTACTTGTACACCTGTGCCTGAGCATCTGGCCAGCTGTCATAGACTCCTGGAACTCTCCCAACGGACACGACGTAGCAGTCCTTCGCCATCTCTGATATATGTACCTGCATCAACAGTTGATCAATTGAACGATAATATGCCACATAATGTACTTAAGAAAACAAAGAGGCATAATTAGCAAAATACAATCAACTTATAGCAAACATAAGTGACGAAGTTCCTCATACCCAAAATAATTAACTAGAGTGATCAGTCCTCCATGTCGACGGTCCAATCTTCGTAGTTAGGGAGGAAGCACCCGAGCTTCGTGAAAGGCTTAAGGTCTAGATGCTGAGCGAGTAGCAGTGCTCGGACATCATCCCGCGTCATTGTTGGCTCATGGTAGAACATCCCTGTTGGTTCGAGGACCTACTTCATCATCACTTGGGCAAGTTCACACTGGACGTGATAAAACTCAGCTCGGATTCGATGATCCGGTGTCTTCCCTATGCTTGTGGCCTAGCTGACAATCTCGGCATCTTTGGTAGTAGGTGACATGCAAAGGCGTTGATTATCCGTTATATACTCGAGGAGGTGATGCATGAGGTAGAATCCATCAGCCTGACTGGTGTGCGGTTGCTGGATGCAGCAGAAGTCGGTCTTATGGCGGAAAACCAGCCCGTTCTTCCTATTCCTTTTCACCTTCATATATCCACCAGACACGTTGAAGGTAAAGAGGGCACTATCGAGAACACTCTTTACGTGCGTGTAAACCTTTTTCTTGATGTTCTTTGATGAGTCCAAGTACATAGTGTAATGCCCAGGATGGAGTTATACCTCCTACGTGTCGAGGCACGACTTAAAGGCATAAGTCCATCCTAGAATGATCTCAAGTTTGGTATCTTTGCACAACTCATGTAAAAGAGGGATTAAATTGCAAAAGGAGATAGTTGGCTTACACTCGTCACTTCACACAATACATTACATAAACAATCATCATACAGAACATCACAGCCCATCTAAGGGTAAGATCCAAAAGCAAGATACCAAAACAACATAAAGCCACAGGTCAGGATCGAATCCTAGTAGAAACCACTACTGAACATCGAAACGTCACAAGCAAATGGCCACAAACTTCAACGAACTCCAAGTGAAGAACTTGAACCAGCTTCTGCATCAAACTCGGCTGAACCTGCATCTGGTGTGGTGAAGTAACTGTGAGCCACAGAGGACTCAGCAATCCCGTTTCCGGGTAACAAGACTATTTAAGCCTTGGATGAGGACAAGGCTGAAGAAAGAACGAGAGGTGAAGGAACAAACAAGAGTCTGCAGCAGCAACTAGCACTAACTTACGTAACAGAGAGCGGGAAGAGAAGAGCATCGGTCGAAAGATGATCACGAAGTGATCCTAACTAAAGCCGGTCAAACATAACCCCACCGTGTTCAACTCCCGAATCCCTATTCGGAAATTGACAGTCACGGAACACACGCGGGTAGTGTATTGAAACATTGTGTCAAGTTATCTACAACCGGAATTAACAAGCTCCCATCTGCCACATAACCGCGGGCACGGCTTTCGAAAAGTTCAAACCCTGCAGGGGTGTTCCAACTTGGCCCATCACAAGCCCACGATCCGCGGAGTCGCAACTCCATAGTTGGGAAGACCCGAGTATTCTCGGAATCCCGTGCTCAAGTTAAACCGAACTAAGGTAAGGCTAATCCAGCAAATCCTCCCGGCGTGTCGACACCCTGATAGTAGCCGCGCGTATCTAGGTCTCAGGACACGACCGGATGGGCGATTCTACAGGACCCAAACCTCGAGTTTCCCCATGGTGGTTCCCGCAGACTCCCCGTTTGGGACCAACACCATCGGCACTGGCCCCCCCTGCTATGTAGAAATAAAGGATCCTCGAGGGAGCGACCCTCTATGCAAATTTAATTAATTAATTAAGTTGTTATTATGAGGCAAATAGTACCAAATGTTGGGACTTGCTGGAAAAGACTTAGCACTTAGCGGTTTATCAAGGGGGTCCCATACACCCCAACGTGTTAGGAACGCATAATCAAGGAACATAACACCGGTTTATACGGTTCCTAACGGCATGAGTGGAACAAAACACCAAGCAAAAGGCTTAGCCTTCCACCCTGCCAGTATATAGATGATTTCATTTAAGCATTTATATAGTGTGATATAACCCAACCAAACTTCAACATGAAGCAAGCATCTTCAATCTTCACCTGCAACTAACAATGCTATAAGAAGGGCTGAGCGAAGCGTACTTAGCCAAGCAACGGTTTGCGTAGGTAGGGTGGTTAAACATGGCAATGGTTACAAGTAGGAGGCTGACAAGAAGACATGGGCATCGAGGCAAAACTATAGATCGTGACTTCTAGCAAGAGGCAAAAATAGTAATGGTATCCGGGTTCGGTCATCTTGCCTGGAATCCACAAGGGAGAAGAACGGATCCAAGAAGAAGACGGAGCAACAGTCGAGCGGATCCTCACAACTCCGGAACGAAACCGAAGCCAACAAGAGAAGCAACCGGAAAGAAAGAAACAACACGGTAAACACACACAAACATAAACATGGCATACGATGCACAAGCAAGCATGATGCATGTCCGGTTTAATTATGCATGGCATGGCAAAGTGCACAAACAAATACTACAAGTTAAGTGGAGATCAATATGCAACGAGTTGCATATTGACGAAACGCCACATAATAATTATTTAGTTGACTCTCGTTATTTACAAGACAAGATTAAATGTTTTTAACATGGCAAGAGGTGAAGCATAGTAAAACTACACTATTAAGACATTTTAAATGAGGCCGGAGAATAACTACAACATGTCCGGAAAATCCCCATGAGCATGTTTAATAATTATAAGCAAACAACAATTCACTCATTATAATGTTGTTAACATGATGCGGATGACATGATTAAGTTTTATGCAAGTTTTATTAAAAGGTTGACTTAAAGGATAAGAAGCATTGCCACCGTGGTGGAAAGAAAAGAGTGCCACGGCAACGATTCCGAAAATGATGCCACGGCAACATATCGGTACCGGTAACTCGGTGAGGGACCGGTGCAAAACAAAAGGTGGAGTGAACGAGTTGAACAAGATGAAAGTGGGTTGATCCCGTAACCGGGTTCCCACGGGTCGGTGACGAGGCAACCGAGGAACATGGCAAAAGGTCGGAACGGACACGAAGCACACACGGGAGACATTTCATACAACCACAACAAGCATGCATCACACGGGTCACGTCTCGGGGTTATACCTTCGAAGCGTTCTCTCTCGAAGCGGTTCGAGAGCGTCGAGGAAGTAGCCGTAGTAGAGGAAGTAGTGGTACACGGGGCGACGGTAGTGGTACACGATCGTAGTGGGAAGTAGTTGTTCCGTTCGTCTTGGCGGTTCCACGACGGCGGTAGTTGTTCACGGTCATCGGTAGTCGTTCGGGGCGTCGTGGTACTCGGGGTTCCCGTTTGCGACGGTAGTGGAAGTAGTGGAACTTGACGCATCCGAAGAGGTACTTGACGAGTCGGTCGCGGTACTTGTCGTTCTCGAGTGCTCCGGGCGTCGAGGTACTTGTACATGTAGTGGTACTTGTCGGGTCATGTAGTGGTACTCGCCGTAGGGGTACTTGGTCGGGTCGCCGGTAGTCGTTCGCGTAGTCGTACATGGAGCTCGTAGATGTCGGGGTACTCGTTCACGGTTCATCAGACAAGACATTACAGCATAGGCACACAAAACAAAACAAAACACAACACCACCAAAACAAAAGCTACAGGAGCTAAACAAACGGGACAGCACGGCGCTGCGGACCTCCTGTCTTGGCACGCCAGGAGCAGCGCGGCGCTGAGGGAACGGAGGGAGGCGCACTGCTGGCTCGGGGCGGCTGGTCGCTGGAGACCGAAGAGGAGGGGACGCGCGGAGGTGACGAGCTGGAGGAGGGAAGGCCGGCGCGTCGGGGCGACCACGGTGGGGAACGGAGGGAGCGGGGCGAGGATGGCCGCGGGGTCGGTCGAGGCTGGAGGCGCCTCGGGGTCGCGTCGGGCTCCGGGCCTTGGCGCTGGAGACGGGGCTTGGGCGCCGAAGATGGAGAAGGGGCGCCTCTTGGCGCTGGGCGCCGGGCTTGGCCATCTCTGCGGGACGCCAGGCGTAGGCAGAGGCGAGGCTCGCCCTGGGAACGGGCGCTGCGGCGGAGGAGGCCCCGGCTCGGGCCCGACGAAGGAAGGGGCCAGCTTGCGGCAGGGACTTGGGGTCGCTGCGCTAGGGGAGAGGGAGAGGGAATCGGGAGGAAAGGGAGAGGGAGAGGCAATCGAGCCAGAGGGGTGGCGGCGGTCAGGGAGTGTCGAGGGGAGAGCGATGGGGAGAGAGGGTGAGGCTCTCGGTCGGGCTAGGGTAAGAACCGGCTGGGGTTCGGTGGGAGCTGATGGTGGGCCAGCTGGCCTGGGCCTTAGAGAGGCCTGGGCTGGCTGGGAGGCTGGAGGGAAGGAAAGAAGGAGGCCCAGAGGCTGGTTGCCTCTGCTTATTTTATTTCTTCGCAGAAATAAATAGAGAGGGATCCAAAATAAAAGAAAAGAGGCCAAAACAGGGGGGAAAAATGATGGAACATTTTGAAAGGCTTTATGGAGTAAAAACCAACCCCTCAAAAATAGTTCCAACCAAAGGGAAGTGCAAACTAAAAATAATAATTAGCTTGCCTGAAGGAGTTAAAAGGAGTCTAGATTTTTAGAGGAGCCTCGAAACAACGGAAAGAAATTATTGGGAAGGTTTAGCAGGAGAAGCTCGAAGTGAAAAAGACATGGGGAATAATGCAAGTGTGTTATGGTGATACCGAAGCATTGGAATATTTATTAATATAGCTCCATAATTATTAGGAGGCTTTTATATGTTATAAAGAGAAGTCACCTTCCCTCGATTTAAATGGACCGAAGGTCCACACGATTTAATTAGGTTGAGATGCAAAAATAAAATATGACATGATGGCATGATGACAAGATGCAATGCAAAAAATAAATAACACAAACAGAACTGAAACACACGGGCAGCCCGGAACATCTGGAATCTTCTGGAACCTTCTGGAATCTTCTGGGATGTCGGTCTCGGGCGTCACAACTCTCCCACACTAACAGAGGATCTCGACCCGAGATCCTAGAGATATCACCGGGTAAAACGGAAGAGGAAGAGGTAAAACAAAGTTGCTTCTTTGACAGACGAGTGAAACCAAGGAACCTTGAGAGGTTGAACAAGTTGAAAGAAGAAAGCAAAGGAGATGAACAAAGTTAAGAGCACTCCGATAGAAAAAGAGGAACAAGTAACACTACGAGAACCTTGAAGGTTGAAAGACATTAAACAAGAGCTCACGGACCAAAAGAATATGAAACTGCAATGGTATGGCCAAGGAATAAGAATGACAGAATTTGGACAGCACTCCGTCTGAAAATGGAAGGAATTAACAAGAACTTGAGGAGATGGAATGATACTTGATGAAAACAACAACACACAACCTCCGGAACAATTAAAAGAATGGCACAAGGGGTAAGAAAGACTCAGACAGCACTCCGGTTAAAAGATAGGAAAAACTAGATAAGATGAGAGAACTAGAATGAAGAATACAACACTCCGGTTAAATGATAAGCAAGGGAAAGAACATGATCTCGATAAAACGAGATGATGGTAAAAGAGATCAATATCACAATGCCTCCGGAATGACAGAATAGAATATAGATCAACGAAAGAATTGAACAGAGAAGAAAATGACAACTTCTCTCAAAATGAATTTGGAAGAGCATCCTTACAAAGAAGGGTTGAACGGAGTTGTTGGGAATTCAACAACGAAAGAATAAGCTCGATGTGGGCTTATGGAAAACATCTCAAAACTAAGAGGTGACAACCAGCCACTAACGAAAACAATTGATTGGATTGAGATCAACAAGGAGACGATAAGCTTATTTCACCGGACTGATAAATGAAGAACTTGGGTCAATTATAAGCACCATAATAGCGATAATCCTTAGGGAAAGCTTTAGGTGAAATATAACCCAAGATAACTCCAATGAATAAATTGAAGGGTAGAAAAGATCTCCTGAACAAGGACAATGATGGGTTTAAATATCTCATTCTTGATAACTCGTGAATCATGAAACATGAAGGAATTGACAAGAATGACATAACACCACCTGAAAAGACAAGGTAGAAAGAATTGCAATTGGAAAAGCATGATGAAGAATGCTTGAGCTCCAACAAGAATCTTGATGAAGACTTCGAGGATGAATTAAAACATGATGAACCACCATGAGAACTCCGGTAATGAAAGCATGAGAAGTGGAAGATGAAAAGAATAAGATTCAAGGCCTGCGATGAATTAGATGGAGCTTCGAAATGATATTATTGAAATAACTTGAAGCTCCGGAAAACAAGAAGAACAACTTAGAATCAAGGATATGATATGATGAACAAGCTCCAGAGAAAAGAATTAAATCACCTTGAAGGAATAAGAATAAGAATTATGTCATGCATCTCCTTCACCAATTTAAATTGATGACAACCAAAGGATTTGGCATACTACTTATTCTCGTTGCAAGGAATTAAAGAGAGATCTAGCACAAACTCGGATAAAACTTGAACGAACCACCGGTAGGATTATGAAAAGAACAAATGAATTAAAACGATAACAACAGAATGGAAAACTTGAAAGAACCACCGTAAGAATAGGGAGACGAACGAAGAGGCATCAATGAAGAATATTTGGAGGACGAAGTTGAAAACTGAGAACGAAGAAATCTTCTGAAATGATGTCCTTCGGAGGATCACAAGGAAAAGAATTCATGAAATGCTCCGGATGGCATAAAAGAGTTCCTCACAATCAAAACGACAATGAGGATGGCATGAAGCTAGAACCACGAATCATCAAGAGAACGGGTCAAGATTTAAGAGAAACACTTCTCCGGTCTTCAAATGTTTAGAATGAAGACGAGAAATGCCATGAAGAATTGTTGAGCACTCCGGAATGAAGAATTAAAAGGTTGAAACAATGATGAAAAAGAATTTGAAAACGATCTTGGAGAAGGCATGTGACTGATGGGAATCATTCTTACGTCACGCTTGAAAAGAATTTGAGTATAACTTCGGAAAAATTAGAAGAGTCAGGTAAGATCCTGGAAAAAGACCTGTGGGTTAGGGCCCACTAAAGAAAACACCGTTAGAAAAAGATTGCACCGGTTGAATTAAAAGGCTTGAGTAAGATAACAATGCTCAAACTAGCTTGAACAGAATAAGAATGGAATTATGAATCTTCAGCACTCCGGGTATGAATAGCAAGAGGAGAATGATTAATTGGTGCACCGGAATAAGAAAGCATTGTGAAAAGAAGAAAAAGGATAAGATCAACACCAAAATCTGAATTACATCCACCGGCAGAATTAGAGAACAAAAGAATGATGAACTTGAAGCTCTTGAGCATCTTCACGATAAATCACCGGATAAGGACATTGAAGGAAAAGAAAGAAGAAACATCACATGAATAAAATGGATATTTCATTAAGAATTCTGGCTCAATAAGAAAAGGGTGGGAGGGCGGGAAAACAAAACAACTTGGGATGAGCAAAATGGACACCGGTTGAAAAGAATTTAATATTACCATCTTGATGATCAAGAAGGACCAGCACTCCCATAGAAATATGAGAACACCGATTAAGAAAGGTATGGAATCAACATTTGTCATCGAAGCAACTCGAATACCAGAATCAAAACAAAAGCAAAGGGTAGATATGCAACAACCTAATCTTCACAATATCATCCGAACAGAGACTTGAACGAATGAATTCTGCAGGTACATCAGCTTGACGAGAAGCCACTTGGAGAACAAAAAGTAAATAAAAAGGAACAAGGATCAGATAGAACAAATACAAGATAGAAGCTTCGTTCGACATCTTCGTGCTGAAAGCTCATGGAACATGTTACAAAAGGGTTTTGTCATCCCCAGATCAGCATAGCCAAGGACCCTTTAAGATGCAACTCCCGATCAGAACAAGTCCATAAAACCACTTCACTCAATGTAGAACCCCAAACTTCATATCGTGCATCCGTTGGAAGAATGCCTAGAACTACTGGATAAACCCACCTATAGATTTCCGAAAGTTTCCAGTTATGCAATCAGGTGTTGGGGATACACGGGAAGCACCGCGCAATCAACTCTAAACCTACATCCAGGTGTATCCATCCTTCAACACATAACCAGTCTTTCTCGGAAACTGTGTACCTCGGACCTTCGAAAAGCATCCACTATAACAAGCTATGGCAATACTCTCGAACTACCTCCCCAGTACTGGGTGATGTCGGGGTTATCTTGCCACTGGCCGTATAGGAGAGATTTTCGATGTCGGCCGTCTTAAGTATTTAGTACTGCCGCGATATGCTTGTGTCAATGATACCCCGAAGCTCAACTCCTCGGTAACAGGAGGCATCGAGAACAATATCCTTGTCACAAGAACATCGAAACAATCCCAGAATACTCGCGGGATCCTAAAAAAAATTTGGTGCAATTTTTGAAAGTAGAAGAGAAAAGAGTAATCGTCAGGAGTCCTCACCAGAGAGAAAGGGGATGAGAAGCAAAGAAATCCTACTCTCCGATATAATATAGGACTCAAAATATTTTCAGTGTGTGCCTAGACTCAACCGTCAACGATTCGATCAATCAGTGGGGGCTTCTAGGTCGGAGAAGGCTCTGAATACCAACTTGTAATGCCCAGGATGGAGTTATACCTCCTACGTGTCGAGGCACGACTTAAAGGCATAAGTCCATCCTAGAATGATCTCAAGTTTGCTATCTTTGCACAACTCATGTAAAAGAGGGATTAAATTGCAAAAGGAGATAGTTGGCTTACACTCGCCACTTCACACAATACATTACATAAACAATCATCATACAGAACATCACAGCCCATCTAAGGGTAAGATCCAAAAGCAAGATACCAAAACAACATAAAGCCACAGGTCAGGATCGAATCCTAGTAGAAACCACTACTGAACATCGAAACGTCACAAGCAAATGGCCACAAACTTCAACGAACTCCAAGTGAAGAACTTGAACCAGCTTCTGCATCAAACTCGGCTGAACCTGCATCTGGTGTGGTGAAGTAACTGTGAGCCACAGAGGACTCAGCAATCCCGTTCCCGGGTAACAAGACTATTTAAGCCTTGGGTGAGGACAAGGCTGAAGAAAGAACGAGAGGTGAAGGAACAAACAAGAGTCTGCAGCAGCAACTAGCACTAACTTACGTAACAGAGAGCGGGAAGAGAAGAGCATCGGTCGAAAGATGATCACGAAGTGATCCTAACTAAAGCCGGTCAAACATAACCCCACCGTGTTCAACTCCCGAATCCCTATTCGGAAATTGACAGTCACGGAACACACGCGGGTAGTGTATTGAAACATTGTGTCAAGTTATCTACAACCGGAATTAACAAGCTCCCATCTGCCACATAACCGTGGGCACGGCTTTCGAAAAGTTCAAACCCTGCAGGGGTGTTCCAACTTGGCCCATCACAAGCCCACGATCCGTGGAGTCGCAACTCCATAGTTGGGAAGACCCGAGTATTCTCGGAATCCCGTGCTCAAGTTAAACCGAACTATGGTAAGGCTAATCCAGCAAATCCTCCCGGCGTGTCGACACCCTGATAGTAGCCGCGCGTATCTAGGTCTCAGGACACGACCGGATGGGCGATTCTACAGGACCCAAACCTCGAGTTTCCCCGTGGTGGTTCCCGCAGACTCCCCGTTTGGGACCAACACCATCGGCACTGGCCCCCCCTGCTATGTAGAAATAAAGGATCCTCGAGGGAGCGACCCTCTATGCAAATTTAATTAATTAATTAAGTTGTTATTATGAGGCAAATAGTACCAAATGTTGGGACTTGCTGGAAAAGACTTAGCACTTAGCGGTTTATCAAGGGGGTCCCATACACCCCAACCGTGTTAGGAACGCATAATCAAGGAACATAACACCGGTTTATACGGTTCCTAACGGCATGAGTGGAACAAAACACCAAGCAAAAGGCTTAGCCTTCCACCCTGCCAGTATATAGATGATTTCATTTAAGCATTTATATAGTGTGATATAACCCAACCAAACTTCAACATGAAGCAAGCATCTTCAATCTTCACCTGCAACTAACAATGCTATAAGAAGGGCTGAGCGAAGCGTACTTAGCCAAGCAACGGTTTGCGTAGGTAGGGTGGTTAAACATGGCAATGGTTACAAGTAGGAGGCTGACAAGAAGACATGGGCATCGAGGCAAAACTATAGATCGTGACTTCTAGCAAGAGGCAAAAATAGTAATGGTATCCGGGTTCGGTCATCTTGCCTGGAATCCACAAGGGAGAAGAACGGATCCAAGAAGAAGACGGAGCAACAGTCGAGCGGATCCTCACAACTCCGGAACGAAACCGAAGCCAACAAGAGAAGCAACCGGAAAGAAAGAAACAACACGGTAAACACACACAAACATAAAC
>LR738712.1:274590594-274621597 GCA_902687465.1 Secale cereale
CATAAACATGGCATACGATGCACAAGCAAGCATGATGCATGTCCGGTTTAATTATGCATGGCATGGCAAAGTGCACAAACAAATACTACAAGTTAAGTGGAGATCAATATGCAACGAGTTGCATATTGACGAAACGCCACATAATAATTATTTAGTTGACTCTCGTTATTTACAAGACAAGATTAAATGTTTTTAACATGGCAAGAGGTGAAGCATAGTAAAACTACACTATTAAGACATTTTAAATGAGGCCGGAGAATAACTACAACATGTCCGGAAAATCCCCATGAGCATGTTTAATAATTATAAGCAAACAACAATTCACTCATTATAATGTTGTTAACATGATGCGGATGACATGATTAAGTTTTATGCAAGTTTTATTAAAAGGTTGACTTAAAGGATAAGAAGCATTGCCACCGTGGTGGAAAGAAAAGAGTGCCACGGCAACGATTCCGAAATGATGCCACGGCAACATATTGGTACCGGTAACTCGGTGAGGGACCGGTGCAAAACAAAAGGTGGAGTGAACGAGTTGAACAAGATGAAAGTGGGTTGATCCCGTAACCGGGTTCCCACGGGTCGGTGACGAGGCAACCGAGGAACATGGCAAAAGGTCGGAACGGACACGAAGCACACACGGGAGACATTTCATACAACCACAACAAGCATGCATCACACGGGTCACGTCTCGGGGTTATACCTTCGAAGCGTTCTCTCTCGAAGCGTTCGAGAGCGTCGAGGAAGTAGCCGTAGTAGAGGAAGTAGTGGTACACGGGGCGACGGTAGTGGTACACGATCGTAGTGGGAAGTAGTTGTTCCGTTCGTCTTGGCGGTTCCACGACGGCGGTAGTTGTTCACGGTCATCGGTAGTCGTTCGGGGCGTCGTGGTACTCGGGGTTCCCGTTTGCGACGGTAGTGGAAGTAGTGGAACTTGACGCATCCGAAGAGGTACTTGACGAGTCGGTCGCGGTACTTGTCGTTCTCGAGTGCTCCGGGCGTCGAGGTACTTGTACATGTAGTGGTACTTGTCGGGTCATGTAGTGGTACTCGCCGTAGGGGTACTTGGTCGGGTCGCCGGTAGTCGTTCGCGTAGTCGTACATGGAGCTCGTAGATGTCGGGGTACTCGTTCACGGTTCATCTGACAAGACATTACAGCATAGGCACACAAAACAAAACAAAACACAACACCACCAAAACAAAAGCTACAGGAGCTAAACAAACGGGACAGCACGGCGCTGCGGACCTCCTGTCTTGGCACGCCAGGAGCAGCGCGGCGCTGAGGGAACGGAGGGAGGCGCACTGCTGGCTCGGGGCGGCTGGTCGCTGGAGACCGAAGAGGAGGGGACGCGCGGAGGTGACGAGCTGGAGGAGGGAAGGTCGGCGCGTCGGGGCGACCACGGCGGGGAACGGAGGGAGCGGGGCGAGGATGGCCGCGGGGTCGGTCGAGGCTGGAGGCGCCTCGGGGTCGCGTCGGGCTCCGGGCCTTGGCGCTGGAGACGGGGCTTGGGCGCCGAAGATGGAGAAGGGGCGCCTCTTGGCGCTGGGCGCCGGGCTTGGCCATCTCTGCGGGACGCCAGGCGTAGGCAGAGGCGAGGCTCGCCCTGGGAACGGGCGCTGCGGCGGAGGAGGCCCCGGCTCGGGCCCGGCGAAGGAAGGGGCCAGCTTGCGGCAGGGACTTGGGGTCGCTGCGCTAGGGGAGAGGGAGAGGGAATCGGGAGGAAAGGGAGAGGGAGAGGCAATCGAGCCAGAGGGGTGGCGGCGGTCAGGGAGTGTCGAGGGGAGAGCGATGGGGAGAGAGGGTGAGGCTCTCGGTCGGGCTAGGGTAAGAACCGGCTGGGGTTCGGTGGGAGCTGATGGTGGGCCAGCTGGCCTGGGCCTTAGAGAGGCCTGGGCTGGCTGGGAGGCTGGAGGGAAGGAAAGAAGGAGGCCCAGAGGCTGGTTGCCTCTGCTTATTTTATTTCTTCGCAGAAATAAATAGAGAGGGATCCAAAATAAAAGAAAAGAGGCCAAAACAGGGGGAAAAAAAATGATGGAACATTTTGAAAGGCTTTATGGAGTAAAAACCAACCCCTCAAAAATAGTTCCAACCAAAGGGAAGTGCAAACTAAAAAAAATAATTAGCTTGCCTGAAGGAGTTAAAAGGAGTCTAGATTTTTAGAGGAGCCTCGAAACAACGGAAAGAAATTATTGGGAAGGTTTAGCAGGAGAAGCTCGAAGTGAAAAAGACATGGGGAATAATGCAAGTGTGTTATGGTGATACCGAAGCATTGGAATATTTATTAATATAGCTCCATAATTATTAGGAGGCTTTTATATGTTATAAAGAGAAGTCACCTTCCCTCGATTTAAATGGACCGAAGGTCCACACGATTTAATTAGGTTGAGATGCAAAAATAAAATATGACATGATGGCATGATGACAAGATGCAATGCAAAAAATAAATAACACAAACAGAACTGAAACACACGGGCAGCCCGGAACATCTGGAATCTTCTGGAACCTTCTGGAATCTTCTGGGACGTCGGTCTCGGGCGTCACACATAGCATGGGAGTATTCCGAGTACAAAACGATGAGCAGGGCGCCACCCCCGCTGCGCAAATTAAGTACACCTCAAATTAGCCTCCATGCTTGCAAAGAAATGATTAACACTTACGAAAGGATATGCGTGGATGACTTACGTGGGATGATAAGGCAAGAGAATCGCTTCCTTGTCCTTATTAGCGATCATGGATTTGTCGAGGTACTTGCTCGCATATCCACGGTGCTCTTTGCAAACTGCCAAGAAACTCTTGTGCATAACTGGAAATCCAGCTTGGTCATGTGGAACATGTCAAAGATGTAGTCAAATCGCAGGATGAACTGATTCACAGGCCAGGTGTCGACATAAAACTTCCCACCCGGCACCTGAGCCGCGTAAAGCGGGTATCCTGGTTTTTCCGTGATCAGAAGGCTTTTCTCTCTGGCCAGCACATCTTCATGGAGTCTCCTTAGATCATTGTTCAGTATGTGATCTAGCGCTTTGATAGGTAGGATCGGCTCGCCGGCGACATGGAAATGATTCTTACCTTCAACGGTTATTATGTCTACCACCCGAGGCTTCAGAGGCGGGTGGCTGCTTGAAGCAGCTCTGGCGCCTTTAGGGCCTTTCCTGTCCGGTCTCCTCCTTTGCTTCTTGGTGGGTGGCGGTAGTGAGCCCAGCATACCTTCCCTAACCACCACCCCAAGTGTTGTCGGGCTAATCATTGGACGGGCCTCGGGGGTTTGCTGAGTAGAGGCGGCATCTGGAGGCGTCTCGTGCGAGGATTTCTTGAAGAGAGACTTTTTGCATTCCGGCTTAGGATGTTCCGGCTCCGGCAAATCAGGCAGCATCAAGTCATCATCTCCATGCTCACAGCCTGAGTCTTCGTCATCCTGAGCCATCAACCTTCCATCATCATAGGCCGTGTGTGGGTCTTCATCATCATACTCCTCCATGTCATCATCAACATTTGCTTCTTCGGCAGCGGGGGCTACATGATCTAGTACTAATGGAGGATCTCCCTCGTGTCATCTGCTATCACCCGCCACAACAGGTGCTGGTAATTTGGTAGGTGGGGTGGTGGTGTTCATACCTTCTTGAGAAGGTGGCGTTGGCATGATACTGGGCGCCTCGAGATGAAGAAGAGACTTGGGCCAAGGCAAGAACCAGTTCTTGCATGCGCCAATCATCTTAGGGGTCTCGTCATCAGCGACTGGTACAGGAGGAGGCAAATCCTCGAAGCCCGCTAAGACACTAGCCACGTTAACCTTGAAGACGCCATCAAGCATCTCTCGGTTGTGGAACATGCGGTCCTTGGGCTTCACGATCGTTGCCTTTCCAACGGCCACCTTCTGTCCCTTGATGTCGTAGAGTAGGGTGCACAGGGTGTCGTCGGCCTACTCAGGAGACATGTCTGCAACGTCAAACATCCGAAAGGAAACTAAAACGGAAGACTATAGACATGCTGCTGAAAAGGGTATGACGTGTAATTACCATGAGGGCGTCGAGCTTAGCCAGCAATGAGGGCCTGCCGAGCATGCAAGAGATGGCCGGGCTGCTATGAACAAGAGCGGGACCTTTTGCGGTTGCTTGAGCACGTGTTGGTGCTCTGGTGTTCACCGAATTGCTGCCGGCAAAGCTAGGAAGGGGAAAGTCCTCCGGTCGTGCATTTGGATTGTTCTTCATGTAATCGATAAGTGCCGGAAGCAAGGTGACCACCGCGTCAGAGACCGCTGCATTGATGGCCCCGAGCAACTCTTCTTTGGTCTTATCGACCGCAATCTTGACCTTCTCGTCGATGCTCTACTGAGTGACGACTGAGCGTCTGTTCTTTCTTTCCTCTGGCTCCTCATGGTAGCACGTCTTCCATGAGGCGCCATCTTCGACGCCGTGCACACGTCCATATGATAGCGGCTTGTCCACCGGGACCTTTTTCAGTATGTTCAGGGCCCGGTTGAATGGGGTGTCCCACTTGGGCCTCGCCGGCGACTGTGACGACTCGTTGCTTTCGGCTGCCTTTTGGTGTGCTCTTTCTGCAAAAGGAACGTGGATGGTTTACTAATGTGACAAAACGTGTAGTCGAATTGATTGGAAGCTAATATGATAATGTGGTAATATAACAATTACCAGAAGTCTCATGAACTCCCTCGTGTTCGGGTTCGTGTAAAAGATCTTTTTGACTTTGTCCCACTTGTATTGGGCCCTGATCCAGTCATGCTCCCACGGGTCGGTGAACTCCGCCAAGGGGTCTGGGATTCCATGACTTTCATGTCGGCGTCCTCCTTGGCCCATACATGCCTCTTCCCCTCGTAACCACGGCTACCGAGGCGGTGGGGAGGCGTGTTCCTGGCCAGGAGCGCCTTCATTTTCTCCGACTTTGCCTTGACACTTTCTTTAGCGCAATTATCCTTGAATTTTGCAAGGTCCGCTTCCGTTATTGACGGATAATCAACATGAATCTTGGACCATGGTTCATTCTTCACAATAGCTTTTTTCACCCGAACTTTCCAGGAGGACAAGTCGTTGGTGAACGTCACCATCGCCTTGTCGTTTATCTTTGTCATGCTAGGATCGTCCCATGGATCTTTATATTGGCCTTCATTCCGGCCGGGGAACATGAACCTATTGTGCAACTTCTTTAGGAGCATGTGCTCCATATGTGGTATCTTCTTCAACAGAATGTCATTGATGTTGGCGGTTTCCCTGAGGATGCATCCTAGTTGATTGCCCCAGCACGAGCGCGCTTCCTCCGGCGCCGTTGGCTCTAACTTCTTGGGGTGCATCTCCGTGACCATAATTTGTCCGATGCCAAGCACGTTTGGTTTTCGTGTCCTCTTCTTCTTCGGTGCTTTACCGACTATGAAAGCATCGTTGCTGGTCTCGGGGTGGTGTCAGTCCCGGTGCCAGTGATATTGCCGGCTTCGGCGTTGGTGTCGGGGTTGGTGGCACTACCGCCACCATGCAACCCCATCTAGTGTTCGTCCAAGTATTCGAAAAAGTGATTTGCTCGCCTCGATGGGGTCTTCGAGGCGAGCAGAACCACCCATGACTTCGGCATCAGTAGACATGTTTCCTATTGATCAATAATTGTAAATAAAGGATATAATGAAGAGGAAAAAGGGGCCTATGTTTGGTCGGAATGTTGATTCATTCCCCTTTCGGCAAATCCCGGGTACTCCATATGTCCTAGTTTCTAGCGCAAGTCATGCCGAAAATCACGGAAATTTTCGGCATGACCTTTGCTTAAAAGTGGACATATGGAGCGCCTAAAATTTGTCGGAATGGAAATGAATCAATATTCCGGCAAAACATAGGCCACTCAAATATTCTTCGACATTCAATCAACATTGCAAAATCATATAACATCAATGACATATATCATATAACATCAATGACATATGAGCATCACAGGAGCACATATATAAAGCAAGTACACATCGTGAAATAACCTCACTAAATATTGCAAAATAGTGGTATTTTTGAAAACCAAAAACCTTCGCAAAATGACCTCACTAAAATGAGCACATATATAAAGCAAGTACACATCTGTTTTTATAGCTAAATGCTAAATGCTTCTGTTTTTATAGCTAAATGCTACTGGTTTTTATTGCTAAATGCCCTAGCTAAATTTGCTAAAAATGCCCTAGCTAAATGCCATAGCTAACTTTTTTGACATATGAACCCTAGAACCCTAGAATTTTTTTGCTAATAAATATTTTATCCTAATAAAAATTCCTAAATTGAACCCTAAAATTGATTCCTAGCGCCTACCTAATTGAAACCTAAATTAAAAACCTAATAAAAATGCTACTGGCAAAGAGAGGGTGAGGTGGGGGTGGTCGGTCAATACCTGAAGGGAGGCAGAAGGGGTGAGGTCGACGGCAGCGGCGCAGACGAGGAGGACGGAGCGGCGGCGGCGGCAAGGTCGAGGGCGGGCCCGCGCGGTGACGGTGAGGTCGAGGGCGGGCCCGTGCGGTGACGGTGAGGTCGAGGATGGCCGGCGTCGATGGCGGGCAAGGGCATCGACGGCGGGCAGGTGCGTCGACGGTGGCCAGCGGCGATAGTACGAGGTGAGAGAGGTGGAGATGGGGGGAGAAATGACTTGGTGAAATTTTGAGCCCGTGCCGTGGGTGGTTAACTCAAAATAGTGGTACCGCTGGTTTGGAATCCAGCGCTATAGCTAGGTTAGCTATAGCGCTGGATCCTAAACCAGCGCTACTGCTAACTCAAAATAGCGATAGCGCTTGATTAGTATCCAGTGCTATAGCTAACCTAGCTATAGCGCTGGAGTCCAAATCAGCGCTGCCGCTATCGTTCTTTTCTTTTTATTATTTTCCTTTTCTAGTTTTTTGTTTTATTTTCTTTTTATTATTTTCCTTTTCTAGTTTTTCTTTTCTTTTCTTTTTATTATTATCCTTTTCTTTTCTGTTTACTTTTGTTTTTCTTTTGTATTGCTTTCTCCCTTTTGTTTTTTTCTCGCGACGATGGCGTCTCCCTCCCACACTGCGCGAACATCACCGGAACCATGCATGTGGTGGTAATTGAATGGGTATACAATTACATCATTTGACCGATAGTTGTTACTATATATATATATATATATATATATATATATATATATATGTAGGTTTCTGATCAGCTGCGTCGACGACGTTTCACATTGAGCTTCTTCCCTTTCTTGTTCGTTGCCGAGTAATTGAGCCCCTCCTTGTGACTTTTCCGGAGCCATGGATTACGATCTTTCTTAGGTAATGTAGTATTTATTCTTCTTTTCACGTATGCTTCATCGTCATCGTCATCTTCCGTCATCGGATTGTCGTATTGGTCGTAGTCTTCCTCGTTGGCTACGCCATCCATTCCGACGATGCTCCTTTTGGATCTCCTCACGACAACACGGCTAGGATTGGTCGGGTCGGTTATGAAGAAGCATTGTGTCATGTGCTTAGCGTGTACCCATGGATCATTTTTGGCGATGACGTTAACGTTCATGGGAGTGCTCTTCGCGTCGGGTATAGACATGGTGGTGAAATATTTGTTTTCTCTTACGACGTCATTGGCGCATCTGACACGGAACATCGTCGCGTCGTGCATTCCAGCATAGTCAAGCTCTCAGATCTCTTCGACCCTTCTGTAGAATCTTTCAGTTGTGCCGTCGGCGTCAGTCACGCATTGAATTGTCACCCCGGAGTTCTGGTAATCACTGTCCATGTCTTTGGCCTCCGTGTAGAACGTGTACCCATTGATATCGTAGGACTGATAGGTCGCGAGCTTGGGTGCTGGGCCATGTGCGAAGGCGTGTATGAGCAATTTGTCCGAACTGCCCTCTTCGGGGGGATTTTCAAGAACTTGCTCTTTGAACCAACACAAGAAAGTGGCGTTGTGCTCTACAGTAACTTCGTCGTCTGTCTTGAGCATCCCCTTATCACGGTACTTCTTTGCGATGCTTTCTTTGTGTTGTGCCACATAATCATCTACCACATCTAGGTGTTGTACCACTACTAAGTTAGCCCTGTCAAAGTCGTTCCATCGATCCGAGTAGTCCACGTGCAATTCCCTCTGGCCGTTGTTGTGACCATCTCCTTCGAGCTTCCCATCATGTTTCTTGACGGGCAAACCAACAACAAGGTCTCCAATACCTATATAATTCTCGCAAAAGGAGACGCACTCATGTGTCAGATACCCCTGGACGATGCTCCCTTCGGGATGGGACATGTTACGAAAGAATCCTTTGATGACCCTATTCATCCTCTCGAATGGCATCATGTTGTGAACGAATATCAGCCTGAGGTCGATGATGTCGTCCACGATGTGGACACACAGATGCACCATGACGTCAAAGAACGCGGGCGGGAAGTACAACTCAAGCTCACATAGTATGACAACGACCTGTGCCTGTAGTCTTCGGAGCTGCTTCACACTTATGGACTTTTGAGATATAACGTCAAAGAAGTTGCAGAGACCAGTAAGTGTCTCATGGACATGCTTATCCATTATCCTTCTAATGGCAACCGGGAGTATCTGCGTCATCATCACATGACAGTCATGAGACTTCATCCCGCAGAACCTTTTCTTCTTGGGGTCTAGAAATATGCTTATCTTCCCATAGTAACCGGAACTGACTTTGATTCCCATAGGGCACTTGATGAATTGATCGATCTCCTTCGCACTTAAGGTGAAGCAAGAAGGGGGCAATAATTCTCCTCCTTCTTGTTGACTTTTCTGCCCCTTTCCCCTCCTCTGTCTCCGTCTTCGTCTCCTCCATCGACTTTTTACGATGGATCTCTTTCCTGATCTTCAAATCTTCCAAGTCTTTCCTTGCCTTCGGCCCATCCTTGGTCTTCTCCGGCATGTTCATCAGTGTGCCAAGCAAGCTCAGGACATTCTTCATGATATGCATTTGATCAAGGCAATGAGGCGTGTCGTGATTGGGCTAGTACTCCAAGTCCCAGAAACATAACTCGTTTTCCATACCTTCAGTAGCAGCTCCGGCTCCTTTTTTATCTTTCCCGGCACTGGGCATTGTTCCCAGTTTCTCAACAGCTCGTCGATTTCGGCTCCGCTCCTCTTACGTGGAGGTCCTCGAAGCTCAGCCAACCCAGTGAATAGATCTCCACGGGTCATCCTTCTCGAGCCATCTACGATGCCCCATGTACACAATTTTCCCAGATTCGCCATCTTTCGTTGACGTAAGCTGCTGAGACGTTGTATCATCCATCCACCTCGTGCATTCGCAGTATCCGTGGCACACATGGCCTGAGGTGTACCTGTAATCGAGATAGTCGTGCACTGTCGTCATCGGCGCGACTCTCATATGGAAATATTCTCTTTTGCTGGCGTCCCATGTCCATGCCGGTGTTATTCATAATGTGTCTAGCTCCTCTTGCAGAAGCCCCATATACAAGTTAATACTTTTCCTCGGTTGTTTCGGCCCTTGAATCAGCATGCGCATGTGTATGTACTTTGTCTTCATGCACTTCCATGGGGGGAGGTTGTACATCCATACAAACACAAGCCATGTGTTGTGGTTGGTGTTCTGGTTTCCAGACGGATTCATGCCATCGGTACTCGCACCAAGCACGATGTTGATACGTCCAAAACGTATCTATAATTTCTGCTTGCTCCATGCCACTTTTGGGTGATATTGCTATGATATTTATACACTTCCATACACTTTTGATCATATTTGGACTAACCTACTAATCCAGTGCACCCCAGTGCCAGTTTCTGTTTTCGGCTATTTTTGTATTTTAGGTTTTCACATTACGAGAACTGTCAGGAAAAATCCAGAAAAATTATATAAAAAATCAGCGTTCCAGAACCTACCTTGCACCCGAAGTACAGCCGGGGGGGCACCAGGGCCCCAGGCGCCCTGGCGGCGCGCCCCCCCTGGGCCGCGCCGGGGGGGCGCCTGGGCCCCCCGAGCCCCGTCTGGTGCCCCCCTTTGGCATATATTTAGAGCGTCCTTCGAAACCCTCGGGACGGAAACTCTTTTTCGCGATCTCATCTCTGTTCCGCCGCCGCCGCCGCTTCCAAGATCGGGAGCACCAGGAGAACTCTTCCCGGCACCCTGCCGGAGGGGAGGATCACCATCGGGAGCCTCTCCACCACCATGGACGCCTCCCGGATGAGTTGTGAGTAGTCTCCCTTGGACCATGAGTCCATGACCAGTAGCTATGTGATGTTCTCCTCCCGTTCTTGTGCTTCACTAATTAGTCCTCGTGAGCTGCCCTACATGATCGAGGCACATATGTAATCCTTATGTTGTTGCTATGATGAGTTTGCTGGGATCCGATGGATTATGAGATTATGTTCAGATTGTGATTGAGTAATATATTTGATCTACCTCTTTTATATTTATGTTCATAAGTAATTCTTGCATGTTCTCCGTTGTTATTTATTGCTTTGGCCAAGTAATACGTAGTGACTCCAAGAGGGAACGTCATGCTTGATTGTGGGTTCATGCCCCTCGATGACTAGCTTGAGTGACAGAAACATGAGTCTAGGGGATGTGCTGTTGCCACAAGGGGAAAACAATGGTGCTTGTGCCCGCGGGTGCAAGGATTGTTTACTTTACGCAAAGTTCTTTTAATGCAGTTGTCTGTTGCTTTGAGTTTACACTATGGGTGGGGCTCGCAACTTAATACCAGCGAGATGTTCTGGATAGATATCTCAAGGTGGATGATTAGTAGTAGATATTGATGGATTTCGGTCTACTTACTTTGGCGTACCGCCCATGCTTTGGACCTCAACCTTTCTTGCAATGTAGTCAGCATTGGTTTGCGTTCGTGGTCCTGTCAATTGCCCAGCTGTAATTCGTTTACCTCACATAGCTGTTTTATCGTCTTTTGGGAGAGAGACATCACTAGTGAACATCATGAGACTCCGGTCCATATTACCATCATTGATCACATCCGCTATTTACTTTTCGCTTTTACTTACTATTGCAAACATTATCTATCACTACTATCATTTGCGTTTAATTCTTTGTGAACTACAAGGCCGGAGGGATTGACAACCTCTCTGTACTCGTTGGGAGCAAAGTTATTTGTATCTGTGTGCAGGTCCACGTTGATTGCTAATATCTGGCGCCGTTAGTAGTTGACACCTACTTGTTGAACCTAGGAGTCTCTGGGGATTCGATCCTTGGCATCTTTGCTAAGGGAAAAAGTTCCACAACACTGCATCTCACACCTTCCACTTGGGGTAACCAACGAGGGGTTAGAGGCCCATCAAGGAGTTTTTCTGGTGCCGCTGCCGGGGACTCCACTCTTCAGGATAGGGGAGTTGCATGCTATCTTTTACCTTTGCTTTTTAGTCTTGTTAGTTTACCTTTCAGTTTTTGCTTTAGTACCTTTTATCGAAAATCACAAAAATAGTTATCTTGCTTGCTTGCTACTATGGGTTCCACCGAGAACACCAAGTTGTGTGACTTCACTAGTCACAACAACGATGACTTTATCAGCACACCTATCACTACACCTGCCACTTCAGCACCTTCATATGAAATTAAACCTGCTTTACTGAACTTAGTCATGAAAGATCAATTCTCCGGTGCTGGAGATGATGCTGCTTTACACTTAAACAACTTTGTTGAACTTTGTGATATGCAAAAGTACCAAGAAATAGATGGTAATATTGTTAAGCTTAAGCTTTTTCCTTTCTCCTTGAGAGGAGGAGCTAAAATTTGGTTTCAGTCTTTGCCTAGAAATAGCATAGATTCATGGGACAAGTGCAAAGATGCTTTTATCGGAAAATACTATCCACCTGCTAAAATTATCCAACTTAGAAGTAACATAATGAATTTTAAACAATTGGATAATGAACACGTTGCCCAAGCTTGGGAACGTATGAAATCTCTTATCAAGAACTGCCCTACTCATGGTTTGACTACTTGGATGGTTATCCAAACCTTTTATGCAGGCTTGAACTTTACCTCGCGGAACTTGTTAGATTCGGCCGCGGGAGGAACTTTTATGTCAACTACACTTGGTGCTGCCACAAAGCTTCTCGATGAGATGATGGCCAACTATTCCCAATGGCACACCGAACGCGCTCCAATAGGTAGGAAGGTAAACTCTGTCGAGGAGATTTCCTCCTTAAATGAAAAAGTTGACTTGATCATGCCTCTACTTTCGAAGCAATCTTCTATTGATCCGCGTTATGATCCTTTAGATTCTGTGATTGCTGATGCTTATAGGAGTAACTTTAGTAGTAATCCTAGACCGTTCCCCTCTAATTCCTATGGGAAAAACAATGCTCATCCTATCACCAAGAACTCCACTACTGAACTAGAGACTATGCTTAAAGATTTCATCACTACCCAAAAAGCCTTTAATAAGAGTGTAGAAGAAAAACTACATAAACTAGATGATCTTTCTTTTAAGGTAGACCATTTAGCCAATGAGGTAAAATTGCTTAAAATTAAAACTTCTCCTCTTGAGGAGAGGGAAGTCACTCCTATAAATGCTATTCAAGTGCAAATTAATGAAAACATTAGGATGATGGCTAAACTTAAAGAAAGATGGGCTAGAGAAAGGGAGGAAGAAGATAGAATTAAGAGCCTTCCTACCCACCACACTGTTGCTACTATCCAAGTTGTTGAGGATATCCAAACTCTTAGCACCCAATGTACTCCTGGTCCCAATGGACCTATTAATGGTGATGCTATGACTATAGAAACTACCAAACAAGTGAACCTAAAGGACACCACTACCACTTTACTTGATGCTCGTGACCTTGATTTTGATAATTGCACTCTTATCGAAGTTATTGATTTCCTTCACAAGATGTCTAGAGATCCCCGCACTAGCACGCTTAACCTTGCCTTCACGGAGCATATCACTAATGCTCTCATCAAAGCTAGGGAGGAGAAACTTAGAGTAGAAGCCTCCATACCTAGAAAGCTAGAAGATGGTTGGGATCCTATGATAAAAATTAAGTTGAATGACTTCTCTTGCTATGCATTATGTGATGTTGGAGCTAGTACCTCTGTTATGCCCAAAAGACCATATGATATGCTTAAATTGAAACCTTATGATTCTTGTTCTTTTGGTGTTCGTCTCGTTGATTCTTCCATAAAGAAACCTTTGGGGAGGATCGACAATGTTCTTATCGTTGTTAGTGATAATTATGTTCCCGTTGATTTCACTATTATGGATATTGAATGTGATCCTTCATGTCCAATTATTTTGGGACGTCCCTTTTTACGCACCGTTGGTGCTATCATTGACATGAAAGAGGGTAATATAAAATTTCAGTTTCCTCTCAAGAAAGGGATGGAACACTTCCCTCGAAAGAAGATCAAGTTACCTTTTGAGTCCGTTGTACGGGCTAGCTATTCTTTTACTCTTGATAAAACTTGATCTCTATGCATTATGCCTAGCTTAAAGGCATAAAAGAAAGCGCTTTTGGGAGGTAGCCCACATGAATAAAAAAATGTATTTTTGCTTTTGTTGTGTCTTGATGTTGTTTACTACAGTAGCATCATCATTGTATCTTTGCTTTTCATATTTGTGCCAAGTATAGCCTCTGATTGCTAGAAAGTTCAAAAGTTGTGAGGTGCTGTCCAGGAAACAGATTATGTCCTTGGATAGAAAAATTCGTATAAAATCACCAGATCATCTTTTTGGTCTGAATTTTTTCGAGGCGTTCTCTATATAATTGTCTTTCGTGCGTCTGTTCTGAGTTTTTTTATTTGAGTTGCAGAAGTACCCCGAACAAATCATTTACTACCTGTTGTTCTGTTTTTCACAGATTCTGTCCTGTTTTGCCTTTCCTTCATTTTGCAAACCAAGAGCTTGCTTTTTCTTTGCAAAAACCTTTTGGCAATCTTGAGAAACAGTAGACCTTCAAGAATATCTTTATTTCCAGCAAGGAACAATTATTTTATTAAGGGTACTAACCTCGCTAATCAGATTATGATGAGTTATGTATGAAGGGAGTTTTCAAGTGTGCGAGGGAAGATGATAAAAAGATTCAGGAGTGTCAAGCGCTCAAGCTTGGGGATGCCCCCGTGCACCCCCAAGAAATATTCAAGGAGACTCAAGCGTCTAAGCTTGGGGATGCCCCCGTGCATCCCCTTCTCCATCAACATTATCAGTTCGTCTTTTGTTCCGCTATATTTTTATCACTTCATGTGTTAAGTGCTATGCTTGGAGCGTCTTGCTTTTAGTTTCCTTTTTAGTTTTTCATAACGAGTCGGAACTCAGCGTTCTTTATGTGGGAGAGAAACACGCTCCACTTCTACCTAGAACATAACATAGAATTTTCATGTCTATCTTTGCTGTGTGTGTTCTTTATCTTTTAATAGCTACTATTATGTTCAGCTCTTAGTATTCATGCTTATCTTTTCAAAGAGCTTTTGTTTAGTTGGTTGCTTGAACTCTCTTTAATTACCATGCTCACCTTATTAAGAGAGTTTGCTTCCGTTGCATTGGTTGATATGTCTATGATAAAGATGCTACGTGCATAATGGTGCTTAGTAGTTCAGGTTTTCTTATTGTTAGTCTCAAATAGCTGGGGGATTCCCAATGTGTTATTGGAGTACCAACTTGATTTGTTTGCCTATGATGTGGTATGGTTTAGTAATATCTTCCTTCAAGAATTTATTTTGATTGACTTGGCGTATGCTCATGCATATTTAAGACTATAAAGAAAGTCTGTCAAGCCTTGATGATCTTTTATTTCTGAGTAGCGATATAACCACCATGCCTGATTCAATGTTGCTTTGTCGCTCTGCATGATTATGGCCGTCATTGTTCTCTTAGTTGGTCGCTCCCAGTCTTTTGCTAACCTCCACCTGTACTAAGCGGACTAACTTTGCAATACATATCTCATGGGAAAGTAGCTTAAAAACTATTGTGTTAAAGAATATGTTGCTTATGTATCTTATTTCTTGTAAGTTGCTTGCTGAGCGGTAACCGTGTTTATGGGGACGCCATCAACTGTCACACTTTTGTTGAATATCCTGTGAGTTGCTATGCATGTTCGTCTTCTCTGAAGTAAGGGTGATTTGCCATGGGTTGAATGGTTGAGTATGCATATTGTTAGAGAAGAACATTGGGCCGCCAACCAAAGCCATGTATCATGGTGGAAGTTTTAGCTTGGACATTAATCCTCAATCTCTTATGAGAATATGCTTATGCATTAAAGAGGAGTCCATCATCTATTTTCTATGTTGTCCTGGTATGGATGTCCTCAAGTTGAGATCTATCAAAAACGAGAAATCAAATGCGATTTATCTCCTTGGACCTTTGTACAGGTGGCATAGAGGTACCCCTTTGTGACACTTGGTTGAAACATATGTAATGCAATGATAACCCATGGAAATCCGAGCTAATTAGGACAAGGTGCGAGCACTATTGGTATTCGATGCATGAGGCTTGCAACTTATAGGATGTCTTATGCATAACACATATGAAGTACTACTACCGTTGACAAAATTGCTTCTATGTTTTCAAAATAAAAAGCTCTAGCACATAACCATTCTTTTACTTTTATGTTGAGTCTCCACCTTCTTTCTTCAAGCACCAACTACTGAGAGCATGATTACCATTCTAAGTGTAATGTGCATTGTTCCAAAGTAGCATTGTCTTTTGCATGGTTGTAATATCGTTTATTTTGAAATCATTGTATCTAGTCATCACTTAAACCTTGAAGGTACCCCTGCATTTATGTTTTGCTTCACTAAAGGGGCAAGCTAGATATCACTTTATCATATTTGCACACCATGTCCATTGCAAATCTTTTTGATGTTTCAGTTTCATATTGTAAAACTTTCAGTCCTTTGTGATTTTCTCATGAGGCAACTTAATTACTATAGAATCATTGTCTCAGTAAGCTTTTGTCATATGACTATGAAAAAGTCCTATATGGTTAATAGCATGTCACCACAGAAATTATTCTTGTTATCATTTACCTACTCGAGGACGAGCAGGAATTAAGCTTGGGGATGTTGATACGTCCAAAACGTATCTATAATTTCTGCTTGCTCCATGCCACTTTTGGGTGATATTGCTATGATATTTATACACTTCCATACACTTTTGATCATATTTGGACTAACCTACTAATCCAGTGCACCCCAGTGCCAGTTTTTGTTTTCGGCTGTTTTTGTATTTCAGGTTTTCACATTACGAGAACTGTCAGGAAAAATCCAGAAAAATTATATAAAAAATCAGTGTTCCAGAACCTACCTTGCGCCCGAAGTACAGTCGGGGGGGGGGGGCCACCAGGCGCCCTGGCGGCGCCCCCCCCCCTGGGCCGCGCCGGGGGGGGGCGCCTGGCCCCCCCGAGCCCCGTCTGGTGCCCCCCTTTGGCATATATTTAGAGCGTCCTTCGAAACCCTCGGGACGGAAACTCTTTTTCGCGATCTCATCTCTGTTCCGCCGCCGCCTTCGCTTCCAAGATCGGGAGCACCAGGAGAACTCTTCCTGGCACCCTGCCGGAGGGGAGGATCACCATCGGGAGCCTCTCCACCACCATGGACGCCTCCCGGATGAGTTGTGAGTAGTCTCCCTTGGACCATGAGTCCATGACAAGTAGCTATGTGATGTTCTCCTCCCGTTCTTGTGCTTCACTAATTAGTCCTCGTGAGAGGCTCCCTACATGATCGAGGCACATATGTAATCCTTATGTTGTTGCTATGATGAGTTTGCTGGGATCTGATGGATTATGAGATTATGTTCAGATTGTGATTGAGTAATATATTTGATCTACCTCTTTTATATTTATGTTCATAAGTAATTCTTGCATGTTCTCCGTTGTTATTTATTGCTTTGGCCAAGTAATACGTAGTGACTCCAAGAGGGAACGTTATGCTTGATTGTGGGTTCATGCCCCTCGATGACTAGCTTGAGTGACAGAAACATGAGTCTAGGGGATGTGCTGTTGCCACAAGGGGGAAAACAACGGTGCTTGTGCCCGCGGGTGCAAGGATTGTTTACTTTACGCAAAGTTCTTTTAATGCAGTTGTCTGTTGCTTTGAGTTTACACTATGGGTGGGGCTCGCAACTTAATACCAGCGAGATGTTCTGGATAGATATCTCAAGGTGGATGATTAGTAGTAGATATTGATGGATTTCGGTCTACTTACTTTGGCGTACCGCCCATGCTTTGAACCTCAACCTTTCTTGCAATGTAGTCAGCATTGGTTTGCGTTCGTGGTCCTGTCAATTGCCCAGCTGTAATTCGTTTACCTCACATAGCTGTTTTATCGTCTTTTGGGAGAGAGACATCACTAGTGAACATCATGAGACTCCGGTCCATATTACCATCATTGATCACATCCGCTATTTACTTTTCGCTTTTACTTATTATTGCAAACATTATCTATCACTACTATCATTTGCGTTTAATCCTTTGTGAACTACAAGGCCGGAGGGATTGACAACCTCTGTGTACTCATTGGGAGCAAAGTTATTTGTATCTGTGTGCAGGTCCACGTTGATTGCTAATATCTGGCGCCGTTAGCAGTTGACACCTACTTGTTGAACCTAGGAGTCTCTGGGGATTCGATCCTTGGCATCTTTGCTAAGGGAAAAACTTCCACAACACTGCATCTCACACCTTCCACTTGGGGTAACCAACGAGGGGTTAGAGGCCCATCAGATGTTCCTTGGATCTTCTGCAGCAAATCCATATATGGCGTTAAATGCTCTCCACTGGCTACCATCCATGAGGTGTCTCAGCCTCGATTCATATCCATCGTCGGGCTTCTTCCTCTCCGCATGCCAGCGCATGAGCTTTGCTTCCTTAGGATCTACGAAATACCGCTGCTGACGGGGAGTGATTGGAAAGTACCATACAACTTTCCAAGGAGCTTTCTTTCCTGCCTTCTTGTATCGAGAAGCATTGCACACTTGGCAGCTGGTTTTTTTCCGCGTGCTCCCCCCGATAAATGATGCAATCCTTGATGCATGCGTGGTACCTAATGTGCGGCAAATCAAAAGGGCAAACGATTTTCTTGGCCTCCTCGACACTAGTAGGACACAGGTTCTCCGCGGGGAGAACTTTATTATGTAGATACCTCAAATGCTCATCGAGGCTTTTGTATTTGTTTTCGGCCTTCGTCTTTAGAAGTTCGAGCGTGAAACTCAAGTGGGTCACCTTGGGATCGCAACCGTCATACAATGGAGTCCTCAAGTCTACTTCAAGTTGCGTCAGCTTGGCCTCCTCTCTATAAGCAGCTCTCTCACTAGTCGTACTCTTGTGAAGGAGGTCTCGAACATGAGGGTCCTCGACAACTGCACTTAGTAGTGTCGAAGACTGCGGCGTGACCGCCGCCTCTTCTCCGCCATGTCCGGACTCTTCTTCGTCGTTTCCGGAATCTTCTCCGCCACCGTCGTCATTTCCGAACTCTTCCCCGCCGACATGTCCGGCGCCATTGTCTTCATGTCGATCAGTCATCTCTTCGTCTAGCCCCATGTCGTTATTCCCTGCCATGTGGACGTCCTCCTCCTCATCATCATCTTCTTCACTTATCCAGTGAGTATAGCCATCTATGAAACCATTCATCAGCAGGTGCGCCTTCAAAGTGCCACGATCAAAAGGGTCCAAAAGGACTCCTTCCTTGCATCTTGCACATGGACATCTAATCCTAGTCCGATTATTTGCATACATGTCCATCACCGCGGATCGCATGTACCGCTCCACCTTCCATCCACTCACCTTTATGACCGACTGCACGGTATAACCAGGAAAATGGTTATAAAATAAATAATGCATGCTTCAAAGTCATATATATAAAATGTTGGCATGACCTTGCCTAAAAATAGGACATATTGAGTTTGCTCGAAATTCACCGAAACGGAAATAAATCGACATTTCGGAAAAAACATAAGCAACTTGAGGGCATGTCACTCGCACAAATCTCTCCATATATATGATGAGCTATCAAACCGGCCCCGCGCCACTCCACCTTATCCTCTCGATCCACCCCACCCCACGACCATATTCTTCTTCCCACCTCTGCAACGCCCCAACTCCTCTGCCTCCTTCTCGCTACAACAGCCGACCCCTCCACTTGTCTCACCGCACCCCCAACCTCTCGTCACTGGGCCGCCGTGAACCCAGGCAGCCGCCAAGCCGGCGGGCTCGCGCCGCCATCCTAGCCAGCCTTCTTCCAGAGGCTTGGCGACGCACCGCCAAATGAGCCCTCCCCGCTACCTACCTCCGGCGTGGCCCAGCGCGGCCGCCGCCTACCCGCTCCCTCATCGACGACACCTCCTCCACCCCCCAACGTCACACTCGTCGGCGCCCCCGACCTCCACCCCCATCCCAGATCCTTCCCGACCTGCATCTCTTCGCTGCCGCCCGCCCTTGTCGCAGTGCCGGAGGGCCACATCCACATCAGCTCGGCGAGGGGACGTCGTGCAGTTCGCCGGAGTGAGTTCACCCATTCTCTCGGCCTCCCCTCCACACTCCACCGGATCTGGCTAGAGCACTTCACCCGCGCCACCCAGCTTCTCACTCGTCGTCGTGCCTCCGTCATCAGATCGGGACCTCAGCCACCCCCGCGTCGTCAGATCTGGCTGGAGCACTTCACCTGCACTGCCTCTTCCAGCGCATGCAGTGCACATCCTGCCGTGTAGGAGTCAATGGTGGTAGCACTGGTCCCGCATCCCCATGGTCCTGATGCCGGCGACCCTGACTTCAGTGGGGACGAAGCTCGTGCAGTTCAGAAAAACATGTTTGCTGTTTTTTTTTGGGATTTTGGATGTGCAGGAAACTGTTGCAGTGCGGAGTGTGTTTTTCGTGCATGTTTGGGTGTTGTTTGACGCAGTGCAGAGTCCTCTCGACGCAGTCCGTAGCATTTTTCTGTTTTTTTTTCAGGTTTGGCCTTGTGTTTTATCTGCATCTCATTGAAGTGGAGTTTTTGGCAGATTAATATGATGCAGTTTTGGTCATAATAATGACCAACCTCAGATTCACAAACCGTGCTCCAGATCGCCAGGAGCGTGCTGTCCCTCCTCCCCTTGCAGTCCGGGCGTTCGCAGACTTGAAGTGCGCCTGGGCGCGCAATGCGGCTCGGCGGCGCGTGGCCGTCCTGGTCGCCGTGTGTTTTGGTGCAGATTGTCGCGTGGGAGTACCCTGCTGCAGTTCACTAGTCTCCAATCTGCAGTGCCGATGTCTTGAATAAATTCATTTGAAGAAGACAAACAACTAGTTCCTCTAATTTGTGTAGCAGCTCATTACCCCTATGTATGAAGTGCAATTTGTTTCGTCTGTTTCAGAAACAAGTCGATTACATCAAAACACATGCAGTGCGTTTGGTCCTCCGATGTGGTTCACTTTTGAGAGAGATGTTGTTCACTCGCGCCTAGCATGAAAGATGTGAAAAAAATTAGCGAAACAAACAAAATAGTAATGCGGTTCACTTCGACATATGACGCGTTTCACTTCTCCTCGTCTCTGCAATCCACTCTCGTTCATACAAAATGTTGAAAAAAAGACAATAAAAACTTGGCTAAAAAATTTTACGTCTGAAAAAAGAATTTCTGAAGTTCACTTGCCCGTCTGATGCAGTGCGGTTTTCATTCGATGCAGTGCGGTTTTCTGTCGGATGAGGTTCACTCGTCGATTTGGGTGCTGCAAAAAACAGAGTACCCGCATTTTCGTAATTTTAAAACTGCTCTTCAACCGTAAGGAATTAGAGGGAGCGTTCTACATCAAAAAGTTGCGTCTTGACGATATCTTTCCAACGGCGTATATATTGAATCATTTCAACCAGCGGTTTGTAATTTTTTTGCCAAAAACTGCTGCTGCCCCTCATAGTCAGCCGCACGATTTTCAAAATTAACTAAAAACCGTAAGGAATCTCAAAATCATTTCAACATATGAAAGTTGCATCTCGTCCATAGATTTTCAACGGTATATTACACGCCTTGTTTCGACAAACGGTTTAAAAACTGGAGCGAAAACAGTACCAAAAATTTTAAAAATTCGAAAAACAGAATTCCGCGATTTAGTAAATTTGAAACTACTTTTAAACCGTAATGAATTAGACAAAAAATTATATATGAAAAAGATGCGCGCCGACGATATCTTTCCAACGGTGTACCATATGCTTCATTCTGACGAGCGGTTTAGAAAAAAACGCAAAAAAAACACTCGCTGCCATTATTCGTCGGTCGTACCGTTTTCAAAACTGCTCTTAAACCATGCGGAATCTCGAAAAGTGTTCAACATGGCGAAGTAGCGCATAATCCATACATTTTCAACGGTATATTACATGCATTGTTCCGACAAACGGTTAAAAAACTAGAGCAAAAAAGGTATCGAAAAAACAACACGTACAATTTTTTTCAACATGAAGTTCACTGGTCTCTGTGTTGCAGTAAGAGTGCAGTGCCCTCGTGTTATGCGTGCAGTGCGGAAGTGTTATGAGAATATTATTCTCATAATATTATGAGAATAGACCGGCTGTGTATATATATCCCAAACACACATATTCTCATTCACAAACATATTCCCATTCTTGAAGTGAACAACTTTTTATTCACCTATATATATATATATATCTCGAGAGAGACCGAAAGCATGCGGTTAATTAGATGATGAGAGAGAACGATCGAGAGAGCACGTGTGGTTGGCTAAATAGCTAGCTAGATCTAGTTGTTGGGGAGGACAAGTGAATCTAGCTAGCTAACTAATGGGGAGGGGTTATGGTGGAGGGGGCATTAATGAGGGAGAGAAGAGAGAGGTGTAGGAGAAAGAGAGAGGCCATTTATGGAGGATGGTGCCATTAATGAGGAGAGAAGTGATGTAGGAGGAAGAGAGAAGAGAGAAGAAGAGCAACAATGGTGGAGAGTGGAGAGTGAAGTGGAGAGGGGAAAGGAGGGGGAGAAAGGGCAAAGTGGGGGAGGAGGGGGAGGGGGTGGAAAAAGGTGGCAGCCGCAACTAGCAATAGCGCTGCTTTGAAAAAAGCGCTGCTGCTACGCGAATTAGTGGTAGCGCTGTTCAGGAAAAACACTACTACTAAGTGGGGCCCACTAGTAGTAGCGGCGTAGTAAAACCAAGCGCTGCTACTAAAGAGTTAGTAGTGGCGCTTTTTCCTGTACACCACTGCTACTCCGGCTATTGTCGGTGGCCTCGTCTGGTCCCACATAATAGTAGCTATTTTCTTCATACCAGCACTACTACTATGGTGTTACTAGTAGCACTTTCCAAAAAAAGTGCTACTGCTAAATAGCAGCAACGTTTCTTATTATCCAGTGCTACTACTACGCTACTTTGTATAAGCATTTTCCTAGTAGTGGCATAACATTCACATCGTTCGAAAGTGCTTCCGTCCATAGCTGCCTTTCAGCAGAACCTCTAGCTCCCATCACAGCCAGCGAGTGGGCTAAATTATTATAACTCCTAGGAGCAAAAGAGAAATTACAGATGTTGAAATTATGCTCGACAAAGATTTTGATTTCCCTGTAAAGCACTCCCTCTGGTGCAAGGTCAAATTCATTGCTCTGTATTGCTCGGGTCAGATTTTGACAATCAGATTCCACTTGCACATTCATCATTCCCCAACTTGCAGCAACATGTAAGGCTTCCATACATGCTTTCGCTTCAGATTGTAGAGCACTGCCAATAAATTGAAGGTTTCCCGCTCCCGAACCCCTCACTTCCGCCTGTGAATCGCGGATCACGAAACCCGAGCCTCCACTATAGTTCCGCGAACAGAAAGCTCCATCTATGTTATTTTTTAGGTTGTCCCCCATTGGTCGCTTCCAAATTTCAGTTCTTTTGTCAGTAGGTGGCCCCTTGGGATCTATACACAACAACAAGGATTCTGACGCCCAGTACCTGATATTGCCCTCTAACTCCTCCGCACGACAAAATCTTTCTCCGGCGTTTAATTTATTGTGTCTGCCCCACCACTGCCACATCAAGAATGTCACTAGGATACGTTGCTTATCTGGAAGATCAATGATTTGCTGCACCACCTCTTTGGCGTCCATACATTCAGATAGCTGTATCCGCAGCTCTTCCAGTTGCATGCATTGCCAAACCTTTTTCACTTCCCTACACTCTAGGAATAGGTGAGCACCGTCCTCGTCCAGTCTTCCACAATAGACACATAGTGTCTCACAATCAACAACATGCCTTTTCAAAATCCGCAGAAGTGGCAAACTATTATGCGCAAAGTGCCATAGGAAATTCTGGACCTTTGGTTGGCATGGCAATTCCCAAATCCTTCTCCATGGGAAGGCGTCTGTTGAATCTCATGTAGATGGGAGATGTGCGTCCCTATCTTGTATGAACACCTTGTAGGCAGATTTGACTGAAAATTGCCCCTTACTATCATAGAACCAGGCATGGAAATCACCATATTCCTCGTTAATGGGTGTAGCCAGAATTACCTTGGCATCCTCTTGCACGAAGATACTTCTTACCAGGGCTTTGTCCTATGTGCCATATTGAGGTTTGATCAGCTCACACACTCTGGTAAGGAGGCATCTCCCCCTCTGTGTTATTGGGAACCTTGACCCTTCCCTATTTAGCCAAGGATCTTTCCATATGTTCACTTCAGTTCCGTCTCCAATCCTGTATATAAGGCCCCTCTTTAGTAGTTCCACTCCTTTCAATATACTCCGCCAAGTATATGAGATATCGTTGGTCGGTTATGCATCCAGGATACTTGTAGAGGGAAAGTAGCGGGCTTTCATTACTCTTGCGCACAAGGAATCAGGCATGGTCAGGATCCTCCACTCATGCCTAGCCAACATAGCAAGGTTGAAGCCGTAGAGATCCCGGAATCCTAGCCCCCCATCTTTCTTTGGTTTGGTCAGTGTCTCCCAGCTCAGCATATGCATAGTGTTTTGTTTATCTTGTTTCGCCCACCAGAAACGGCGGATCATCGTGCCCATCTCTTCACACAATGTTTTGGTAAGGTCAAAACATGACATAGCGAACGTTGGTATTGCGTGGGCACAAGCTTTAATAAGCACATCTTTACCCATCTTTGACAAAAGTCTTTCAACCCAGCCCTGGATCCTTTGCCAGATTCACTCCTTCAAGTACTCAAACGTTTTTTTCCTCGCTTGTCCAATGTAAACAAGCAATCCCAAATACCTCTCTGACTGAGCCTCCGCATTTATCTGTAGCTCATTTAGCACTTATTGCTTTTGACCTGCACTTGTATTTTTGCTGAACATAATAGAAGATTTATCGTAGTTAACAATTTGTCCCGAGAACAGCTCATAAATTTCTAGAATGTTTTGCAGACACCTGGCACTCTCGCTTGAAGCTTTGATTAGTACTAATGAATCATCCGCAAACAATAGATTGTTAAAACTCGGAGCATTATTACCTATACAAACCCCCTTCAGGTTACCTTCCATCTCGGCTCTATTTAGGAGTGATGAGAAACCCTCTGCCACAATTAAAAAGAGATAAGGTGATAAGGGATCGCCTTGGCGGAGTCCTCTTTGGGGTAGTAGCATTTCTGTACACTCCCCATTGACCTTGAAACGATATACCACTTAAGAAACACACATCATGATTTTCTTTATCCACTCCTCATTGAAACCCAATCTTTGCATCATTTTATCTAAAAAACCCCACTCAACTCTGTCGTAGGCTTTACTCATGTCTAATTTTATCGCATCGTACCCATCTTTCCCCTTCCTCTTATTCTGCATATAGTGTGTGCATTCATAAGCTAACAAAATATTGTCAGATATCAACCTTCTGGGCGCAAATGCACTTTGATTTGTGGAGATAATATCAGGAAGAATCTGCTTGAGTCTATTTGCAAGTACCTTTGACACAAGTTTACATACCACATTTCATAAACTAATGGGCCTTAGATCCTTCATGCTTTCTGAATTCTTCACTTTTGGAATAAGCACAACACATGTTTCATTCCATCCTTCAGGCATCGGGCCACCATTCAACACATTGAGTACTTCCCTAGTCACCTTCTCACCAACAATATCCCAATACTATTTATAGAAGAGAGAGGGCATACCATCCGGTCCTGGTGATTTGAGATCTCCTATACTCTGAAGAGCATCATAAACTTCCTTTTCAGTAAACGACATACAAAGAGAGTCATTCATTGGTTGTGTTACTCGTGGTGCAATTTGGCCCAATAGTTCCTCAACTCTTGTACCTGCATGTGAGGTAAAAAGGTTTAAAAAGTAGTTAGTAACGACTCCTTTCATAGCCTCCTTTTCTTTCACTACATTCCCATCTTCCTTTCTCAAACTACGAATGTGATTTTTTCGCCTTCTTGTTGTTGCCGACGCATGAAAAATTTGGTGTTTCTGTCTCCCCATTTCATCCAATGCACATGAGCCCGCAGTCGCCAGTAAATTTCTTTTTGTTCTTCCAATTTCTCAAACTTAAATTTTAGAACCTCTTCCTTCCTCACCATAGCAGAGTCAATACCTCCCCTTCGACATCTCTCCAAGTCCTTCTTCAGCCGGTTGATTCTCTTCTCCAAGTCCCCCAAAATATTCTTACTCCAATCTACCAGCTCCCCCGTTACACCCTTAATAGCAGCAGCCACATCTTTCCTCTCTATATTTGTTCCCACCTCCCACGCATTCCTCACCACTTGCCTGCACCCCTCTTCCTGCACCCACCCCGCTTCAAAACTTGGTGTTAGATTCTGTACTGAACCATGTTTCATTCGAGCACTTCCTTCTGTCACCACAATTATAGGTCTGTAGTTAGAATGACGAGGGTCACCATTCATCACTTTGAAAGCAGGAAATCGCTCACACCAGGATCGCATAGCAACTGCCCTATCTAGTCTTTCCTTTATGTAAGTTGCAGCCGTATGGTTGTTGTTTCGCCATGTAAATGTATCTCCTATAAACCCCAAATCTTTCATCTCACATACTTCCAACGCTTCATGATCAAAATTTTGGTAAGGTACACTTTGACCACAATCCAAACATCTTTACCTAATAATAAAGCACAGATTGAGTTTGTCGGGTTCACCGTTGTCGTGTTTTTTTTTATGAAAAAGTCCACGAAGTTTATAACAATCAACTCGCACTCCTCCTGCGACGTTCGCTCGATCGTGCCGTGCCGTTCTCTGGACCGTGCCCCTGCCGTTCTCTGGATCGTGCCTTATGTCATACGCTTGGGCTATTCCACCGCCGATTGGGCCTATTAGCACTTGGGCTTTGGCCTATGTTGTTGCTGCTTCAATCTTTGGGAAATAGCTGGCGCAAGAACATTGTCTAAAAAAAGGCTGGCTCACGAACAGGAAACCCCAAATTGGAAACCCACTAGGTCACGAAAAGGAACTCACACCAAACGATATACTCCCTTCGTTCCAAAATAGATAACCCAACTTTGTACTAAAATTAGTGCAAAGTTGAGTCATCCATTTTGGAACGGAGGGAGTAGAATTCAAACCGTCCAGCCAAGCCGATCGCCACAAGAGTCTTCTTTCCCTACATACTATATTTAATTCCAAGTTGTTTTCCCTGTTTGTTCTCTTCGATCTCACGTGCACAGGATCTTGAACAGATCCTGACGACCACGGCTGACCGATCTTGACGGAAACGAGGAGCATGCCGAATAATGCGGCGGCGCACGCCAGGAAATCAGCTTGTCCACCTTCCACAGCTTGGCAACACCACAGACGACGATCAGCCTGGCCACGGCGGTGATGTTGATGCCGGAGAGGATCACGTTAGGGCTGTTGTGTAAGTCTGGTATAAGAAAAAGGAGCGTGACCAGCACCGTCGCCGCCAACAAGTTTACTATTGAGGGCATTTTCCCTTCCCACTCCGCTGACGTAATCTACAAATGCATCATTTTCTTGCAGGAGTGGGCGCCGTTGGGAAGACAACAGGACAGTGATCTTCATCGTCATGCTCTTGACTGCCTCCGCATCGTCTACTCGGCGTCTCGAGCTTCGTCATCTGCCGCTGATGCTACCTAGGGATATGTAGCCTCTTTTGGACAAGTTTCCCCCGAACCCGCGCGCTCGTTTGTTGGCTGGATACATCATGCAACGCAGTTTGCCTTCTAGGCTGGCTTCTTTTGTGTTGTGTTTGGTCTTCGCGTTGTATGCTACCTCTTATGTGCACGCTGCATTTGTTGTGGGCTTTATTAATTCAAAGCCGGATGCCTCTGGCATCTTCGTTCTAAAAAAACATCGAGGAGAGACGCCAAGCTGCCATGGTGATGACTCGACGACGCATAGAAAGCTTCCGTCTCTTCATTGCTTTCGTATCCTCAACTTAGCGAAGCCGAGTCCAACATTTTTTCTTCCTATGGATATACACACGGCAATCAAATGGGTTAGCACACATTCAATCTTTTCCATGCACTTCGTCGTGAACTTTTGGTGAGATTGTACGATTTGCCAACCGCAGGGACACCACTGGCTAGGAGTAGCGGCTGGCCCAATGTGACTCATCCACTTTTCTGACTCATCGACTTTTCTGAGCTCGTTGAGCGAGACACCAAGAAGACTTAGAAGAATGTGGCTGATCGGATTGCGTGACATTCTGGCGCGTGAAGCATTAGCGAAGGATGGCGGCAGCACTGGGTAGCCAGGTAGAGGTCGATGGGGTCGACGAGATAGTGGATGATGGGAACAGGATCTGGAAGCCAAGTCGTACATGCATAGTTGGCTTAGGTGGTTGATGCTTGAGGTGGTTCTTACATGTGGTGATGTTCTAATGAAGTGGACATGGAGGTAGGAAGGAACTAGCTGAAATTTTCAATGTGAGTACATATGATGCAAACGTTGTTGTCCTTTAGCATTGCTTTGAGGAAATCCAGAAGCCCTCCCTCACATTGGTCTACCCGTTGCATTGGTCCATCATGAAAACTGTGACGTGATATTCTTTCAAAATTGATGAAGCTGCATCTGAACATGGTATTCTCCTAGGAGTGTGTCCCATCTTTTTTTTGTGTGAATGTACCGAGCAAAGACAAAAGATGATGAACTCAAAGATGTGCGTAAAAGGAATTCCAATATTTTTATTCTATAGAAGTAAAAAAAGAAAGGGCTAGATTGTATATTTCTGATATCAAGTAGGATGAGTATGCTATTGTCGTGTAGTGCACGCCCGAGTAGCTAGGATATGACGCACATGGCTATTGTCGTGTAGTGCACGCCCAGGTGAATGGGAGATGGCGAACACGGGACCTTGATGTGGGCTGGTAGATGGAGTCGTCGAGGAGCCCAGATGTTGGGATATCAAAGAGTGACGATACCAAGGACGACTATCTTGGTGTGCATTACTGTGCTATCATGCTCAGTTGCATCACGCTGTCTATCAAGCGAAGCAGTAGAAAAGTCGCGAAGCAATAACTATGAGTAATCTCTATTTTTTATCCTTTGCAACCATGCATTCTTTTGCTAATGGCTATTTTGCATTATTTGAGCACGACACAAACAAGCATTTCATATAAACAACATACATGCTCTTTCTATCTCATATTTCTTCTTGACGTCGTTGTCTTTCTCTGTCTCTCTTCGAGTAAATCATGCCGTCGGCCGCCATTTCCGACCTACGCCGTGCGTCCTCCACAAAGCTTTCCATCATTGTAAATCCATCATTTATGTTACGAAGAATCCTTCCGCCTTCGCTGTATGGACCTTGCGACTAACTCTATCCGCTCAGGTTGTCAGAGCGGTGTTCCTCTGGATGCCGGTACGGTTTCTCCGGCTGGGCTACCTTGACGGCCACTACGTGATTTAGACCATGCTTATTGAGGTATGATGTATCTTTTTTTCTTCCGTTGTAATGCATGGACAATTTTGCCAGTATATAACTCAAATTTGGCCGGTGACGGAGTGTGTGCCAAATCCCCACTTAACCAGCCTTCCACTGGGCCAAACCCCCGCACACCGACCGAAACCAAAAACCTCGACCCGAGTCGCCTTCTGCCCGCACCCGGCACCTCTCTCTCCTCTCAGTTCTCCGCCACCGCCGCCGCCGCCGCCATGAGCGCTGGCTGGAGGACGCTGCTGCTTCGCATCGGCGACAGGTGCCTCGAGTACGGGGGAACCGCCGACCACAAGGAGCACATCGTGAGTTCCCCTACCTCCCTCCCTCCCTCCCACCTCGGCCACCCCTTCAAAACCCTAGCCACCCGTCACAGTTCTCCGTACGGAATACTCAGCTCGGCATTGGGGGTGCGGAGTGGAATTGGTATCGCGGCGGCTCTCAATTTGCCAATCTGGCTGGCAGTCTGCGGAGAGTGCTCGCCCTAGGAATAACACATCACGGAGTGACTCAGGATGGGGTGCTAGTGCTTTTTTAATCACTATTGTTCCAGGGCGCCTACAGTTGCCCGCCTGTTCTTAATTATCCAAAAGCTTTGCAGCCTTTGCTTTCGTTATCTAGTTCCTGCCAATCTAGTGTCGTGGCTCTCAACAGTTCGATTTGGTTCCCAGGCCGTTGGATCTGCTTCTTGCATTTAGATACAGCAAGTTGGCTCAATATGTAGAGATCAAACTTGGGTTGCGACCTACTACTAATGCCTTGGGAGGCACAGCTGTTGTCATAATTCAATTTCTGGTCATGACTAAAAATTTGGACCTTGCTTGAACGGTTGCCAATTTGTTGGCATGCCAATTCCCCTTTGCATACTATAGTCCATTTTTTTTCCCAACATTGGCCAATCCATGGGCATACAGAACCTTGGCCAAATTTGTTTGTTGGGCAAGCCCAAACCAAACACATCCTATATATATCCTACGACTACATATTGGTGTTACAATAATCCAAGGATAGTTCCAGGGTTGTTATTATGTTAAGAGCGACATAAATCGTTTATCACTTTATCCTGTTTCTAGTTGAACATGCCCTCTAAGATAAGTGAACTTGTGGCACTATTGGATAGTAGTATGTAATGATAAAGATTACCCATCTCTAGGTAGAATCCTGATTTATTGTAAAAAGCAGTTTCAATCAAATGATTACTAAAGGGTGCCAAGCAAGTTCACAGGCACACACACATTTTTCCTGTGATTGTTTGTCACATATTTACAACATTGTAGTTGTTCCAACTAACGCACAATGGTCTGAATAGACTGTTGCATTTTTTCATCTATCATGCCATGTTTCTTTCGCACCTGTTCTGACCAAGCATTGGCTTCACAGGAAATCTGTTACAATGTGCTTTCTCGTGAATATGAACACTCCAAAGATGATATTTTTGAGGTCGGTGTACAACATTCTATTCTGTGCTTGTTCATATTGTTGTGCTTTTACTATTCCAATCTGGCTATCTTTTGACTATAGTTTTAATTCTATGTTGAAGCATTAGTGATTAATCGGTTCCTTCCCAGACATTGTTCAAAAAAAGTGGAGTATGGATCCTACATGCTGCATCCTGTAGCATTTGCTTACCTCTTCAATGCCTTCGATACATATCTTTGTTTGTAAAGCGTCCCTTAAGCGTCAGAGCGCCCTCCAGGCTCAAAGCGTCCAACTCGCTTTAGACATGTGTCTAAGGCGTCCGCCTTAGATACTAGCGTCTGAAGCGCCTGCTTAGGCGTCCTGATTGACGCTTTAGGGCAGAGAGGACGCCTTATACTTGCCAGGCAGGGGAACAGAGATTTCTGGCGGGGAAAAAGGGCTGGGCGGGAAAACTGGGCTCACATGTGAAACAGTTACAGGAGGGGAAAGAAAGAGAACCAAAACCCGAGCGTGCAAATCTCCAGGCTTTCAGCTCTTTCCTCTCTCCTCTGGCAGCAGCTTCCTCAGATCTGCACCAGCCTTTCCTGCTCTGTTGTGTGTTATGCTATGCACAGCTCCTCTGCTGTTAGGTGCTGCTACTGCCTCTCTTATAGTAGTTGGCTAGTTGCTTACTGCTTAGTGGATGGATCAGAATATATGTGCTCACTGGTGGATTAGAATCAACGCATGTATGGCTCACTAAATGGTGCTCTATTCTACTGCCCATCAGGTTCAGAGTCTGTCTAAAGCGTCGCCTCGCTTTACGCTTTAGCGCTTAAGCAGTGAGGCCCCCCCCCCCCCCCCCCCCCCCCCCCCCCCC
>LR738712.1:274621719-274814399 GCA_902687465.1 Secale cereale
CGCGCCGCATTTCGCTTTACCGCTTTAAAAACACCGATACATATCATCTGAATCGATTTGAGGTGCTAACTTAATGTACCTTTGTCCAAGCAGTTTCTCCTTCAGTGTGCAGAACAATTACCTCACAAGATTCCTTTCTTTGGAGTTTTGGTATGCAGCTATTTCTATGAAGCCTATACACTTTGCTAATTTATGTTGTCTTCTTTCATAAATATTACTCATGGATCATTTGAAGTTCTTATTGAATCTCAATACATGTTTGACTTGTTTGCTCATACTTTGAATGTCCCTGTTATTTCTGTAACAAAGAGGGAACATCATGTATATCAGCATTATAAACAACATATATCTAGTATGCATATTTATCATTTTGAGTTTCTGGTTGGACTCATGAAACAAAACATGGCCCTGTACATCTGTACAGTTTGGTCATACGCCACAGTTACAGTTTGTAACCCTGATCTGAAATGTGATCTATATGACTGGTGACTTTACATTGTGAGTGAACTTTGAAGTTCACATATGCTTTGGCTCATATTCTGTTGGCCTAAGTCTTATCATGTCTACGCATGATCTGCATGCTATTTTTTAAGTATGACTGCTCTTTTATATATCCTCTCCCACGCAAAGCTTGCAATGCCAATGCAAACACACTATCTTTTCATTATTTCCACATGTGTTGTGCAACAAACCTGCTACTTATAAATAAACAGAGATCAATTGTGGTCTCTTGATCCCCTTGATACCGTGTATGCTATGGTGGGCAATGATATCCAGCCGTTCGCCAATACTTCTACGATTCTATTCTGTTGGCGTATTTTTATGTGCATCTTTTCATGAGGAGGGTATGTCTATTGTTTTAGATCAAATAATGAATTAACGACAACAAAAACACACAGTAATTTCGTATCTGAGCAGTTCTCTTCCATAAAGAACTGGTCTTTATTTATGACAGTTGGTTTTAATACCCTGTGTTCCTAACTTTGTAATCTCACATTAAATTAACTTTTGAGCTACATGTTTTAAGAATAAGATGCTGCTATATGATTTCTCTTATTTAATTGAACTAAATCGTTGTCATGGTTCTGCTTTGTCTTTTGTAATGTCAGATAGGTTTGATAAATTTAGAAAATGAAGATTTTGCCAAGGGTATCGTGGATGCAACACAGGCAAACCTACAGGTGTGAATCTTTGTTTCTACATCACAGAGCATGGCAGCATTTGTTAACCCCCCCTTGTTCCACTGGAGAAATGTTCTCTATGATTATATTCCAGCATTTTTGACTTATTATGCCATTTGACTTTTTTCTCCAACTTTGATCCCTCTTAAGATCATCCTAGCCTTGTAATGACTCGTTGTAATTGCAGGATGCTTTGCATACTGAAAACCGTGATAGGATCAGGATATTGCTGCGGTTTCTCTGTGGCCTGGTAAGTTATCTAGTAGTTTTGGGTTGATTCTCTTGCTCATCCTTTTCTAGCTGCTACCATGTGTCCCAACTTGTGATTCTTGAATATCCCATACCTGACATATTGACATGTTATATTGGCAACACATGCTCATCAATAATTGAGCAGTGCTAAAGGTGTATAGTCTCTTCCTGTTACACGAGTCATGAGTAATTCTAAACTAAAGGTACGAATAACTATATGATAAAATTGGAAGGGTGCTGAAGCAATCCTTACTTCTACTGTTCAGGTGCGGACGGGGGGTAGTTCCGAGGGAAATAATAGTTGCAAGGTCTCTTTGGATTGTACTCCCTCCGTTCCTAAATATTTGTCTTTCTAGGCATTTCAACAAGTGACTACATACGAAGCAAAATGAGTGAATCTACACTCTAAAACATGTCTACATGCATCCGTATGTTGTAACCATTTGAAATGTCTAGAAAGACAAATATTTAGGAACGAAGGGAGTAGGTATGAAGAACACTGGGTTTCGACTGGCATGCAAGGGCAAAACTGATGATTGCAAAACATAGGGAAGCTGCAGGGTAGTCGTTTGTGTAGGACATAGGAAAACTGCCTTTTTACTAAGCAAATCAGTAGAAAAGAAGATGGAGTGGATGTCAAATTCCTATAGAATTACGGGCACAGGAAAGCAATCCATACAAATTCGCTAACATCATTTGTATAATCAAACGGGCCTCTATAGGGGGAAAAAATCCTCAGTATTTGCATCCTCTAAGAATCATACGATCTTTAAGGCAGTAGTGTTGCATGCCTGTTAGTTACGGCTTATTTGTGTAGCTTTCAGCTTCTCCAGCCTAGAAACTGAACCAGTACAACTCTAGAGATACGTTTTTTAATGATCTATATCATAATTTGCATAATTTATGATTGTAGAATTTGCATTTGGTCAGCATATTGGTTAGCGCGATATCATCCTTATGTTAGGCTCTGATATCTCCTATTGCTCCCTGTATTGAGAGCTTATAACTGTTAGTTATATATATTTGGCCGTGTCCCCCTTTGTATTTTCCCCTTTCTTTAAGGGGGTTTTATGCATATTTTATTGTACCACACTTGTACGTGTATATATGTTGGCCTATGGCCACATGGATATACAAGTTGCATATTTCCTAACATGGTATTGTAGCATTAGTTTTGTTTTTTCGCACGCTCAACTTGTGCTCTTTCCGATCCTGTCTCGTGCACCGCCACTACCTTTCCCTTGCTGGCAGCCGTTGTTCCTTCTCCCACGCCGGCCACCGGTTCGCCTATTCGTGCGCCTCTCGCTGTCATTGTTTCGCCCTCCTGCGCATCCTGCCTGCTTGCCAAGTTGGCCAAGCAACCTTCCGCCAACGCGCTGCCTGTGCCTTCCACAAGCACGGCCCATGCAAACACGTGCTCCTTGTCGGCTCTGCGTTTGAGCACGTGCGCCGCTCGATTCGCTTGTTGTGTGCTGCCCAGCCCTTCCGGTGTGCCTCCTCTCCAGATCAAGTTGGCCCTGCATCAGGTCAAAGCTTGTTGGCTCGATCGGGTTTGAAGCTCCGCTGTGTCTCGTCCCACCCCACCTGCAGGTCGTCAGACGTGCATTTCTCGGGACATGACTTCTGATGAGTCCTGTCCCTCTACTCACGTCCATCTTCCTCGACCTTTTCAGTGGATGATATCTCGGTCCTCACTTTTAATGACACTCCTATCAATCCTGTTGAGCCCTTGTCCATCTGTCCTACCGCTCCTGCTTATCCGACTATTGCAGATCCGTCGCCGCCATCTCCTATGGTTTCGTCACCTTGCTTATCATCACCGGTGGCTTCCCCATTTTCATCACCTGAGTTTATTCCGGTGATTCCTTCGCGTATTCTTCCATCTTTTCCTCACTTCTATACTTGCCGTTTGTATGTTGTGGATTTGTCTACTGATGCGCTATCTTCCTCGTCTCATTCCTACTTATGGCTTACGTCCTCGTCTGCTTCCGCCTTGGTTTTCCAAGCGTTGGCGCTGCTGTTCTTAAACCGACTTCTTATTATGATGCTGTTCATCCCAAATGACAGCTTGGAATGGCAGGCACCGGCACGTGGGATCTTGTTTCTCTTGCTTCGATGGTTCTCTTGAGCGCTACAAAGCTTGTCTTGAGGCTCGTGGCTTCCAGCAGGAGCATGGTCATGATTACAATGAGACTTTTGTTTGAACACTTCTTGCCGTGGCCTCCGATCGCCACTACTCTATGTCTTAGCTTGATGTTAAGAATGCCTTAATGGTGAGTTGCCTGAGGAGGTTTACATAAAACCACCGCCTGGGTATTTTGTTCACGACAGCATGGTCTGCCTCTTCGTCGCTCTCTCTATGGCCGTAAGCAAGCCCCTCGCGCCTGGTTTAAGCATTTTGCCTCTGTGGTAACTGCTATTGGTTTTTTAGCGTGTGCTCATGATGCTGCATTGTTTGTCCACCTTTCTGCTCGTGGTCGGACTCTTCTTCCTCTATATGTTGATGACATGATCATCACCGGCGGCAACCTGAGTACATTGCCTTTGTGAAGGCACACCTTAGTGAGCAGTTTTGTTTGTCCAATCTTGACGCTCTTCGCTCTTTTCTTGGGATTGAGGTCTCTTCTACCTCTGATGCCTTTTTTACTTCCCAAGAAAAGTATACCCAAGATCTTCTTGTTTGTGCTGCTCTTACTGATGATCGCACCGTTGAGACTCCCATGGAGCTCAATGTTCATCTCCATGCTACTGATAGTATACCCAAGATCTTCTACCTCTGATGCCTTTTTTACTTCCCAAGAAAAGTATACCCAAGATCTTCTTGTTTGTGCTGCTCTTACTGATGATCGCACCGTTGAGACTCCCATGGAGCTCAATGTTCATCTCCATGCTACTGATAGTGACCCCTTGTCTAATCCGCCGTCTTGTCGTCATCTTGTTGGGAGTCAAATATCTTCCATCTTGTCCATATTTTGGGTCGGTTTGTCTCTGCTCCCACTTCGGTTCACTATTGTCACCTCCTTCCTGTTCTCCGTTATCTTCGTGGCACGATCTCTCACCATCTGTTCTTTCCCCGCTCCAGTTCATTACAACATCAGGCCTATTCAGATGCTATGTGAGCTAGTGATCCCTTGGATCGCCATTCGCTTTCTGCTTACTGTGTTTTTGTTGGTGGTTTTCTCATTGTCTGGAAGATGAAGAAAAGGCTGAGTTGTGAGCTATGGCTCTTTTGACGGCAGAGGTGACTTGGTTACGATGGTTACTTTAGGATTTTACTCTTGTCTTAAGTACAAGTGTTATTAGTATTGCCCGTGACCCTGTTAAGCATGAGCTCACCAAACATAATTTGTGTTGAGCTCATGAAGAAATAACATTTATTGTGCTTTGCAAAAATGATCTTCAAAAAAATTTATTTTTTGAGTATCGATTTTGTTTTGGCGTTGGGGCAGATGGCGCCAAGAGTAGCTACCTCTTCAGATCCTTCTTATTTTTTCCTGAGATGGCTAGATGAGGTGAGAGGGAGAGATGGCTGAACGTGAGAGGCAGGGGGTTATCTGCAAACAAGGAGTGGAGTGCGGGGGTCTTTTTGCAAAACTGACATAGTTTGTCTCAGATGCGTTGGATGTAAATCGAACGGTTGTAAATGAAGGATCGCAGGCACACCATCATCACCAACTCAGCTTTTTATAGTAGTGTATATATATATATATATATATATATATATATATATACTAGTAAATGTGCCCGTGCGTTGCACCGGAAGAAATAAATCATCACATGCCTCAAGCAACCCATCTGTGTTGCCACTTTTCCTGTTTGCCATCGTCCCTGATGATGGGATTATTTTGTTTGTGACAGCGGGATTATTTTGTTTGTGTATGCTGTCACAAACGAGATATATAGCAAACGGGTATAAAACACATCATACGTCATTGTAGATAAGCCACCACATCAAAGATACATCCGTAACAAATAATGTGGACCTCTTGATGTTTCATTAAAAAAATCATTGCACAAATGTCATTGTAAGTGTATCATACATAGTATATGCAGACTAATGACGCAATATATAGTACCACAGAAAGACACACCATCAATCTTAATGTTACTGGTTACACCATGGTGTATGCTGAAATAATATTCTTTCAAAGAGGCTTTAGTCAAAGGGATAGTTCCAATTCAAATATAGTGGAACAGAATCATTAAAGCTCATGGAAAACAGTGGAACAAATCAAACAACTCCAACAGGAAAAAATTCTAATAATTTTAATCATGCAACTTTCAATGAAATATTTTTGAAAGATACTCTATATTATTAATTTTATTATTATTATACACTGACAAGAAAATCTAAATCAACATCACAACGATCCTCCAAACACTTCTTAACGGCCTGACTTGTTATATTAGTAAATAATGATAATTAGGCTCACGAAGGAATCGTTAAGATATGTTAGAGTTATAATATAAGTCATGTACCCCTTTGTATTTATCCCGTTGTATAAGGGGTTTCCTGCATATGTTCCACCTGTACATGTATATATATATCAGCCTATGGCCTCATGATAATACAAGTTGCTTTCCTAACATGGTATTAGAGCCCTAGGTTCTTTTTCTTCGCACGCGCAACTCGTGCTTCTAGATCCAATCCCGTCGGAATCTCTCCCGATCTCGACGGATCCTCCTGTCGATAGCTGGTTGGGCTCCCGTCCCGTCGCTATCTCCCACCAGCCCCCGCTTCCCGCCCGCAGTCGCCCGCTCCCGTCGCGCCTGCTACCCTCTGGCGATCGCTTTCTCCCGTCGCTAATCGAACCCGTCGGCAGGCCCTCCCGTCGCTAGCTGGGCCAGATCGACCACGTCGCTAGCCTCCCGTCGCTAGCTGGGCCAGATCGACCACGTCGGCCTTCCTCCAGGCGCCAGCCTCCCGTCGCCCGTCGCTAGCTGGGTCCAGTTCGAACCCGGGAGCCCGGAACCCATCGGCAGGCTCTCCTCCAGGCGCTAGTCTTCCATCGCTAGCTGGGTCAGATCGCACCCGTCGGCCTCCTGCGCTCCCATCGCTGTCCGCCCGTGAGCCACCGCCCGTGCGCCCGATCCGCGAGCTGACGCGTCTGCGTCAGCGGATCTCCATCTTCCCGTCTGTTTCGTAAAAAAAAAAAACAATGTCTGCTGCATCAGGCTATATTGCTGTCCCTCGCTGTCCGGTGATTTTCGATGGTACTAACTACACTGAGTTCACTGGCTTCATGCGCATTCACATGCGTGGCATCCGTCTTTGGGGTGTTCTTTCTGGCGAGGTCTGCTGTCCGCCACGTCCGGTTCCTCCGGTTGCTCCTATTCAGCCGACTCCACCGGTTCTTCCGGCGGATGCTACTCAGGCCGCCAAGGATGCGGCTAAGCTGGCTCATGAGGCTGCTGATCGTGCTTATGATGACATGTTTCTGGCTTATGAGGCGGCTCTTCAGACGTATCATGGTGCTCTGTCTGTCTACACCCAGTGGCTTGATGATGATGCTAAAGCTGCAGCTGTTCTTACTGCTAGTGTTCTGCCCCAGTTTGCTTCTGAGTTTTTGGGACTGCCTACTGTCTTTGAGATGTGGACCCGTCTTCGTCAGCGCTATGAGCCCTCTGGTGATGCCCTGTACCTTTCTGTGGTTCGTCAGGAGCATGCTCTTCAGCAGGGTGACTCTACTGTTGATGACTTCTATGCACAGAGTTCTCCTATCTGGTGTCAGCTTGATTCTCTCCGCACTGCTGGTTGTCGCACTTGTCCCTGTTGCCAGGCTGTCCAGGCCAACTTGGAGTTTCATCGTGTCTACGAGTTCCTGTCTAGGCTTCGTAAGGAGTTTGAGCCCCGGCGTGCTCAGTTGTTTGCTCGTGGTCGTATTTCTCTCATGGAGGCTCTTTCTGAGATTCGTGCTGAGGAGACTCGCTTACGTGGTGCTGGTTTGCTGGAGGTTCCCTCTGTGTTTGCTACTCGGTCTTCTTCCACGCCACCTGCTGCACAGACCCCGTTTCGCTCAAGTGCGCCGCCACTCTTGCCCACTCCTTCGGATGGCTCAGGTCGCCCTCGTCCACATTGTGACTACTGCAACAATGATGGTCATATCGAGTCTCACTGCTACAAGAAGAAGAAACAGTTGCGCAAGGCACGACCATCCTCTTCAGGGACTTCGTCTTCTACCTCGACAGCTTCAGCCATTGCTTTGACTGAGCAGGATATTCTGAGACTTAAGCGTCTGCTTGCGGCTTCAGGTTCTTCCTCGACGGGTACTGCTGGTTCTGTGACTGATGCTTCCCGCGCTACGCAACCGCCCTCTACACAGTCAGGTACATCCCCATGGGTTCTGGATTCTGGAGCTTCTTTTCATATGTCTTCTCATTCTTCCACTTTGTCCTCTCTTCGATTGCTAGATTCTCCTATTCATGTCTTCACTGCTGATGGTACTCCACTTTCTGTTGCTAGTAGAGGCAATCTTTCCACTCCTTATTATTCTGTTCCTGATGTTGCTCATGTTCCTCGACTTACCATGAATCTGTTTTCTGCTGGTCAACTTACTGATTCTGGTTGTCGTGTCATCCTTGATGCTGACTCTTGTTCTGTCCAGGACCGTCGCACGCACACTCTGGTTGGGGCTGGCCCTCGGCGCCGTGATTCTCAGGGTCTTTGGGAGTTGGACTGGCTTCATGTTCCTTCCGCTGCCACCACCATCGCCAGTTCTTCCGCTTCTGTCGCCTCCGTTACTGGTTCCTTCCAGCAGTGGCATCATCGACTTGGTCATCTGTGTGGTTCTCGGTTGTCTTCTTTAGTTCGTCGAGGTCTTCTGGGGTCTGTCTCAGGAGATGTCTCTTTAGAGTGTCAGGGTTGCCGTCTTGGCAAACAGATTCAGTTACCATATCCACATAGTGAGTCAGTGTCTAAGCGTCCTTTCGATTTAGTCCATTCTGATGTATGGGGTCCGGCCCCTTTCGCTTCAAAAGGTGGTCATAAATACTATATCATTTTCATAGATGATTTCTCCCGTTACACATGGCTTTATTTCATGACTTCTCGTAGTGAGGTGTTGTCTATTTATAAGCGTTTTGCTGCCATGGTTCATACTCAGTTCTCTTCTCCCATTCGCATTTTTCGTGCTGACTCTGCTGGCGAGTATATCTCTAAGATGTTGCGTGGTGTTCTTGCTGAGCAAGGGACTCTCTCTCAATTCTCTTGTCCTGGTGCTCATGCTCAGAATGGTGTGGCTGAGCGAAAGCATCGACATCTTCTTGAGACGGCTCGTGCATTGATAATTGCTGCCTCTCTCCCGCCTCATTTTTGGGCTGAGGCCGTCTCCACATCCACCTATCTTATCAATATACAGCCTTCCGCTGCTCTACAGGGTGGTGTTCCTTTTGAACGACTTTTGGATCGTTCTCCTGATTATTCGATGCTTCGCTCGTTTGGTTGTGTTTGCTATGTTCTTCTTGCCCCTCGCGAACGCACCAAACTGACCGCTCAGTCTGTTGAGTGTGTCTTCCTAGGCTACAGTGATGAGCATAAGGGCTATCGTTGTTGGGATCCTGTCGGTCGTCGGATGCGTATCTCTCGAGACGTGACTTTTGATGAGTCTCGTCCCTTCTACCCACGCCCATCCTCCTCGACTTTTTCAGTGCAGGATATCTCTTTCCTCACTTTTCCTGACTCTCCTATTACACCTGTCGAGCCTGTACCTCTCCGTTCCACTTCCTCTCCTTCTTCACCTCTAGTTGATTTACAGCCACCATCCTCCCCGGTCTCCTCGCCTAGCATGTCACAGGTTTCTCCACCTTCATCTCCGGTGACTTCCTCCCCGGTCTCCTCTCCTCACATGTCACTGGATTCCCCACCTTCATCTCCGGTGACTTCTTCGTCGCCATCCCCGGATTCTACCTTGGCGATTCCTCCTTCCATTATTCCATCCTTTCCTCAGCATTACACTCGTCGTCCACGACCTGTTGATGCCTCTGTGGATGAGTCGTCATCTTCCTCTCAGCCTACTTATGGCTTGCGCTCTCGTCCTCGTCCACCTGTTGATCGCTTTGGATTTCCCACCGCTGGTGCTGCTGTTCTTGAGCCGACTTCTTACCGTCAGGCTGTTGTTCATCCTGAATGGCAGTTTGCGATGGCAGAGGAGATTGCTGCTCTAGAATGCACTGGTACCTGGGATCTTGTTTCTCTCCCTCCCGGAGTTTGTCCGATCACTTGTAAGTGGGTTTACAAGGTTAAGACTCGCTCCGATGGTTCTCTTGAGCGTCACAAAGCTCGTCTTGTGGCTCGTGGTTTTCAGCAGGAGCATGGTCGTGATTATGACGAGACTTTTGCTCCTGTGGCCCATATGACCACTGTTCGTACACTTCTTGCTGTTGCCTCTGCACGCCACTGGTCTATATCTCAGCTTGACGTTAAGAATGCCTTTCTTAATGGTGAGCTGCGTGAGGAGGTGTACATGCAGCCACCACTTGGGTATTCTGTTCCTGATGGCATGGTATGTCGTCTTCGTCGCTCTCTCTATGGCCTTAAGCAAGCCCCCCGCGCCTGGTTTGAGCGTTTTGCCTCTGTGATCACTGCTGCTGGTTTTTCAGCCAGTGCTCATGATCCAGCATTGTTTATTCACCTTTCTTCTCGTGGTCGGACTCTTCTTCTACTCTATGTTGATGACATGATCATCACGGGGGATGACCCTGAGTATATTGCCTTTGTAAAGGCACGTCTTAGTGAGCAGTTTCTTATGTCTGATCTTGGACCTCTTCGCTACTTCCTTGGGATTGAAGTCTCTTCTACCTCTGATGGCTTCTTTATATCCCAGGAAAAGTATATCCAGGATCTTCTTACTCGTGCTGCTCTTACTGACGAGCGCATTGTCGAGACTCCTATGGAGCTAAATGTTCATCTCCGTGCTACTGATGGTGATCCTCTACCTGACCCGACGCGTTATCGTCATCTTGTTGGCAGTCTTGTCTATCTAGCTGTCACTCGTCCGGACATCTCTTATCCGGTTCATATTCTGAGTCAGTTTGTCTCTGCTCCCACATCGGTTCACTATAGTCATCTCCTTCGTGTTCTCCGATATCTTCGAGGCACGATCTCTCACCGTCTCTTCTTTCCTAGCTCCAGTTCTTTACAGCTTCAGGCCTATTCGGATGCTACGTGGGCTAGTGATCCTTCGGATCGCCGTTCACTTTCTGCTTACTGTGTTTTTCTTGGTGGTTCTCTCATTGCCTGGAAGACGAAGAAACAGCTTGCAGTTTCCCTTTCGAGTGCCGAGGCTGAGTTGCGAGCAATGGCTCTTTTGACGGCAGAGGTGACTTGGTTGCAGTGGTTACTTCAGGACTTCGGTGTTTCTGTCACTACACCGACTCAGCTCTTATCTGACAGTACAGGTGCTATCAGCATTGCACGCGATCCTGTGAAGCATGAGCTCACCAAGCATATTGGTGTTGATGCTTTCTATGTGCGCGCTGCTGTGCAGGATCAGGTTATTGCTCTTCAGTATGTGCCTTCCGAGTTACAGTTGGCGGATTTCCTGACGAAGGCCCAAACTAGAGCACAACATGGCTTTTATCTCTCCAAACTCAGTGTTGTTCCTCCACCATGAGTTTGAGGGGGGGGGGGGGTGTTAGAGTTATAATATAAGTCATGTACCCCTTTGTATTTATCCCGTTGTATAAGGGGTTTCCTGCATATGTTCCACCTGTACATGTATATATATATATCGGCCTATGGCCTCATGATAATACAAGTTGCTTTCCTAACAAGATAAACTTCTAGACTATATACGTATTTCACAATAAATATATAGAGGGCGGGATTACTTTAGTTAAGTTGAAATTTCTTTTCTCAGAAGCTTTGACACTGTATGTGTTACAATACTACGATGAATCGGTAGTTGCTTGTCAGGTTGAGAAATCGTATGTAGTTTCACCTGCCATGTCTTTGAAAGGTAATGGCATGTTGATAATGAAGGAAAAACGATGATATGCTAACATTAACACCTTCAAACTTATACACTCCATGCCGTAATGCCCAAACAATTTGTAACTTCAATATTAATGTCACCCAAGGATGAGTAGTCAACTATCCCTGTAACTACAAACTGTAATCGGTCTGTCCCAAAGACAGTGCATCCATTCATGGGAGCTCGGACATGATGTGCTTATTAGATAGCGCGACATGCTATGGTTTGATTGTTCAAAATACAATAACATGAAGAAAGTGTTTGAGGTCAGTCTTCAGAGAATTCTAGTGTGTTCATGATCTCACAAGATATATATATATCTGAGAGTAAATGCTATGCTTGATCTTATTTCCACAGCAACACCTTTCTAACCAAAGGTAGCAATGGAGCCAACCTACTTCAGTTTTGAACATGTATATCAAACAAATAAATAGAAGTATAGAACCAAAGCAATTCATCCGATTAGATTTCCAAGCAACACGCCTTGGACGGCTGGACGTGGCGCGGAATAGGGATTCACTTCTCGTCTTATCCGCTAGCTTTTGCCGGCCACACGTCTTTGCCTGGATCGAAACGCCCGCAGGTTGTAGTTGCAGCGTGTCGCAAGCTGGCATAGTTCAGTGTGCGCATGTAGGTTGGCCGGGCAAGCCTTCATAGCAGCTGGGCTACGTGTCCAGAGTATATATATATACACTACACAGCCGTTGCACTGCCGCCCCCGTGCTGGACGCCAAAAACAGTGGCAAGGCGCTGCTCGCTTTGGGTGTGTCACGATAGATTCTCCTTCCTAGCCAGCATCATTGTTTTCTTGCGGCTAGCGCACGTTCTCTCTGTCCTGCTATTGCTAGCTAGCTGGTTCCCACCACCGCCGCTTCAGCCGCCCGTCGGAGATAATTTCGCGTGTAATCCGTGACTCCGTGACCGATCGAGGTCGGAGGCGGCAATGGGGGTCGTTCGCTCGGTGCTGCTCCTGTCGACGCTGCTCGCGGTCGCCTCAACGCAGTCGCAGTCTCCGACGCGGGCACCCAAGACAGCATCGTCTCTTCCTGCCACCCCGTGGCCGGTTCCTACTTCCTAGGCTGTCGTCTCCAGCCGTGCCGGCGCCCAAGCCATCGTCTTCCCCTGCTGCGTCGCCGGCGCCCAAGCAGACACCTAGCCCTCGGCTTGGCCGGTGACAAAGCTACTGTCTCCACGCGCGCTGGCGCACGCACCAAAGCCGCCGTCTCCAGCTGCACCCGCGGTGTCACCGGTTCCAAAGCCACCCACTCCACGTGCGCCGGCGGCGTCATCGGCGCCAAAGCCTCCATCCCCACCACTATCAGCGTCACCGCTTCCAAAGCCGTCACCTCCACCCACCGAGGCCAAAGTCGTCACCTATGGCCCCAACTCCTGCTCAAAAGTTGTCTCCTCCTACGACTCCACCACCAGTCCACCACCACAGAGACCATCTGCACCTCCCACTCCTAGTCTCCACCACCGGCTCCGACACAGCCTCCGGCAAACTCATCCACGCCAACGCCTTCGTTGACTCTGTCGTCCATCTTCTATACCGCTTCCTGCCCGAGCGTGGAGATGGCGGTGAGCGATGTCGTCAGGTCGGCCTCCACCTTGGACCCTAGCATCCCCGGCAAGCCTGGATGGTATTCCTCTTCTATGACTGTTTCATAAAGGACTTTCTCAACTTATTCACGGGTATCTCGCACTGCAAAGCTTCTTCAATCTACTACCACCATCCAATATCCATGCAGGATGTAGGCTGCAGCAATAAGGTTGAAGAGACACATCGAATTGAGGATGGAACGGAAAAAACTGTGGCTTAGATGGAGTTGCATGAATCTGGCATCATCATGGTAGCTAACCTGAGTCCGTCAGAATTGTGAAATCCCTGCCAGCTAGATTCATCCTTCCACTTCGAAGATCTTGTTGTAATTCATCCTTCCACTTCCAAGATCTTGCTGTAATTGGAAACATATGGGAGTTCTTTAGGCCCTATCTTCTCCATGCAGGAGAGGGCGCAAGATGCATGGCGTTCATCTGGAGGGCCCTCGTCACCGTGCTGGTCGTCCCGACGTTAGCACCCCATGATTTTGCACTACAGAAGGTTCATGGTGTGGCTGTGTCGGCTTCGTCGCTGTTAGCCTCGATGCATCTCTTCTCCACGCAAGATATCGGGCCTAGGGAGGAGAGCAAGTAATGGCCTGATATCAGTGACTCTCTCCATGGCAGCCATGGCAACGCGCCTTTGTGCTTGCCCTGCTTCGACTTCTCTCATGGGCGGCATATTTGTACGTGAGGATGTACGAAGAGTCCGACACTAAGGTATGCGGAGTTCGGGTTCGACTCCTCCTGGCTACGGAACATGTGTGCGGACCAAGGCTGACGTGCATTTGTGAGGAATTGGAAGATATAGATGGGCCCACGACTTATGAAAAACTATGAATCTTTGATAGATGGCCCCCCACGACTTATGGCAGGCGATGTGAAAGGATATGGACAACAAATCAGCCAGGATTCTCAAAAAAAGAAAAAGAAATAGGCTAGGGGGTTCTTCCATTACGTAGACCTATTTTTAATCTCGGCCGTCGAATCTTGATATTTAACATAAAATCAACGGATATAAAAGGGATGACGGAAGGAGAACCATGAAAGTCTCCGTCCTTTATTATTAGGTAAAGAGGTAAAGATAAGTATAGAGATACTGGCCTATGGCCACCTGGAAATATAAGTTGCATATTTCTTAACATTAACAAGTTGATTCTGAATGCTTTTGCTCTGTTGTTGAAAAGAGTCGAGGGATTTTTCTCTTTCCACTTTCCTTTCATGGTAGAATTTTTTTTCTTGTATTTTGCGCCGTGTAGATGAGGCAGTTTGTAGTATTCTGTTGTTTTAACCTTTTGCTTCTTGTAACTGTAGAATGTGTGTGTGTGTTTTGTAGATGTGCAGCAAAGTTATATCTCCAAACTCCATTATTGAGACATACGAGACACTTTTATCATCTGCTGCAACTATATTGGATGAGGATGCTGGAAATCCTTCTTGGCAACCATGTGCTGATTTTTATGTTTATTGTATTTTGGCTTCCCTTCCATGGGGTGGTTCAGAATTGTTCGAGGTAATTTTATTAAGAGCATAATTGGTTCGATGCCAAAAGTTGGCATGCCAATATTTGGCAAATGCCAAATGTTGGCTAGGGATTGGTTGACTACCAACTTTTCTTGTCAATCTCTTTTGATTTTGCCAAATGTTGGCTTGCCAAATATTGGCAATGCCGAATGTTGGCATCAAACCAATTATGCTCTAAACTATTCTGGTACTGTTTAATCTTTACCACCTTTGGTGTTCAATTTGACTGCTTTAGCAGCAACACATGATTCTTGTTCTCTGCTTGTATGAACCCCATTGGCTTTATTAAGCTACTTTGATTACTCCCCTTTTTTGTAGTATGTGCGGTTCAGTTTGAATGCCTCTTAAGAGTTACGCTGGCACTGCCCATTTTGCATATCTTAGTAATATTAGTGTTCATGCACCTTTTCTAGTTTTTTGATCTTCAGATGGGTGTCCTCATTATTTTCTAGTGTTGCTCTATATCATTCCGTCATCTATTTGAAAGCTGCACTGTAAGCATCCCAACATATTTTCAAGAAGTGAAATAGGGACACTGCTCCTCTACTAAGTAGTACGATTTGTGCATATAGGTACCACTGACCTTGAAAGTTTGTATGTGTCTGCACCATAAAATGAACATTAGCCATGATTGCTTAGACCTTCTGGAACAATGCATGAGCCACATCTCACATTGGGTGCTCCCCACCAAATTATTGTTGTAATGCAAAGTTATAGGCTCCTACAATGTACTCCCATTCTTAAATTGTGTATTAGAAGATTCTGCAGACATGAATCCGTGCGGTGGTAAAATACACTGATGAATTCTAACATGCAGCAAGTCCCGGATGAACTCGAGAGGGTTCTGGTTGGTGTACAGTCTTACATAAGCATCAGAAGGCATTTTGATGATATTGCTTTCTCAGTCTTCGAGACGGACGAAGGCAACTCTCCCAATAAAAAGGTACTGGCAATTTCTTGAATATCTGAACCTTACACTGGTTTATTTCCTGAATTCCAATCCATTTAACTCCTTTTATGATATTTTGATCAGTTCAGTAACTTGTATTCCTCGTAGGATTTCATGGAAGATCTATGGGAGCGTATGCAACTTCTTCCCCGTAATGGATGGAAGGTTAAAAGTGGTATGTCAGTACATGATATAAAATACACACAATTTCTTACTGAAATAATACGCTGTTGAGTTTTACTCCCTCCGTTCCAGAATATAAGGTGTATTGATTGCCGTGCGAGTCAACAACTTGAATCTTTGACCAAGAATATAGAATAGAATAACAACATCTGCAACTGCAATACCTAATAGATAAAATCTGAAACTACTTTTCATGATAAGATAGAGCATAATTGGTTCGATGCCAAAAGTTGGCATGCCAATATTTGGCAAATGACAAATGTTGGCTAGGGATTGGTTGACTACCAACTTTTCTTGTCAATGATTTTGCCAAATGTTGGCCTGCCAAATATTGGCAATGCCGAATGTTGGCATCAAACCAATTATGCTCATAACTTCTTTATCCTGCTCAGGACTGTATATATAATTTGTTTTGCATTCTGTTTAATTGCACCTCGCAGTTCCAAAGCCTCACTTGTCGTTTGAAGCTCAGTTAGTAGTTGGAAAATCTCACCGTTTCCACCCAGTTAGTTGCCCACCGCCTACTTTCACGATGTCATCTTCTGAGATATTGAAAGGGCAGGAGAAGCATGAAGCCAATTTAAAGTATCCTCAAAGGCTTCGTAGGCTCCATATATTTCCAACAAATAAAGCTGAGGTAAATCGCGACTTTATGTATATACTAGTCCATTTATCATTGTTACATTTAATGTTTTCATCGCTGTCTTTTCTGTAACATATGTTGGCTAACATGAAATTCGCTATTACTTGGTTATGTTACAAAGTTCACTTGTTTATATACTTATTATGAGGCACACACCTTTATGCTATGTTCTAGTCCATTGATCATTGTTACATTTAATGTTTTCCTTGCTGTATTTTTTGTAATGCATGTTAACTACATGAAATTCACCATTACTTGGTTTTATGTTGCAAAGTTCACCTGTTTATATACCTATGAGCCCTAATCAGCTACCATTTTCTTATAGAATATGCAACCTGTAGACCGTTTTGTTGTTGAGGAATACATATTGGATGTGCTGCTTTTCTTCAATGGATGGTCAGTTACAGTTTTTTCTCAGTTGTATTAGTGTGTTTGACACTTGTACAAAAGCTGCGATTGTTAGATGTCAGGCATCTGTTTGTTAACTTGTTCATGCATGACATTGCTGACACCATGTACTCATTGGATTTGCTTGTCAGTCCTTAATGTGAATAAATTTGGTGTTCTCTATCTTCGTAGTGCCGAGTCTTATGTTCTATCCCTTGGTTAACAAAATCTGGTTGTATTTGGATGTGTTGCTTTTGTCTATCATCTCGTGTTAAGCTCTAGAATTTTGGTCTATAAACCTTGCTCCCAAAGTATGCAGTGGAGGTGTTCTAACATCTGTTTTATTTTTGCTAGAACTAATCCTGTCTTCTTACTTACAACACCTTCCTGTAAATATCTCCCAACAGTGTGGCAACCACGGTTGTGACGAACAAGTTGTTTGCCACACACGTGGCATCATATAGGGGTAATAAAATGTATCAAGCCAAAGGTTCTGGAAAGAACTAAGCACAAACCGAACAATGTCGAAGTTCCTAACTTAACAACAAACAATACAACAACAAAGCCTTCCAGTCACAAAACAAGTTGGGTAGGCTAGAGTTGAAACTCATAATATATCGAAACCAAGTCATGGTTCTGGCACGTGGATAGCTAACTTCCACACGCCCCTTTCCATGGCTAAATCTTTGGTGAAGTTGCCTAACTCAAGTGTGACAATTTTACCTTGCTGCTAGCATGTGAAAATATCATTTTTAAAGACAATAATTAGGGTCGACAACTTTTCTCATGCCCATCACAGGAAAATTTATTGAATTTTGTTTTAATATTTCCCTGCTGAATTGTATTATTTTGGTTTTCTTACTAATTCTATGATGGTCATATTTTTCTTTGAAAGACAGTCGCAAAGAATGTGCGTTTTATCTGGTCAGCCTTCCTGTGTCTTTTCGATATGAATACCTGATGGCTGAGACCATATTTTCACAGGTATTTCTGAACCATCTTTATTACGTGTGTTTTATACTATTATTACTAGCTTCTGCATGTCTGCCTTCATGTTAAGTGAACTGTATCTTGAGTTGTTGCAGAAGTGAATCTTCATGTTCCACTCTAAATTTCTTGTATGGCAATGATTTAAGTTAACCACAATGAAATGGATAGTAAACCTTGCTTTTCTTGGTGCATGTGTGAGTTTCGCCCAAGCATTTCCAGTGGCTCTGCTGAATATGACCAATTGTTTGGGTGTGCTGATCTGAGCTAATTGTGGATTAGTTTGGAGATATATATATTATTGTAGTAGTAACACATAGTTTATATTGAGTAAGGTTTGAAAAATTACGTCCAGCTGACCAACATGAATAAGTTCACCGAAGTCAGCAAATTTTGTTCAAGATCAAATATTTGCGTCTAGCTTTCTACTCTTTCCAATATATATTTCCCTTTATAGAGTATATGAATATTTATGATCTTATATAATTGTGGCTCAATGAACTGACATTGTCATACAAAAATGATCCTTCCTAAGATCATTATCTTGATAACATTGTTTAACTATCTGTGGTATTCTGAAATATAATGATGATAAACCTAGAAAATCTGGCTGGAAAACTTCAACCTGCTATGAGTATCTCTGAACAAGCGTATTACTTCCGTGCAATAGTTTCTGCAGAGTTTAATTTACATGTGTTAATAAAAAGGGCAAAAGTACTCATTTAGGTACTAAAGTTAAACCCTTGAGTGTTCCTTCCGAATAATTGCCAGTTTGCCATTTCTGTCTTCATGTTGATCTACTAATAACATTTTGGGGGCAATCATACATGTATTTCACAATATTTGAAAAAAGAGACCTCAAATTTCATTTTTTTAGTATTTTGAGGGCCGACATGAATTTGGTTATTAATAAATCCAAATTGTGACTCTTCAGGCTGTTTTCTATTTAGTAGCTGAATTTTAAAATTCCTTGATTGGTAGCGTGCCGACTGTTTCTGCATTCGATCTGAGGTGTTGGTTCTGAGCTTTATGATACCAAGTTGTATCCTGGTTCTGATGGATTATAGACACTAACAGTCCTAACAGTTAACACTATGTTTTTATAGCGATATAGGTAGGATACCTAGTGCAATATTTATGCATGCATTTTGAGGTCTCCATTGTCCATTATAGCGAGTATACTTGTCAAATAAAAATGAATCCTTTCTTATGGCATATTGATATTCTGCAGCTACTATTGCTACCGAATCCACCTTTCAGGCCAATCTACTATACGTTGGTTATCATCGATCTTTGCAAGGTAGTTCCTTCTTTAATGTTTTGAGACTGTTAAGCTGATATTTTGTGTAGTGATGAGATTAGTATGTAATGTGAGATATAAGAATACATCATTGTTAATGAGCACATCGGCAGACCTAAATATGCCTTGAGTTTTATTGTTTTATTGTGGGCATGCAGATTTTGGTGCATGGGGTGGCCAAAATTCTGTTACATAATTGTATGGTTATGATGAGCACAGTTGTGAAACCGCAGTTCCTTTGTTTCGTCAGTAGGACACTTATGATTCATCCATAACATAGTTGCTCTAGATCTTTGAACCATATAATCAACGTAGATGTGGATGTGAAGTTTAGCACCCTAAAATTGATAGGTTCAGTGTATTTACTATTTATTTGCAAGTAAGCTTCCACAAGCTAAGGTTATCACGAAGTAATCAATTTTCTGTATGGTTTCATAGCAAATCTGAGTCCTAGAGAAATAATTGAGCCGTCTATTAGTGAGTTGGCTACTTAAACAACATAAGCTTGGGATATGTCATATATAGGACGCATGTTACATTTTTCACGTCTGTCAACTCACCTGATTGCGACATTTACTAGTCTGTTAAGTTGATACCGGGACCATCAGGGCCATCACCACAAATCGTTAGTGGTCCTCTCGCGCAAAGATCAGGACACCACTTGTCGCATCAACACCATACCATTACCAAGTGTTCTGGTTGTCTTTGTTCAACATTTGGAGAATAGGCAACACATGTTCGTGTGCAACGCCCCGTAGAAACCGGCTGGTTACATTTTTACATTTTTTCTTTCCCATAAAAGAAAAATGTGTTACTTTCTTCCGCGAGGATGACTGGACCGATTCTAATTATCTTAACATATCTTCAGGCTTTGCCAGCTGCATTTCCATCTGTGGTGGTAGCAGCAGTACATGCTCTTTTTGACAGAATAAGTAACATGGATACAGAGTGCCGCACCAGACTTATCCTATGGTTTTCACATCATTTGTAAGTTAATTGCCAATCATTTGTTGTGTTCCTGCTTTGGTTATTTGGCCTAGTATGAGTTCGTTGGAATCTCCTACTGCAGCCTATTGGCTATTGCTACTCTTCCTCTCGATGTTCAATACCCTGATGATGACCCACTTCTGCTAGTGCTTAAAAAATACATGGAATGCTACATACAATGCTAGTATAGCTTTTAAGCCAATTGGTCTCAGAACGTAATTTTTCTTTTCACAAGTTTGATCTCCTGTAGCACTGAAAACAAACTGCAGCCCTGTACTGCTAAATCTTAATGAAATTATCTGCCTACGCAGGTCAAATTTTCAATTCATTTGGCCTTGGCAGGAGTGGGCCAATGTGAAGGGCCTACCAAAATGGGCTCCACAACGTGTTTTTGTGCAAGAAGTACTAGAAAGGGAAATTCGGTTGTCCTATTTCGAGAAAATAAAGCAGGCTAGTCACATATGAGACATTCCTTTTCAATAAGGGTTTTTTTCTTCACAGTTTATTATGTTGTGTTAGATTTAACTTTGATTTGCTAAAAGGTCCTTTTTACTACCCCGAAGTATTACAGTTGATCGGATACCCCCCTGATCTATATTTTCGGTTCAGTTTACTCTCCTCGAGTTTTAGTCCTGTTTCTTAACCCCTTACCCTAGTTTTAGACTCTTGTTTCACTGATGTGGAATGGTTCTGCCACGTGGCATCATACGTGAACAATGACATCATCAAAATCACACAAGATCCTGCCAATCTGCCAAGAAAATCTCACTGATTTTCCTCAACCTCTGTTCCTTCTGTCTTTATTTCTCACCCCTTCTGCCCATATCTTTCTGTTTTGTACCAAGCTCATGTGCTCCTCGCAGCCAAGAGTCGAAATGGCGGCAAGTGTATCCACCAAGCAGCTACACCAAATCCATTGTCGTGGAACCAATGGTCTGGAGCACCATGTGCTGAAGTAGTGGGACAATAACTGCTCACTTATCAATAGCCGTGATAGTTCCCTTTGTTTCCGGTCGTTCACTCTACACCCACCGTGATCCTGCCCAAGAGCTGCTTCACCCATTAGTAAAGAGGTGGGAAGTGAGCACGAGTGACGAGATCTGTGACTGGGAGGTGACTACTGGCAGAGATGGGACGACTTATTTGGCCGTGTCCAGAGTGGCTATTGAATTCTGCCCAACCAATAGTCATGCTGACATACATCTTCGTCCCATATTGTGTGCTTCTCATTGCCTTTGCTCGTATTGCATCCTCAAACTTCGTCACCCTCAATTATTTCCACAAAATTGTTTTCCCATCATGTTCATTACATCTGTATGACATATGAACCTGGCATGTGTATCATCTCCTTGACTTTATCAGTACCTAATTCATGTGCCTGGTTAAACTCAGTTGCCTGCCTGCTCACAGTAGAGCATTGTTGCGTGTGCAACCACTACTTTAGCTTAACAGCATTTTCCTCGTTAGAGTTTAACAGCATCCATGGCCATGGCGTTCCTCCTTGTCTCTGTTTTCTGGAACGATGTCCCCATCCATGTATGCATTCTTTTTTGTCCACACCCCAGAGTCTTGTGCACTTATTGCCCACCTCAGCAAAACCACAATATGAAACCAGAGTCGGTGGTTTAGTAAATGGTAACTGAAACTTTGGGGGAGAAAACTGAACCAAAAAGTTGATGGGGCAATACTTCAGGGGAGTAAAAAGGACATTTTTTGCTTCATATTCTATATCCTTCTACCCAATTGTTGTGTGGTTTGGAAATGGTTATTTAAATTGAATTTATTGCCTTTATTTTTTTGCAGAGTATTGAAGATGCTGCTGAGTTGGAAGGGTTGTTACCCCCAAAAGCTGGTCCTAATTTCAGATATCATACTGATGAAAGCAAAGAAAGCACTGAAGGCCGCAGGCTATCCAAGGAACTTGTTAGCATGGTTAGAGGAAGGAAAACTACACGTGATATTATTTTGTGGGTTGAGGAACAAATAGTTCCTGCAAATGGGGCCAAATTTGCAGTTGATGTTGTTAGTCAGACACTTCTTGACATCGGTTCAAAAAGTTTTACGCATCTTATCACTGTTCTGGAGAGATATGGTCAAATAATTTCCAAACTATGCCCAGATGAGGAAATGCAGCTATTGTTGATGGATGAAGTCAGTGCTTACTGGAAGAACAGTACCCAGATGACTGCTATAGCCATTGATAGAATGATGGGTTATCGCTTAATTTCCAACTTGGCTATAGTAAAATGGGTTTTTTCTCGTGCTAACGTCGATCAATTTCATGTGTCGGATCGTCCATGGGAGGTACATTCTTATCCTCATACTAGAAGATGCCCTGTGCGTTGCTGCTGGATTTTGTAGCAATCAATCTTTTTTGATTAATTTTTAGGTGGTCCGTCGCATTGGTATACTTGTAGGTGCTAACAACCTAAATTATACATTTTGTACAACTACCAAATATAAATTGAAGGTTGAAGAAAGTCCATAGCAACAGTAGGTAAATCATACCAAGAGAGCCATCTTGAATCATTTATAACCACCCTTTAGTTTGGTACTGAGCAAGAATAACCCAGAAGAAATTAAAGGCTATGATAATCAGTGTGCAGCATTGTAACACAACAATGGCATGAATGAAAATAAATCATAGGCCAGAAAGAATTCAGAAATAAATTGCAAATTGTTAGGATATCTTACATGCCTATCCTGCAATTTGCGCACCTATATTTAGCATGTTATGTCCTATGTGGCTTCTGTAGAGGACATACATCAATAAAATAACACATCCCATACATGAAGCTGTTTTGGCAAGGAAAGTAATGTTTTATTGGTGCCAAGCCCTGAGAAGAGTAAGATAAAATAAATATTTTGAGTCAACGAATAAGGATATGGTGAGCTATATATTCTGCAATTAAATGTCTGTATCAACTTTTTTTATTTTGCTCGTGCAGTTAGTATGATGTAACTACAACATTAGGTAATCTGCATCGGGCATTCCTTTGCACATGTGACAGACATCTGCAAGTAAATGTTTGCGTCAACCTATACTATATTTTTTAGAGTAAAGTCAACCTATACTATATTTTTTAGAGTAAAATACACTGGAGGTCCGAAAAGTATTCCACATGCGTCAATTAGGTCCTAAAAGTTTGAAATCGTTCACTGCAGGTCCTATATATGTATTTTACCAGCAACCTTTAGGACCTACTCCCTCCGTCCCAAAATTCTTGTCTTAAATTTGTCTAGATAGGAAAGTACCTAACACTAAGACGTGACTAGATACATCCGTATTTGGACAAATTGAAGACAAGAATTTTGGGACGGAGGGAGTACTTGACAAACTAGGCATACTTTTAGGACCCACAGTGAACAACTTACACACATTTAGGACCCGCGGTGAACGATTTCAAACTTTTAGGACCTAGTTGACACACTTTGAATACTTATAGGACCTCTATTGTATTTTACTCTATTATTTAATCATGTAGTCCAGTTAGTACAATGTAGCTAGCCACAGCATCAGGAACACCATAAAGGAAATCTATGGAAAGTGAGAATATAAAAATGAACACACAAGCACGCACTTGCCTCGGTGGTGCTGAAAGGCAGCGGCGACCTCATGTAGTGCGGCAATCCTAACGGGTGTGTTAGAAAAAAAAAATCCTCAGCGGTGGAGGATGCTGCAGCTTTGATCCTAGCCAGCCATGGATTTGGAGGAAGATGCCAACAACCATTTGCGACAGTGGTGGTTGAATTTTATTTAGGGTCTGGAGGAAGCAGTTTCACGTGGGGATTGCAGAAGGGGGGAGGTGAAGTGGAAGAGGAAGGGGAAAAGTGCAACCTTGTATTCAATCAAACACTAATTGATAAGACTGACCACTGATGATCTTCTCAACAAAAAAATATGACGGGGAAGAGATTGTGCGTGACATATGAATGGAATTCAACAGTTCCCTTTTTTTAAGATTGCCTCCAGTAGTATCCTTCTAATAATGGGATGCATGTGGTTTGGAGTAATGGGCTGCGTGTGGTTACCAACTCGCTAGTAAAGGAATATTGAACACAAAATAATTAGAAGGGGCTAAGCTCAAAAGATTTTTTTGTGGAAGGCTGTTGAGAGTCGTTGATGTGGCAGATTGTGTCGGCGTCTTGGGAACGGGGGTACCCAGACTTGCCTGCCTGCGGTCCAGAGCGTGGCTCCTCCAGCGGCCTGGTACGGCCCAACCTCATCAGCAACCACTCAAGACCCTCGCGAGGCGGACGGCTCAAGACCTCCCCTGGGGCGGCCTCCCTAGGCTAGCTCCCGAGGAGCGGAGATATCAAGACAAGGGGCATCTCGCGAGGTTCCCGTGACGTGAGCCATGATGACCAAGGCCAGGCGGGCGCCAGCGGGCGCAGGATGCCAGTTTCCTCTTTGGTGCTAAAGGGGCAAGCGCAGACGAGGAGTCCCGAGGCATCAGGCAAAGGTTTCCATATCGGTGCAACAAGACCAAGACCAGCAGGATGGCAGAGCGGAGGTCATCGCGGAGCCCACGGAGGCGTCACCGCCAGAGCCTTTGGCAGGCGAAGACCACCTTTTGTCAGGATAGCTTGTACTAGCTGTCCCCCTTCAAACTTGGCCGTTGTGGGATCCCTTCCCGCTCAATATTTGGGAAGAGGACTCGGGCCTCTATAAATAGGACTAGCCACCACCATAGAAGGGGATCGGATCATTGAGACCACCCACACATCCACAAGCTCACCAAGCACAAGAGCACCTCTTCTCAGGAGGTTGTTCTTCCCATGTACTAGTTCGTCCTCAGCCTGCAAGGCAATCCATCACACCACACTGGATTAGGGTATTACACCACAACGGTGGCCCGAACCAGTATAAACCCGTGTGTCTCTTGTTCCTCGGGTTCGACGAGCTAGTCCTAGGAATCGGTAAGAGAGCGAGCTAAAGCGGAAAGGAGAGAACTTCGTGCGCACCCCAGTGTTCGAACCTCAAGGGTCTGTCGGAACCCAAGATCCGACATTTCGCGCGCCAGGTAGGGGGTGCGTCGAAGTTTTCGCCTCTCCGTCCACCCCGCTCTCCATCCGCCAGGCTCTCATGGCGGGCGCCTCTTCTTCGACCGGCTCGGTGGGTGCTCGCCCGAGCCTTCACCCCCGCCTTGCGACAGGTGCAGTGGCTACCCAGGTTTAGGCCAGATCTGCCACCCCGTTACGACGGGACGGCAGATCCGGCCGCTTTCCTCCAGGCCTACCAGGAGGCCGTTCCGGCGGCCGGCGGCGACAGCAAGGTCATGGCCAGCTGGCTCCCCATGGCGCTCACCGGTGTTCCGCGTGCCTGGTTTCTCAGCTTGCCAGAGTCATCCGTGGCATCCTGGGAGGAGCTGTGCGGCCTCTTCACCGTGCGCTTCGGGGCGCCGGTGCACCTTGTCGTCGCGGCCCTCATCGGCGGCTCTCAAGCACCGCCCTTGGACCGCCACGTCAAGCAGTTCTTCTGCTAGATCGGCGCCGCCTCCATACGCCGGGGGGCCCCTCCCGGATGGGCGGCGCCCAAGACTGACCTCACCTTCGACTCAGGTGACCATCCCGCCTCCGTTGTGGGCTCAGGCGCTCTCCCGATGCTTTGCACACCCACCATCTGCAACGTAGCAGTCACCAAGACCCTTATCGACGGCGGAGCTGGCCTCAACGTGCTCTCAGTAGAAGCTTTTAGTCTGCTCCACGTGCCGCTTGAGCGGCTACGCCCCACCAAGCCCTTCTTTGGAGTCGGCAGCGGCTCCGCCAGCCCTCTAGGGCAGATCCGCCTCCCGGTCACCTTTGGTACCCGCAACAACTACCGCACCGAGCTAATCGACTTTGAGATCGCTCGTATCGGCCTCCCGTACAACACCATCCTCGGGTATCCTGCCCTGGCTCAGTTCATGGCTGCGACCCATCCGGCCTACAACCTCATGAAGATGTCGGGGAGCAGCGGTGTCCTCACCGTGGCGGGCGACACCAAGGAGGCTTTGACGGCCCTCAAGCTCGCCTTCCGGACCGCTGCGGCGGCACGTTCGGCCGATGAGGCCCCCAGGAGCCAAGGGGGCTGCACCAGCGAAGAAGAAACAACTTTTCTTCGAAGACCAAGCCGAGATGAAGCAGGTACTGGTGGATGAAGATGGGACGTCAGGCGCCACCTTCACCATAGGCGCTGGCCTTCCCCCAGCTCAAGAAAAGGCGCTGGTCGGATTCCTGCGCGCTAACAAGGAGGTGTTCGCGTGGGAACCCAAGGACCTGGCAGGAGTCCCGAGGGGGGTGATTGAGCACCACCTGAACGTATGCCCCAACGTGCGCCCCGTAAAGCAGAAGGCCCGGCTCCAATCTACAGAGAAGCAATCCTTCATCGTACAAGAAACTCGCAAACTAGAAGCAGCGGGTGTCATCCGCGAGGTCCTGTACCCGGAGTGGCTGGCGAACCCCGTTGTTGTGCCCAAGAAAGGCGGAAAAGAGCACATGTGTGTCGACTTCACCAACCTAAACAAGTCCTGCCCACAAGACCGGTTTCCGCTGCCCCGCATCTACCAGATTGTCGACTCCACCGCCGAGTGTGACCTACTGTGCTTCCTGGATGCCTTCTCATGCTACCACCAAATCAAGATGGCAATGCAAGATGTCGAGAAGACTGCCTTCCTCACCCCGCGCGGAGTATACTGCTACACTTGTATGCCGTTCGGGTTGCAGAATGCAGGAGCAACCTTCCAGCGGTTGATGCATATCGCTCTAGGAGAGCAGCTCGGGAGGAACGCTGAGGCCTACGTTGATGACATCGTGGTAAAGTCTCAGGAGGCCAAGACCCTCATCAAAGATTTGGAAGAAACCTTCGCCAGCCTGCGTAGACCTGCAGCTCAACCCAGAAAAGTTTGTGTTCGGCGTCCTGTCAGGTAAGCTTTTGGGCTTCCTGGTGTCGCACAGAGGGATCGAGGTCAACCCCGAGAAGGTCAAGGTCATAGAAAAGATAAGTCCGCCGAAGACCCTCAAAGAGAGGCAGAAGCTGGCCGGCTGTGTAACATCACTCGGCCGTTTCATCTCCAAGCTGGGGGAGCGAGCCCTCCTCTTCTTCAAACTGATGAAAAGAAAGGGCCCGTTTGAGTGGACCCCTGAGGCTGATGCAGCATTCGAAGATCTCAGGAGATACCTCATCAGCCCATCGGTAATGATGGCACCCAAACCTCGAGAGCCCCTGTTGCTTTACCTGGCCGCTACACCGCATTCCGCTAGCGCAGCGTTAGTGGCAGTCCGGGAGGAGCACCAAGTCAAGACCCCATAGCCTCGAAGCCATACTCCCGAGGCTCCGGCAGAGCCAACACGCGACCGCGCCCCGCAAGACGACGTTCTTGAAGCCATAGATGTCCCTTCTGGCAACCAAGCTCCCGAGGCTCCTTTACCCAATCAGGCGCCACAGCCCCCGGAGAGCTCGGACTTCACCCTCGTCGAGCACCCGGTATACTTCATCAGCATGGTGCTTCGTGACGCTTGGGCACACTATCCCATGCCGCAGAAGCTTCTACTTGCGCTCCTCGTCGCTTCGCGCAAGCTACGCCACTACTTCCAAGGCCATCCCATCAAGGTCGTCTCGGCCTACCCGCTAGAGAGAGTACTCCGGAGCCCCAACGCAGTGGGAGGAGTCGCTGAATGGAATATCGAGATGCAGGCGTTCCAGTTGGAATTCAGCACGACCAGAGTCATCAAAGGAGCCGCGCTTGCTGACTTCGTGGCAGAATGGACTGACGCCTCGGAGCTCGAAGCGGGCGGAATGAAGGACGAGACGGGCAATGGGGGCTCCGCCCGTTGCCTTATTTATAGCCAGAAGAAGGCCAACTGTCGGCCTCCATAATCGTAGGTAATGATGGTTCTTTGTGCATGCAGGGACTTGTCAAGTCGTGCGGTTGCCGAGGCGGCGTGGGGAAGTGGAGACGCCCACGTCCCATCAATAGCCACGCGTCAATCAAGGCCGCATGCTTTGGGGCCCGCGGCGCTCCGCACTTGACCCTTGGCTTCGCCGCGAAGCCAAGTCCGAGCGCGCCTTGGGCCCAGGGCTACTGTCGACGTCCTGGGAACGGGGGTACCCAGACTTGCCTGCTTGCGGCCCAGAGCGTGGTTCGTCCAGCGGCCTGGTACGACCCAACCTCATCAGCAACCACTCAAGACCCTCGCGAGGGGCCAAGCCTCGCGAGGCGGACGGCTCAAGACCTCCCCTGGGGCGACCTTCCTAGGCTAGCTCCCGAGGAGCGGAGATATCAAGACAAGGGGCACCTCGCGAGGTTCCCGTGACGTGAGCCATGATGACCAAGGCCCGGCGGGCGCCAGCGGGCGCAGGATGCCAGTTTCCTCTTTGGTGCTAAAGGGGCAAGCGCAGACGAGGAGTCCCGAGGCATCAGGCAAAGGTTTCCATATCGGTGCAATAAGACCAAGACCAGCAGGACGACAGAGCGGAGGTCATCACGGAGCCCATGGCGGCGTCACCGCCAGAGCCTTTGGCAGGCGAAGACCACCTTTTGTCAGGATAGCTTGTTCTAGCTGTCCCCCTTCAAACTTGGCCGTTGTGGGTGTTAGAGTTATAATATAAGTCATGTACCCCTTTGTATTTATCCCGTTGTATAAGGGGTTTCCTGCATATGTTCCACACCTGTACATGTATATATATCGGCCTATGGCCTCATGGGAATACAAGTTGCTTATTCCTAACATGGTATTAGAGCTAGGTCAATTTTTTTACACGCTGCAACTCGTGTGATTGATCCTTCCGTTATTGATTGATCCTTCCGTGACGCCGCGGCTGCTTCTCTCTCCGCGGCCGGTTTCCCACGTTTGGTCCTGCTGCTGGTTCCCACGGCCGATCGCTCTTGCCCGACTTCTACTAGAGATCAGGTCGAAGCTGTCTGCTCGTTTTCCTCTCGAGATCGGATCGAAGCCCCCCCCCTTTATCTCCCGATTGGACAGACTCCCGCACGCCCGCCCCCCGCAGCCTCGATCTCGCAGGCTCCCGCTGGGATCAGATCGAGCGGATCAGGGCGCCTCGATCTAGCAGGCTCCCGTCGGGATCCGATCAGGCTGGACTCCCGCACGCCAGCCCCGGACTTCCAGCCGGCCCAGCCCCCACGGGTCCTCGTCCGGCTGCTGCAACGATCCCGTCTCGTTCCTGATTGAAGGCTGATTTCGGATCTCTCTAAAAAAATGTCTACTGCATCGGGCTATGTTGCTCTCCCTCGCTGTTCGGTGATCTTTGATGGTACTGACTACACCGAGTTCACTGGCTTCATGCGCATTCACCTGCGTGGCATCCGTCTCTGGGGTGTTCTCTCTGGCGAGGTCTGCTGTCCGCCACGCCCGATTCCTCAGGTGGCCCCTACTCCGCTGACTCCACCGGTTCTTCCTACGGATGCTAATCAGGCCGCCAAGGATGCGGCTAAGCTTGCTGATGAGGCTGCTGATCGTGCTTATGATGAGAGGGTTTTGGCTTATGAGGAAGCTCTTCAGACGTATCATGGTGCTCTGACTGTTTACATCCAGTGGCTTGATGATGATGCTCGTGCTGCAGCTGTTCTCACTGCTAGTGTTCTGCCTCAGTTTGCTTCTGAGTTTCCGGGTCTTTCTACCGTCTTTGAGATGTGGACCCGTCTTCGTCAGCGCTATGAGCCCTTTGGTGATGCCTTATACCTTTCTGTGGTCCGTCAGGAGCATGCTCTTCAGCAGGGTGACTCTACTGTTGATGACTTCTATGCACAGAGTTCTGCTATCCGGCGCCAGCTTGATTCTCTCCGCAGTGCTGGTTGTCGTACTTGCCCCTGTTGCCAGGCTGTCCAGGCCGATTTGGAGTTTCATCGCGTCTACGAGTTCCTGTCTCGGCTTCGTAAGGAGTTTGAGCCCCGGCGTGCTCAGTTGTTTGCTCGTGGTCGTATTTCACTCATGGAGGCGCTTTCTGAGATTCGTGTCGAGGAGACTCGCTTACGTGGTGCTGGTTTGCTGGAGGTTCCCTCTGTGCTCGCTACTCGGGCTTCTTCCACTCCACCTGCTGCACCGACCCCTTCTCGCTCGAGTGCTCCACCGCTCTTGCCCACTCCTTCTGGAGGCTCAGGTCGCCCCCGTCCACATTGCGACTACTGCAACAATGATGGCCATATTGAGTCCCAGTGCTAACACGAAGCGGAAACACCTGCGCAAGGCGCGATCATCATCTTCAGGGACTTCGTCATCTACCTCAACAACTTCAGCCATTGCTTTGACTGAGCAGGATATTCTGAGACTTAAGCGTCTGCTCGCGGCTTCAGGTTCTTCCTCGACGGGTATTGTTGGTTCTGTGACTGCTGCTTCCCGCACTGAGCAACCGCCCTCTACACAGTCAGGTACATCCCCATGGGTTCTGGACTCTGGAGCTTCTTTTCATATGTCTTCTCATTCTTCCACTTTGTCCTCGCTTCGATCGCTAGATTCTCCTGTTCATGTTTTCACTGCTGATGGTACTCCACTTTCTGTTGCTAGTAGAGGCAATCTTTCAACTCCTTATTCTGTTCCTGATGTTGCTCATGTTCCTCGACTTACCATGAATCTGTTTTCTGCTGGTCAACTTACTGATTCTGGTTGTCGTGTCATCCTTGACGTTGAGTCCTGTTCTGTCCAGGACCGTCGCACGCACACTCTGGTTGGGGCTGGCCCTCGCCGCCGTGATTCTCAGGGTCTTTGGGAGTTGGACCGGCTTCATGTTCCTTCCGCTGCCACCACCATTGCCAGTTCCTCCGCTTCAGTCGCCTCCGTTACTGGTTCCTTCAAGCAGTGGCATCATTGACTTGGTCATCTGTGTGGTTCTCGGTTGTCGTCTTTCGTTTGTCGAGGTCTTCTGGGGTCTGTCTCAGGAGATGTCTCTTTAGAGTGTCAGGGTTGTCGTCTTGGCAAGCAGATTCAGTTACCATATTCACATAGTGAGTCAATGTCTAAGCGTCCTTTCGATTTAGTCCATTCTGATGTATGGGGTCCGGCTCCTTTCGCTTCGAAAGGTGGTCATAAATACTATATTATTTTCATAGATGATTTCTCTCGTTACACATGGCTTTATTTCATGACTTCTCGTAGTGAGGTGTTGTCTATTTATAAGCGTTTTGCTGCCATGGTTCATACTCAGTTCTCTTCACCCATTCGTGTTTTGCGTGCTGACTCCGCTGGCGAGTATATCTCTAAGATGTTGCGTGGTGTTCTTGCTGAGCAAGGAACTCTCTCTCAATTCTCTTGTCCTGGTGCTCATGCTCAGAATGGTGTGGCTGGGCGAAAGCATCGACATCTTCTTGAGACGGCTCGTGCATTGATGATTGTTGCCTCTCTCCCGCTTCATTTTTGTGCTGAGGCCGTCTCCACCTCCACCTATCTTATCAATATACAGCCTTCCGCTGCTCTACAGGGTGGTGTTCCTTTCGAGCGTCTTTTTGATCGTTCTCCCGATTATCCGATGCTTCGCTTGTTTGGTTGTGTTTGCTATGTTCTTCTTGCCCCTCGTGAACGCACCAAACTGACCGCTTAGTCTGTTGAGTGTGTCTTCTTAGGCTACAGTGATGAGCATAAGGGCTATCGTTGTTAGGATCCTATCGGTCATCGGATGCGTATCTCTCGAGACGTGATTTTTGATGAGTCTCGTCCCTTCTACCCACGCCCATCTTCCTCGACTTTTTCAGTGGAGGATATCTCTTTCCTCATTTTTCCTGACTCACCTCTAACTCCTGATGAGCCTGTGCCTATTCGTTCCACTCCCTCTGCTTCTCCACCTCTAGTTGATTTGCAGCCACCATCTTCCCCGGTCTCCTCGCATAGCATGTCACCGGATTCTACACCTTCATTTCTGGTGACTTCTTCGTCGCCACCCCCCGATTCTACCTTGGCGATTCCTCCTTCTATTGTTTCATCTTTTCCTCAGCATTACACTTGTCGTTCACGACCTGTGGATGAGTCGTCATCTTCCTCTTAGCCTACTTATGGCTTGCGTTCTCGTCCTCGTCCTCGTCCTCCTGTTGATCGCTTTGGATTTCCCACCGCTGGTGTTGCTGTTCTTGAGCCGACTTCTTATCGTCAGGCTGTTGTTCATCCTGAATGGCAGTTTGCGATGGCAGAGGAGATTGCTGCTCTTGAACGCATTGGTACCTGGGATCTTGTTTCTCTTCCTCCTGGAGTCCGTCCCATCACTTGTAAGTGGGTCTACAAGGTTAAGACTCGCTTTGATGGTTCTCTTGAGCGTCACAAAGCACGTCTTGTGGCTCGTGGTTTTCAGCAAGAGCATGGTCGTGATTATGATGAGACTTTTGCTCCTGTGGCCCATATGACCACTGTTCGTACACTTCTTGCCGTTGCCTCTGCACGCCATTGGTCTATATCTCAGCTTGATGTTAAGAATGTCTTTCTTAATGGTGAGCTGCGTGAGGAAGTATACATGCAGCCACCACCTGGGTATTTTGTTCCTGATGGCATGGTATGCCGTCTTCGTCGCTCTCTCTATGGCCTTAAGCAAGCCCCCCGCGCCTGGTTTGAGCGTTTTGCCTCTGTGGTCACTGCCGCTGGTTTTTCAGCAAGTGCTCATGATCCAGCATTGTTTATTCACCTTTCTCCTCGTGGTCGGACTCTTCTTCTCTATGTTGATGACATGATCATCACGGGGGATGACCCCGAGTATATTGCCTTTGTAAAAGCCCGTCTTAGTGAGCAGTTTCTTATGTCTGATCTTGGACCTCTTCGCTACTTTCTTGGGATTGAAGTCTCTTCTACCTTTGATGGCTTTTTTATATCTCAGGAAAAGTATATCCAGGATCTTCTTGCTCGTGCTGCTCTTACTGACGAGCGCGTTGTTGAGACTCTTATGGAGCTCAATGTTCACCTCCGTGCTACTGATGGTGATCCTCTCCCTGACCCGACGCTTTATCGTCATCTTGTTGGCAGTCTTGTCTATCTAGCTGTCACTCGTCCGGACGTCTCTTATCCGGTTCATATTCTGAGTCAGTTTGTCCCTGCTCCCACATCGGTTCACTATAGTCATCTCCTTCGTGTTCTCCGATATCTTCGGGGCACGATCTCTCACCGTCTATTCTTTCCTCGCTCCAGTTCTTTACAACTTCAGGCCTATTCGGATGCTACGTGGGCTAGTGATCCTTCAGATCGCCTTTCATTTTCTGCTTACTGTGTTTTTCTTGGTGGTTCTCTCATTGCTTGGAAGACGAAGAAACAGCTTGCAGTTTCCCGTTCGAGTGCCGAGGCTGAGTTGCGAGCAATGGCTCTTTTGACGGCAGAGGTGACTTGGTTACGGTGGTTACTTCAGGATTTTGGTGTTTCTATCACTACACCGACTCTGCTCTTATCTGACAGTACAGGTGCTATCAGCATTGCGCGCGATCCTGTGAAGCATGAGCTCACCAAGCATATTGGTGTTGATGCTTTCTACTCCCTCCGTTCCGAATTACTTGTCTCGGAAATGGATGTATCTAGAACTAAAATATGTCTAGATACATTCATTTTTGCGACAAGTAATTCCGAACGGAGGGAGTATGTGCGTGCTGGTGTGCAGGATCAGGTTATTGCTCTTCAGTATGTGCCTTCCGAGTTACAGTTGGCAGATTTCCTGACAAAGGCCCAGACTAGAGCACAACATGGCTTTTATCTCTCCAAACTCAGTGTTGTTCATCCACCATGAGTTTGAGGGGGGGTGTTAGAGTTATAATATAAGTCATCTACCCCTTTGTATTTATCCCGTTGTATAAGGGGTTTCCTGCATATGTTCCACACCTGTACATGTATATATATCGGCCTATGGCCTCATGGGAATACAAGTTGCTTATTCCTAACAGTGGGATCCCTTCCCGCTCAATATTTGGGAAGAGGACCCAGGCATCTATAAATAGGACTAGCCACCACCATAGAAGGGGATCGGATCATTGAGACCACCCACACATCCACAAGCTCACCGAGCACAAGAGCACCTCTTCTCAGGAGGCTGTTCTTCCCATGTACTAGTTCGTCCTCAGCCTGCAAGGCAATCCACCTCACCACACTGGATTAGGGTATTACACCACAACGGAGGCCCGAATCAGTATAAACCCCTGTGTCTCTTGTTCCTCGTGTTCGACGAGCTAGTCCTAGGAATCGGTAAGAGAGCGAGCTAAAGCGGAAAGGAGAGATCTTCGTGCGCACCCCAGTGTTCGAACCTCAAGGGTCTGCCGGAACCTAAGATCCAATGCATGCATGTTTGGTGTTATATTAATGCTATGTAGTCTTCTTTTGCCCAATGCAGCACATAATATACTCCCTCCGTCCCAAAATTTAAGATTATTTGACAATATGTGTGTGCCAAAAATGATCTTACATTTTGGGACGGAGGGAGTGTCAAAAATGATCTTATATTTTGGGACGGAGGGAGTACTTGTTATGATTTTTTATTCAATCTGTCTGATTGGCATGCCCTCTTAACAGATTCTTAGGAATACTGTTAGTAAGACATACAATCGAATCAGTGATCTTCGGAAGGAAATTCAGACACTGAGGAAAAGTATTCAAGTTGCTAAAGAGGCTAGTGCAAAAGCCATCAAAGAGTTGGAGGAGGCTAAATCAATACTTGAAATTGTAGAGGGCCAACCTGTGCCATCTGAAAGACCAGGCAGGCTGAGACGACTTCAAGGTTTTGCTGACAAAGCAAAAGAAGAGGAGGTAACTATTGAAGAATCGTTAGAGGCAAAGGAGGCTCTCCTTGCCCGGGGGCTTGAAGAAGGCAAAGTATGCTACTCTCTTATCTTTGCTTATCTTCTGTAAACCCTTGCATGTCTTTTGATATACATATTTTGTGAACTTACGTTTTCAGTGGCACTTGCTTTTGCTATGACAGAGTTTTGAGCATCTATTCACATCAACTTGCCATTATCTCGCCATTGGTTTTCCAGGAATTGCTTAGGTTATTATTCAAGAGCTTTGTTGATGTGCTTACTGAACGCCTGCCACATGTTTCTGCTGATGGAGATGTTCCTAACCTACGTGCTGGAGATCCTAATGTAACATTTCCAGCCAGCGATCCTGAAGTGGCAACTATGGAGATAGACAATGAAAATGGAGCAGATAACAATAGGTGAGTTTAATACACAGTTTCCAGTACTTCTTTCAGAATGACTGCTTCTGGCAAGTTTAGATTTACATTTTGTAGAACCAGCCAGATTACCTTGTACTTTTATGGATATTTATTTTGTGTGGGGCTTGCTATGAATATTTAATTCATATTTAACACAACACTCATTGAGAATCGAGTCTGAAATAATGCAACGGATATTGGTTCATAGATGAATGAAGACCTGCCCATTAATACTGCTATCGGCGTACAACCCAGTGCACATGCTGGTATGAGTTTTACGGGCTCTGCTAACTTGTTATGTTTTGACAGTCAAGTTAATGGTGAAAATACAAAAGCTGCTTATAGTATTGGAGAGCTTGAGCAATGGTGCCTATGCACATTGGGGTATCTAAAGTCATTTTCTCGACAGTATGCAACAGAGGTAATTGCTGGTGTTGGTTCTTGTTTGAGCTGATAAAATCCTAATCACTGGTTATTGCAAGTGTCCATGGGCGCACACTGGTTGATTAGATAAAAATATATATATGATATTTTGCAGATTTGGTCTCACATTGCCATGTTGGACGAGGAGGTTTTCGTTGGGAGTATTCACCCTCTCATCCGGAAAGCTGCATTCTCTGGTTTGTGCAGACAGATGAACCAGTGAAGGGTTGTAACTCAGCTTTGATTCCTGACCATCATGGTCTTGAAAACGACCTGTAAAGACAAGCTGTAACAACATTCTGGACTAATTCTGACATGTCTGCAACACTAGCACCCAAGAATTCCCTGTTTGGTATTCCTCTGTAAACTAATATAAGAGCGTTTACTATTTAGTGATCTAAACGCTCTTATATTAGTTTACGGTGGGAGTAGTTATGTTGGTCAGTGTACATGGAGCTATGCATTTTCATTTGTCCAAGGTGACAGTTTGGCGGGAGTAATCTTGACGTGTACGTATTTAGTTTTCTTGCGAACTCTGCTGCCTCCATTGGCTGTGCCTTTAGATTGAACGTGTGGAGCGCCTGGAAAGTTGGACTGTACATAGATCTGAAATGGGTTCGGTTTCGAATGGTAGTTATTGGATATATTTCTAAAATACAGTATAATAGGGGGAGATATTTTAGGTCAATTTGCTTGATTAGGATGACTTGCCCCCACCCCCCTCTCCTATTGAGTTCGCCATGACATCGCTTTCATGGGCGCGCTCGGTAGCGCATGGCTCTCATGAGTGCAATAGCTTGCTGGCAAGTAGCAGCTGCACTGCATGCTGTCGGCTCGTGGCAAAACGGCATAGCGCAATAGCTTGCCCGCAAGTAGCAGATGCTCTACGGCATAGCTCTCATGAGCGCAATAGCTTGCCGGCAAGTAGCAGCTGCTCTACATGCTGTTGGCTCGTAGCAAAACCGTGGTGAGTTTGCAGCCATTGTGGATGCGTGAATCCTACAAGAAGCTGCGGTCGGCACTTATAACACCACTCCAGCGTCGACCCTTGGTTTGGTTTGCTGTGTCCATGCAACAAGGCCACACTATGTAAGGTGGCGAACAAACAAACCAGGGTCCCCACCAACGGGGTGCGGCGCTTGCAGCAAGTTGATGCGTGAAATGGCTGTCCGACTTGCAGCACCGATTGGCTTCTTCACACCAGTGGCGTGGAACCTCCTTGGCGGATGGCGGGAGAGAAGTGGGAGAAGGGAGGAGGCTCTCTCAAGCACTGGCGCATGCCTGCGATGGTTGGTCTGCAACAACAATTGTTGTCCTTGCAACAATGGTGTGGTGAGCTTTGCGGCCATTGTTGGGACAGAAGGGAAGAAGAGGATATGCGGCGCGCGCATGCGGTAGAGGGAGTGAGGGAGGGAGAGGGGAGAGAGAGATTTTTGAAAGAAGATGAGTGGAAAGCGACATGCATGAGCCTATGACACGTGTCGCGAAATGGAAGCCACCACGTTCTGTTGCATGTAAATATAAAACAGGCAGCTCTGAAGGGACACCATGATTAGGAGACACTCTGAGAGAATGCATTGTTTTTGTGTGTGTAAAAGAAGAGGAAGAAAGAAAAGACCATGTCTCTTTAGAGAAATAACAACATGTCCTCCCTTAATAAAACATGCTTCATTAAGTTGTAACTCCCCCTTAATCTATGCTTGTCCGTGTAGAATCGTCAGCTGAATATAGACTCCTTGAAAAACCTTGTGGCATAAATGTGAGAAGTATAGTGGTCGATTTGTTGCCAATGCTCATGCAAACTCAATGGAAAAATAAAGAGAAAATGATGCAACATATAATACTCATTGTCTCCTTTAACTCAATATGAGAAAACCATACAACTTAAGGGCAACAGATATGTCAAATATACTTTCTTAAAACCGCCGGTGAGGAAAACACAAAATATGATCTCCTGTTGATATTAACTGATTAAAAAACCTTTATGAGAACTTGTAAAGTAAACTCATGAAAGAAAAAAAAAAGAGTATAATATGATGCTTTGAACATGAATAGTTTAGGAAGATACTTCCCCCACTCTCGCAAATCCCAAAGTCGTCACATACTAGTTCCATAAACATACTTCTGGAGTGTAGAAGTTTGTAGAGACTTGGTGAATAAATCAACGAGGTTGTCGCATGATTTGACTTGTAAATTGGCCAATATTGTAACTTGTTTGCATTCAAGCAACATAATTGCACAAACAATATTATTTTTGAGATAATGGTTGGTGGATGTAGCCACTAAGGTCTGTTTAGAATATTTTCATGGGATGACTACCACCCCTAGTAGGAACACAATGCTTGTCTACAATCTGCCATGGTGGTAATCTGATCGATGTATCCAATAATATTGTTGCGCAGAAATCACTCAAACTGAAAAATTAGGACAAGATGGCCTTGGAGATATCAGAAGATATTACCGAGTCACAACCAATTGTGTTTGGTTGATCCAATGACACAATATATGGAACTTTTGGTCGCAATATCTTATTTTCATCATCTCATGGTCTAAATGGATCTTTCTCTACGTCTAGAGAACGAACTGCCACTGGAATTATAGATGGATAAGATTTGTCCACAATGAATCTTTCCCTTATTTTTTCTAGTTCCCTTGTTTGGTTCAAATCATTTTTCTTCGAATCTTCAGAACAGAGGATGCGTCGGTTGTGAGAGGGAGAGGGAAACACCGTGTCTCTTCGCACAAATAAGTGCATGACAATTGGGACAATGAAATATTCCCCTCTTAATTAAACATGCTTAATTAAGTTGCAACAATTTCTACTCAGAAATCAGCCAAGTGAAACAATTTTTTTTTTCAAATAATTCTTGGGAAGCCCAATGTTTTTCTAGGAAAACACGTAGAAGATCTTAAACATCTTCTGTTCCAATGAAATCATGCGAAGGATATCTCAAACCAATTAGGGATGACGACCATCGTTGATGAAGCTGCTGTTGGAAATATTCCCTAGAGGCAATAATAAATTAGTTATTATCATATTTCCCTATTCATGATAATCATTTATTATCCATGCTAGAATTGTATTGATCTGAAACCAGATACATGTGTGGATACATAGACAACAACTTGTCCCTAGTGAGCCTCTACTAGACTAGCTCGTTGATCAAAGATGACTATGGTTTCTTAGCCATAGACAAGAGTTGTCATTTGATAACGGGATCACGTCATTAGGGGAATGATGTGATGGACAAGACCCAAACTATAAACGAAGCATATGATCGTGTCAAGTTTATTGCTATCGTGTTCTGCATGTCAAGTATATGTTCCTATGACCATGAGATCATGCAACTCACTTACACCGGAGGAGTACCTTGTGTGTACCAAATGTTGCAACGTAACTTGGTGACTATAAAGGTGCTCTACAGGTATCTCCGAGGGTGTCTGTTGAGTTGGCAGGGATCAAGACTGGGATTTGTCACTCCTTATAAAGGAGAGGTATCTCAGGGCCCACTCGGTACTACAACATCACAAGAAGCTTGCAAGCGATGTGACTAATCTCGGGCAAGTAACATACCGATAGACAAAGGGAACTACATACGGGATTAGCTGAATCCTTGACATCGAGGTTAGACCGATAAGATCTTTGTAGAATATGTGGGAACCAATATGGGCATCCATGTCCCGCTATTGGTTATTCACCATAGAGGTCGGTCATGTCTGCATAGTTCTCGAACCCGCAGGGTCTACAAACTTAACGTTTGGTGACGATATAAGTATATTTCAGTCATTATGGTGGTTACCGAAGGTTGTTCGGAGTCCCGGATGAGATCCCGGACGTGACGAGGAACTCCGGAATGGTCCGGAGGTAAAGATTAAAATATTGGACAAAGGGTATTGGAGTCCAGAATTGTTCCGGGGGTACCGGGTGATGACCAACATCACCTAAAGGGGTTTCCGAGGGGCCCCGACAAGTGTTGGGGGGCCCCATGGGCCAAGGGGAGGGGGCAAAACAACCCACTAAGGGGTTGTGCGCCCCATCACCCTTTCCCACATAACCAGAAGAGGTGGGGCGCTCCCCTAGGGCAGCCACCCCCTTTGCCTTGAGGGCCAAGGCTCCCGGGGGGTAGGCGCACGGAAACCCATCTAGGTTTTCCCCTGGTGGCCACCGCCCCCCTAGGGAACCCTAGGGCGCCCCTCCTCCCCCCTTCCCTTATATATAGAGGGGTAGAGGGAGGGCAGCCGCACCCATCTATGCCACGGCGCTGCCCTCCCTCTCCCTCATAGTCTTCATCCTCTCCGTAATGCTTAGCGAAGCTCTGCTGAGATTCCACCATCACCACCGCCATCACGCCGTCGTGCTGCCGGAGGACTTGAGCTACTACTTCACCATCACTCGCTGGATCGAGGAGGTGAAGGTGTCATCAAGCCGTACGTGTGTTGAACGCAGAGGTGCCGTCCGTTTGGCACCAGATCGGAGTTCGTGGGACGGATCATGATTGGATCGCGAAGACGTTCGACTACGTCAACTGCGTTTCTTAGCGCTTCCACTTAGCGATCTACAAGGTTATGTAGATCCAATCTCTCCTCTCATAGATGGTCATCTCCTAGATTGATCTTGGTGAGCGTAGGATTTTTTTTGTTTCCCATGCAACGTTCCCCAACAGAGGCATCATGAGCCAGGTCTATGCGTAGATGACATCACGAGTAAAACACAAAGGAGTTTGTGGGCGTTGATATTCAAATTTCTTCCTTCCCTAGTCTTATTTTGATTTAGCGATATTGTGGGATGAAGCGGGCCGGACCAACTTTACATGTCCACGTACACGAGACTAGTTCCATCGATTGACATGCAACTTGTTGCATAAGATGGCTGACGGGTGTCTGTCTCTCCCACCTTAGTTGAATTGCATTCGACAAAGGCGGTCCATGTAGAAGGTTGAATAGCAGTTTGCATATCACCGTTGTGGCTTTGCGTAGGTAAGAATCGTTCTTGCTAGATACCCATAGCAGCCACGTAAAACATGCAACAACAATTAGAGGACGTCTAACTTGTTTTTGCAGGGTATGTTGTGATATGATATGGCCAATCACATGATGAGATATATTTGATGTATGATATGATCATGTTTGTATAAATTATCACGACTTGCATGTCGATGAATACGACAATCGACAGTAGCCATAGGGTTGTCTTTAATTATTGTATAACCCGCGTGCCAATCATTAAGTGCTATGTAATGCTTTACTTTATCGCTAAGCGGTAGCAATAGTTGTAGAAGCATGGTTGGCGTGACAACCCCGATGGCGACACGATGATGGAGATCATGGTGTCCTGTCGGTGATGATGGAGATCATGCCGGTGCTTTGGAGATGCAGATCAAAAGCACAAGATGATGGCCATATCATGCCACTTATGATTTGTATGTGATGTTAATCCTTTTATGCATCTTATTTTGCTTAGAACGACGGTAACATTATAAGGTGACCCCTCACTAAAATTTCAAGATAAAATTGTTTTCTCCCCAAGTGTGCACCGTTGCAAAAGTTCGTCGTTTCGAAGCATCACGTGATGATCAGGTGTGATAGACTCTACGTTCACATACAATGGGTGCAAGCCAGTTTTGCACATGCGGAACACTTGATGAGCCTAGCATGTACATACATGGCCTCAGAACACAAGAGACAGAAAGGTCGAGCATGAGTCATATAGTAGATATGATCAACATGGAGATGTTCACGATTGAAACCACCTCATCTCACGTGATTATCAGACTTGGGTTGGTGAATTTGGATCATGTTACACTAAGACAACCAGAGGGATGTTGATTTGAGTGGAAGTTCTTAAGTAATATGATTAATTGAACTCATTATCATGAACAATAATATAAGTGTCTTTGCAAATTATGTTGAAGATCGATAGCTCGCGCTGTAGCTCTCTGTTTTAATACGTTCCTAGAGAAAGACTAAGTTGAATGATATTGTGAGCAATTATGCGGACTAGGGCCGTAGCCTGAGGATTGTCCTCACTGCTGCACAGAAGGCTTATGTCCCCAATGCACCGCTCGGTGTGCTAACCCTTCTAGCGTCGTCTGTGGATGTTGTGAACATCTAGCAGAAACATTTTGATGACTACTTGATATTTTAGTGCGCCATGCTTTACGGCTTAGAACTGAGACTTCAAAGGCATTTTGAACATCATGGAGCATATGAGATGTTCGAGGAGTTGAAGTTTATTTTTGTGAAAAATGCCCGGATCGAGAGGTATGAGACCTCTGAAAAGTTCTATACCTACAAGATGGAGGAGAATAGCTCAGCCAGTGAGCAAGTGCTCAGAATGTCTGGGTGTTACAATCGCTTGAATCAAGTGGGAGTTAATCTTCCAGATAAGATAGTGATTGACAGAGTTCTCTAGTCACTATCACCAAGCTACTAGAACTTCGTGATGAACTATAACATGCAAGGGATGGAGATGATCCCGGAGCTATTCGCGGTGCTTAAGACCGCGAAGGTGGAAATCAAGAAGGAGCATCAAGTGTTGATGGTTAATAAGACCACTGGTTTCAAGAAGGGCAAGGGTGAGAAGGGAAACTTCATGAATGGCAAGACAGTTGCCGCTCCGGTGAAGAAACCCAAGGTTGAACCCAAATTGGAGACTAAGTGCTTCTATTGTAAGGGGAACCGTCACTGGTAGTGGAACTACCCAAATACTTGGTAGATAAGAAGGCCGGCGGCTTCAACAAAAGTATATTTGATATACGTGTTATTGATGTGTACCTTACTAGTACTCCTAGTAGCACCTGGGTATGAGATACCGGTTCAGTTGCTAATGTTAGTAACTCGAAACAAAAGCTGCGGAATAAACGGAGACTAGCTAAGGGTGAGGTGACGATGTGTGTTGGAAGTGTTTCCAAGGTTGATGTGATCACCATCGCACGCTCCCTCTACCTTCGAGATTAGTGTTGAACCTAGATAAATGTCATTTGGTGTCTGCATTGAGCATGAACATGATTAGATTGTGTTTATTGCAATATGATTATTCATTTAAGTCAGAGAATAATGGTTATTCTATTTACATGAATAATACCTTCTATGGTCATGCACCCAATGTGAATGGTTTATTGAATCTCGATCTTAGTGATACACATGTTCATTATATTGATACCAAGAGATGTAGATAGTACCACTTCATAATTGGTGTAAAGCGCATGAAGAAACTCCATGCTGATGGACTTTTGGAGTCACTTGATTTTGAATCACTTGACACATGTGAACCATGCATCATGGGCAAGATGACCAAAACCTTGTTTTTCGGAACAATGGAACGGGCAAGTGACTTGTTGGAAATCATACATGCAGATGTGTGCGGTCCAATGAGTGTTGACGCGCGTGGTGGATATCGTTACTTCCTCACCTTCACCGATGACTTCAGTAGATATGAGTATATTTACTTAATGAAGCATAAGTCTGAAACGTTTGAAAAGTTCAAGCAATTTCAGAGTGAAGTTGAGAATCATCGTAACAACAAGATTAAATTCCTACAATCCGATCGAGGAGGAGAATATCTGAGTTATGAGTTTGGCAATCACTTAAGACAATGTGGAATAGTTTCACAGTTGACGCCATCTGGAACACCACAACGTAATGGTGTGTCCGAACGTTGTAATCATACCTTATTGGATATGGTGCGTTCTATGATGTCTCTTGCGAATCTTCCACTATCATTTTGGGGTTGTGCGTTAGAGACAACTGCATTCACTTTAAATAGGGCACCATCTAAGTCCGTAGACACGACACCGTATGAACTAATGTTTGGCAAGAAACCTAAGTTGTTGTTTCTTAAGGTTTGGGGTTGCGATGCTTATGTCAAAAGGATTCAGCAAGAAGAGCTTGAACCCAAAGCGGAGAAATGCGTCTTCATAGGATACCCAAAGGAAAAGGTTGGGTATACCTTCTATCTCAGATTTGAGGGCAAAGTGTTTGTCGCTAAGAACGGTTCCTTTCTCGAGAAAGATTTTGTCTCGAAAGAATTGAGTGGGAGGAAGATATAACTTGATGAGGTTGTTGAACCTTTACTTCAACCAGAGAGTAGCACAACACAGAAATATGTTTCTGTGGCACCTATGATAGTTGAAGAGGAAGCTAATGATAGGGATCATGAAGTTTCAGATCAAGTTACTATCGAACCTCGTAGGTCGACAATGATACATACTACTCTTGAGTGGTAGGCAACCCTGTCTTGGAGGTCATGTTGTTGGACAACGATGAACCTACGAGCTATGGAGAAGCGATGGTAGGCCCAGATTCCGACTAATGGTTAGAGGCCATGAAATCCGAGATGGGATCCATGTATAAAAACCAAAGTCTAGACTTTGGAAGTATTATTTGAAGGGCGAAAAGCCATTCAGAATAAATGGATCTTCTATAAGAAGACGGACGCGGACGAAAATTTCACCATCTATAAATCTCGACTTGTGGCAAAGGGGTTTTAACAAGTTCAAGGAGTTGACTACGATGAGACTTTCTCACTCGTAGCGATGCTTGAGTCCGTCAGAATTATGTTAGCAGTTGCTGCATTTTTCGATTACGAAATCTGGAAGATGGATGTCAAAATAGAGTTTCCTTAACGGTTTCCATGAGTAAAGGTTGTATGTGATTCAACTGGAAGGTTTTGTCGATCCTAAGGATGCTAAAAGGTATGCAATCTCCAGCGATCGTTCTATGGACCGGAGCAACCGTCTCGGAGTTGGAATATACGCTTTGATGAGGTGATCAAAGCTTTTGGGTTTATACAAAGTTTGCAAGAAACTTGTATTTACAGGAAAGTGAGTGGGAGCACTACAACATTTCTGAAGTATATGTGGATGACATATTGTTGTTCGGAAATGATGTAGAATTTCTGGAAAACATAAATGGTTGTTTGAAAGGTGTTTTTCAAAGGAAGATCCGGGTAAAGCTGCTTACAAATTGGGCATCAAGATCTATAGAGAAAGATCAAGATGTGTGATAAGACTTTCACAGAGCACATAACTTGACATGATTTTGAAGGAGTTCAAAATGGATTAGTCAAAGAAGGAGTTCCTTCCTGAGTGGGAAGGTGTGAAGTTGAGTGAGACTCAAAGCTCGACCACGACAGAAGAAGAGAATGGATGAAGGTCGTCCCCTATGACTTAGCCATAGGCTCTATACGGTATGTCATGCTGTGTAGCGCACCTGATGTGTGCCTTGCCACATGTCTGGCAAGGGGGTACAAGAGTGATCCAAGAGTGGATCACTGGACAACGGTCAAAATTATCCTTTGAGGAATAAGGAAATGTTTCTCGATAATGGAGGTGATAAAGAGTTCGGCGTAAAGGGTTACATCGATGCAAGCTTTATCACCAATCCTGATGACTCTGAGTAGCAAACCGGATACATAAAGTGGAGTAGCCATTTGGAATAGCTCCAAGTGGAGCGTGGTAGCAACATCTACAATATGACATAGAGATTTGCGAAGTACACGCGGATCTGATTGTTGTAGAGCCGTTGACTAAAGCCTCTCTCACAAGCATAACATGATCAAACCCCAGAACTCGTTGAGTGTTGATCAAATGGTGATGTGAACTAGATTATAGACTCTAGTAAACTCTTGGGTGTTAGTCACATGGCGATGTGAACTATGAGTGTTAATCACTTGGCGATGTGAACTACATTATTGACTCTAGTGCAAGTGGGAGACTGTTGGAAATATGGCCTAGAGGCAATAATAAATGAGTTATTATCATATTTTACTATTCATGATAATCGTTTATCATCCATGCTAGAATTGTATTGATCGGAAACTCGGATACATGTGTGGATACATAGACAACAACGTGTCCCTAGTTAGGCTCTACTAGACAATCTCGTTGATCAAAGATGGTTACGATTTCATAGCCATAGATAAGAGTTGTCATTTGATAGCGGGATCACATCATTAGGAGAATGATGTGATGGACAAGTCCCCAAACTATAAATGTAGCATACGATCGTTTCAAGTTTATTGCTATTGTTTTCTGCATGTTAAGTATATGTTCCTATGACCATGAGATCATGTAACTCACTGACACCGGAGGAGTACCTTGTGTGTACCAAACGTCGCAATGTAACTGAGTGACTATAAAGGTGCTCTACAGGTATCTCAGAGGGTGTTTGTTGATGTCGGCGTTTTGGGAACGGGGGTACCCAGACTTGCTTGCCTGCCGCCCAGAGCATGGCCTATCCAGCGGCCTAGTACGGCCCATCTTCATCAGCAACCACTGAAGACCCTCGCGAGGGGTCAAGCCTCGCGAGGCGGATGACGCAAGACCTCCCCTGGGGCGGCCTCACTAGGCTGGCTCCCGAGGAGCGGAGATATCAAGGCAAGGGACACCTCGCGAGGTTCGCGTGACGTGATCCATGACGACCAAGACCAGGCGTACGTCAGCGGGCGCATGAAGCCAGTCTCCTCTTTGGTGCTAAAGGGGCAAGCGAAGGCGAGGAGTCCCAAGGCGTCAGGCAAAGGTTTCCATATCGGTGCAACGAGATCAAGACCAGTAGGACGGCAGGGCGAAGGTCACCACGGAGCCCACGACGGCGTCACCACCAGAGCCTTCGGCAGACGAAGACCACCTTTTGTCAGGATAGCTTGTACTAGCTGTCTCCCTTCAAACTTGGCCGTTGTGGGATCCCTTCCCGCTCAATATTTGGGAAGAGGACCAGGGCCTCTATAAATAGGACTAGCCACCACCATAGAAAGGGAGACCACCCTTAGGAGGATCATTCAGACCACCCTTACACCCACCAGCTCACCGAGCCCAAGAACACCTCTCCTCAGGAGGCTGTTCTCCCCGTGTACTTGTTCATCCTCAGGCTACAAGGCAATCCACCACACCACACTGGATTAGGGTATTACACCACAATGGTGGCCCGAACCAGTATAAATCCTTGTGTCTCTTGTTCTCCGCGTTCAACGAGTTAGGCCTAGGAATCAGTGCGAGAGCGAACTAGGGCGGGAAGGAGAGATCTTCGTGCGCACCCTAGTGTTCGAACCTCAAGGGTTTGCTGGAACCCAAGATCCGACATTTGGCGGGCCAGGTAGGGGTGCACCAAAGATTCCCTTCCATCGATCCACGCTCCATCGTCCCGCCGCTTCCATGGTTGACGCTCGCCGAGCCCGTGCTGAGCGCCGGGCTACCCTTGCTGCCCGCGTCGCCCAGACGGCTCCCGCCAACGGACCTCCCCGCCGCTCGCCATCGCCTGCTGCCAACGCCACCATCGGCCCGGCGAGGCATGAGCAACATGGCTTGTCCCTGCACCCCTCCGTGCGACGTGACGGATGGACCGCCACCCCGTCACTGACTCCGGCGGACTCGTCGTCCCACTCTCGTCATGGACCCGCGGACGCGCAGGCTGCGTTGCTCATGGCACGAGAGCTCCTGCGATACCGCCCCGTCGACGACCTCTACGAAGATTGGCTCGACCGCATCACCGAGCTCGTCAGCGCCGTTGGGGGCTCTCCTACACCATCACTCTCGCTACCTCGCCTGCCTCCCTCTGCAGGCGAAGTAGCCCATGAAGCACCTCCACCACACCCGCATCAAGGCGTCGTCCACGGTCCAAGGCACGCGGCCTCGTGGCGCGACCCCTTGTGCGGGGTGCCGTGCATGAAAAAGGAAGCTGCCAAGAGATCCAACGGCCTCGAGAAGGAGCGCCATCACTCCCTACACTGCTGTGTCGAGACCGTGCACCCCCTTCTATGGTGGCGCACAGGAACCAAGACCATGCTCCGACTCCGTGACAAGCTCTGGTATCAACAGCAGGCTGCAAGGCCCTTGCCCCCGAGATACGCAACATCAACTGGCCCGGGAAGTTCAAGCCAGACCTGCCTTCACGCTACGATTGCACCCCCGACCCTGCTGAGTTCCTGCAGCTCTACGAGCTGAGCATCGAGGCATCCAACGGTGACGAGAAGATCATGGCGAATTGGTTCCCCATGGCTCTCAAGGACGGCGTGCGCTCGTGGCTCCTGAACCTGTCCGCGGGATCGATCTCCTCCTGGGGTGAGATGTGCGAGTGGTTCATCGCCAACTTCCAGGGCACTCGCGACCGCCCCCCGGCCACAGGTGACCTGCGGCGCATCAAGCAACAACCAGGAGAGACTCTGCAGAAGTTCATCCAGCGCTTCAACAACGTCCGCGTCTAGATCCCCAAGGTCACGGACGAGGCCACCATCTCAGTATTCTCCGATGGCGTCCGCGATGTCAAGATGAAGGAGGAGCTCGCCATCCACGAAGATCTGTGCACGACCCTGGAGCTGTCCAACCTCGCGACCAAGTGCACGAGAGCTGAGGAGGGGCGCCTCTCCCTCGTCGAGCTCCCCACCATTGACCTGAAGACAAGAAGGCCAAGAGCAAGGAAGTGAAGCGCAAAGGGGTGGCCGTGCTCGCGGCTGAACCAGAGATGAAGAATGGCCGCGACCACCCGGAGTCATCCAAGAGCAGCAATCCATTCTGCGCCTTCCACAACGTGCACAACCACAACACCAATGACTGTCAAGAGCTCAGGGCCATCCGCGAAGGGCGCATCGGTCGACGCCCCGAGCACAACGACCGGGGCTACGACCGTGGAGGAAGCCGGACCGAGGGGGGGGGGGGCGCTGGGACGACGACGGCCCCCGTCAGGAGTGGCGTGATCAGCCTCGTGAGGACCGCTGGCACGATCAACCTCGCAAGGGTGCCTGGAGGGACCAGCCTCGCGAGGACCGTCCTCAGGGGAAGGTCGGCCTCCCACCGCTGCCATCACCAAGGAGGAACGACGACCAGGATGAGGGGGCTGGGGGCTTCCACGAGCCTCGCGCCATCATTTGCATCTTGGGCGGTGCGCAGTCCCCAGCCTCTCAGCGCCTCTTCAAGCAGTTCGCCCGGGAAGTAAACGCGGCTCTCCCCAAGCTTGAAGCCACGCGCCCACTCAGGTGGTCCAAGTGCGCCATCACCTTCAGCTCAGCAGACCAGCTCAAGTGCGCGGCGACTGCCGTCGCCCTCCCGATGCTCTGCTCACCCGTCATCAGCAATGTTCAAGTTACCAAGACCCTCATCGACGGCGGCGCATGGCTCAATGTCCTGTCCGTCGAGACATTCGATAACCTCCAAGTTCCATACGATCAGCTACAGCCTACCGAGCCCTTCTCAGGAGTGATTGATGGCTCCACGACCCCGATAGGGCAGGTTCGCCTGCCTGTCACCTTTGGCAAGCGCGACAACTACCGCACCGAGCTCATCGACTTTGATGTCGCCCACATTCATCTTCCCTAGAATGCTATCCTCGGGTACCCAGCCCTGGCCAAGTTCATGGCGGTGACTCACCACGGCTACAACGTCCTCAAGATGCCTGGAAGCGGCGGCGTCATGACGTTTTCCTGCGAAGAAAAGGATGCGGTGTGCTCACATGAGCGCGCTTACCAGGCTGCGGCGGTCGAGGATCCATACAATGATGGCGCCATCTACCCTCCTGAGGCCGTCCCAAGAAGAAGAAACAACTGCTGCACCAGGGGCCTCAGGAGAGCAGCGTTACCACCTCAGGACCCACGCCCATGGATGGGGTGCCTCCCTCCCTCGCATAGGAAGGCGCGCCCAGCGCTCCCCTCAGGCTGGGCTTGGGGGCTCTCCTCTGGAGGGCCTCCGACCTAGCCAATGTCTCGAGGGAGGCTCTTGGGCACCATGTGGAGGCGTGCTTCACCGCGTGTTTCCCTTCGGAGGCCTCAAGGCATGAGGCACCAAGCGCTTAGGAGTTCATCAACCAGACCATCGAAGACTTGTAGGTGCCAAGGGCAATGCAGGGCGAGCGCCGCCCGGCACCTCGGAATGCAGCTGTCGCCCCAGGCTCGGGCGACGGGCTGCACGTCTGTGTCAACGTCCCATGACCCAACATGATCGCGTCTCAGGAGCTCTACTGGCCATCTCAGGTGGGTCGTTGTGAGGGCCCCCTCACAGCTACGTTCGCATGTCCTTCGGATTGCCGAACCAGGCGGCCCTGCACCAACGCCACATGTGGGAAGTCCTGGCGACTTGTGAGGCCAGGCATCAGGAGATCTTGGCGGAGGTGGCCTCGGTTCTTCGCGAGCTCTCAGAACCTCGGGAACCTCTCGAGGCCCCGTAGTCAGGCGGCTCGTGAGGAGCGACAGCTACATCAGCGCCGCTTCAGCAACTTTTCCAGGTGACATTTTTCAGTTTTGTTCAGCTGGGAGCGCCCCTCGGGCTGCATTATTCCCAGGTCGCACGGGCCTGCCCCTGCCGCGTGTATCCTTTTTGCATCTTTAGCTTACTCTGTTGGGGGCGCCCCCCGGGACGCATCATCCCCAGGCCGCACGGTTCCGTCCCTGTGGCATGTATCGCATTTTACGTTGCCTGGGTTAGCTCATTTCCCCTTATGGTTTACCTTATGGACATCACCTGCTCACTCACCACCTCTTTTGGCCTCCCTCGCTGCCTAATGGACTTCTGCTCATCCCGCAGCGGGGGCTACACATGTTGGCACGACGCTTGTGCTCGGGTCCGTCCCTGCAATGCTGACAAACCCGAGAGATCGAGCTCTGACTTGCGGTCTGCCCCGCATACATCACCTCACCAGGTCCTCGGTGCCTTCGTCTTCCCGCGGAGTTATCAGTGGCCCAGCGGTAGGCGCGGTTCTAAGTTGTGCTACTTCAGACCAACCCGCAGGAATCTCACGAGCACGGTGGCAGGCGACCCCGCTGGTCTCCCCTTCTCACGTAATTCGCTTGCGCATTTAAGGGGAGGCCTCTGAGCATCATGTCTCAGGGGCTCCTACTGACTCTCCAGCCCTCACCCCCTGGCCTTGACCATGGCACCGTGACCTGGTATACCAGCGGTGGCTGAGCATTGCTCGAGGGTCGGGACCCGAGGACGCAGCGCACCAAGAAGGACGGGTGAAGGGGAGCTCGGCTTAGAGAGCTCAGGTCTGTTCGTACGTAAAGGGGGACCCCTGAGCATTGCGTATCAGGGGCCTAACTGGCCACATAGCCCCTCACTCCCTGGTCTTGTCCTGGCGATCCGGACAAGCCAGCGGTGGCTGAGGCATGCGCGGGGTCGGGCCCTGCCGACGCAGAACACCAAGGCCTAGTCCAACATTTCCTTCCCGAGGGCTGTTCGTACATCAAGGGGGACCCCTGAGCATCGCGTCTCAGTGGCCTAACTGGCCACGTATCCCCTCACTCCCTGGTCTTGTCCTGGCGATCCGGAGCTGAGGTATGCGCGGGGTCAGGCCCAGCCGACGCAGAACACCAAGGCCTAGTCCATCATTTCCTTCCCGAGGGTTGTTCGTACGTCAAGGGGGACCCCTGAGCATCGCGTCTCAGGGGCCTAACTGGCCACGTAGCCCCTACCCCCTGGTATCGTCCTGGCGATCCGGACGAGCCAGTGGTGGCTGAGGTATGCGCAGGGTCGGGCTCTGGCGACACAGAACTCTAAGGAAAGCGGGAAGGAAATCGCGAAATCTCAGCCTCGCGGCATCGGAAGCAAGCGAGGCACACCGCTTGAGGAATCACCTCAGACCCGTCAAGATAAGTCATGCATCCCATCGGCGTGCCGCCATCACTTGATGAGTTGGTTTCTGCAGTCATGCATCGACAATGTCACCTCCCTTTTTAGCCTTCGGAAGCTGCTTGCACGCTAAGGGGGGCCTCTTGAGCATCGCGCCTCAGGAGCTCTTACCGGACCCCAGGCCGCTCACCTCCTGGCCTTGACCACGGCATCGCGACCTGGCATTCCAGCGACGGTTGTAGCTTGCCTTGGGACTGGGACCTACCGGTGTAGGGCACCAAGCTACTGAAAGGGTAAAAAGGAGCGACACTGCCGGAACGAGGCTTGCAAACAGGGTCTCTTAGTGAGGATAATAAGCATCGAAGCAAAAGCGTTACAAGTTCTTTACACGCCCCCATGGGGTTGGCTTTGATTCCTCGCAGGGAGCAAAAGAGAGGGATTTCGGGAGACCCTAACTATGGTTACCATCGTCGACGCCATCATCAACAGTGGGCCACGAGAGGCCATCTCCGACCCCGCTCAAGTCACCATCGGCGACGAGCTCGTGCAGCTGATGCGCTCTGGGCGCGGCGCGAGCTTGGAGGCGCGTAGCTATTGTCTCTCGTCTCCGGAGACTCGTCAGCCTCGGGAGAGCCGCTAGATTCCCAAGGGTAATCGCTACTGCTAGGGGAGCCGATGGTGGGACCAATGGCAGGCATGGCGCCAGTCGCTGTGCCACCCTGACGGCCCCCTCCGGAGCAGCACTCTAGGCGGCGTCCCTCCTCATCGAACACCTTGAAGAGCAGCACAGAGGCGCCGTCGTACTCACAGTGGATGGCAAGGGCGCCCTCCGCGCGGCAGACGCGGGCGACCTTACCCCATCCGCGGTTCATGAAGATCTTGCCGGGGGAGACGACCTCAACCACAACCCCTGTCGCCGGGGCCCGACACTCGGCGTGCTGTAACCATAGCTCGAGCGGCCCTCTTGGCGGCATATCCTCAGAGAAGAATTGCGGGAAGCGGATCCAGGAGCTTGGAGGCATCGCCTCCCACACCATGAATTCGCGCGAAGAGCCTCCAACGTGAGTTCGCGGGGTGGCAGCGCGCACCACTCCGGCATGCTCGACACGGCCAAGGCACGAGCGGCGCTGGGCGCCGCCTTACCCTCCGGAGCCTTGCACCCAGGCGTACAAGGGCATCGGGTAGCCGGGGGAGGCCGCTCGTGCCAAGGTCTCATCACTTCCGGCCTCAGGACGACATCGCGAGAGTAGAACAACCTTTACTTCGGCGGGAGCGACCCCAACACTTGACGAGGGATTTTTCCCTTCTCAGCGGCAGAGAATCGCCGTATCAGTGCCATGGGAGGCGCTGCAAGGCAGGGAGCAAGGAGGAAGGAGAAGAAGCAGACAGAATGGAAGAAGATGGGCAAACGAGGGCTACGCCCGTCGCCTCATTTATAGCCATGAGGAAGCCAACCACCGGCCCCCATAATCGTAGGTAATGATGGTCTTTGTGCATGCAGGGACTCGGCAAGTCATGCAGTTGCCGAGGCTGCACGGGGAAGTGGAGACGCCCACATCCTGTCAATCACCACGCGTCAATCAAGGCCGCAGGCTTTTAGGGCCCACGGAGCACCACACTTGACCCTTGGCTTCGCCGCGAAGCCAAGTCCGAGCGCACCTTGGGCTCGGGGGCTACTGTTGGTGTTCTGGGAATGGGGGTACCCAGACTTGCTTGCCTGCGGTCCAGAGCATGGCCCATCCAGTGGCCTGGCATGGCCTATCTTCATCAGCAACCACTCAAGACCCTCGCGAGGGGCCAAGCCTCACGAGACGGACGACGCAAAACCTCCCCTGGGGCGGCCTCACTAGGCTGGCTCCCGAGGAGCGGAGATATCAAGGCAAGGGACACCTCGCGAGGTTCGCGTGACGTGAGCCATGATGACCAAGGCCAGGTGGATGCCAGCGGGCGCAGGAAGCCAGTTTCCTCTTTGGTGCTAAAGGGGCAAGCGTAGGCGTGGAGTCCCGAGGCGTCATGCAAAGGTTACCATATCGGTGCAATGAGACCAAGACCAGCAGGATAGCAGGGCGAAGGTCATCACGGAGCCCACGACGACGTCACCACCAGAGCCTTTGGTAGGCGAAGACCACCTTTTGTCAGGATAGCTTGTACTAGCTGCCCCCCTTCAAACATGGCCGTTGTGGGATCCCTTCCCACTCAATATTTGGGAAGAGGACCAGGGCCTCTATAAATAGGACTAGCCACCACCATAGAAAGGGAGACCACCCTTAGGAGGATCATTCAGACCACCCTTACACCCACCAGCTCACCGAGCCCAAGAACACCTTTCCCCAGGATGCTGTTCTTCTCGTGTACTTGTTCATCCTCAACCTACAAGGCAATCCACCACACCACACTGGATTAGGGCATTACACCACAACGGTGGCCTGAACCAGTATAAATCCTTGTGTCTCTTGTTCTTCGGGTTTGACGAGCTAGGCCTAGGAATCGGTGCGAGAGCGAACTAGGGTGGGAAGGAGAGATCTTCGTGCGCACCCAAGTGTTCGAACTTCAAGGGTTTGCCGGAACCCAAGATCCGATAGTTGTGTTGGCATGGACCAAGACTGGGATTTGTCACTCCGTATGATGGAGAGGTATCTTGAGGCCCACTCGGTAATACAACATCACAAGAAGCTTGCAAGCAGTGTGACTAATGGTTTAGCCACGAGATCTTGTATTACAGAACGAGTAAAGAGACTTGCCGGTAATGATATTGAACTAGGTATGGAGATACCGACGATCGAATCTCGGGCAAGTAACATACCGATAGACAAAGGGAACTACATACGAGATTAGCTGAATCCTTGACGTCGGGGTTTGACCGATAAGATCTTCTTACAATATGTGGGAACCAATATGGGCATCCAGGTCCCGCTGTTGGTTATTGACTATAGAGGTGTCTTGGTCATGTCTGCATAGTTCTCGAACCCGCAGGGTCTACACACTTAACGTGTACTGACGATATAATTATAGTTCAGTCATTATGGTGGTTACCAAAGGTTGTTCAGAGTTTCGGATGAGATCCGGACGTGCCGAGGAACTCCATAATGGCCTGGAGGTAAAGATTGATATATTGTATGAAGGGTATTGGAGTCCGGAATTGTTCGGGGGGCCACTACAAGTGTTGGGGGCCCCCATGGGCCAAGGGGAGGGGGCAAACCAGCCCACTAAGGGTCTGTGTGCCCCCTCACCCTTTCCCACATAACCAGAAGGGGTGGGGGCGCTCCCCTAGGGAAGCCACCCCCTTTTCCTTGGGCGCCAAAGCTCTGGGGCGGGGGGAGGCGCACCAAAACCCATCTTGGGTTTTCCCCTGGTGGCCGCTGGCCCCCCTAGGGAACCCTAGGGCGCCCCTCTTCCTCCCCCTATATACAGAGGGGTAGAGGGATGGCAGCCGCACCCATCTATGCCACCGCGCTGCCCTCCCTCTCCCTCGTGGTCTTCATCCTCTCTGTAGTGCTTAGCAAAGCTCTGCTGAGATTCCACCATCACCACCGCCATCACGCTGTCGTGCTACTGGAGGACTCGAGCTACTACTTCACCATCACTTGCTGGATCAAGGAGGTGAAGGCGTCATCAAGCCGTACGTGTGTTGAATGCAGAGGTGCCGTCCGTTCGGCACTAGATCGGAGTTCGTGGGACGGATCGTGATTGGATCACAAAGACGTTCGACTACATCAACCGCGTTTCTTAATGCTTTCGCTTAGCAATCTACAAGGGTATGTAGATCCAATCTCTCCTCTAATAGATGGTCATCTCCTAGGTTGATCTTGGTGAGCGTAGGATTTTTTTTTGTTTCCCATGCAACGTTCCCCAACAATTGCGCCAGTTGATCAATCAAGCTCTGTCATGATTGAGGATCTTCTATTTCTACCTGAATCCCGGTAGCTGATTATGCCAAGTCTGGAAGTGAAACAAGCCCTTCTTGTAGGTTTTTGGTAATTGTGATGGATCATGCGACAAATTACACACAAAGAGCCATACCCAACTTCATTTCGATGGCTAGTATATGTGCTTGGTATTACGAGCAACGTCCAAAGATCCTACCAATATAACATTCCTAAAGGTATGAATAAATGGACGAAATGAGACCAGAATTTCGGAAACTAAATGTTGATGCAACTGTGTTTGTGGAGGAAGGTGTAGGACCTACGACAACCATTTTAAGAGATCGTAGAGGTACATTCCTAGCTTCTCAATGCAAATATATTCAATTGCTGCAGATGTGACTACCATCAAAGCAATGACAATGCAAGTGTCGGGGTTAAATCTGACATATCTCGGGTAGGGGTCCCAAGCAGGTGCTATTAGCTAGATGGCAACAAGATGAACAAGGGATACGATGTTTACGAAGGTTCGGGCCCTCTCCAAGAGTAAAACCTTACATACTACTTTTGTTGTATTGATTGTGTTGGAGTACAAAGTACATGATGATCTACCTCGAGATCATATGTGAATGTATGATTACCTACCCTAAGAGATAAAACACCACGGCTTATGTAGGGACCATGGGTATCTAGGGTTACATGTAGGTCGGTTACATCTGGGGATAAACATGTGGAAGATTCAAATGTGCCTTTGAGTATGCGCCAAGTCTCCGGAGGATTTCATCATTGATGAGGACATCACTAACAAAGTTACACCCACATCCCCTACTACTACATATATTGTACCAATTACTAGAGCTCGCGTGTGACACCCCGAGACCGATGCGCCATGTGTCATCCTCTTATTCGCTATCGTTGCCATGTCATTTGCTTGCGTGTTGCACTTTGACATGTCATAATGTGCATTTCATGAACATGTTTTCAATACTTGCATCCGATCTTTTCTCCGTTGTCCGTTTCGGGATCCGACACTCTCACATGCACCGTTGCACCTCTCAATCTTGTTTCGTGAGCGGGAGAAAAATATTCTCGGAATGGGTCGATATTTGTCGAGTGGTCTTGGTACATCACCGGTAGATCGCCTGTCCAATTTTGCTTCATTTGGAGGTCGTTTGATGCCCCGACGGTTAACCGCAAAACCCCCTTCTCTTTGCAGCCCCCTTCTCTTTGCAGCCCAGCACCCCTCCATAACAGCCCACTAGCCCATCTAAACCCCCTCCATGCTCTCCGGCGTTGGATCGCGACCGTGTGGGCGAAAACCGCACCTCTTTTGGACTCTCCTTGCTCGCTCTACCTATAAATATGTCCCTCCCCCCCGAAATTCGCGGATGAACCCTAGTCTTCTTCCTCTCTCCGTGCCATCGGACACGTCCGCCGACGGCCGAACATGTCCATCCCCGCCGGCCACGTCGCCTGACCAATCCAGAGCCGTCATGTCAGCTCCGCAGCCTTCCGCAGCCAACCACGAGCGGCCACGTGGCCTCCCCGCATCCCCCAGCGCCTCCCACCACCGCGACCCACCGAAACCCGTGCGAGGCCTGCCCGGGCCCAGATCTCCATCGCTGCAGCCCGTTCGCAAGCCCGCCCACGCCGCTGATTGATCTCACGTAGCACCCGTCCCCCTCTCCGTCGATCGAGGCCCCGAGCTCCCCGCCGCCGGCCACCGGACCCCGCCGCCGCGCGCCTCGCCCCGCCTCCTCGCCGATGCACGCCACCGTGCTCGCGTGCCGTCCGCAGCCTGCCCTGATCACCGAAGGTCTGCACGCCACCATGCGTGATATGATTCATCTTGATGTCTTAGTATTCGTTGCAAAATTGCTATGTTATGTTACTGCTCAGTCCTTGTTTTCTGTCAACAACATGTTATCATGTTTGAGATGTCATATCTTTGTGCATGTTGGTCCAAATGGAGTGTATGATATGTCAAACTGTTCATCTAGTGATGCTCTACATGATGGCTGCATTTGCATACATGTTAGAGTGCATTATTATCTTTGTTGCAAAAGTGCTAAGTGTTGTTAACTGTTGAAAACTATCATAATTTGCTGATTTGTCTTTTTCATATATTTTTGCGTGATTTTTGTTTGAGCAACATGTCAACATGTGTTAGGAGCACAATGATGCCATCTTTGCTGTGGTGCATTTCACTGTTCATGATATGCCTTCTGTTAAGTGGAACAAGATTGCAAAGTGGCCTACTTGATATTTGCTGATTTCCGAGACATGTTGAAAACTGCTAAGTCTGAAATTGTTATAGTGTGATGCCATGTTTGCTTGATGCTAAAATCATATCTTTGCACATTTGGAGATGTCCAATGATCATGTCTTGAAGTCCATGTTATGATCTATCAATCCATGCCATTGTTTGCAATTATAGGTTGCTGTAGCTTGTCTCTTTCTTGCTCTCAAATTGCTATATAATGTTTCTGTCGGCCTGTTATCAGTAAGTTCCATTTTGCATGTGAATAGCTAGTGTTCTATGTATCCGATGACCATCTTTTGCCATGAGTAGGTGCATAAACATGTATTCTTGCTATTGGTTACATTCACATGCCATGATATGCTTTGAGATCAGTTGCACAAGCTTGCAAACATGCCTACTTGTCGTTGTTACTGCCATGTTCAGTTTATTTCACTAAGTCTGTGAAACCGTTATCGTTTGCAATCTTGCCATGATGTTTTGAGCATGTTCTAATGGTGTTGGCCAGTAGCTCAGTGATCATGTTTGTAGTGCTTGACATGTACATGCTTATCATTCCCCTTGATGCCATGAAATGTTCCTGTAACATGTTGTTTTAATGATTGCAAAGTGCCTAGTTGCTGTTTTGGGACAGATTGCTGTTATATCTTGTTTCATGTGTATGTGTTGAACCGTTGCTACGTTTTGAGCGTGCTCCATATGAAACTTACTTGTTTTCGCATTTAGATGCATCATATCACGTTGTATACGTATTTGGAGTGTCTTTGCTTGATGTTTGAATGCTTCTTGCATCTTTGCCATGCTTAACTTGTTTTGCTCATATCTTCTAGGCCATAGCTCCGAATTAAATGAACTTTATATGTTATTTGACTAGAATTTCGTGTAGATCATCATGGTGCATGTTAACTTTCTGTTTAACAAATTTAACTTAAGGTTTGTTCAGATCTGGACCAATTTCGAAATTTGCATATGAGGACTTACCGGAATTGTTATATGTTATTTCCGGCCTCATTTAAACTTGCCTTGTGTGTTGTTCTTGTTTGCATCATATCTTGCCATGAGTAGAATCATGTAGTCTTGTCATGCACCATACTTGGTTGAGAATCTTCTCTTCTTTATGTGTTGTGTGTTTACCGTGTTGCTTGCTTCTTCTCGTTAGTGGTTGTTTCATTGCGATCGTGAGGATTCGTTCGACTACGATCGGTTCGTCTTCTTCATGGACTCGTTCTTCTTCCTAGCGGGATCTCAGGCAAGATGACCGTCACTTTCGATACCTTTACTACCATTACTAAGCTAGTTGTCTCGATGCTATCGCTATATGTCGCGCTACCTATCTTTTGTTCGTCAGCCCCTCATTGTTGCCATGAAACACCCTTTAACCTTTGACACCATCCCAGCAAACCGTTGTATGGCTATGTTACCCGCTTGCTCAGCCTCTCTTATATCGTTGTTAGTTGCGGGCGAAGATGAAGATTGCTCCATGTCGGAACTTGGTTTTTGGGAATATCACAATACCTATTACTTAAATTAATGCACCTATATACTTGGCAATGGGTGGAAGGCTTGGCCTTTTCTCGGTGTTTTGTTCCACTCATGCCGCCTTAAGAACCAATAAACCGGCTTTATGTTCCTTGAGTTTGCGTACCTAACACGGTTGGGTATATGGGGACCCCTTGATAGTTCGCTTTGAATAAAACTCCTCTAGCAAGGCCCAACTTTGGTTTTAATTTGCAAAATAATAAAAACTTAATTAATTAATTAAATTGCATAGGGAGTTAGTGTTGGGGAACGTAGTATTTTAAAATTTTCCTACGATCACGCAAGATCTATCTACCAGATGCATAGCAACGAGAGGGGAGAGTGTGTCTATGTACCCTCGTAGACCGAAAGCGGAAGCGTTAGAACAACGCGGTTGATGTAGTCGTACATCTTCACGGCCCGACCGATCAAGCACCGAAACTACGGCACCTCCGAGTTCTAGCACACGTTCAGCTCGATGACGTCCCTCGAACTCCGATCCAGCTGAGTGTCGAGGGAGAGTTCCGTCAGCACGACGGCGTGGTGACGATCTTGATGTTCTACCGTCGCAGGGCTTCGCCTAAGCACCGCTATAATATTATCGAGGAGAACTATGGTGGAGGGGGGCACCGCACACGGCTAAGAGATCAAGAGATCAATTGTTGTCTCTAGAGGTGCCCCCTTGCCCCCGTATATAAAGGAGGGAGGGAGAGGCCGGCCCTAGAGGGGGCGCGCCAAGTGTGGGGAGTCCTACTAGGACTCCCAAGTCCTAGTAGGATTCCCCTTTCCTTTCCGGAGTAGGAGAGAAGGAAAGAGGGGGAGAGGGAGAAGGAAAAGGGGGCTGCACTCCTTGTCCAATTCGGACCAGAAGGGGGGCGCGCGCCTCCTTCCTTTTGGCCTCTCTCTTCTATTCCCGTAACTCCCTGGTACTTCGAAAATACCCGAATCACTCGGAACCTTTCCGTTGTCCGAATATAGTCGTCCAATATATCGATTTTTACGTCTCGACCATTTCGAGACTCCTCGTCATGTCCCCGATCTCATCCAGGACTCCGAACTCCTTCGGTACATCAAAACTCATAAACTCATAATAAAACTGTCATCGAAACCTTAAGCGCGCGGACCCTACGGGTTCGAGAACTATGTAGACATGACCGAGACACGTCTCCGGTCAATAACCAATAGCGGAACCTGGATGCTCATATTGGCTCCCACATATTCTACGAATATCTTTATCGGTCAAACCGCATAACAACATACGTTGTTCCCTTTGTCATCGGTATGTTACTTGCCCGAGATTCGATCGTCGGTATCTCAATACCTAGTTGAATCTCATTACCGGCAAGTCTCTTTACTCGTTCCGTAATACATCATCCCGCAACTAACTCATTAGCTGCAATGCTTGCAAGGCTTATAGTGATGTGTATTACCGAGTGGGTCCAGAGATACCTCTCCGACAATCGAAGTGACAAATCCTAATCTCGAAATACGCCAACCCAACAAGTACCTTCGGAGACACCTGTAGAGTACCTTTATAATCACCCAGTTACGTTGTGACGTTTGGTAGCACACAAAGTGTTCCTCCGGTATTCGGGAGTTGCATAATCTCATAGTCATAGGAACATGTATAAGTCATGAAGAAAGCAATAGCAGTAAAACTTAAACGATCATAGTGCTAAGCTAACGGATGGGTCTTGTCCATCACATCATTCTCCTAATGATGTGAACCCGTTGATCAAATGACAACTCATGTCTATGGCTAGGAAACATAACCATCTTTGATCAATGGGCTAGTCTAGTAGAGGCATACTAGGGACACTATGTTTTGTCTATGTATTCACACATGTACTAAGTTTCCGGTTAATACAATTCTAGCATGAATAATAAACATTTATCATGATATAAGGAAATAAATAATAACTTTATTATTGCCTCTAGGGCATATTTCCTTCAGTCTCCCACTTGCACTAGAGTCAATAATCTAGCTCACATCGCCATGTGATTTAATACCGATAGTTCACATCGTTATGTGAATAACACCCATAGTTCACATCGCCATGTGACCAACACCCAAAGGGTTTACTAGAGTCAATAATCTAGTTCACATCGCTATGTGATTAATACCCAAGAGTAATAAGGTGTGATCATGTTTTGCTTGTGAGAGAAGTTTAGTCAACGGGTCTGTCACATTCAGATCCGTATGTATTTCGCAAATTTCTATGTCTACAATGCTCTGCATAGAGCTACTCTAGCTAATTGCTCCCACTTTCAAGACGCATCCAGATTGATACTTAGAGTCATCTGGATTTAGTGTCAAAGCTTGCATCGGCGTAACCCTTTACGACGAACTCTTTATCACCTCCATAATCGAGAAACATTTCCTTAGTCATCCAGTTACTAAGGATAATTTTGACCGCTGTACAGTGATCTACTCCTGGATCACTATTGTACCCCCTTGACAAACTCATGGCAAGGTACACAACATGTTTGGTACACAGCATGGCATACTTTATAGAACCTATGGCTGAGGCATAGGGAATGACTTTCATTCTCTCTATATATTTTGCAGTGGTCGGGCATTGAGTCTTACTCAACTTCATACCTTGTAATACAGGCAAGAACCCTTTCTTTGACTGATCCATTTTGAACTTCTTCAAAATCTTATCAAGGTATGTGCTTTGTGAAAGTCCAATTAAGCGTCTTGATCTATCTCTATAGATCTTGATGCCTAATATATAAGCAGCTTCACCGAGGTCTTTCATTGAAAAACTCTTATTCAAGTATCCTTTTATGCTGTCCAGAAATTCTATATCATTTCCAATCAACAATATGTCATCCACATATAATATTAGAAATGCTACAGAGCTCCCACTCACTTTCTTGTAAATACAGGCTTCTCCAAAAGTCTGTATAAAACCATATGCTTTGATCACTTCATCAAAGCGTATATTCCAACTCCGAGATGCTTGCACCAGTCCATAGATGGATCGCTGGAGCTTGCATACTTTGTTAGCACCTTTTGGATCGACAAAACCTTCTGGTTGCATCATATACAACTCTTCTTTGAGATATCCATTCAGGAATGCAGTTTTGACATCCATTTGCCAGATTTCATAATCATAAAATGCGACAATTGCTAACATGATTCGGACAGACTTAAGCATCGCTACAGGTGAGAAAGTCTCATCGTAGTCAACTCCTTGAACTTGTCGAAAACCTTTCGCAACAAGTCGAGCTTTGTAAACAGTAACATTACCGTCTGCGTCGGTCTTCCTCTTGAAGATCCATTTATTTTCGATGGCCTGCCGATCATCGGGCAAGTCAACCAAAGTCCACACTTTGTTCTCATACATGGATCCCATCTCAGATTTCATGGCTTCAAGCCATTTTGCGGAATCTGGGCTCATCATCGCTTCCTCATAGTTCGTAGGTTCATCATGGTCTAGTAACATGATTTCCAGAACTGGGTTGCCGTACCACTCTGGTGCGGAACGTACTCTGGTTGATCTACGACGTTCAGCAGAAACTTGATCCAAAGTTTCATGATCATTATCATTAACTTCCTCACTGATTGGTGTAGGAATCACTGGAACAATTTTCTGTGATGTACTACTTTCCAATCCGGGAGAAGGTACTATTACCTCATCAAGTTCTACTTTCCTCCCACTCACTTCTTTCGAGAGAAACTCCTTCTCTAGAAAGGATCCATTTTTAGCAACGAATATCTTGCCTTCGGATCTGTGATAGAAGGTGTACCCAACAGTCTCTTTTGGGTATAAGTCATAGTCATAGGAACATGTATAAGTCATGAAGAAAGCAATAGCAGTAAAACTAAACGATCATAGTGCTATGCTAACGGATGGGTCTTGTCCATCACATCATTCTCCTAATGATGTGATCCCGTTGATCAAATGACAACTCATGTCTATGGCTAGGAAACATAACCATCTTTGATCAATGAGCTAGTCTAGTAGAGGCATACTAGGGACACTCTGTTTTGTCTATGTATTCACACATGTACTAAGTTTCCGGTTAATACAATTCTAGCATGAATAATAAACATTTATCATGATATAAGGAAATATAAATAACAACTTTATTATTGCCTCTAGGGCATATTTCCTTCAGTCTCCCACTTGCACTAGAGTCAATAATCTAGCTCACATCGCCATGTGATTTAATACCGATAGTTCACATCGTTATGTGAATAACACCCATAGTTCACATCACCATGTGACCAACACCCAAAGGGTTACTAGAGTCAATAATCTAGTTCACATCGCTATGTGATTAATACCCAAGAGTAATAAGGTGTGATCATGTTTTGCTTGTGAGAGAAGTTTAGTCAACGGGTCTGTCACATTCAGATCCGTATGTATTTCGCAAATTTCTATGTCTACAATGCTCTGCATGGAGCTACTCTAGCTAATTGCTCCCACTTTCAATACGCATCCAGATTGATACTTAGAGTCATCTGGATTTAGTGTCAAAGCTTGCATCGGCGTAACCCTTTACGACGAACTCTTTATCACCTCCATAATCGAGAAACATTTCCTTAGTCATCCAGTTACTAAGGATAATTTTGACCGCTGTACAGTGATCTACTCCTGGATCACTATTGTACCTCCCTGTCAAACTCATGGCAAGGTACATAACATGTTTGGTACACAACATGGCATACTTTATAGAACCTATGGCTGAGGCATAGGGAATGACTTTCATTCTCTCTATATTTTTCTGCCGTGGTCTGGCTTTGAGTCTTACAACTTCACACCTTACAAGTCAGGCAAGAACTCCTTCTTTGACTGATCCATTTTGAACTACTTCAAAATCTTATCAAGGTATGTACTCATCAAAAGTCTTATCAAGCGTCTTGATCTATCTCTATAGATCTTGATGCCCAATATGTAAGCAGCTTCACCAAGGTCTTTCTTTGAAAAACTCCTTTCAAACACTCCTTTATGCTTTCCAGAAAAATTCTACATCATTTCTAATCGACAATATGTCATTCACATATACTTATTTGAAAGGTTGTAGTGCTCCCACTCACTTTCTTGTAAATACAGGCTTCACCGCAAGTCTGTATAAATCTATATGATTTGATCAACTTATCAAAGCGTATATTCCAACTCTGAGATGCTTGCACCAGTCCATAGATGGATCGCTGGAGCTTGCACATTTTGTTAGCACCTTTAGGATTGACAAAACCTTCTGGTTGCATCATATACAATTCTTCTTTAATAAATCCATTAAAGAATGCAGTTTTGTTATCCATTTGCCAGATTTCATAAAATGCGGCAATTGCTAACATGATTCGGATAGACTTAAGCATTGCTACGGTTGAGAAAGTCTCATCGTAGTCAACTCCTTTGAACTTGTCGAAAACTTTTTGCAACAAGTCGAGCTTTGTAAATAGTAACATTACCGTCAGCGTCAGTCTTCCTCTTGAAGATCCATTTATTTTTGATGGCTTGCCGATCATCGGGCAAGTCAACCAAAGTCCACACTTTGTTCTCATACATGGATCCCATCTCAGATTTCATGGCCTCAAGCCATTTTGCGGAATCTGGGCCCATCATCGCTTCCTCATAGTTCGCAGGTTCATCATGGTCTAGTAACATGACTTCCAGAACTGGGTTGCCGTACCACACTGGTGCGGAACGTACTCTGGTTGATCTACGACGTTCAGCAGAAACTTGATCTGAAGTTTGATGATCATCATCATTAGCTTCCTCACTAATTGGTGTAGGAATCACTATAACTAGTTTCTGTGATGTTCCACTTTCCAATTTGGGAGAAGGTACAATTACCTCATCAAGTTCTACTTTCCTCCCACTCACTTCTTTCGAGAGAAACTCCTTCTCTAGAAAGGATCCACTCTTAGCAACAAAGACCTTGCATTCGGATCTGTGATAGAAGGTGTACCCAACAGTTTCTTTTGGATATCCTATGAAGATTTACTTCTCCGATTTGGGTTCGAGCTTATCATGTTGAAACTTTTTCACATAAGCATCGCAGTCCCAAACTTAAAGAAATGACAGCTTAGGTTTCTCGTCAAACCACAGTTCATACGGTGTCATCTCCACGGATTTAGATGGTGCCCTATTTAACGTGAATGTAGCTGTCTCTAATGCATAACCCCAAAAGCGATAGTGGTAGATCGGTAAGAGACATCATCGATCGCACCATATCTAATAAAGTACGGTTATGACGTTCGGACACACCATTACACTGTGGTGTTCCAGGTGGCGTGAGTAGTGAAACTATTTCACATTGTTTTTTACTGAAGATCAAACTCGCTAACTCAAATATTTTACCTCTACGATCATATCGTAGAAACTCTTATTTTCTTGTTACAATGATTCTCCACTTCACTCTGAAATTCTTTGAACTTTTCAAATGTTTCAGACTTGTGCTTCATTAAGTAGATATACCCATATCTACTCAAATCATCAATGAAGGTCAGAAAATAACGATACCTGCCGCGAGCTTCAACACTCATTGGTCCACATACATCTGTATGTATGATCTCCAACAAATCTGTTGCTCGCTCCATTGTTACGGAGAACGGAGTTTTAGTCATCTTGCCCATGAGGCTTGGTTCGCAAGCACCAAGTGATTCATAATCAAGTGATTCCAAAAGTCCATCACTATGGAGTTTCTTCATGAGCTTTACACCATTATGACCTAAACGGCAGTGCCACAAATAAGTTGCACTATCATTATTAACCTTGCATCTTTTGGCTTCAATATTATGAATATGTGTATCACACGATCGAGATCCAACAAACCATTTTCATTGGGTGTATGACCATAGAAGATTTTATTCATGTAAACAGAACAACAATTATTCTCTAACTTACATGAATAACCGTATTGCAATAAACATGATCAAATCATATTGATGTTCAACACAAACACCAAATAACACTTATTTAGGTTCAACACTAATCCCGAAAGTATAGGGAGTGTGTGATGATGATCATATCAATCTTGGAACTACTTCCAATACACATCGTCACTTCATCCTTTAACTAGTTTTTGTTCATTATGCAACTCCCATTTCGAGTTACTACTCTTTAGCAACTAAACCAGTATCAAATACCGATGGGTTGCTATGAACACTAGTAAAATACACATCAATAATCTGTATATCAAATATACCTTTGTTCACTTTGCCATCCTTCTTATCCGCCAAGTATCTAGGGCAGTTCCACTTCCAGTGACCATTTCCTTTGCAGTAGAAGCACTTAGTTTCAGGCTTGAGTTTAGCTTTGGGTTTCTTCATGGGAGTGAAACTTGCTTGTCATTCTTCTTGAAGTTCCCCTTCTATCCCTTTGCCCTTTACTTGAAACATGTGGTCTTGTTAACCATCAACACTTGATGCTCTTTCTTGATTTCTACCTTCGCCGATTTCAGCATCGCGAAGAGCTCGGGAATTACTTTCGTCATCCCTTGCAAATTATAGTTCATCACGAAGTTCTACTAACTTGGTGATAGTGACTAGAGAAATTTGTCAATTACTATCTTATCTGGAAGATTAACTCCCACTTGATTCAAGTAATTGTAGTACCCAGACAATCTGAGCACATGCTCACTGGTTGAGCTATTCTCCTCCATCTTGTAGGCAAAATACTGTCAGAAGTCTACCTCTCGACACATGCATGAGTATGAAATACTAATTTCAACTCTTGGAACATCTTATATGTTCTGTGCCGTTCAAAACGTTTTTGAAGTCCCGGTTCTAAGCCGTAAAGCATGGTGCACTTAAACTATCAAGTAGTCATCATACCGAGCTTTTGTCAAAACGTTCATAACGTCTACATCTGCTCCTGCAATATGTCTATCACCTAGCGGTGCATCAAGGACATAATTCTTCTGTGCAGCAATGAGGATAATCCTTAGATCACGGAACAATTCTGCATCATTGCTACTAACATCTTTCAACTTAGTTTTCTCTAGGAACATATAAAAAATAAACGGGGAGCAACATCGTGAGCTATTGATCTACAACATAGATATGCTAATACTACGAGGACTAAGTTCATGATAAATTAAAGTTCAATTAATCATAATACTTGAATAACTCCCACTTAGATAGACATCCCTCTGGTCATCTAAATGATCACGTGATCCAAATCAACTAAACCATGTCCGATCATCACGTGAGATGGAGTAGTTTTCAATGGTGAACATCTTATGTTGATCATATCTACTATATGATTCACGCTCGACCTTTCGGTCTCCAGTGTTCCGAGGCCATATCTGCATATGCTAGGCTCATCAAGTTTAACCCGAGTATTCTGCGTGTGCAAAACTGGCTTACACCCGTTGTATTTGAGCGTAGAGCTTATCACACCCGATCATCACGTGGTGTCTCGGCACGACGAACTTTCGCAACGGTGCATACTCAGGGAGAACACTTATACCTTGAAATTTTGTAAGGGATCATCTTATAATGCTACCGCCGTACTAAGCAAAATATGAAGCATAATAAGATAAACATCACATGCAATCAAAATATGTGACATGATATGGCCATCATCATCTTGTGCTTTTGATCTCCATCTCCAAAGCACCGTCATGATCACCTTCGTCACCGGCGCGACACCTTGATCTCCATCGTAGCATCGTTGTCGTCTCGCCAACTATTGCTTCTACGACTATCGCTACCGCTTAGTGATAAAGTAAAGCAATTACATGGCGATTGCATTTCATACAATAAAGCGACAACCATATGGCTCCTGCCAATTGCCGATAACTTTACAAAACATGATCATCTCATACAAAACCGTATAACTCATCATGTCTTGACCATATCACATCACAACATGCCCTGCAAAAACAAGTTAGACGTCCTCTACTTTGTTGTTGCAAGTTTTATGTGGCTGCTACGGGCTTAGCAAGAACCGTTCTTACCTACGCATACAAAACCATAACGATATTTCGTCAAGTATGTGCTGTTTTAACCTTCACAAGGACCGGGCGTAGGCACACTTGATTCAGCTAAAGTGAGAGAGACAGACACCCGCCAGTCACCTTTAAGCAACGAGTGCTCATAACGGTGAAACCAGTCTCGCGTAAGCGTACGCGTAATGTCGGTCCGGGCCGCTTCATCTCACAATACCGCCGAAGCAAAGTATGACATGCTGGTAAGCAGTATGACTAGTATCGCCCACAACTCATTGTGTTCTACTCGTGCATATCATCTACGCATAGACCTGGCTCATGATGCCACTGTTGGGGAACGTAGTATTTTAAAATTTTCCTACGATCACGCAAGATCTATCTACCAGATGCATAGCAACGAGAGGGGAGAGTGTGTCTACGTACCCTCGTAGACCGAAAGCGGAAGCGTTAGAACAACGCGGTTGATGTAGTCGTACGTCTTCACGGCCCGACCGATCAAGCACCGAAACTACGGCACCTCCGAGTTCTAGCACACGTTCAGCTCGATGACGTCCCTCGAACTCCGATCCAGCTGAGTGTCGAGGGAGAGTTCCGTCAGCACGACGGCGTGGTGACGATCTTGATGTTCTACCGTCGCAGGGCTTCGCCTAAGCACCGCTATAATATTATCGAGGAGAACTATGGTGGAGGGGGGCACCGCACACGGCTAAGAGATCAAGAGATCAATTGTTGTCTCTAGAGGTGCCCCCTTGCCCCCGTATATAAAGGAGGGAGGGAGAGGCCGGCCCTAGAGGGGGCGCGCCAAGTGTGGGGAGTCCTACTAGGACTCCCAAGTCCTAGTAGGATTCCCCTTTCCTTTCCGGAGTAGGAGAGAAGGAAAGAGGGGGAGAGGGAGAAGGAAAAGGGGGCTGCACCCCTTGTCCAATTCGGACCAGAAGGGGGGCGCGCGCCTCCTTCCTTTTGGCCTCTCTCTTCTATTCCCGTAACTCCCTGGTACTCCGAAAATACCCGAATCACTCGGAACCTTTCCGATGTCCGAATATAGTCGTACAATATATCGATTTTTACGTCTCGACCATTTCGAGACTCCTCGTCATGTCCGCGATCTCATCCGGGACTCCGAACTCCTTCGGTACATCAAAACTCATAAACTCATAATAAAACTGTCATCGAAACCTTAAGCGCGCGGACCCTACGGGTTCGAGAACTATGTAGACATGACCGAGACACGTCTCCGGTCAATAACCAATAGCGGAACCTGGATGCTCATATTGGCTCCCACATATTCTACGAATATCTTTATCGGTCAAACCGCATAACAACATACGTTGTTCCCTTTGTCATCGGTATGTTACTTGCCCGAGATTCGATCGTCGGTATCTCAATACCTAGTTGAATCTCGTTACCGGAAAGTCTCTTTACTCGTTCCGTAATACATCATCCCGCAACTAACTCATTAGCTGCAATGCTTGCAAGGCTTATAGTGATGTGTATTACCGAGTGGGCCCAGAGATACCTCTCCGACAATCGGAGTGACAAATCCTAATCTCGAAATACGCCAACCCAACAAGTACCTTCGGAGACACCTGTAGAGTACCTTTATAATCACCCAGTTACGTTGTGACGTTTGGTAGCACACAAAGTGTTCCTCCGGTATTCGGGAGTTGCATAATCTAATAGTCATAGGAACATGTATAAGTCATGAAGAAAGCAATAGCAGTAAAACTTAAACGATCATAGTGCTAAGCTAACGGATGGGTCTTGTCCATCACATCATTCTCCTAATGATGTGAACCCGTTGATCAAATGACAACTCATGTCTATGGCTAGGAAACATAACCATCTTTGATCAATGGGCTAGTCTAGTAGAGGCATACTAGGGACACTCTGTTTTGTCTATGTATTCACACATGTACTAAGTTTCCGGTTAATACAATTCTAGCATGAATAATAAACATTTATCATGATATAAGGAAATAAATAATAACTTTATTATTGCCTCTAGGGCATATTTCCTTCAGTTAGCGCTACCCGAGGATTCTTTCCACATACAGGGGGCCCGTGCCGATGGTGTTGGTCCCAAACGGGCAACCTGCGGGGCCGCCTCGGGGAAACTCGAGGTATCTGGTTTTACCTGTAGCTTGTCCCGTACGGTCATGGCCTGAGACGAGATACGCGCGGCTACTATCATGGTGTCGGCGCGCCGGAAGGTCTTGCTGGACTTGTTTTACCATTGTCTAAATGTCTTGTGCACCGGGATTCCGAGTGTGATCGGGTTATCCCTAAGATAAGGGGTTTTACCTCTACTGATCGTGAGAGCTTGTGATGGGCTAAGTTGGGACACCCATGCAGGGTTATGATATTTCGAAAGCCGTGCCCGCAGTTATGTGGCAGATTGGAATTTGTTAATGTCCAGTTGTAGAAAACTTGTCAGAGGATCCGATATAAAACACACCAACCGCTTGAGTAACCGTGACCGTCTCTTTTCATTTTGAGAAGAGAACACGATGGGGTTATGTTTGACTCGTAGGTAGTTCAGGATCACTACCGATCATTACTAGTTTTCGACGTTTGCATAGATGCTCATCTTATTCTTGTACTCGTAAGTTAGCCACCATATTATGCTTAGCCGCTCCTACAACCTCACCACTTAACCTCTCCATACCCATTAAGCTTTGCTAGTCTTGTTACCCATGGTTATGGGATTGCTAAGTCCTTGTGGCTCACAGTTACTACAATAACAGTTGCAGGTGCAGGTTTCTGATGACTTGACATGAGAGCGACGTTATTTGTGTTGGAGTTCTTTCTTCTTCTTCTTCGTCAGTCTTAGGATAGGTTCCTGGTCGGCAGCCTGTGATAGCAGATGGATGTCGTTGTGCTTTTCTTGTGTTTCATCCGTAGTCGGATGTCTTGTGTATGATGTTGTTGTATTCATGTGGCTATTGTATGGCTTCTATGTATCCCCATCTATGTATGTAATGGTACGATGTAATGATATCCATCTTGCTAAGCGCCCGAAATGCGGTTGTGCCCCAATGACGAGATCATCACGTGCTCGAGATAGAATCGCATCTTGGGCGTGACAAGTTGGTATAGAGCCTCGACCGACCATAGGAGCCCCCTTGATTGATCGTAGTCTGGCTGTTGTCGAGTCTAGAAGAAAACTTTTTTCGGAGTCTATTTGTATCGGAGAGTGGGAATTCTTTTTACTCCTCAGCTCCTTCGTCGCTCTGGTGTGGAATCTTGACGTAGATGTTTTGAATTACTCCCCTTCCCCTTCAATTTTTTTAGGATCATGTAGTTAGTTTTCCGATCGTTGCGATGTCAGTTCTTTTCATCCGGTGCATTTCTCATCAAGTTGATTCATTTCTCTTCATCTTTTGCTAGTTCAATCCTCAGTTATTTTCATCCGGTGTCGTTTTCCCCTTTTGAAGTTGTATTTTTTCCCACCCGCGAATCGGAGTCCTTAATCAAGTATCCATCCTATTCATGCAAAGTTTATTCATTCTTTCCTTAATTATTCGAACTTGTGAATTCTCGTCTAGTTCGACATTCTTCATCTCTTTTTCTTCTCCAGTGGATCCAATTCAAATTGTTCTTGGTGTTCATCATATTCTTTTCCCTCGGCTCAGATGTTTCCTCTTGCTCGTTCGCCTCTCGTCATTTAATTATTCTGGAGTTTCTAAGACATCTAAGGAGATTCGTCCTTGTTCTAATTTATCCGAGGTCGTCACCTCATTCGAGTCTTTCTATCGTTTCGGTGCATCATCTCCTTTCAATCCTTTCCGACAATGTTTTCTTTTCGGTGGGCTCATAAGCCACAGGTCTTTCCCAGGATCTTACCTGACTCTTCTAATTATTTCCGGAGTTATTTTCAAATTCTTTTTAAAGTGTGATGTAAGTATGGATTCCATCAGTCATGTGCCTTCTCCAAGATCGCTTTCAATTCTTTTCATGTTTGGCTCAACCTTTCCCCTTTTTATTCTTCCGGAGTATCTCAATAATTTTGGTGGTGTTCCTCGTCATCATTTGAAGACCGAAGAAGAGTTTCTCTTAAATCTTGTCCGTTTTCTCGAAGATTCATGTTTATAGCTTCATGCTATCCTCTCGAATTATTCCATTTGTCATAAATTCTTTTCTTTAACCATCCGGAGTACTGCATGAATTCTTTCCATTGTGATCCCCCGAAGGCCATCAGAAGATTTCTTCGTTCTCAGTTTTCAACTTCATCGTCCAAATATTTTTCATTGATGCCTCTTCATTCGTCTCCATATTCTTCTGGTGTTTCGTCCGAGTATAATATAGCCAGTTCGCGATCTCTTCGTTTTCTTGCATCTAAATTTCCTCAAGTGCTTTATTCTTCCTGGCGATTCATTCTCTTTTATTCACTCAATTTCAACTCTTCTTGGTGGTTCATTCTTTTTCCTCACTCGACTTAATTTTTTACAGTGGTTCGCTCATTCTTTTCCTGGGTTGTCATATCAATTCATTCGTTCTTTCCAATCCTACCGGTGGTTCATGAAGACTTTCTCAAGTTTGTGCTATACCTCTCTTTAATCCTTTTCAACATGAATAAGTGATATGAAAATCCATTGATTCTCATCAATTTAATTGATGAGGATAAGCATAACATAATTCTTATTCTTTTCATCAAGCTAACTAATCATTTCCTTCGGAATTTGTTCATGAAGAATAAATTCTAGTTCCAAGTGTTTTCATCTTTTCTGTTCCGGAGTTCAAAGTTTTCTCGGCCATCTCATCGGAACCCCATCTAATTCACCACAAGGTTTTAATCTTATTCTTTTGATACCTCATTCTGATCTCATCATCCATTTGTCACCGGAGTTCTTCATGGTGGTTCATCATGAGTTAATTCATTCGTCAAGTGTTCATCAAGTTTCTTGTTGGAGAAACTCAAGCATTCTTCTTCTTGCCCCTCGACTTGTGCAAATAATTCTCCGTATTCTTTTGAAGTGGAGTTTTGCATTTCTTCCTTCATCTCATCTATTCAATCTTTTCGTTGTGGCATAATTCACCTCAAGTTTTGGGATGATTTCCATAAGTCCACAACAAGCTTATTCTTTTGTTGTTGATTTACCAACAACTCCGTCGTCCCTTCTTCGCAAGGATGCTTTCAATTCTTTTGTGCTAGAAAATGTTGTTCTTTCTCCTTTCTTCTCATTTCATTCTTTATTTCTTTCGGAGGCATTGCCTTGTTCATCTCGTCATGGATCATTCTATCTTGTCAAGTTCAAGTTCTATTCCTTCCATTTTCAGCCGGAATGCTGCCCAAATTCTTTCGTTCGAATTCCTTTTCTCTTTTAACCGGAGTGGTTTTGAATTCATTCTTGTTCCTTCAGCTCCTGTATCATGTCTTTCTACCATCAAGGTTCTCGTTTGTTCCTTGTTCCTTTTTTGTAATGGAGCTTCTCAATCGCGTTCGTCTCCATTGTGTTCTTGTTTCAAGTTGTTCAACCTCTCGAGATTCTTTTGTTTCGCTCTTTTGTCCAAGAATGGTGTTCTTCCTTTTTCCCTTCTGTCTCGTTCCTAAGATCTCGGGACGAGATCTCTTGTTAGTAGGGGAGTATTGTGACACCCCGAGACCGATGCGCCAGGTGTCATCCTCTTATCCGCTATCGTTGCCATGTCATTTGCTTGCGTGTTGCACTTTGCCATGTCATCATGTGCATTTCATCAGCATGTTTTCAAAACTTGCATCCGATCTTTTCTCCGTTGTCCGTTTCGGGATCCGACACTGTCACATGAACCATTGCACCTCTCAATTTTGTTTCGTGAGCGGGAGAAAAACGTTCTCGAAATGGGCCGAGATTTGTCGAGTGGTCTTGGTACATCACCGGTAGACCGCCTGTCAAATTTCACTTCATTTGGAGGTCGTTTGATGCCCCAACGGTTAACCGGGTAACCGCAAAACTCCCTTCACTTTGCAGCCCAGCACCCCTCCATAATAGCCCACTAGCCCATCTAAACCCCCTCCATGCTCTCCATCGTTGGATCACGATCGTGTGGGCGAAAATCGCACCTCTTTTGGACTCTCATAGCTCCCTCTACCTATAAATATGTCCATCCCCCCGAAATTCGCGGATGAACCCTAGTCTTCTTCCTCCCTCCGTGCCGTCGGACACATCCGCCGATGACCAGACATGTCCACCCCTGTCGGCCACGTCGCCCGACCAATCCAGAGACGCCACATCAGCTTCGCAGCCTTCCGCAGCCAACCACGAGCGGCCACGTGGCCTCCTTGCACCCCCCAGCGCCTCCCACCACCGCGGCCCATCGAAACCCGCGCCAGGCCCGCTCGGGCCCGGATCTCCGCCGCCGCAGCCCATTCGCAAGCCCGCCCGTGCCGTCGACCGAGCTCCCGCAGCATCCTGTGTCCCTCTCCATCGGCCGAGGCCCTGAGCTCCCCGCCGCTGGCCACCGGACCGCGCCGCCGCGCGCCTCCCCCGCCTCCTCACCGATGCGTGCCACCGTGCTCGCGCGCCGTCCGCCGCCTGCCCCGCTCGCCGGAGGCCCGCACCTCCCCGTCCTCCCTGCAGCCGCCGCGCGTCGCCGCCTCGCCTGGTTCCGCTGCGCTGCCGCCATGGATTCTGGTGAGCCCGTTGGCTGGATCCCGTCGTTGGAACGCGCTGCTCCACCCAGATCCAGAGGCTCCCCGCCTCCCTTGTCCCATCCCCGTCGTTCACCGGATCCCTGCGCCGTCGGCCCGCCGTTCGTTGTCACCGTAGACCTAGGCCATCACCGCCCCTGCGTGCTGCTCGTGCTCCTCGGGCACAAGCGAGACGCCGCCCAGCCGCGCTCGGCCACGTGGGCCGCATGGCACTCAAGGCCCAGCTCCATTGGCCTGAGTAGGCCCAGCTCCGCCTTGTCGCGGCTTAGCTACCCCGCCGGCCCGGCTCCACCTCTCTCCGGCCTGCCTTCCCTTCCCATGGGCCGAAGCCCATATGGTGAGGACCCCACTGGCCCAGTCCCGGACTTAGTCTTTTTTCACTAAGTTATTTTGTTGTCTACACTAATTCATATATGCATGTGGTGAGGGCCATATTTTTGCATCTGTTCATCCTATGAAAATGTGCCATATATCAAAATGTTCGTCTCAGAGTGCTCTACATGTTGATAGGGTTTGCATGCATGATATGATTGATGTTGATGTCTTAGTCTTCGTTGCAAACTGCTATGTTATGTTACTGATCAGTCCTTGTTGTCTATCAATAGCATGTTATCATGTTTGAGATGTCATATCTTTGCGCATGTTGGTCCAAATGGAGTGTATGATATGTCAAATTGTTCATCTAGTGATGCTCTATATGATGGTTGCATTTGCATACATGTTAGAGTGCATTATGCCATTATTATCTCTGTTGCAAAAGTGCTAAGTGCTGTTAACTGTTGAAAACTATCATAATTTGCTGATTTATCTTTTTCATATATTTTTGTGTGATTTTTGTTTGAGCAACATGTCAACATGTGTTAGGAGGACAATCATGCCATCTTTGTTGTGGTGCAATCCACTTTTCATGATATGCCTTGTGTTGAGTGGAACAAGCTTGCAAAATGGCCTACTTGCTGTTTGCTGATTTCTGAGACTTGTTGAAAACTGCTAAGTCTGAAACTGTTATATTGTGATGCCATGTTTGCTTGATGCTACAATCCTATCTATGCACATTTGGAGATGTCTAGTGATCATGTATTGAAGACCATGCTATTCTCTATCAATCCATGCCCTTGTTTGCAATTATAGGTTGCTGTAGCTTGTGTCTTTCTTGCTCTCAAATTGCTATATAATATTTTTGTCAGCCTGTTATCAGTAAGTTCAGTTTTGCCATGTGAATAGCTAGTGTTCTATGCATTCGATGACCATGTTTTTGCCATGAGTAGCTGCATAAACATGTATTCTTGCTCTTGGTTACATTCACATGCCATGATATGCTTTGAGACGAGTTGCACAAGCTTGAAAACATGCCTACTTGTCGTTGTTGCTGATATGTTCAGCTTATTTCACTAAGTCTGTGAAACTGTTATCGTTTGCAATCTTGCCATGATGTTTTGAGCATGTTCTAATGGTGTTGGGCAGTAGCTCAGTGATCATGTTTGTAGTGCTTGACATGGACATGCTTGCCATGCCCCTTGATGCCATGAAATGTTCCTATAACATGTTGTTTTAATGATTGCAAAGTGCCTAGTTGTTGTTTTGGGACAGATTGTTGTTATATCTTCTTTCATATGTATGTGTTGAACCGTTGCTCCGTTTTGAGCGTGATCTATATGAAACTTGCTTGTTTTCGCATGTAGATGCATCATATCACGTTGTATACATGTTTGGAGTGTGTTTGCTCGATCTTCTAGGCCGTAGCTCCAAATTAAATAAACTTTATATGTTACTTGACTAGAATTTCGTGTAGATCATCATGGTGCATGTTAACTTGCTGTTTAACAACTTTAAATTAAGGTTTGTTCAGATCTGGACCAGTTTCAAAATTGCATATGAGGACTTACCAGAATTGTTTTATGTTGTTTCCGGCCTAATTTAAACTTGCCTTGTGTGTTGTTCTTGTTTGCATCATCTCTTGACATGAGTAGTATCATGTAGCCTTGTCATGCATCATATTAGGTTGAACATCTTGTCCTGTTTATGTGTTGTGTGTTTACCGTGTTGCTTGCTTCTTTTCGTTAGTGCTTTTTTCGTTGCGATCGTGAGGATTCATTCGAATACGCTCGGTTCGTCTTCGTGGCTTCGTCTTCTTCATGGACTCTTTCTTCTTCCTAGCGAGATGTCAGGCAAGATGACCGTCACCTTGGATACGTTTACTACCATTGCTATGCTAGTTGTCTTGATGCTATCGCTATATGTCGCACTACCTATCTTTGAGAGAATTCCTTATATGGCCCTTTCTTAAATTTTGGTTCCCTTTTTGGCCCTAAATATTTAATTTCCCCCATTTTGACAACTTAATTTTCTTTCTTCCTTCCCTGGCACTTCCGTCATTCTTTGCTGTTAACACCATCAACTATGACGGGAAAAGTCCTATTTACCTTTATAGCACGGTAAAAAGAAAAGGAAAAACAGCGAACTGTCCCGATCCTCTCCCCTTTCCCCCCGATTCCCCCTTCTCATCCCCAACTCTAGCGGCGGCGCGAGGCACCCCGCGGCGGCGCGATGTGAGAGAGCGACATGGAGGAGGGCACGACCGATGATGCTACGGATGGCAGGATGGGCGAGGTGGAGGAGGGCCACGGGCGAGGCGGGGGGCGTCCATGGTTGCGAGGCGGGGGGCGGTGGACCTGTGGAGGACGGGCGAGGCGGCCATGGTGGGGAGGCGGAGGGCGGGCAAGGCGGCCATAGTGGGGAGGAGGAGGGCGGCCATGGGGGGGGGAGGCCAACCCTGCTGCGGTCACAACCTTGCGCTGTCAAGGCACAACACCGGAGCGAGGCCAAGGATTAGCGAAGGATGTAGGTACATCGGCTTGTCTAGAAGGGTGAGTCATCTCTTCTTTAAATTTGACAGATTACTTAGAGATGGCCTTGAAGATTAATTCGAGATGGATCCCAAATGCAACATATTTGCTGCACCTCTCTTCTAAATTTGTCAAAATGCAACAAATTACTGTATAAAGAAGACCTAGGAGTATAAAGTACTCATGATTAGGTTTGTTTGGTTTTTACAGGATGGATCGAAATTCAACTTATGTGCTGAAAATCAATTTGCTTGGCAACCCAAAAAAGGCTAGAAAGGATATCAAATGCTTCTGTTTTGATAAAGTTATTGATTCCGACTTAACAAATTATAAGGACTTGGTTGAATCAATCGTAACCTGGGCTACTATATGTGATGTATGATGTGCTGCCATGAATGTGTATGTGTAGATCAAGAACTCAGCCCATTTGTGTGGCCAACAATAAAGCATCTGTTGCTGTGAAGTTACATGCCAAAAGAAAAAGCAAAGAAGTTGCTGATAAGTTGCCACACCTTCCTATGGTGCCACATGACAACCCTGCAATGGGCACACGAAGCAAAAAAATGAATCCTGCCAGCCCTGCAATGAGCACACGAAGCAAAAGGAGGCTTAGCTTGTGATTCTCATTGGATCCCTTTCCATATCATGGTTCGTTTTGGAAGCTTTTGAGTTGTTTATGTAATATATATTTGAACCCGGGCTTTTGTATGTGCTATATGTGACCTCCATGTGTTGTATTTGACATGATGTAAACCTGGACTATTATATGTGAACTCTATGCGAACCTGAATGTGTGTAGAGGACTAAATATGTAGATTGTTTGCGTATATGTGAACCTGGACCAAGTTTCTTTGAACTTTTAGTTTGCATACATGTGAATCTGCTCCAAGTATATTATAATTTGTGCATATATGAACTGTACATGGGATATATCATCAAAATACAAGGGAGGTTCTGTCCAGTTCACAATTTTGGTCACAAACTACACCAAGGGTAAAAGGGACTTTTCATGTCGAATTTAACGATGTTAGTTGCCAAAACTGATGGAAATATCATATAAGGAACAAACTGAAGTTTGAGTGTCACAACAAGAAGATTTTTTTACTAGGGTCAGAAAGGGAACCAAAATTTAAGAAAGGGCCAAATAAGAAATTATCTCCCTATCGTTTGTTCGTCAGCCTCTCATTGTTGCCATGAAACACCCTCTAACCTTTGACACCATCCCAGCAAACCGTTGTATGGCTATGTTACCCACTTGCTCAGCCTCTCTTATAGCGTTGTTAGTTGCAGGTGAAGATGAAGATTGCTCCATGTCAGAACTTGGTTTTTGGGAATATCACAATATCTATTACTTAAATTAATGCACCTATATACTTGGCAATGAGTGGACGGCTTGGCCTTTTTCTCGATGTTTTTCTCCACTCATGCCGCCTTAAGAACCGATAAACCAACATTATGTTCCTTGATTTTGCGTACCTAACACGGTTGGGTATATGGGGACCCCTTGATAGTTCGCTTTGAATAAAACTCCTCTAGCAAGGCCCAACTTTGGTTTTAATTTGCAACATAATAATAACTTAATTAATTAATTAAATTGCATAGGGAGTTAGCGCTACCCGATGATTCTTTCCACATAGAGGGGGCCAGTGCTGATGGTGTTGGTCCCAAACGGGCAACCTACGGGGCCGCCTCGGGGAAACTCGAGGTATCTGGTTTTACTTGGAGCTTGTCCCATCCGGTCGTGGCCTGAGACGAGATACGCGCGGCTACTATCAGGGTGTCGGCACGCCGACAGGTCTTGCTGGACTTGTTTTACCATTGTCGAAATGTCTTGTGCACCGGGATTCCGAGTCTGATCGGGTTGTCCCTAAGATAAGGTTTTTTTACCTCTGCTGATCGTGAGAGCTTGTGATAGGCTAAGTTGGGACACCCCTGCAGGGTTATGATCTTTTGAAAGCCGTGCCCGCGGTTATGTGGCAGATTGGAGTTTGTTAATGTCCGGTTGTAGAAAACTTGTCAGAGGATCCGATATAAAACACACCAACCGCGTGAGGAACCGTCTCTTTTCATTTTGAGAAGAGAACACGGTGGGGTTATGTTTGACTCGTAGGTAGTTCAGGATCACTAGCGATCATTACTAGTTTGCGACCATTTACATAGATGCTCATCTTATTCTTGTACTCGTAAGTTAGCCAACATATTATGCTTAGCCGCTGCTGCAAACTCACCACTTAACCTCTCCATACCCATTAAGCTTTCCTAGTCTTGTTACCCAGGGTTATGGGATTGCTGAGTCCTCGTGGCTCAGAGTTACTACAAGAACAGTTCCAGGTGCAGGTTTCCGATGACTTGACGTGAGAGCAACATTATTTTTGTTGGAGTTCTTTCTTCTTCTTCTTCGTCAGTCTTGGGATAGGTTCCTGGTTGGCAGCCTAGGATAGCAGATGGATGTCGTTGTGCTTTTCATGTGTTTCATCCGTAGTCGGATGTCTTGTGTATGATGTTGTTGTATTCATGTGGCTATTGTATGGCTTGTATGTATCCCCATCTATGTATGTAATGGTACGATGTAATGATATCCATCTTGCTAAGCGCCCGAAATGCAGTTGTGCCCCAATCACGAGTTCATCACGTGATCGTGATAGAATCGCATCTTGGGCGTGACATCACGCACGCCAAACAAATTACTAGATACTTTCGTTTCTTGGTAATGATTCTAATGTTCATGAGAATTTGATGCTGCCTAAATTGGATACATTTGTTTTGCTTACAAATGAAGGGCCTAGCTTGGGCAATAAGGATGGACATTGGAGCATGATCAAGCATGGAGATGATGGCATGCACAAGGGGAACAAGAAAAAAGTTTCAAGTGATGATTTCAGGGCTTTGAAGCCACCATAATGAGTGCATGAAGGCTTGGACAAAATATACAAGATGCTTCTTCATAAATTCTGTCTAGAGGCTATTATAGGTACCGCGTCACATTATTATTGGGCCAGGCCCATGTAATTCCGAAATACTTCAGTATAGGCTGTTTTTAGAGTCCTCATGTGTGGGGAAACAAAGTTAGGGTTGGTTTTAGACCCCTCCTCCAAGGGGTCATGAAATTCCCCTCATTCCTCCATATATACCGCCATTAAGGCATCGTTTAGACTTTGGGTTTTGTTTAGATTAAAGGTTCTTCATACCTGCAACTTTGCGTACTTCGTATGTGTTCAACGACCACACAAAGACATCACAGAACCCCAACTTCATTAATAAAGTTTTCCTCTTATATTTGCAATATCCAGATTGCAATTTTAGTTTCTGGCTTGTTCTTCGTTTGCGTGCAGGAAACTAACCCTCGTGGTTAGGTTGATTATGATCTGGCATGGTCAATAACCTCACGGATCTGGTTAGCGATTTCTAAGGCGTGACGTCTTCGCACGTTCATAGTCGGATCATCAAAGTCTACTCCACCAAAAATGATAGCCACTATCTCATCAAAAGATGGGACACATTTACCTCTATCAAGTGGTATGAGATATCTAGGTTGCTTGGTGAGATTTTCCAGTTTTTCGTAGTTTAGATCGTATTTGTTCTTCATATCTACAGTACAAAGAAATCCAAAAAATAGGGTTAGTTCATCATATAGGAACTAGTATGGAAGTTTAATTTCTCAATGTGTTTTGAGTGTGCACGTAACACATGCTGAGCAAAATCAAAGGCACAATTTGTTCCATACAAAGGGAGTTGTGAAGGAACGTTTTGTTCGCATCATCATTGATGGAGGGAGTTGCAACAACCTGGCTAGCATGGAGATGGTGAAGAAGCTGACTCTCACCACCAGACCACATCCTCATGCTTCCTATATGCATGTTTCAACAACAGTGAGAAGTTTAAGGTAACATGTACTATGCTATGCATTTTAGTATAACTACATAGGCTGATTATGTTGATTGTGATGTGGTACCCATGCAAGCATGCTCCTTATTACTTGGTAGGCCATGGCATTTCGATAAATATTCTGTACACCATGGTAGAAACAATCAATATACTCTTGTTCATAAGGATAAACATATTACTTTGCATCCTATGTCTCCTGAACACATTTTGGAAGATGATCTTACTAGAGCTAGTAAAGCAAAACATGAGCAAAACAAGAGTGCAAAACAAATTGTGGCAAAAGAATTAGAGCAACAAATGAAGGCTAATAACAAACCATCATCTAGTGTTGCATCTGAAATTAAATTGAAAAGTGGATGTTTACTTGCCACAAAATCTGATATTGATGATCTAGATTTCAGCAAATCTATTTTCTATGCTTTTGCGTGCAAAGAGGCATTATTTTCATTCGAGGATGTGCCTTCCTCTTTGCCTCCTGTCGTCACTAACATTTTGCAGGAGTTCGCTGACGCCTATCCACAAGATGTGCCACTGGGATTACCACTTATTCGAGGGATTGAGCATCAGATTGACTTAATTCCCGGTGCATCACTTCCCAACCGTGCGCCATATTGTACCAATCCAGAGGAGACGAAGAAGATTATGCGTCAAGCACATGAGCTTCTCGACAAAGGTTATATATGCGAATCTCTTAGTCCTTGTGTTGTTCCTATTATATTAGTGCCTAAAAAGGATGGTACATCGTGTATGTGTGTTGATTGTAGAGGCATTAATAATATTACTATTTGTTATCGTCATCCTATTCCTAGGCTAGATGATATACTTGACGAATTGAGTGACTCTATAATTTTATCCAATGTTGATTTGCTTAGTGGATACCATCATATTCGTATGAAACTGGGAGATGAATGGAAAACATCATTTAAAACTAAGTTTGGATTATATGAGTGGTTAGTCATGCCTTTTGGGTTAACTAATGCACCTAGTACTTTCATGAGATTAATGAATGAAGTTTTACGTGCTTTCATTGGGCGATTTGTGGTAGTCTACTTTGATGATATACTGATTTATAGCAGATCTTTGGAGGAACACTTGGAACATTTACGTGCTATTTTTATTGCTCTACGTGATGCACGTTTCTTTGGTAACCTTGGAAAGTGCACCATTTGCATTGATAGAGTATCTTTTCTTGGCTATGTTGTTACTCCATAAGGAATTGAAGTTGATAAAGCCAAGATTGAACATATTGAGAGTTGGCCGCAGCCCAAAACGGTCACAAAAGTGAGGAGTTTTCTTGGCCTCGCTGGTTTCTATAGGTGTTTTGGGAGATATTTCAGCACCATTATTGCACTTATCAATGAGCTTACAATGAAGGATGTGCCTTTTGTTTAGGGTACCGCACATGATGAAGCCTTCACGGTATTGGAAGATAAGTTGACACATGCTCCATTACTCCAACTTCTAGATTTTAATTAGACTTTTGAGCTTGAATGTGATGCTAGTGAAATTGGATTAGGAGGTGTGTTATTACAAGATGGTAAACCTGTTGCATTCTTTTCGGAAAAATTGAGTGGGCCTAGTATGAACTATTCTACTTATGATAAAGAATTATATGCTCTTGTTCGGACTTTAAAACATGGCAACATTATTTATAGCACAAATAATTTGTTATACCTTCTAATCATGAATCTTTGAAACATATTAGAAGTCAAGTAAAACTGAATCATAGTCATGCGGAATGGGTTGAATTCATCGAGACTTTCCCTTATGTCATAAAATGCAGAAGGGTAAATAAAATGTTATTGATGATGCATTGTCTCATCGTTATACTATGCTTTCACAACTTGACTTTGAAATAATTGGTTTGGAGACCATCAAAGATCAGTATGTGCATGAAGCTAAAATTAAAGATGTCTTGCATAATTATAAAGAAGGGAGAACAAGGAACAAGTTCGTCGTTAATGATGGATTTGTGTTTCGAGCGAACAAGCTATGCATTCCAGCTAGCTCTGTTCATCTTTTGTTGTTGCAGGAGGCGCATGGAGGAGGATTAATGGGACACTTTTGTGTGAAGGAGACAGAGGATGTACTTGATACACATTTATTTTGACCAAAGATGAGACGGGATGTTAAGTGTTTTGTTGCTCGTTGCCCTACATGTCAAAAAGCTAAGTCCCGACTCAATCCTCATGGTTTATATATGCCTTGCCTATACCTAGTGTTCCATGGCAGGACATATCTATGGACTTTGTTCTAGGTGTACCTCGAACAAAGAAGGGAAGGGATATCATATTTGTTTTCGTGGATAGATTTTCGAAAATGGCACATTTTATACCATGTCATAAAAGCTATCCTGCTGCTAGTGTTGCTGATTTGTTCTTTCGTGAAATTATTCACTTGTGTGGTGTGCCAAATACTATTTGTAAGGGCATATTTCTCCCAAAGTCGTTTTGGTGATTAATGACAATGCATTTGCGGACTAATCGTGTGCATTGAGCTTTTCAGATATCTCATGTCTAGGCATAAAACGATTCTTTGCCCCTCGGAGCCTATCAAAGACAACGTTTCCTTTTGTTTCTTTTCGGTGGAGTTGAGTCATAGGAAAGCCGTACTATTAAGAGGGGGTCCGCCTCGGAAAGGTTAGGGTGGAATCAACACGTACACATCTATCCCTTTGCACCACCTTTCCTTCGCTTCTTTGGAGCAGCGGTTGTTTTCCTTGTCGCTGCAAAGACAGAGGCTTCCTACTACTACTATTCTGTGGCATGCAGTAGTACCTCTCAAAGGAGCGGTAGTATCGTAGAGACCCACGGTAGTACCGCCTCGTGGCTGCGGTAGTACCTCACATTACGGTAGTACTGCGCCAGGTTCACGGTAGTACCGTGGCCACTGCCCCAGCGCCGTGGCTAGCGCGGAAGTAGGAGCGGAAGCAATTTTTTACTTCCGCACCCTATGCGGTAGTACCGCTCTAGGTGAGCGGTAGTACCATGCCGGGTTTTTGCATCGATCGAAACTCTGCGGAAGTAGCCACGTATGTAATTTTATTAGTCCGTGCTCTTCCTAGCCCAGACTGTACCCTGCCTTGCGGTAGTACCGTAAGGGCGCGCGATAGTACTGCTCCGGCAGTACTACCACTCATTGCTATACGCAACAGGGATGCATCTGGTCCCTACCGCGCGAGCGGTAGTACTGCACCGCCGTGCGGTAGTACCGCATGGTCTTGCGGTAGTACCGCAAGTCTGGTGCGGTAGTACCGCGTATCGCAGGCAGAGTTGATGGATAATGGTTGGATCTTTCCTCTTACTATATAAGGGGGGTCTTCTTCCCCAAGTTGACTACCTCTTCCCTCCCTAAGCTCCATTGTTGCTCAAAGCTCCATTTTCGCCTGTTCTCTCTCCCTAGCGAATCAAACTTGTTGATTTCCTAGGGATTGGTTGAGAAGGCATCGATCTACACTTCCACCAAGAGAAATTTGATTCCCCCCACTAATCTCTTGCGGATCTTGTTACTCTTGGGTGTTTGAGCACCCTAGATGGTTGAGCTCACCTCAGAGCCATAGTCCGTTGTGGTGAAGCTTCGTGGTATCGTTGGGAGCCTCCAATTAAGTTGTGGAGATATCCCAAACCTTGTTTGTAAAGGTTCGGTCGCCGCCTTCAAGGGCACCACTAGTGGAATCACGGCACCTCACATTGTGTGAGGGCATGAGGAGAATACAGTGGCCCTAGTGGCTTCTTGGGGAGCATTGTGCCTCCACACCGCTCCAACAGAGACATACTTCCTCTCAAAGGGAAGGAACTTCGGTAACACATCCTCGTCTCCACCGGCTCCACTCGTGGTTATCTCTTACCTTTACTTCTGCAAGCTTTTGTTGTGTTCCATAGCTTGCTTGCTTGTGTGCTTGTTATTGTTGCATCATATAGGTTGCCCACCTAGTTGCATATCTAGACAACCTATATTGTGGCTAAGTTTAATTTGGTTAAGAAAAGCTAAAAATTGTTAGTTGCCTATTCACCCCCTCTATTCAACCATATCGATCCTTTCAATTGGTATCAGAGCCTCATCTTTTTATTAAGGACTTTACCGTCCAAAGAGTATGGGTGACAACGTAGTCGAGACGGAGGAACACCCCGTTGGGAATCCGTCCTTGTCTACGTCCGATGGGGACCCTCGGTCTCTTGTGAGGAGTTCAATGCGGCTTTGGACACATTGAACACCTCAATGATGACCGAGGTCAAAGGCATGTTCAAAGAATTTCTTGATGGTCTTAAATTATCCACCGCACCGTTGGAAGTGACTCGTCCCACTAATAAGGTGGCGGTTGCTATTCCCGAGAAGGGAGAAGGTAGTAGTGATCAAGTTCCCGTGTCCAAGACCGGGAGTGGCATCTTTGCCCATGTTGAACCACCCATTAATTATGGGGGACCCGTTCCCTCCCCGTATCTAAATTCCGTTGGTCCTCCCCCTATGTTTGTAAAAAATGCTGATTTTGCTACTTGGACGTTTTGCTTTAAACCTCATTTAAATCATTGTTCTACTAATCTTTGGAGAATCATTGAGCAAGGTTTCTACCCGCATGATCCATACAACTTAACTCCAAGAGAAGCCATGGATCATCAATTAAACGAGTCCGTTCTTTGCATTCTTCAAGAAGCCATTCCTCCTGAAGACATTGCACATCTCCGACCTTTATCTGTGGCCAAGGAAGCATGGGAGCATGTCGTTTCCTTGTACAAGGGAAGCGCAAGCATTCAACGCTCAAACTATGAAGTTGTGCAAGATGAAGCCGATGAGTTTGCCATGGTCGAATATGAAGAACCACGTGAACTTTATCGGAGATTAGCTACCCTCCCGGTCTAACTCTGAGATCATGGGAGCAAAGATACAGATGACAATTGGATCAAACGCAAGTTTCTCAAGGCCATGATGCCCTATCATAAGGCCATGTCTTCCGTCATCCGCCAAAGGTCGGACTTCCACAACTTTTCCTCAAGTGAAGTATTGGATGAGTTTGTTGCAATGAGGATCTTGGACAAGACCGCCGACAATGCGTGTTACAAGCTCAACGATCAAAGAAGCCCAATCTTGCTTTGAAGGCCAACGCTTGTGTGGAAGAAGAAGACGAAGAGGATGAAGAGGAGTGTTGCCCCGAAGACACCAAATATGCATATAATGAGCACATGGCTCTTGCTTCATGGCAATTTGGGGTCAACAAGAAGAATTCAAGGCCCAACTTCAACAAGAACAATTCAACTGGTTTCAAGGGCAAGCAACGTGTGAGGACTTGCTACAACTATAGCAATGTGAGTCATTTTGTTGTGGATTTCCCATATGAGAAAAGGGAAGACAATGGAGGCAAGCTTATCCAAAAAGACAAGTCCAAGTCGTTCCCCAACAAGAGCAACTTCACCAAGAAGCCCAAAGGATTGGTGGCACAAGAAGAATATGATGAGGATGTTGATGATGAAGAAGATGACGAGATGGTTACCATGGCCACCGTTGCAATTGCAACAACTCCACGTTCATCCCACTTCGACTCACCAAATTAGAACATCATCGCCAAGTGCCTCATGGCTAAAGCCACCAACAAGGTAACCCCCAACACAAAGTCTACCATCACTTATAATCCCTCATTGACGGATTGCATTGATGAAAGTGAGGGGGCGAGAAGGAGGACAATGAATTTGAGTCTTTTTTGTGTAAGCTCAAAGGTAAACCCAAGAAGCACTTCGTTGCTCTCTTGGAACAACTTGGTGAAGCCAATGACATGATCGAGGCTCACGAAGAGACCATCTCTAAGATGGAGGGTCATAGTCGAGACTATGCCGATGAGATATCGGATCTCTCTAATGCGCTTGAGGAAGAGCGTGGTCTTCGTTTGGCTCTTGAGGAGTCACACAATGATGATCATGCTAAATTAAAGAAAGATCTTGATCATGCTTTAGTTGTCTCTCGTGTGCTCAATTCCGAAAAGGAAAAACTTGTGGTTGACCATGCTAGACTCAAGGAGGAGTTTGATACACTTGACAAGGCTCACAAGGTCCTAAAGAGTGTTCATGCTAGCCTAAAAGAGTCTCATGATCAACTTCAAGTTTTGCTCACCAAGAAGAAAGCCACTTTTCCTCACATGGTTTTAATTAATAATGCAAATGCTACTAACCCATGTTGTGAGCATGTGCATCTTGTTGAGGAGAATGCCAAGTTAAAGAAGCAGTTTGAGAAAGGCCTTGTGTCTTGCATACAAGGTGAAAAGAACCTCAATGACCTCTTGAGCAATCAAAAGAAAGTTGTTGCCAAGGAGGGGATTGGGTTTGCACCCAATCCCAAGAAGAATAAGAATGACAAGACCAAGCAACCTCCTCCTCTTAAGCAAACCTTTGTGAAGGAGGGAGAGGGTACTCATAAGGAGAAGAAGAACAATGTGAAGGGTTGTGGAGTCAAGAAAGACATCTCCACTCCTTCCAACAAAGCCGGTGACTTTAACCAGTCTTATGCATTATGGCGTGCTAGTGATGGACATGTTTATGCTAAATTTGTTGGTTCCTCTTATGAGTACATTGAATGGTCTATTTGGGTTCCTAAGACCCTTGTTACTAACATCAAAGGACCCATTACAAAATGGGTACCTAAAACCAAGCATTGATCTCTTGTAGGACTTTGCTTCCGGTGGGGGATCATGGTTGCTCGATAGTAGAGCCACAAATCATATGACCGGAAGCAAAGACTTGGTGGTGGACGTGCACAAAGGTTCATCTATGCCCACCAATGTCGAATGGGGTGATGCTTCCTCTTCTAAGGTATTAGGTCTCGGCAAGGTTGTTGTTTCTCATGATCTCACGATCGAGAAAGTCATGCTTGTTGAGTCCCTCGCATACAATTTACTTTCTGTTCGTCAACTTGCACTCATGGGCTTTGCTACTTTCTTTGATATTGATTCTGTGGCCCTCTTGTGGAGTAAGACTCTTAAAGTAGCCTTTGTTGGGCATGTCGAGAACGATCTATGTGGTCAACTTCTCAGAGCGACCCACTAAGACCGCGACATGCCTAATGGCTAAAGTTGACGTGGGATGGCTTTGGCATCGCCATTTAGCCCACATCAATATGAGATCTTTGCAAAGTATTCTCAAGGGGGACCATGTCCGTGGACAAACAAATGTTAGTTTTGCCAAAGATAGTGCTTGCAGTGCTTGTATCGAAGGGAAGCTACATGATAAGGCTCACCCTCCCACGACTATCATCTACTCGACGAGGCCTTTAGAGCTCCTTCACATGGATCTCTTTGGGCCTCCATCCTTTGATAGTCTTGGGGGTAGAAAGTATTGCTTGGTGATTGTAGATGATTATTCAAGATACACTTGGGTATTTTTCTTCAAGAGGAAGAGTGAGACCCAACAAACCATCATCAAATTTGCAAATGAAGCTCAACGTCAACATGATGCAAAGATCTTGATGATTCAAAGTGACAAGGGCACTGAGTTCAAGAACTACACCTTGGATGAGTTCCTTAGTGATGAGGGGACCAAGCATCAATATGCCGCACCTTATACCCCTCAACAAAATGGTGTGGCGGAGATGAAGAATCGGACATTGATGGACGCGGCAAGGACCATGATGGCGGAGTTCAAGTCTCCGTACAACTTTTGGGCTGAAGCCATCAACACCGCTTGTCATGCATCCAATCGGCTCGATCTCGGCAAAGGCTAGAACAAGAGTCCATATGGGATACTTACCGGTAACAAGCCCGACCTCAAGTACTTCCGGGTGTTCGGTTGTAAGTGTTTCATACTCAAGAAAGGTGTTCGTTTGTCTAAATTTGATGCTAGAGCTCATGAGGGCATATTTTTGGTTATGCTACAAACTCTCATGCTTACCGTGTCCTCAACAAGTCCACCGGACTCATTAAGGAGACGTGTAACGTGGAGTTTGATGAGAATAACGGCTCCCAAGTGGAGCAAAGTGGTACTTGTAATGTAGGTGATGAAATTCCTCCCCAATCCATAAGAAGAATGGGTATTGGTCATATCATACCCATTCAGGAACCCCTTGTGGCCGAAGGAGAAGGACATTGTTCCATTCAAGTGGAACCATCACCAACCCAGGACCCACACGCTTCCGAAGAACAAAGTGAAGGCCCTCAACCTAACGAACAAGGCCAAGTGCAAGATCAACCACAAGATGGTGTTGATCCACCAAGTGATGCACCAGGCCAAGTTCTGTCTCTCGAGCAAGTTCAAAGTCAAGAGCAAGCTCAAGATCAAGAACAAGCTCAAGATGGTTCTCATGATGATCAAGTTACTGCACCTCAAATCACACTTGAGGAGCAATTAGAGCGTCATGCCGCCAAAGTTGCTTCCAGGCTCGCTGATAGAGAGCATCACATGGCGAATATCCTTGGAAGCATTACAAAGGGGGTAAGCACTCGTAGACAATTGGCAAACTATTGTGGTAATCATGTGTTTTTCTCTTGTGTTGAACCCCAAAAGGTCTATGAGGCGCTCGAAGACCCCGATTGGCTCAACGCCATGCATGAAGAACTACATAACTTCAAGCGCAACAAGGTGTGGCAGTTGGTGCCAAGACCGAAGGAAAACCATAATGTCATTGGAACCAAATGGAACTTTAAGAACAAGCAAGATGCTCACGGGATAGTCATTCGCAACAAGGCTCGTTTGGTGGCACAAGGCTACTCCCAAGTCGAGGGTATTGACTACGGTGAAACTTTTGCCTCCGTTGCTTGCCTTGAATCTATTCGTTTGTTGCTTGCTTATGCTTCTCATCATAACTTTAAATTGCAACAAATGGATGTGAAAAGTGCATTTCTTAATGGTCCTCTTAATGTGTTGGTATATGTCAAACAACCCCCGGGGTTCGAGGATCCTAAGTTCCCCAATCACGTGTATCAACTTGATAAGGCGCTCTATGGCCTTAAACAAGCCCCACGTGCGTGGTATGAGCATCTTACCGAGTTGCTACAAGATCGTGGGTTTGAAATTGGGAGAATCGACCCCACTATTTTTTACCAAGAAGGTCAAAGGGGAATTGTTTGCATGCCAACTATATGTTGATGATATTATCTTTGGTTCACCTAACAAAGCTTTCAATGATGAGTTTGCCACACTCATGACCGCGGAGTTTGAGATGTCCATGATGAGAGAGTTGAAGTTCTTCCTCGGTTTCAAAATCAAACAAATACGAGAAGGAATCTTCATCAAACAAGCCAAATACACTCAAGACATGCTCAAGAGATTCAATCTAAGTGATGTCAAGCCGGCTACTACTCCAATGCCTACCAAATGCCAACTTGACATTGATCCCAATGGTAAAGTGGTGGATCAAAAGGTATATCGTTCTATGATTGGATCCTTGCTTTACCTTTGTGCATCTAGACCGGATATCATGTTAAGTGTGGGAATTTGTGCACGGTTTCAAGCCTCACCTAAGGAAAGTCACTTTGTGGCGGTCGAGCGAATCTTTTGATATTTGGCGCATACCCTAAACTTTGGCTTATGGTACCCGAGAGGAGCAAACTTCAATCTTGTAGGTTTCTCGGATTTGGATTGGGTGGGAGACAAAGTGGATAGGAAGTCAACTTCCGAAGGGTGCCAATTTCTTGGCTGCTCTTTGGTGAGTTGGTCTTCCAAGAAGCAAAGTTGTGTATCTCTCTCCTCCACCGAAGCCGAGTATGTGGCTGCCGACAGTTGTTGTGTCAACTTTTGTGGATGAGGCAAACTTTAAAGGATTACAGTGTCATTTGTTACAAAGTGCCTCTTTGGTGTGACAATGAAAGTGCCATCAAGATCTCCCTCAACCCGGTGCAACACTTCAAGACGAAGCATATTGAGATTCGGTATCACTTCATCCGGGAGCATATTCGGTGAGGGGAGATTGATCTTCATTATGTCAACACTCATGATAACCTTGCAGATATTTTCACGAAGCCTTTGGATGAAGCAAGATTTCGCAAGTTAAGGCATGAGCTAAATATCATAGATTGTTGTTCTCTCAATGAACTCGCCCTTCCCCCATTATGCATAAATTGTTCAACTCTTTCACATTAGCCATTTGAGATAGTACTTGTGCTTCAAAGACGAGTTTTGGTCATGGGCCCAAGGATAATTCTTCGTAGTGCCATACCAATTGATTCAAACATAGGTGGCTTCGGCCACCGCCCTCTCTTTGAAGAGGTTGAGTTGTGCCCTTGTTCCTTGTTGTCCTTTGCTCTCTCTTTGAACCGTCTCTGTGTTTAGCTACCTTGAGTGTGTGCTCTTTTGCGTGTTCTTGTGTTTGAAGGATGTATTGCGAAGGCCTCGGTCTTCTTGTGTTTGTGTAACTAGCACTTTTTCTCGGGTAACGGTACTACCGCGGCATGCCATGGTACTACTGCACGAGTTGCGCACGGTACTACTGCGCCCATCACGGCAGTAAATTTTTACTACCGCTGGACGAACGGTACTACCGCCCTGCGTGCGGTACTTCTGCCCGGGCGGTACTACCGTGATGACCCGCGGTACTACCGCGCCGTCATGAGCGGGTGGGGGTTAAGAGCGGGCAGGGGGAGTTTCAACTCCCCCATACCCATTCAACTCTTATTCCCCATCTCGTCTCTCCGTCTCTCCTAACCAAGAACGGCGTCGGAGGACCTCGCCGGATCTTCGTCTCCGGCCGCTCCCGTTGCATTCTGACCGGTGGGATCGCTCCCCACCACGCCCTCTTGCCATGGACCCCGGTATCTCCCCTAGTCCCTCTCTCTTTTTTCCTTGTTTTGTGTTTCTAGGTCTTGGGGAGATGCATGTGTAGTTCATGAGATTTTCGGCTAAATTTACGCAAGAGAGGAGTGTAGGAGAGTACCAGTGCAGTAGAAATACTATTTGGTATGATGCCAGTGTAGTTTTGATCACCGGTAGTACCGATCTATCTGTGTGGATGTTTTCTGATCCGTAGATGGGATTCACAGACTTGGTGAATCCATGCGGTACTACCGCTCGGCTTGAGCGGTACTACCGCTTCGTAAGACACTACCGCTCGGCGGGAGCAGTACTACCGCTTGGAGCGCGGAAGTTAAATTTTACTTCTGCTCCTGGCGCGGTACTACCATACGACGGTACTACCATACCACGGTACTACAGCGGCTCGAGTGGACCTCAAATTTTACATCCGCCCGCCAAGCGGTACTACCGCGCCCCCATGCGATAGTACCGCACCATCGAGCGGTACTACCATGGTGATCCCAATTAAATTGTTTCCTCCTCCAACTCTTATTTCTACTTGTTTCTTTTGATTTTAGCCTAGTCTATGCATTAATCCTTCTCGATGTCTCTCGTGTTTGTGTTGTGTGGCATAGGCGGTGGCTCCGGTTCCAATGTCAGGCGCTCCAATCCCAGCCGTGACACCAGTTCCAAGCGTCTCCACAACCAAGATGATACAGAGGGGTCCAATGCCCCCCCAACGTCACGTCAGGAAAGCTGCTGGCAAGCTCAAGGAGCCCACTTTGGGCATGTATGAGGTGCCTCTTGCCGACTTTGTCACTCGAAGGAGGCTCAACCCGTATGGGAAGCCTCGTGAGATTGTCAAAGGAAATGACTGGTTCTGGACCAAGCAGCAAAACCTCCTCTACCTCGATGTGATCAAGGCCAAGCAAAACATCTATGTTCCGATGCGGTGGATAGACTTGGATCATATGAGGAAGAACCGGGCATACTTTGGTGAGGCATTGGATCTGTTGGAGTAGTTCTACATTGAAGACTTTGTCACGTTCCATATGGACTTTGAACCGGAGCTCATGGCTCAATTCTTTACCTCTGTACACTTCTCCGGTGAGGAAATGACTATGACTTAGATGGCCCATGGGAGGAAGCTGTCTGCTACATGGAAGGAGTTCATTGATTTGCTCCATGTTCGTGATGAGGGGCTCAATACGCCCATTGGTGTTCGCCCACATGCCAACCTAGAGGCCAAACAAGAACAAGCTTCAACCATACCTTGTGGAAAGTAAGTTACCTAATGGCTCGTCATCTTGGGTGCTCAACCCTTTCCTTGATTTCATGCATCAGATCTTCTGCAATACCCTCTTTCCGTGCATTGGTGACAAGGACAAGGTGCACTCTTATCGCGTGGATATGATGCTTCTGTGTGAGGTGGCGCGTCTTCAAGCGCCTGACCTACTTGATATCTCTCATATCATGTGGGTTGAGCTCAAGTTCGCGATTTTCAATCACAAAGTCCCTATCTATGGTCCGTACTTGCATCTGTTGATCTCGAAGACTTGGGAGAAGCTCATCCCCGATGAGGTCTTTGTTGCTCCTGAGTGGATCCGTCATGAGTCCATCAGGCCGCGCCTCAAGAACAAGTGGGCCAATACCACTACTAGGGCAGAGGCTGAGGCTGCTACGATGGATGTGGATGAGGATGAGTTTCAGGAGGAGGAGGCTGACGACAGTTCTGCAGGATATGCCCCTCCCCCATCTGAGCCCTCGTGGGCTAAGAAGCTGAAGGCTAAGATGAAGAAGTTGTTCTGCATGCAGGTCAAGGGGCAATATACTTCTCATGTGGCTCAGAAGGAGGCTTGCCGGCATGACAAGAAGATCTTGAGGACGTTCGGAGAGAATGTGTCAAGTGGCTCTGAGAGGAACATCACACTAGAGGCTGAGTGGATGGCAAAGCAAGGTTACAAGTGGACTGAGTGAAAGGAGGAGTCCGTTCCCGCTGCCGGTACTGATGAGGAGCTTGATGGCTGATCACTGTAGAGGGAGCTACCACCTATGTCATAGGTGTCCTCTCTGCCTTTTTGGTGTTTCAATGCCAAAGGGGAAGAGAGTGTAGGATTTGCGAGTTCTCTCTTATTTCGCTTTACTTCTGTTGAACTCTCTCTCGTTGATTTGTGTTGGTTTGCATCGTGTGTGTGAGACCTGAAGACTATCATATGGTGTGAGACATATGCACTCTACTCTATCCTATCTTATCATAATGTCTAGTTTATTTAGTAGGTTGTGAGCTTATGCCTTATTGTGCCCTTTTCTTTATGCTCACGATCTTCTCCTTGCATCCATGCATAGTGCCATTTTATTAGTTGCAAGGATTGTGCTGTTTATAAAATATAGGGGGAGTGTTGATCCTAGTATGTGTGCCATGCAGTCCAAAGCATCTATCTAAGAATGCACACATCTAGGGGAGCTTGCCTATATTTTATATACATGTTGGGTTTGCTTATGTTCTTATTCATTTCCATGTACAAATCCCGTATTGTCATCAATCCACCAAAAAGGGGGAGATTGTAAGGGCATATTTCTCCCTAAGTGGTTTTGGTGATTGATGACAATGCATTTGTGGACTAATGGTGTGCATTGAGCTTTTCAGATATCTCATGTCTAGGCACAAGATGATTCTTTGCCCCTCGGAGCGTATCGAAGATGACATTTCCTTTTGTTTCTTTTTGGTGGAATTGAGTCATAGGAAAGCCGTATTATTAACAGGGGGTCCGCCTAGGAAAGGTTAGGGTGGAATCAACAAATACACATCTATCCCTTTGCACCACCTTTCTTTGCTTCTTTGCAGCATCGGTTGTTTTCCATGTCACTGCAAAGACATAGGCTTCCTACTACTACTGTTCTGTGGCATGCGGTAGTACCGCTTAAAGGAGCGGTAGTACCGCAGAGACCCACGGTAGTACCGCCCCGTGGCTGCGGTAGTACCGCACATTGCGGTAGTATCGCGCCAGGTTCGTGGTAGTACCGTGGCCTCTGCCCCAGCGCCGTGGCTAGCGCGGAAGTAGGAGCGGAAGTAATTTTTTACTTCCGCACCCTACGTGGTAGTACCGTGTCGGGTTTTTGAATCGATCGAAACTCCGGGGAATTAGCCACGGATGTAATTTTATTAGTCCGTGCTCTTCCCAGCCCAGACTGTACCCTGCCTTGCGGTAGTACCGCAAGGGCGCGTGGTAGTATCGCTGTGGCAGTACTACCGCTTGTTGCTATACGCAACAGGGCCGCATCTGGTCCCTTCCGCGCGAGCGGTAGTACCGCATGGTCTTGCGGTAGTACCGCAAGTCTGGTGCGGTAGTATCGCGTGTCGCAGGCAGAGCTGATGGATAATAGTTGGATCTTTCCTCTTACTATATAAGGGGGGTCTTCTTCCCCAAGTTGACTACCTCTTCCCTCCCCAAGCTCCATTGTTGCTGAAAGCTCCATTTTCGCCCGATCTCTCTCCCTAGCCAATCAAACTTGTTGATTTCCTAGGGATTGGTTGAGAAGGCATCGATCTACACTTCCACCAAGAGAAATTTGATTCCCCCACTAATACCTTGCGGATCTTGTTACTCTTGGGTGTTTGTGCACCCTAGACGGCTGAGGTCACCTCGGAGCCATAGTCCATTATGGTGAAGCGTAGTTGGGAGCCTCCAATTAAGTTGTGGAGATAGCCCCAACCTTGTTTGTAAAGGTTCGGTCGCCACCTTCAAGGGCACCACAAGTGGAATCACGACACCTCGCATTGTGTGAGGGCGTGAGGAGAATACGGTGGCCCTAGTGGCTTCTTGGGGAGCATTGTGCCTCACACCGCTCCAAGGGAGACATACTTCCTCTCAAAGGGAAGGAACTTAGGTAACACATCCTTGTCTCCACCGGCTCCACTTGTGGTTATCTCTTACCTTTACTTGTGCAAGCTTTTGTTGTGTTCCATAGCTTGCTTTCTTGTGTGCTTGTTATTGTTGCATCATATAGGCTGCCCACCTAGTTGCATATCTAGACAACCTATATTGTGGCTAAGTTTAATTTGGTTAAGAAAAGCGAAAAATTGTTAGTTGCCTATTGACACCCCCCTCTAGTCAACCATATCAATCCTTTCACTATTGTTTCAGACCGTGATACTAAGTTTCTTAGACACTTTTGAAGATGTTTATGGGCTAAGTTGGGGACCAAACTGCTTTTTAGTACTACATGTCACCCCAAACTGATGGACATACTAAAGCAGTCAATAGAACATTGTGTACTATGCTTAGTGATGGAAATATGACCTAGACGCAATAATAAAGTTATTATAAATTTTTTATATTTCCTTATTCATGATAAAGGTTTATTATTCATGCTAGAATTGTATTGACTTGAAACTTAAATACATGTGTGAATACATAAACAAATACCATGTCCCTAGTGAGCCTCTACTAGACTAGCTCGTTGATCAAAGATGGTTAAGGTTTCCTAACCATAGACATGAGTTGTCATTTGATAACGGGATCACATCATTAGGAGAATGATGTGATGGACAAGACCCAACCATTAGCATAGCATATGATCGTTCAGTTTAACTACTACTGCTTTCTTAATGTCATATACATGTTTCTTAGACCATGAGATCATGCAACTCCCAGATATTGGAGGAATACCTTGTGTGCTATCAGACATCACAACGTAACTGGGTGATCATAAAGATGCTCTACATGTATCTCCAAAGGTGTCTATTGGGTTGGCATGGATCGAGACTGGTATTTGTCAATCCGTCTAACGGAGAGGTATCTCTAGGCCCTCTTGGTAATACAACATCACAAGAAGCTTGCAAGCAAAGTGACCAAGGAGTTAGTTACAAGATGATGTATTATGGAACGAGTAAAGCGACTTGTCGGTAACGAGATTGAACTAGGTATGCATATACCGACGATCGAATCTTAGGAAAGTAAAATACCGATAAACAAAGGGAACTATGTATGTTGTCATAAAAGTTCGACCGATAAAGATCTTCATAGAATATGTAGGAACCAATATGGGAATCCATGTCCCACTATTGGTTATTGACCAGAGAAGCGTCTCGGTCATGTCTACATCATTCTCGAACCCGTAGGGTCTGCACGCTTAACGTTCGTTTACGATATAGTATTATATGAGTTATGTATGCCGGTGACCTAATGTTTTTCTGAGTTCCGAATGAGATCATGGACATGATGAGGAGCTCTGGAATAGTTCAAAGGTAAAGATTGATATATGGGATAATATTGTTTGGTCTCCTGAAGGGTTTCAGAATTCACCAGAAGGGGTTTCAGATGTTTCCCGAAATGTTTGGGTACGAGAACACTTTATTTCAGCCAAGGGGTAAAGCCCACGAGGCTTTTGGAAAGTGCAAAAGGAAGTTTTGCGGAGGCCAGGGGCCAGACGTCAAAGACCCTGGCGTCTGGGGCCAGATGCCAAGGACCCTGGCGTCTGGTCCTGGAGTCCGAGAAGGACTCTTGCCTTACGGGCTAAACCGACTTTGAGGAGGCTTTTCCTCCAAGATACGACCCCATGGCTCAACATATAAATAGAGGGCCATGGTTAGCACCTGGAATACATCAAGGTTCACCAAGCCGTGTGCCGGCAACCCCGTCCCCTCTAGTTTATCCTCTATCTAGTTTCTGTTGTGCTTGGCGAAGCCCTACGGAGATTGTTCTTCACCACCACCGTTACCACGCCGCCATGCTGCCGAAACTCATCTACTACTTCGCCCCTCTTGCTGGATCAAGAAGGCGAGGACGTCATCGAGATGAACGTGTGCTGAACACGGAGATGCCGTACGTTCGGTACCTGATCGGGACGGATCATGAAGGTGTTCGACTACATCAACCACGTTGTCAAACGTTTCCGGTTAGTGATCTTCAAGGGTATGAAGCTGCTCTCCCCCTCTCGTAGCTTTGCATCTCCATGGATAGATCTTGTGTGTGCGTAATTTTTTTGTTTTCCATGCAACGTTCCCTAACAACGACATCATGAGCCAGGTCTATGCATAGATGATATGCATGAGTAGAACACAAAGGAGTTGTGGGCGGTGATGTTCATACTGCTTACTACCAACGTCTTATTTTGATTCAGCGGTATTTGTCGGGAACATAGCATGCAATTTCAAAAATTCCCTACGCTCACGCAAGATCTATCTAGGAGAAGCATTGCAAAGAGACGGGAATAGTGTGTCCATGTACCCTCATAGACCGAAAGAGGAAGCGTTATATTAACGCGATTGATGTAGTCAAACGTCTTCGTGATTCAATCGATCAAGCACCGAACGTACGACACCTCCGAGTTCTGCACAAATTCAGCTCGATGACGTCCCTCGAACTCTTGATCAAGCAGAGGGTCGAGGGAGAGTTTTGTCAGCACGACGGCGATGTGACGGTGATGGTGATGAGATCCGCGCGGGGCTTCGCCTAAGCACTACGACACTATGACATGTGGAGTAGACTGTGGAGGGGGGCACCGCACACGTCTAAGAACAATTGATGTGTGTTCTAGGGGTGCCCTCCCCACGTATATAAATGAGGGAGAGGGAGAACACTTGTACCTTGAAATTTTGTAAGGGGTCATCTTATAATGCTACCGTCATTTTAAGCAAAATAAGATGCATAAAAAAGATAAACATCACATGAAACCAAAATATGTGACATGATATGGCCATCATCATCTTGTGCTTTGATCTCCATCTACAAAGCATCGTCATGATCCCCATCGTCGCCGGCTTGAGACCATGATCTTCATCGTAGTGTCATGGTCGTCTCGCCAACTATTGCTTTTACTACTATCGCTAACTCATAGTGATAAAGTAAAGCAATTACATGGCGTTCATAATTCATACAATAAAGAGACAACCATAAGGCTCCCGCCGGTTGCTGATAATTTACAAAACATGATCATCTCATACAAGAACGTACAACTCATTACGTCTTGACCATATGTGAGGACCCCGATCCTAAGTCACACCGGTATAGCATGTAACACATCATATCACTTTGCGGCCTCATGCACGGTATCCCCATGGGTGCCACCTTACTTGGCCCAGGACCGTTTGCGCATTTTGGCTCACGTATATGATAGTGTCGCTAGCATCCATATGACAGAGAACCCGGGCCGACATGACTAGTTATAAACCAAAAGTGGCGCTAAATTACAGAGACATGCATACATGACTCAGCAACGAACGTGTCGGTCATCAACGTATGAACCCAAGTCGTAGCAAGCTACAAGGACTTAAAGGAACAACGCGTGACATTTCCCTTAAGGGACAGACACAAGAATGAAGAAAGAAGGCTTGGTGTAGCCTGACTATCTATAGTGTCCCTTCACAGGCTTGAGAATGCCACCTGGGCAGCAAGCTACTCGTCGACATCGATGTCTATGTAGAAACCATCGGAAGGGGCGGTGTTCTCCTATGCAACAGTTATTAAGCAAACATGAGTACAAAGGTACTCAGCAAGTCTTACATCAGACCCTATCATACATGCAACATTATCAACAAGGGTAGTGGAGTTTATTGCAGCAAGCCAGCTTTGACTCTTGGCTAACCTGTACTACGTCTGTCAGCAGTTTGAAAAGATGAGATAGCGCACACGAGTCCACTAGTCACCACAACAATACTCTACCGTGGATCCTCTCCCGTCATCCTACGGAAGGGCCATCCACGACACTCACACTGGTCTTGAGTCTTTTATGAGTAACCATTAACTTCTCTATGAACTGTATAGGCAACCAAGTGGTCCTTTACCGCGGACGTGGCTATTCGAATAGATTGATAACTCTGCAGGGGTGTACTTCTTCACACACTCTTCCACCACTTATCGCCGTTTACTCGACGTGTACTCGGCAACCTTAAAGCGGAAGCCCAGCGAGGGTGTCGGCCATGACCTGACTAACCACACAAGTCCCTAGTCTAGGTTTATCGCCTATTTGGGTTCCATCCGCGAGGAGATCCGGTCGGGGTGTCGCTCATGGCCCCAAACGATGTGTACAGGGTTCCCGAGACACCAAACGGGCGACTCGGTACGCCGGGCCATGTACCTGCCGCATCACAGCCCACCCGAGGGTCAGTGCTGCGCACGGCCTCCTGTATGCTAAAAACACCAGAAACTAATTGCAACTCCTAGACAGAGGACAAGGGTGATCAATAAGTCAAGAGGGTCCATTGGTTTCGGGCCCAATGTGTGGTAGTAGCTGATCTTAAATCACACATATAGATCTTAGTTCTTAAGGACGGTTCCAATGAAATAGCCCACCATGTACTCCTACATGGCCTTCCATCGATACCTTTACCAAAACATATTCCACACTTCACTCTCATTACCAGACATAATCATTCTACTCCGATCCATCACCCAGATGAACCAGACCTAACGCAACTCTAAGCATATTAGGCATAGCATGGTAGAAACACATCAACATGGCTCAATCAACTCCAACACATGCTAGTGGGTTTCAACTATTTACTGTGGCAATGACAGGTCATGCAAAGGAATGGGGTTCAGCTACCGCAGCAAACATCAGTTGAAACGCTGTTGTCTTAATGCAGTAAAAGAGAGAAGAAGCGAGAAGATGGCTTTGTATTGGAATGTTCAATGGGGTTGCTTTCCTGGCAGATTGGTCGAGTGGTACCGCCCTTCAACTGGATACTCGTGAATATCCTCAGGATCATAACCTACCACAGAGATCACACCGGTAACACAATCAATACATGGAAATAAGCAACAATATGATGCATGCTCATGACATGGTGATATGGATGTGTTTGAGCTAATGCAACTACAAACACATCCATATGTCATGAATATCCTCAGGATCATAACCCTTCTGTGAATTATCATGTTATTAATTTTCAAAGTGCATTATCATCTTTGAGCCTATTTTAATAACTTGCTCATGACATGGCGATATGGATGTGTTTGAGCCTATTTGAACCAAAGGTTAAAATCCAAGCCTAAGTTATTAATTTTCAAAGTGCATTATCATGTTTTGATATAAACAGCAAGGTTAAGTTGCTTTGTCATGCATGAAACCAGTACCAATGGATAGGTTGGATTTTTATGATCATTTTTCATATATAAATCTTTTCCATCTGAGCTACAGTTGATTTATTATGATTTTTAGAAGTTTAAACCATTTTATGAAATAAATAAATCATTTCTAATTTATTTAAAATTCCCGAAAATAGATTACTGCGTCAGCATGACGTCTGAGTGATGTCAGCAGGTCAACTGGGGCGGTCTAGGTCAAACCTGACCAGTGGGACCCACTGGCCAGTGACACAGGTAGTTAACTAACTAATTAGTATTAGTTTAGTCCTAATCTAGGTTTGATTACGTGGCAGGGCCCACATATCAGTGACCGAGGGGGCCAAATCCCTGGTCAACTGGGTCAAATCACCAGCGTTTAGCCGCCGGCGTCGACCAGACGCGGCGGAGGGCGTCGGGATTCCTCCTCCGGCGACCAAAAGGACGGCGGAGGGCACCTATGCGTAGCTGGAGGCAAGCCGGGTCGAGTGGTGGTGTTGGTTGAGCTCGAGGTCACCGGAAACGACGCTGGCGACGAGCCTTGCAGCTGCCGGATTTCGGGCGAGGCCGAACTCGTTGCTATGGTGTTCGTGGAGGCGCGTGCAGGGCTCCTACAGCATCTAAGCGATGCGGTGAGTGTGTTAGGCACGTCGTGAGGCCGTTGCGTGGCCGTAGCCACGTCGGCGGCAAGCTCCTGCGGCGGCACGTGCGAGCGAGCTTGAAGCAGTCGCTGCAGAGGGCGGCAGCGAGAACAGAGATGATGGGGACGGTCAGCAGCTCACAGTGGAGGTGATGATGGTCTTGGTGATCTTGGAGGACGTCGGAGCTGAGCGAGATGGCGAAGGGGATCTCCGGCGGTGAGCGGCGAAGGCAAGGTTGTTACTGTGGCTCCGGGGCAAACGAGCGCTCGGGGCTCGGTTTGGTCGAAGGAGTGGACGGTGGCAGAGCTCCTGGACACGGCGGGGCGACGGTGGAGCGGCGGTGGCTACGAGCTTCACAGCGGCGCCGGCGCAGCAGCGTCGGCCATTGCGGAGGAGAGCGATGGAGAGAGCTGGGGGGAAGTGCGGTGTCGTGGCAGTCAAGGCGATGACGTGGAGGACGTCCAGGCGTCGAGGCGGCGTCCAGACGAGCGGCAAGCAGCTGCTGCCGTGACGAGCCGGCGCTTGCCGGCATCACCTGCCTGCCTGGCGGGGACGAAGCAGCTGGCTGGCACGGGCCAGCATAGTGCTGGGCCGCCAGGTGGACCTGCCAGGTAAGTGGCCTTTGGCCTTTCTCTCTCTCTCTCTCCCTCTCTCCTTTTCTATTTTGTTTTATGTTTTTTATTTTCTGTATTTGTATTGTGGCTTTTCTAAAAATGCCTAAGCACTTTCAAAAATCATCAAACTACTCATGCCCACTGTGTAGAATATATCCAGCAGGGAACATTTTGGTTTATGATTATTTATGCATTTAAAATATTTAATAGCATTTAAATGTCCAAATGCAAATAACATATGATTTAATCTAGTGACCTTAGGATGTCCTAGAAAATTGTGCACCATTTTTGTCAGAGGTTTAGGACCAAGGCAAAGATGATGAACATTTTATAAGGGAATTTTGGGTACATTGAAAAATATTTTAGTAAACCCTAGTTGGTTTAAGTGGTGCTGGGGGTTTATGCCATCCCCATTTCAGGTTTGCAGAAAAAGTTTAAACATCATGCAACACTCTAGCTAGTCCTAATGCAAGCACTGACTAGGGTTGTGACAACTCACCCCCACTCAAAAGAATCTCGTCCCGAGATTCAGGGTCCGTCAGAAAGAGGGTGGGGTACTCAAGTCTCCTCCCTTTCACAAGTAGCTTTGTTGTCGGAATGGTGTGACCATTGAACCTTGAGAAACTTGATATTATGACGTCGAGTGGTACGATCGGCTTGATCAAGAATCCGAACGGGGTATTCTCGATATGTGAGATTATCTTGGAGATCAAGCGTTTCATGGTCCACATTTCGCGGATAGGATCTGAGAATCAATGCCTGAGTTAAGAAACATGGAAGACATCATGAACTCTAGAAAGATGCGGAGGTAGTTCCAGTTGCTAGGCAACTTCTCCTCATTTGGCAAGAATGCGAAAGGGAATTTGCCTTTGATACCGAAGCGATGGGTTCCCTTGGAGGAGTAACCCGAAGGTAAGCCTTATCGCCGACTTTGTAAGCCACAGCCTTATGATGGCGATCATATTGGCTCTTCTGACGAGATTGGGCTATTTTCAATTTCTCACGAACGATGCAAACTTGCTCTTCTGCTTCTTGGATCATGTCCGGACCAAAGAATTGTCTTCCCTCGGTTTCTGACAAGTTAAGAGGCATTCAACACCTTCGTCCATAAAGAACTTCAAAAGGAGCCTTGCCCAAGCTAGCTTGATAGCTATTGTTATAAGCGAATTCGGCGAATGGAAGACACTTCTCCCAATCCATACCAAATGAGATAACAGAGGCTTGGAGCGTATCTTCCAGAATTTGATTGACTCATTCTACTTGACCACTTGACTAAGGGTGAAAGGCAGTGCTAAAGGAGAGACGAGTTCCCATAGCATTTTGGAAACCTTCCCAAAATCAAGAGATGAAGAGACTTCCACGATCTGAGTTAATCTCCAATGGAACACCATGAAGAGATACTATCCGAGTGATATAAAAGTCTGCTAGCTGGCTAGCGGTTATACTATCTCGAACAGGCAGGAAATGGGCTACTTTGGAGAGGCGGTCGATGACGACAAAGATAGCATTATTCCCTTTCCTGGTCCTGGGAAATCCAGTAATGAAGTCCATACCGATTTTATCCCATTTCCATTCAGGAATAGCTAAAGGTTGAAGGGTGCCAGCAGGCCGTTGATGCTCTGCTTAAACTCGATGGCAAACGTCGCAGTTATCAATGAACTGAGTGATTTATCTCTTCATCCTAGTCCACCAGAACCTCTGGCGTAGGTCCTGATACATTTTGGTACTATCGGGATTAATCGTGTGAGGAGATTCATGAGCCTCCTTAAGGATCAGTCACCTCAAGTTTCGTACCTTGGGAACCACTAAGCGGTTTCCAAAGAACATGACACCTTGGTCATCAATTGAGAAACATCCCGCGAATCCTTTCTTGATGTTCCTCTTGATACGGGAATTCCCGGATCAACCTTCTGTTCTTTGATGATCTGATCCGTAAGAGTAGGTTTTGCCACCAAGGTGGAAAGGAATCCTCGAGGAACAATGTGAAGGTTAAGCTTACGAAATTCCTCATGGAGAAGTGGTTGACCTTGTTGTAACATGAGGTTGTTACAATAAGACTTACGACTTAGTGCGTCAGCCATGACATTGGCCTTCCCTGTCAGGACCGGTCCTTCAGTAAAATAATTACTGGAAGACCGACCTTTTTATTTAAACCAGCAGGGAATATTATTACCTGCTGGCGGACAATTCCTTGATACAAAATTCCAGTACACTAAATATTATACAAGGTTGAGCTGGGGTTGCTCAACAATTTTATTACAAGCGCGCCAATATAATACATAAAGGCGGATATGACACAAGGCGGGGTGGCATACAACTAACTCGTAATAAAAGGGTGGTGGAATATGTCACAGTGAAGTGGGTGATGTGACTCCAATATAATACAGTTCATCGAGTGTCCGAGTGAGACCCGATGAATTTATTTGGTGGTAGGCGGAAGCGATTATAAAACCGTGATCAACACCAGGATCGCAAGGGACTGATTGGGACTCCTCTAAGCGTCGGACTCGCTATCGAACTATTCATCCATGAGATCGCCTTCGTCCACATCTGGCTAAATCAACAAGCCAGGTGAGTACTTTGAATGTACTCGCAAGACAGTTCGGACTTAAGATATAACAAATGCCAACATGAATGCATATGAGTATTCCATCAAAAATGTGACCGGAATAAAATGTGAATGAGCTCAAGGTAAAGATGGAAGTCGGGCGGTAATCCTCCCGAAGTCCAAAAGATAATAATGAAGGGACCAAACGAGGGTCTGGATGACGCCTCGTAGGAAAAATAATAAAAGATAACAGGCCACAGTCGGGCGTCTGAGCGACACCACTTAAAGGGCTTATAGCAAAATAAATAACGAGAATGCCTCAATCGGACGTCTGAGCGACATCACATAAAGGGCTTATAAATAAAAGAATGCCACAGTCGGACGTCTGAGCGACATCACATAAAGGGCTTATAAAAGAAAAGAATGCCACAGTCGGACGTCTGAGCGACATCACATAAAGGGCTTATAAATAAAAAGAATGCCACAATCGGACGTCTGAGCGACATCACATAAAGGGCTTATAAATAAAAAGAATGCCACAGTCGGACGTCTGAGCGACATCACATAAAGGGCTTATAAACTGAATGAATGCCACAATCGGACGTCTGAGCGACATCACATAAAGGGCTTATAAATAGCATTAGTATAATGATGAAATACTTCTGGAAATAAATAAACAAAGAGATGGTAGGGGAGTTCATCTACCAAATGAACTTGACGAAAATACTACTCTGGTTACCAACAAGAATATACTCGAGACGGTCACCGGGTTGACATGAAGATTGACCCTAGGCCATAAACATGGCTGCTGAAGGAGTTTAACTTTGCAGAGCTTGTACCATTAACTCATAGCCAACGGATTCTACTAGCCACGTGACCTAGTCCCGTCTATGGTGTTTTAATAGAAACTCAACTAACCAGTACACACCCATTTAACATCCTGTTGTCCGGAATCACCCGCGAAGACATTCACGGAAAACTTTAAGACGGGGAGGCTACAACCTCGAATAGCATGGGATCAAATTTATATATGCGCGCTCTAAGGGGTGCCCCCCTCTCGGTCCCAACCGGAAACACCCATGCCCCCTGACCGGATGACGGGCTTTAATCCAGGGCCATGGAACCCTCATCCCGGCCCCTCTACTTGGTGTGTACTCGGAAAGTGGTTTACAACTGACTAGACCGTAATCCCAACGGACGGCCTATGATAGTACCGAAAAGGAGACGAACGGAATCATGACATGATCTCCGTTGATACTGAGTTAACCAACTACTGGCATGCTCCAACACCACCAGCATTCCACCCATCATATCACCATATGATCGAGGTGGTTCAACATTCTCCTTCGGGACTCACCCGAAGCTTACTTGCATGAAATATAACCATACACATATGCTTATATGACCATGCTTATGACAAGAGCTACTCGCGCAAACATGCAACACACTCATCATATCAAAGGTTCAAACATGCTTGCCTGGTTCTGAAAAGTCGGAGCCTAACTCGGTGAGGTTCGCGTCTCCGTCACGGCCTCCGGTATCTATGTATTCAAACAAATACATACTAACATAAATACCGCGCGTGCAAATAAAGTTGCTCAAAATATTTCCACATAAATATGACAAAAAACTAGACAGAAAACCAAGGTGGACAGAAAAAGAATCAACTCAAAATCACTTTTAGTTTAAAGGAAATTAAGGTTTCTGTCCAGGGACTCATCTGTAATGAAATAGAAAAGATCCAGGGGCTAGAACAGAAAATAACAAAGTGAATCGGTACGCAGTACGCCAACCACAGAGGGGAGACGTATTTTGCCGAATGCGCTAACATAAACCGATTCGAGGGGGGAAGATGTGAGGCTGGCAGGGGACCCCACTTGTCAGGTTTGAAAAAGGAGACAGAGCCGCGCCGGCGCCGGTGCTGCGGTGATCGCCGGCGTCGATCCACGGCGAGTTAGGGGAGGGGAGTGGTACCTACGTCTTCACGGTGGTCTTCCGCGTCGAACGGTGGTAGATTTGGGTGCCGGCGAGTCCCACGTCGACGGCGACACTGTCTTCGGCGGACGGCGGCTCGGGTGGTCGTGGACCTCGTCGGGGAGGGCTCCTGGGATGGAATTGAAGTGGGGGTTAGGCCTAGGTGGATGCCAGGGTGCTACGCTCAAGTTCACGGCGGCGGAGAAGCCCTCACCGGAGTGAATGGAGCTGAAGCCCGAGGCGGAGGTAGCTGGCCGGAGCTGGGGAAGAAGGGCCTCTCGGGGCTCTTCCAGAGGCGGGTCGTGGTCTAGGGAGGTAGTGAGGATGTGTGGGCTTGAGAACGAGCTCGGGGGTGCCTTTTATAGGTGGCTCGAGGTGGCTGCCGCGAACGGAGAAGTCCGGCGAGTTGATTACGGCGTTGCAGTGGTCGGACGGCGGGGCTAGGGGCTTGAGCATCATCCAGTAGCTGTAGAGGTTCCATTCCCGCGCCTGATTCAGCTGGAGGGGTGGAGTTACGGCCTGGCCTCGACGGAACGGCCGCGCGGCACGTCGGCGGCAGAAACGGCGCTCTGCGCGTGCCAGGCCACGGCGACGGCGTGCCAGGCGTGCGTTGGCTGTGGAGATGGACACGCGGGGCTCCGGGGTGGTTTGGGCGGCGCTAAACGGCGTTACTGTGGTGGTAGCTTCTGTCAGCCGCCACGGGCGGCGCTGTGGCCGTGGCAGCCGCCGGCGCGGTCGTGCCAGGGCGCCACCGATGCCCAGAAGCTGCCAAGCGACCGTGCGGCGCATGGATAAGGAGAAGCTGCAGTGCAGCGTCGAGCCAAGGAGGTACAAACGAGGTTTGTCGCCGCGCTGAACAGACTGACGAAACTGACGAACTGTCGAACTGTCGACAGTTCCAGTTAACAATTCTGAATTTGACAGACAGTGTAGGATAGGTGCTTGATGAAATGATTCTGGTATGTGTGCAATGTTTCTGGAGCTGATTTTTTGGTGGAGTGGCCTCTTGATGCATCTAGAGGCTGCATGATTTTTCACATAATTTTTGGAAGAAGATAAATATGAATTTCACCAAATTTTGCAAATCTGGTCCAAACATGCAGCAGGTGAAATTTGAAAATTTTGAACTATGGACCAGTGAAACAAGATGGATCTAGGTTGTGGGTACTAAAGACCATCTAGGAGAGTTGGTTTGGAGTCAAACAAATAAATGGAAATGGTGGTTCCTTTGTAAATCACCAAGGTCCATTATAAAAGACAAAATTATTTTTGGAGTGAAATAAATAGGAGAAAAATTCCAATAAGATTATAACTTGCTGGAATTGATGAAATACTTGTCCAAGGTGTGGAGAGGGTCTTGGAGAGGATTGTTTCTGTTGGGATCATGGCAAGATGAAGGTTGGAGGGGAGATAAGTCCAAGGTTAAACTTGAGGGGTTTAAATCAAGAAGTGGAGAACTCAAACAACTTCTTTTGAAACTCAACTTGTGCTTGAGCCAAGCACAAGAGAAAAACTTCAAGGCCAAAAACCAAGCTTGAGAAGACACACAAACTTTGGCCAAAAAGGGATTTTAGAAGGACAAAAGGAAAGATCAAACAATCCCTTCCAAAAAAAGGCCAAGAGTTTGAAAGAAAAACCAACTCAAAAATTTGGGGTGTTACAACACCTACCCCCTTAGGAAAAATCTCGTCCCCGAGATTTCAGCTGATCCTCAAATAGGTGTGGATGTTCTGCCCGAAGGAAATCTTCCCTTTCCCATGTTGCCTCATCCTCTATGTGATTACTCCACTGAACTTTGAGAAATTTAATAGTTTTCTGACGGGTCCTCCTTTCAGACTCCTCCAAAATCTTTACTGGGTGTTCTCGGTATGTGAGATCTGGTTGCGCATCAAGGTTTTCGTGTGACACATGCTTCTCTGGGTTGCTTACACACTTCCGTAGTTGCGAGACATGGAACACGTCGTGGACGTCTGACAGTTCCTTGGGAAGGTCCAGCTGATAAGCTACTGTGCCTCTCCGTGCAACTATACGGAAGGGTCCGATGAATCGCGGTGCTAGTTTCCCTTTGACTTTGAACCGTTGTAGTCCTCTCATCGGTGACAGACGCAAGTATACGTCGTCACCGGGCTCAAAACTTATTTCCCGATGCTTTTGATCGTAATAGCTCTTTTGTCGGCTGTGGGCGGTCTTGAGTCGATCCCGTATTATTTTTACTCTTTCCTCGGCTTCCTTTAACATATCTGGGCCGAATATGCGACTGTCCCCTGTTTCTGACCAGTTCAATGGAGTACGACATCTTCGTCCGTACAAGGCTTCGAAAGGTGCCATCTGCAGGCTAGCTTGGTAACTATTGTTATATGCGAACTCGGCATATGGTAAGCTTTCCTCCCAACTGGTCCCATAGGTGAGGACACATGCCCTTAGCATGTCTTCGAGTATTTGATTTACTCGTTCCGTTTGTCCTCCAGTCTGGGGGTGGTAAGCCATGCTGAACGTTAGTTGTGTCCCGAGGGCTTGCTGCAACTGGTCCCAAAATTTTGAGACGAAATGAGTGCCCCTGTCGGATATTATAGTCTTGGGAACACCATGTAGGCATACTATCCGGGCGAGGTAGAGCTTGGCGAGCTTTTGAGTGGTGTGCGTTGTCTTGACGGGTATGAAATGTGCCACCTTGGTCAGTCTATCCGTGATGACCCATATGGCATCGTTACCGTGTTGTGACCGTGGTAGTCCAACAATAAAATCCATTCCAATATCGTCCCATTTCCATTCAGGTATCTTGTTTGGCTGTAATAGCCCTGCGGGTTTTTGGTGCTCGGCTTTAATGCGTTGACATGAATCGCAGCATGCAATAAAAGTGGCTATATCCCTCTTCATGCCGTGCCACCAAAATCTTTCCTGAATATCTTTGTACATTTTTGTACCTCCAGGTTGGATTGAGTATGGAGCGGTGTGGCTTTCTGCTAGAATTTGCTGCTTAAGGTCTTTGCTATTTGGTACGCAAAGTCTGTCTCCGAACCATAACATTCCTTCACTGTCTATGGTGAATTCTGATGCCTTGCCCTGACTTACTTTTCTTTTTATCCCTTTGATGCTGGGGTGTCCATGCCGAGCCTTCTTTATTTGCTCTATTAGCGTAGGCTGTATTTCTAGTTTGGATACTTCGCCATCCGTGACCATCATTAGGTTGAGTTTGGCGAATTCTCGCTGAAATTCGGGTCTCAGGTTCTGTATGCTGCCGCTGTTCGGGCTGGGGTTACGGCTGAGAGCATCTGCTACCACGTTTGCTTTTCCTGGGTGATAGTGGATACTAACATCGTAATCTTTTACCAGTTCCAGCCAGCGTCGTTGTCGTAAATTGAGATCTGGCTGTGTGAAAATATAGCTGAGGCTCTTATGGTCCGTATATATTTCACAGCGATTTCCAAGCAAAAAGTGCCTCCACTCCTTGAGTGCATGAATGACTGCTGCCAACTCCGAATCGTGAGTAGGGTAATTTTCTTCATGTTTTCGCAGTTGCCGGGAAGCGTAGGCGACTACTTTGCCTTCTTGCATCAGTACGCATCCGAGGCCCTTCCGGGATGCGTCGCAATATACTTCAAAATTCTTGTGTATGTTTGGTACAATTAAGACTGGGGCTGTTGTTAACCTCTTTTTGAGCTCTTGGAAGCTTTTCTCACATGCTTCGGTCCACACAAATTTCTTATCCTTCTTGAGTAGTTGTGTCATTGTTTTGGCTATGGTGGAAAATCCTTCAATAAACCTTCTGTAATATCCAGCCATACCGAGGAAACTGCGTATATCCGTTACACTGGCTGGTGACTTCCAGCCAAGTACGGCTTTGACTTTATCTGGGTCCACAACAATTCCTTCTTGTGTTAATACGTGTCCTAGGAAACTCACTTGTCTCAACCAAAATTCACATTTGCTGAATTTGGCGTAAATTTGGTGTTTCCTTAACTCTCCCAATACAATGCGGAGATGTTCATCATGTTCTTCCGGTGTCTTGGAATATACCAAAATATCATCAATAAATACCACCACAAATTTGTCCATTAATTTCATAAATACCTTGTTCATGAGGTGGACGAAATATGCGGGGGCGTTGGTCAGTCCGAACGGCATTACTGTAAATTCATAAAGTCCGTATCTTGAGGTGAATGCTTTCGGGATATCTTCTGTGCGTACTTTCAGCTGATGATATCCTGACCTTAAGTCAATCTTTGAGAAAACCTTGGCTTGCGCGAGCTGGTCAAATAAATCATTTATCTGTGGCATCGGATATTTATTCTTGATTGTGACCATGTTGAGTGCTCGGTAGTCTATACACAGCCTCATGGTCCCATCCTTCTTTTTGGCAAATAGTATCGGCGAACCCCAAGGTGAGGAGCTGGCCCGTATAAATCCCTTGTCCAGCAGCTCCTTTATTTGCTTCTTTAATTCAACCAATTCGGATGGCGCCATTCTGTATGGTTTCTTATATATGGGGGTGGTTCCCGGTGCTAGCTCAATAATGAATTCTATTTCTCTGTCTGGCGGCATGCCTGGTAATTATTCGGGAAATACGTCCGGGAATTCACATACAACTGGAACCTTGCTTAACTCAGATGTATCAACTTTGTTTAATTTTGGTTGCCGAGATACTGGTCTCTCCTAAGCTGCGACTCTTATTGTTTTTCCATGATGATGAGTAAGAATCACTGTTCTATTAAAGCAGTCGATAAATCCTTTATTGGTGGTTAGCCAGTCCATACCCAAGATAACATCCAGTCCTTTGTTTTCCAACACGATGAGGTTTGCGTGAAATTTTAATCCCTTAATTTCAATGGTCAAACCTTGGCAGTAATTCTGAGTGATCTGCTTACTTCTGGGGGACTTGATGGTCATTGATTTTCCCAAGGGAAGCATTGAAAAACCATGTTGCAAAGCAAAACTCTTCGAACGAATGAGAAGCTCCAGAATCAAAGAAAGCCGTGGCAGGTATTGTGTTGACAGGAAACGTACCGAGTACGATATCTGGGGCATCCTGTGCTTGCTCCTTGGTCACATGGTTCAGGTGGCCTTTCCTGTGATTATTATTGGAGTTGAAATTGTTACGCTTGGGCGCGGAATTGTTTCCGTTGCTGTTTGGCTTCGGTGCTGAATTTCTTGGCTTTGGGCACTGTTTAGCATAGTGTCCCTCTTCTCCACATGCGTAGCAGGTAACACCCGGGCGATAGGTGAAATCCTTGTCTCTTGCATGAAAATTCTTATTTGGACATGTGTCGTTGGTCGTGGGTCTGTTCACACCATTTCTCTGGAAATTTATCTTATTCTTATTGTTGCGGGGGTGGTTGGTCTGATCCCTTTTTCTCTTGCGAATATCTTCCAGGCTGCGACGTTCATTTTCCAGTGTAATGGCTTTGTCCACCAATGTCTTGAAATCTGGAAATGTGTGTACGACTAACTGGCATTTTAGTGCTGGTGCCAGTCCGTCCAGGAATTTCTCCATCTTTTTATTTTCTGTCATTCGCTCTTCGTTGGCATAACGTGATAATTGCGCAAACTGACTGTTGTATTCCTGTACTGTCATGCCTCTCTGCTTGAGGTCATCAAATTCTCTTTTCTTAATCTTCATAATACTCTTAGGGATGTGTGCTCCGCGAAAGCCTTCCTTGAAATCTTCCCAGGTGATATTATTCGTGTCGGGATGCATAAGCAGGAAATTTTCCCACCAAGACGTGGCTGCTCCAGTAAGATAATGCGGTGCGTACATCATGTTTTCACGGTCTGAGCATTGTGCCACAATTAATTTCCTTTCAATATCTCGAAGCCAGTCATCGGCCTCAAGAGGCTTGTGTGTGTGCGAAAATGTTGTTGGACGTGTCTTCTGAAATTCAGACAATTTTGAGTGCTGTTGGTATGGTTCACGGTGATTTCCCATGTTAATGACATGGTTCATCATTTCTTGGTGCTGTTGCTGACTTTGTTCGTAAAGACAGCACACTTGAGAAAATGCCGTCTCACTGCCTTGCTGACTTGACTGCCTCTGTGAGAAATTGTTGTTTGTCTGTGTGCCATAATTTTCTTCTGGCGGACTCGGCATGGAACGTGTCCAGGGACGAGTCATTTCTTACTCTGGGGGTAAAAAGCAGAAAATCCTGAGAAGAACCGAGCAGCAAAACAAACCAAGATTTTTGCAAAAGCGGTCAAACACGAGCTTGAAAAAGATTTTTGAAATAAACTGGTTGATTGCGCATGGAGAAGGCTGCTAGCACATATATTACATGCCGGTTCTAATTATACATACGTCACTCAGGGTGTGCGTACACATCCTGACATGTTATTTAAAGCTAGTGCACTCCTCCAAGATCCTACATGATGCGCAAACAGACTACTCCCATCAACCTATTTTACACAACACACAAATATTACAAGCGGGTGCGGGCGTCGCGGAATGACGCGCTAGTCGGAGATGTTGAAGATTTCCCTCGGCCTGCCGAGGGTAAGTCCCAGTGGTGCTGGAGACTCAACTTCCTCCTCACTGATGGGCTCCAGGCGCGGAGTAAGAGTACGAGGTGTCGAAGGAGGTGCAGCAGGCGGTGCAACTCTGACTGGAGTAGGAGCAATGGCTTGGTCAAACTCTTCAGTGGTAGGCAGACGACGAGCGGTGGCGATGATGGAAGGTGCATAGGATGCGGCAGACGAGACAAATGTCATTGGTGGCGCGGTATGGAGTAGCTCCCTCCTGTTGGCGGAGCCACTCTGGACCATCTCCATACGGGTGGCCACCAGGTCGTCCACCAGATTATCAAAGGCTGCCTCAAGTGCCTTGAGGTATTCAACCATTGATTCAATGGCTTCGTCACGCTCCCCATTTGCGCATGCAAATGCATAATGACACGTATAAGACACGTGGCATGGGAGGTAACGGAAGCGACGAGTCTTCATCGAAGGAAGGATGTCCCGGAGACGAGCTATCGCCTCACGGGCAACCATCTGCATGGCATGCCTCTCCGTAGGTATGGCTCTGCCCACAAATCGAAGGCGGCGCGCTTCAGAACGCCCACCTTTGAAGTGTACCACAGCCTGATGCATAGACACGCTGTCATTGAGCTTGTGACGGTAGAGTGTAAATTCGGGACGTGTGGATGGCCCAATCGCGACTTTGGTGATGGCGACGAGGAGCTTGACAAACCCCTCAGGAATGTTGGCGAACACCTGTGCATCACAGTCGTTGCTGGCCATCTACAAAAATAGACAAAAATTCTGAATAGTCAGGCCATAAATTTATGCTGACCAACAGAAAATTGCTACAGATGTAAAAATGCTGAAAAGCAAATTTTCGCTAATAACCGATTAGCGAGCGCACCTAGTGGCTTCCTACAGTCAGCCTGGCTCTGATACCAAGGTTGTCAGGACCGGTCCTTCAGTAAAATAATTACCGAAAGACCGACCTTTTTATTTAAACCAGCGGGGAATATTATTACCTGCTGGCGGACAATTCCTTGATACAGAATTCCAGTACACTGAATATTATACAAGGTTGAGCTGGGGTTACTCAACAATTTTATTACAAGCGCACCAATATAATACATAAAGGCAGATATGACACAAGGCGGGGTGGCATACTACTAACTCGTAATAAAAGGGTGGTGGAATATGTCACAATGAAGTGGGTGATGTGACTCCAATATAATACAGTTCATCGAGTGTCGGAGTGAGACCCGATGAATTTATTTGGTGGTAGGCGGAAGCGATTATAAAACCGTGATCAACACCAGGATCGCAAGGGACTAACTGGGACTCCTCTAAGCGTCGGACTCGCTATCGAACTCTTCATCCATGAGATCGCCTTCGTCCACATCTGGCCAAATCAATAAGCCAGGTGAGTACTTTGAATGTACTCGCAAGACAGTTCGGACTTAAGATATAACAAATGCCAACATGAATGCATATGAGTATTCCATCAAAAATGTGACCGGAATAAATTATGAATGCGCTGAAGGTAAAGATGGAAGTCGGACGGTAATCCTCCCGAAGTCCAAAAGATAATAATGAAGGGACCAAACGAGGGTCTGGATGACGCCTCGTAGGAAAAATAATAAAAGCTAACAGGCCACAGTCGGGCGTCTGAGCGACACCACTTAAAGGGCTTATAGCAAAATAAATAACGAGAATGCCTCAGTCGGACGTCTGAGCGACATCACATAAATGGCTTATAAATAAAAGAATGCCACAGTCGGACGTCTGAGCGACATCACATAAAGGGCTTATAAAAGAAAAGAATGCCACAGTCGGACATCTGAGCGACATCACATAAAGGGCTTATAAATAAAAAGAATGTCACAGTTGGACGTCTGAGCGACATCACATAAAGGGCTTATAAATAAAAAGAATGCCACAGTTGGACGTCTGAGCGACATCACATAAAGGGCTTATAAACTGAATGAATGCCACAGTCGGACGTCTGAGCGACATCACATAAAGGGCTTATAAATAGCATTAGTATAATGATGAAATACTTCTGGAAATAAATAAACAAAGAGATGCTAGGGGAGTTCATCTACCAAATGACTTGACAAAAATACTACTCTGGTTACCAACAAGAATATACTCGAGACGGTCACCGGGTTGACATGAAGATTGACCCTAGGCCATAAACATGGCTGCTGAAGGAGTTTAACTCTGCAGAGCTTGTACCATTAAATCATAGCCAACGGGTTCTACTAGCCACGTGGGCTAGTCCCATCTACGGTGTTTTAGTAGAAACTCAACTAACCAGTACACACCCATTTAACATCCTGTCATCCGGAATCACCCGCGACGACATTCGCAGAAAACTTTAAGACGGGGAGGCTACAACCTCGAATAGCATGGGATCAAATTTATATATGCGCGCTCTAAGGGGTGCTCCCTCTCGGTCCCAACCAGAAACACCCATGCCCCCTGACCGGATGACGGGCTTTAATCCAGGGCCATGGAACCCTCATCCCGGCCACTCTACTTGGTGTGTACTCGGAAAGTGGTTTACAACTGACTAGACCGTAATCCCAACGGACGGCCTATGATAGTACCAAAAAGGAGACGGACGGAATCATGACATGATCTCCATTGATACTGAGTTAACCAACTACTGGCATGCTCCAACAACACCAGCATTCCACCCATCATATCACCATATGGTCGAGGTGGTTCAACATTCTCCTTCGGGACTCACCCGAAGCTTACTTGCATGAAATATAACCATACACATATGCTTATATGACCATGCTTATGAGAAGAGCTACTCGAGCAAACATGCAACACACTCATCATATCAAAGGTTCAAACATGCTTGCCTAGTTCTGAAAAGTCGGAGCCTAACTCGGTGAGGTTCGCGTCTCCGTCACGGCCTCCGGTATCTATGTATTCAAACAAATACATACTAACATAAATACCGCACGTGCAAATAAAGTTGCTCAAAATATTTCCACATAAATATGACAAAAAACTAGACAGAAAACCAAGGTGGACAGAAAAAGAATCAACTCAAAATCACTTTTTGTTTAAAAGAAATTAAGGTTTCTGTCTAGGGACTCATCTGTAATGAAACAGAAAAGATCCAGGGGCTAGAACAGAAAATAACAAAGCGAATCGGTGCAGTACGCCAACCGCAAGGGGAGACGCATTTTGCCGAATGCGCTAATAGAAAACGATTCGAGGGGGGAAGATGTGAGGCCGGCAGGGGACCCCACTTATCAGGTTTGAAAAAGGAGACAGAGCCGCGCCGGCGCCGGTGCTGCGGTGATCTCCGGCGTTGATCCACGGTGAGTTAGGGGAGGGGAGTGGTACCTACGTCTTCACGGTGGTCTTCCGCGTTGAACGGTGGTAGAGTTGGGTGCCGGCGAGTCCCACGTCGACGGCGACACTATCTCCGGCGGACGGCGGCTCGGGTGGTCGTGGACCTCGTCGGGGAGGGCTCCTGGGATGGAATTGAAGTGGGGGTTAGGCCTAGGTGGATGCCAGGGTGCTACGCTCAAGTTCACGGCGGCGGAGAAGCCCTCACCGGTGTGAATGGAGCTGAAGCCCGAGGCGGAGGTAGCTGGCCGGAGCTAGGGAAGAAGGGCCTCTCGGGGCTCTTCCAGAGGCGGGGCATGGTCTAGGGAGGTAGTGAGGACGTCTGGGCTTGAGAACGAGCTTGGGGGTGCCTTTTATAGGCGGCTCGAGGTGGCTGCCGCGAACGGATAAGTCCGGCGAGTTGATTACGGCGTTGCAGTGGTCGGACGGCGGGGCTAGGGGCTTGAGCATTATCCAGTAGCTGTAGAGGTTCCATTCCCACGCCTAATTCAGCTGGAGGGGTGGAGTTACGGCCTGCCCTCGACGGAATGGCCGCGTGGCACGTCGGCGGCAGAAACGGCGCTCTGCGCGTGACAGGCCACGTCGACGGCGTGCCAGGCGTGCGTTGGCTGTGGAGATGGACACGCGGGGCTCCGGGGTGGTTTGGGCGGCGCTAAACGGCATTGCTGCGGTGGTAGCTTCTGTCAGCCGCCACGGGCGGCGCTGTGGCCGTGGCAGCCGTCGGCGCGGTCGGGCCAGGGCGCCACCGACACCCAGAAGCTGCCAAGCGACCATGCGGCGCATGGATAAGGAGAAGCTGCAGTGCAGCGTCGAGCCGAGGAGGTACAAACGAGGTTTGTCGCCGCGCTGAAGAGACTGACGAAACTGACGAACTGTCGAACTGTCGACAGTTTCAGTTAACAGTTCTGAATTTGACAGACAGTGTAGGCTAGGTGCTTGATGAAATGATTCTGGTATGTGTGCAATGTTTCTGGAGCTGATTTTTGGTGGAGTGGCCTCTTGATGTATCTAGAGGTTGCATGATTTTTCACAGAATTTTTGGAAGAAGATAAATATGAATTTCACCAAATTTTGCAAATCTGGTCCAAACTTGCAACAGTTGAAGTTTGAAAATTTTGAACTATGGACCAGTGAAACAAGATGGATCTAGGTTGTGGGTACTAAAGACCATCTAGGAGAGTTGGTTTGGAGTCAAACAAATAAATGGAAATGGTGGTTCCTTTGTAAATCACCAAGGTCCATTATAAAAGACAGAATTATTTTTGGAGTGAAATAAATAGGAGAAAAATTCCAATAAGATTATAACTTGCTGGAATTGATGAAATACTTGTCCAAGGTGTGGAGAGGGTCTTGGAGAGGATTGTTTCTGTTGGGATCATGGCAAGATGAAGGTTGGAGGGGAGATAAGTCCAAGGTTAAACTTGAGGGGTTTAAATCAAGAAGTAGAGAACTCAAACAACTTCTTTTGAAACTCAACTTGTGCTTGAGCCAAGCACAAGAGAAAAACTTCAAGGCCAAAAACCAAGCTTGAGAAGACACACAAACTTTGGCCAAAAGGGGATTTTAGAAGGACAAAAGGAAAGATCAAACAATCCCTTCCAAAAAAAGGCCAAGAGTTTGAAAGAAAAACCAACTCAAAAATTTGGGGTGTTACATTCTCCGGGGTGTAAGTTATTCCTAAGTTTTAATCCGTGAGCAACTCAACCCAACGACTTTGCCTGAGACTCAAATCCGGTTGGGTGAAGATGTATTTCAGACTTTGGTGGTCAGTGAAGATCTCACAGCGATTACCAAGAAGGTAATGTCGCCATGGTTTGAGTGCATGGACTACAGCTGCAAGCTCTAGATCATGTGTGGGATAGTTGTCCTCATGTGGATGCAACTGTCGAGATGCGTAGGCAATCACTTGACGATCTTGAATGAGTATGAAACCCAGTCCTTGTCGCGGGGCATCGCAACAGATAATAAAGTCCTTGGAGAAAACTGGTGGTACCAGTACGGGAGCAGATGTTAGGCGTCTTTTCAGTTCCTGAAAGCTGAACTCGCATTTTGGGGTCCACTCGAACTTTTTATCTTTCTTGAGGAGTTCAGTTAGAGGTTTAGCAACCTTGGAGAAATTCTCGACGAAGCGTCGGCAATAGCTCGCTAAGCCAAGGAAACTCCTAACTTGCTTGACCGATTCAGGTGGAGTCCAATCAGGGACAGCCTGAACTCGCTCGGGATTGACAGCAATACCTTTACCAGAGATTACATGACCTAGATAGGTCACTTCTAGCAACCAGAATTCACACTTGGAGAATTTGGCATAAAGGCGGTGCTCTCGAAGTTTCGTCAATACCAGCCTTAGATGCTCGACATGATCTTCCTTGTTTTTGGAGTAAATGAGTATATCATCGAGGTATACCATGACGAATTTATCCAAGTACTCCATGAAGATATAATTCATTAGGCGAGAGAAGGTGGTAGGGGCATTGGTTAACCCGAAGGACATGACAGTGTACTCGTATTGGCCATAACGAGTAACCAAGGCCGTTTTGGGAATGTCTCTATTCTTGATTTTGATTTGATGGTAGCCTAACCTCAAATCCATTTTGGAAAAGATTGAGGATCCAGCGAGCTGGTCATACAGGTCGTTGATCCTGGGGAGCGGATAATTGTTCTTTATGGTGACCAGGTTGACGGGTCGATAATCTACAACCATCCGATCCGTTCCATCCTTCTTCTTGACAAAGAGGACGGGACAAGCCTAAGGAGAAGAACTAGGACGGATGAAACTGTGACACCCCGAGACCGATGCGCCAGGTGTCAGCCAGTTATTCGTCGACGTTGCCATGTCATCTGCTTGCGTGTTGCATCTTGCCCTATCATCATGTGTGTTCCATCAGCATGTTTTCAAAACTTGCATCCGTCCGAGTCCGCCCGTCGTTTCCGTTGTCCGTTCTGAGCCCACACACACTTGCACGCGCCCGCGGCACCTCCGAATATTTATTTTATGAGTGGCCGGAAAATGTTCTCGTAATGAGGTGAAACTTGGCGTGTGGTCTTATTATAGCATAGGTAGACCGCCTGTCAAATTTCGTCGCATTCGGAGTTCGTTTGATAGCCCAACGGTTAACCTTGTTAACCGCCGGAAGCCTTTCTCTTTTTGCCCAGCACCCCTTTCACAACAGCCCCCAAGCCAATTCTAACCCCCTCCATGCTCTCGGTCGTCGGATCAGGATCGCGTGGCCAAAAACCGCTCCTCATTTGGACACTCCTAACTCCCTCTACCTATAAATTAGCCCTCCCCGTCCAAATTCGCGGTGCAACCCTATCCTTCTTCCACCTCGCGCCGCCCGACATGTCCATCCGCGCCGGAGATGTCCAGCCAGCCACCTCACCCCGGCCAATAGCGTGCTGCCACATCAGCTCCACCGCCCCTCCAGTCAACCCGCACTCGCCACGTGCTCCCCGCGCCTGCCTCCCGCCGCATTGGCCCGCTCGGCCCACGGTGGGCCCGTGCCCAGGCCGCACTGGGCCCCGTGCCCCTCTGCGTCCCCGCCGCCGCGACCTCGTGCGTCGCCGCCCGGCCTCGCCGTCCCCGCCGCCGAGCACCACCGCGCACCGCCGCCTGTGCACCCCGCCCTGCCGGATCTAGCCCGCCGGCCACCCGCCTCGCCGTGGAGGCACACCACCGTGCCAAGATCCGGCCGGATCCGCCGAATCCGGGCGCCCCCGATCCTGACTCGGCCTCCTTGCCGCTCGCCGCCGGTCTACCCCGACGGCCCCGCCGTCCTCTCTCACGAAGCCATGGTCACCGCTGCCGCTGCCTCCCGTCGGGCAGAGGAGGAGAACGACGGCCGCCGCCCGAGTTGACCTGTGCCGGCTCCCCGGCCCAGGCAGCCCCGCCGGTCCACCTCCAGCCGGCCCGACTCCGTATGCCCGGTCCGATCTCTCTGCTTCCTGGGCTCGGCCCGCCAGGGTGAGCGACTGTTAATCCCCGCCCGAGCGCAGTTTTGTTATATTGCGCTCAGTTTCAGGCTTACAATTTTTGGCTAAGTCTAGAAAAATCTTTAATATGTGTGCATCTTTGAGTGCTTGTAACTTTTTGTGTGGTTGTCTAAATGATGCATATAATATGTCCAGATGTTCGTTGTGATATGATCTTCATTTTGTTCCATTGTGGCATGCTTGTTTGAGTTCATCTTGATGCCCTAATCTTCATTGCAAGAGTGCTATATGTTTAAAACTGCTATTAACTGTAATTTTGTTGCATGCCTGTGGTGATGATAACTTTGTGCATGTTGGTCCAAATGGAGTATGTGATATGTCAAAATGTTCATTGTGAAGTGCTCTACATGATGGTTGCTATAGCATTCATGTTAGGTGCCATATTGGCATGTTAATATCTTTTACAAAAGTGCATGTGGTTGTTAAGTGCTAAAACTTGTTATGAGATGCTGATTTAACTTGCTTATTACTATTGGTGTGTTTGTATTTCATGCCACATGTCTATATGTTTTAGAAGCACAATCATGCCCTCTTTGCTGTGGTGCAATCCACTTTTCATGATATGCCTTGAGGTGTTTGCAACAAGCTTGCAAAGTAGCCTACTCGCTTGCAAGGTAGACTTGTTAAAACTGCTAAGTCTGAAATTGTTAAACATGATGCTATGTTTGCTTGATGCCCCACTCGTATCCATGCTTGTTTTAGTATGTAAAATGATCATGTCTTGTTGTCCATGTTATGCTCTATCCATACATGCTCTTGTTTGCACATATGGCCTGCTGTAGCTTATTTATTTCTTGCTCTCAAGTTGATATAAATGTACCCGTCAGGCTGTTATCAGCATGATCAATTTGATAAAGCTTGTTGTTATTGATCCATGCCTCCTATGGAGTTGTTCCAATGGAGTTGTTTGATGTATGCTATGTCTATTACATGTCCATGATCTTTATATACTTAGTAGAGTTGATATACTTGCTGTTTTGTGCCTCCGAAGGCAGCATCGTGATGATGTTTTTGCCTTCCCAGAGTTTGACCAAGTCTCGATAAATTTATTGCAACTTGCCATGCTTGTTTAATAGTGTCCCAGCAAGTTTTTGGGAGTGTTCTAAGTTCACGCTTGTTAAGTATCATGTCTATTTGACATCCATGCCTCTTGTTATCATGCTTGAGTGCTGTAGCATATATATATACCTTGCTCCAAATTTGCTATGTTGCTGTTTTTGGACAGCTTGTCGTTATATCTTGTTTCATGTGTATGTGTTGAACCATTGCTCCGTTTTGAGCGTGTCTTATATGAAACTTGTGTGATTTTGCATGTAGAAGCATAATATCATGTTGTTTCCATGTTTGGAGTGTGTTTGATTGTTGGTTGGATGCATCTTGCATATCTGCCATGCATGTCTTATTTTGCTCATATCTTCTAGGCCGTAGCTCCGAATTAAATAAACTTTTTATGAAACTTGACTAGAATTTCGAGTAGATCATCTTGGTGCATGTTAACCTGCTGTTTAACAAATTTAACTTAAGGTATTTTCAGATCTGGACCAATTTCGAAATGTGCATATGAGGACTTCCCGGAGTTGTTATATGTTGATTCCGGCCTCATTTAAACTTGTTGGTTTGTGTTGCTCTTGTGTGCTTCATCCCTTGCCATGTTTTGCATCATATAGACTTGTCTTGCATCATACTTGGTTGGGCATCTTGTCATGTTCTTGAGTGGTGTGTTTACCATATTGCTTGCTTCTTCTCGCTAGTTCATTTTCCGTTGCGATCGTGAGGATTCGTTCGTCTACACTTGGTTCGTCTTCAAGGCTTCTTCTTCGTCTACTTCATGGACTCATTCTTTTTCCTTGCGGGATCTCAGGCAAGATGACCATCACCTTGGATACTTTTACTATCATTGCCATGCTAGCTGTCTCGGTGCTATCGTTATATGTCGTGCTACCCATCATTTATTGTCAGCCCCTCTCCTTGTTGCCATGAAACCTCTAACCTTTGACACCTTCCCAGCAAACCGTTGTTTGGCTATGTTACCCGCTTGCTCAGCCCCTCTTATAGCATTGTTAGTTGCAGGGGAAGATGAAGTTTGATCCATGTCGGATCTTGTTGTTGTTATATCACAATATATCTTATATATATTAACACACCTCTATACTTGGCAATGGGTGGAAGGCTTGGCCTTTTGCTCGGTGTTTTGTTCCACTCATGCCGCCTTAGGAGCCGATAAACTGGCGTTATGTTCCTTGATTTTGCGTTCCTTACGCGGTTGGGTATATGGGGACCCCTTGATAGTTCATCTTTGAATAAAACTCCTCCAGCAAGGCCCAACATTGGTTTTAATTTGCCTCATAATAACAACTTAATTAATTAATTAAATTGCATAGGGGTTCGCGTCCCCGAGGATTCTTTCTACATAGCAGGGGGGCCAGTGCTGATGGTGTTGGTCCCAAACGGGCAACCTGCGGGGCCACCACGGGGAAACTCAAGGTCTGGGTCCCGTAGCTTGTCCCATCTGGACGTGGCCTGAGACGAGATACGCACGGCTACTATCACCGTGTCGGCACGCCAGAAGGTCTTGCTGGACTTGTTTTACCATTGTCGAAATGTCTTGTGCACCAGGAATTCCGAGTCTGATCGGGCCTTCCCTAAGATAAGGGGTAATATTATTATTATCTCTGCTGATCGTGAGAGCTTGTGATGGGCTAAGTTGGGACACCCCTGCAGGGTTATGATCTTTCGAAAGCCGTGCCCGCGGTTATGTGGCAGATTGGAATTTGTTAATGTCCGGTTGTAGAAAACTTGACAGAGGATCCAAAATAAAACACACAACCGTGTGAGTAACCGTGACTGTCTCCTTTGACTTTGAGAAGAGAACACGGCGGGGTTATGTTTGACTCGTAGGTAGTTCAGGATCTTTAGCGATCATTACTAGTTTGCGACCGTTTGCGTAGATGCTCATCTTATTCTTGTACTCGTAAGTTAGCCACCATACTTTTGCTTAGCAGCTGCTGCAGCCTCACCACTTAACCTCTCCTTTCCCATTAAGCTTTGCTAGTCTAGATACCCATGGTTATGGGATTGCCGAGTCCTCGTGGCTCAGAGTTACTACAACAATAGTTGCGGGTGCAGGTTTTCGATGACTTAACGTGAGAGCGATGTCTTTTGTGTTGGAGTTCTTTGTTCTTCTTCTTCGTCAGTCTTGGGTTAGGTTCCTGGTCGGCAGCCTGGGCTAGCAGATGGATGTCGTCGTGCTTTTCATGTTTGCATCCGTAGTCGGATGCCTTGTATTGATGTGGTTGTATTCATGTCACTTGTATTTATTGTTGTATCCCCCATGTATGTTTGTAATGGTACGATGTAATGATATCCATCTTGCTAAGCGCCTAAGACGCGGTTGTGCCCCAATCACATATGAGTCACGTGATCGAGATAGAATCGCATCTTCGGCCCGACAAGTTGGTATCAGAGCCTCGACCGACCATAGGAGACCCTTGATTGATCGTAGTCTGACCGTTGTCGAGTCTAGCAAAAACTTTTTCGGAGTCTAGTTATATCGGAGAGTAGGAATTCTTTTCACTCCTCAGTCCCTTTGTCGCTCTGGTGAAGAATCTTGACGTAGGTGTTTTGAATTACTCCTCTTCCCCTACAATTTTTTAGGATCACGTGGTTAGTTTTGTTCATTGCGTTGTCTGTTCTTTCATCTGGCGCTTCTCTCGTCGAGTCGATTTGACCCTCCCGTCTTTTGCTTCTAGCCTCGGTTCTTCCAACCGATGTTGTTTCCCCGCCCGAAGTGGTCTTTCTTTTCCCACCCGTCCACCCCTTTTGCTTCTCAGAGCCGGAGTCCTTAATCGAGTATCCAACCTACTCGTGGGAAGTCTTTGCTTTCTTTCATCAATTGTTTCAACTAGTGATTTCTCGGCTAGTTCGTCATCCTTCATCTCTGTTCTTCTCCGATGAAATCTCCTCTCTTTCGATATTCTTCATCTCTTTCTTCCCCCGTCGATTCAAGTCAAGTTTCCGTGTTTTCCATATCCTTTTCACTCGGCTCAGATGTTTCCTCTTGCTCGTTCTTCTCTTGCCATTTAATTGTTCCGGAGTTCCGAAGACATTCCAGGAGATTCGTCTGTGTTCTAATTTTTTTCGAGGTTGTCACCTCATTCGTGTTTTTCAATCAGTCCGGCGCATCATCTTCTTTCAATTCCTTTCCAACGGTGTTTTCTCTTCGGTGGGCTCATAACCCACAGGTTTATTCCCAGGATCTTACCCGACTCTTCTAATTTTTCCAGAGCTATTCCCAAATTCTTTTCATGTATGACATAAGTATGGATTCCATCAGTCATGTGCCTTCTCCAAAGATCGCTTTCAAAATCTTTTTCATGTTTGGCTCAACTTTCCCTCTTTTCATTCTTCCGGAGTTTTCATAAATTCTTTTCTTTGTGTGCCTCCGAAGGCCATCATTTCAGAAGATTTCTTCGTTCTCAGTTTTCAACTTCGCCCTCCAAATATTCTTCAATGATGCCTCTTCATTTGTCTTCATATTTTTTCCGGTGCTTTGTCCAAGTATTCTTTAATCAGTTTGCGATCTCTTCGTGCTCTTGTATCTAAAATTCCTCAAGTGATTTATTCTTCCCGGCGATTCATTATCTTCTCCTCGGTCAATTTCAATTCTTCCCGGTGGTTCATTCCTTTTCTTCACCCGGCTTCAAACTTTACTGCGGTTCTCTCAAGAGTTCTTTTCCGGTGCTATCATATCAATTAATTATTTCTTTCCAATCCTACCGGTGGTTCATGAAGATTTTCGCAAGTTCGCGATATACCTCTCTTTAATCCTTTTCAACAAGAATAAGTAGTATGCAAATCCATTGCTTCTCATCAATATAATTGGTGGAGGATGAGCATAACATAATTCCTATTCATTCTCTCAAGTTGATTAATTCCGTCCTTTAGAGTTTATTCTTGATGAATAAATTCTAGTTCCAAGTGTTTTTTTATCTTCTCTTTCCCGCAGTTCAATGTTTTCTCGGCCTTCTCATCGGAACCCCCATCTAAATCATCGCAATGCTTTAATTGTATTCTCTTCACGTCATCATCATCCATTTGTTACCGGAGTCCTTCATGGTGGTTCATCGTGATTCAAATCACTCTTCAAGTGTTCATCAAATTCTTATTGAGCAGCACAAGCATTATTCTTTTGTGTCCCGAGATGCAAATAATTCTCCGTATTTTTTCAGTGGAGTTTTGCATTTCTTCCTTCATCTCACCTATTCAATCTTTTATTTGTGGCATAATTCACCTCAAGTTTCGGGACAATTTCCATGAGTCCACAACAAGCTTATTCTTTTGTTGTTGATTTTCTCAAAAAATTTGTTCAATCCTTTCTTCCAAAAGATGCTCTTTCGAATTGTTTCATGGTGGAAGTTGTTGTTCTCTTATCCGTTCTTTTCATTCCTCTATCTCTATTCGTCCAGAGGTATTGTGTTGTTTCTCATCATGTATCGTTCCATCTTATCAAGTTCTTGTTCCATTCCATTCATGTTCAACCGGTGTGCTATTTCTTTCATTTTTAGCCGGAGTGCTGCCCGAATTACTTCGTTCAAATTCCTTTTCTATCTCTTATTATCGGAGTGTTTTCGAATTCATTCTTGTTCCTTCAACTCGTGCTTCATATCCTTCAACCTTTTGGTTCTCGTCGTATCTGTTGTTCTTCTTTGTCTAACGAAGAGTTCGCAACTTCGTTCTCCTCCGTTATGTTCGTTCTTTCAAGTTGTTCAACCTCTCAAGGTTCTTTGGCTTCACTCTTTTGTTCGAGAAGAACTTTGTTCTTTCTTTTTCTCTTCCATCTCGTTCCTAAAATCTCGGGACGAGAGCTCTTGTTAGTAGGGGAGTGTTGTGACACCCCGAGACCGATGCGCCAGGTGTCAGCCAGTTATTCGTCGACGTGGCCATGTCATCTGCTTGCGTGTTGCATCTTGCCCTGTCATCATGTGTGTTGCATCAGCATGTTTTCAAAACTTGCATCGTCCGAGTCCGCTCGTCCTTTCCATTGTCCGTTCTAAGCCCAGACACACTTGCACGCGCTCGCGACACCTCCGAATATTTATTTTATGAGTGACCGGAAAACGTTCTCGGAATGAGGTGAAACTTGGCGCGTGGTCTTATTATAGCATAGGTAGACCGCCTGTCAAGTTTCGTTGCATTCGGAGTTCGTTTGATAGCCCAACGGTTAACCGTGTTAACCGCTGGAAGTCTTTCTCTTTTGGCCCAGCACCCCTTTCACAACAGCCCCCAAGCCCATTCTAACCCCCTCCATGCTCTCGGTCGTCGGATCAGGATCGCGTGGCCGAAAGCCGCTCCTCATTTGGACACTCCTAGATCCCTCTACCAATAAATTAGCCCTCCCCATCCAAATTCGCGATGCAACCCTATCCTTCTTCCACCTCGCGCCGCCGGACATGTCCAGCCAGCCACCTCACCCCGGCCAATAGCGCGCTGCCACATCAGCTCCACCGCCCCTCCGACCAACCTGCACTCGTCACGTGCGCCCCGCGCCTACCTCCCGCCGCTGCGGCCCGCTCGGCCCATGGTGGGCCTGTGCCCAGGCCGCGCCGGGCCCCGCGCCCCTCTGCGTCCCCGCCGCCGCGGCCTCTTGCGCCGCCGCTCGACCTCGCCATCCCCGCCGCCGAGAACCACCGCGCACCGCCGCCTGTGCACCCCGCCCTGCCGGATCCAGCCCGCCGGCCACCCGCCTCGCCGTGGAGGCACACCATCGCGCCAAGATCCGGCCGGATCCGTCGGATCCGGGCGCCCCCGATCCCGTCTCGGCCTCCTCGCCGCTCGCCGCCGGTCTTCCCCGACGGCCCCGACATCCTCCCTCGCGAAGCCATGGTCGCCGCCGCCGCTACCTCCCGTCGGGCGGAGGAGGAGAACGACGGCCGCCGCCCGCGTTGACCTATGCCGGCTCCTCGGCCCAGTTAGCCCCGCCGGTCCACCTCCAGCCGGCCCGACTCCGTGTGCCCGGTCCGATCTCTCTGCTTCAGGGGCTCGGCCCGCTAGGGTGAGCGACTGTTAATCCCCGCCCGAGCGCAGTTTTGTTACATTGCGCTCAGTTTCAGGCTTACAATTTTTGGCTAAGCCTGGGAAAATCTTTAATATGTCTGCATCTTTGAGTGCTTGTAACTTTTTGTGTGGTTGTCCAAATGATGCATATAATATGTCTAGATGTTCGTTGTGATATGCTCTTCATTTTGTTCCATTGTGGCATGCTTGTTTGATTTCATCTTGATGCCCTAATCTTTGTTGCAAGAGTGCTATATGTTTAAAACTGCTGTTAACTGTAATTTTGTTGCATGCTTGTGGTGATGATAACTTTGTGCATGTTGGTCCAAATGGAGTCTGTGATATGTCAAAATATTCATTGTGAAGTGTTCTACATGATGGTTGCGGTAGCAATCATGTTAGGTGCCATATTGCCATGTTAATATCTGTTACAAAAGTGCATGTGGCTGTTAAGTGCTGAAACTTGTTATGAGATGCTGATTTGACTTGCTCATTGCTATTGGTGTGTTTGTCTTTTATGCCACATGTCTATATGTTTTAGAAGCACAATCATGCCCTCTTTGCTGTGGTGCAATCCACTTTTCATGATATGCCTTGAGGTGTTTGTAACAAGCATGCAAAGTAGCCTACTCCCTGTAGTATTTTCTTAGACTTGTTAAAACTGCTAAGTCTGAAACTGTTAAACCTGATGCTATGTTTGCTTGATGCCCCACTCCAATTCATGCTTGTTTTAGTATGTGCAATAATCATGTCTTGTTCTCCATGTTATGCTCTATCCATACATGCTCTTGTTTGCACATATGGCCTGCTGTAGCTTATTTTTTTCTTGCTCTCAAGTTGCTATAAATGTACCTGTCAGGCTGTTATCAGCATGATCAATTTGGTGAAGCTTGTTGTTATTTATCCATCCCTCCTATGGAGTTGTTTGATGTATGCTATGTCTATTACATGTCCATGATCTTTATATACTTAGTAGAGTTGATATGCTTGCTGTTTTGTGCCTCCGAAGGCAGCATCGTGATGATGTTTTTGCCTTCCCAGATTTTGACTAAGTCTGAATAATTTTTTTGCAACTTGCCATGCTTGTTTAATTGTGTTCCAGCAAGTTTTTGGGAGTGTTCTAAGTTCATGATTGTTAAGTATCATGTCTATTTGACATCCATGCCTCTTGTTATCATGTTTGAGTGCTGTAGCATATACCAAAGTTGTTATATTGCTGTTTTTGGACAGCTTGTCGTTATATCTTGTTTCATGTGTATGTGTTGAACCATTGCTCCGTTTTGAGCGTGTCTTATATGAAACTTGTGTGATTTTGCATGTAGAAGCATAATATCATGTTGTTTCCATGTTTGGAGTGTGTTTGATTGTTGTTTGCATGCATCTTGCATATTTGCCATACTTTTCTTGTTTTGCTCATATCTTCTAGGCCGTAGCTCCGAATTAAATAAACTTTATATGAAACTTGACTAGAATTTCGAGTAGATCATCTTGGTGCATGTTAACCTGCTGTTTAACAACTTTAACTTAAGGTTTGTTCAGATCTGGACCAATTTCGAAATGTGCATATGAGGACTTCCCGGAGTTGTTATATGTTGATTCCGGCCTCATTTAAACTTGTTGGTTTGTGTTGCTCTTGTGTGCTTCATCCCTTGCCATGTTTTGAATCATATAGACTTGTCTTGCATCATACTTGGTTGGGCATCTTGTCATGTTCTTGAGTGGTGTGTTTACCGTATTGCTTGCTTCTTCTCGCTAGTTCATTTTCCATTGCGATCGTGAGGATCATTCGTCTACACTTGGTTCATCTTCAAGGCTTCTTCTTCGTCTACTTCATGTACTCATTCTTCTTCCTTGTGGGATCTCAGGCAAGATGACCATCACCTTGGATACCTTTTCTATCATTGCCATGCTAGCTGTCTCGGTGCTATCGTTATATGTCACGCTACCCATCATTTATTGTCAGCCCCTCTCCTTGTTGCCATGAAACCTCTAACCTTTGACACCTTCCCAGCAAACCGTTGTTTGGCTATGTTACCCGCTTGCTCAGCCCCTCTTATAGCGTTGTTAGTTGTAGGTGAAGATGAAGTTTGATCCATGTCGGATCTTGTTGTAGGAATATCACAATATATCTTATATATATTAACACACCTATATACTTGGTAATGGGTGGAAGGCTTGGCCTTTTGCTCGGTGTTTTGTTCCACTCATGCCGCCTTAGGAGACGATAAACCGGCGTTATGTTCCTTGATTTTGTGTTCCTTACGCGGTTGGGTATATGGGGACCCCTTGACAGTTCGTCTTTGAATAAAACTCCTCCAGCAAGGCCCAACATTGGTTTTAATTATCCTCATAATAACAACTTAATTAATTAATTAAATTGCATAGGGGGTCGCGTCCCCGAGGATTCTTTCTACATAGCAGGGGGGCCAGTGCTGATGGTGTTGGTCCCAAACGGGCAACCTGCGGGGCCACCACGGGGAAACTCGAGGTCTGGCTCCCGTAGCTTGTCCCATCCGGACGTGGCCTGAGACGAGATACGCGCGACTACTATGAGGGTGTCGGCACGCCGGGAGGTCTTGCAGAACTTGTTTTACCATTGTCGAAATGTCTTGTGCACCAGGAATTCCGAGTCTGATCGGGCCTTCCCTAAGATAAGAGGTAATATTATTATTATCTCTGCTGATCGTGAGAGCTTGTGATGGGCTAAGTTGGGACACCCCTGCAGGGTTATGATCTTTCGAAAGCCGTGCCCGCGGTTATGTGGCAGATTGGAATTTGTTAATGTCCGGTTGTAGAAAACTTGACAGAGGATCCGAAATAAAACACACAACCGTGTGAGTAACCGTGACTGTCTCCTTTCTCTTTGAGAAGAGAACACGACAGGGTTATGTTTGACTTATAGGTAGTTCAGGATCTTTAGCGATCATTACTAGCTTGCGACCGTTTGCGTAGATGTTCATCTTATTCTTGTACTCGTAAGTTAGCCACCATACTTTTGCTTAGCCGCTACTGCAGCCTCACCACTTAACCTCTCCTTTCCCATTAAGATTTGCTAGTCTTGATACCCATGGTTATGGGATTGCTGAGTCCTCGTGGCTCACAGTTACTACAAGAACAGTTGCAGGTGCAGGTTTTCGACGACTTGACGTGAGAGCGATGTCTTTTGTGTAGGAGTTCTTTCTTCTTCTTCTTCTTCTTTGTCAGTCTTGGGTTAGGTTCCTGGTCAGCAGCCTGGGCTAGCAGATGGATGTCGTCGTGCTTTTCATGTTTGCTTCCGTAGTCGGATGCCTTGTATTGATGTGGTTGTATTCATGTGACTTGTATGTATTGTTGTATCCCCCATGTATGTTTGTAATGGTACGATGTAATGATATCCATCTTGCTAAGCGCCTAAGATGCGGTTGTGCCCCAATCACGTATGAGTCACGTGATCGGGATATAATCGCATCTTGGGCCTGACAAGTTGGTATTAGAGCCTCGACCGACCATAGGAGCCCCCTTGATTGATCGTAGTCTGGCCGTTGTCGAGTCTAGCAAAAACTTTTTCCGAGTCAAGTTATATCGGAGAGTAGGAATTCTTTTCACTCCTCAGTCCCTTCGTCGCTCTGGTGAGGAATCTTGACGTAGGTGTTTTGAATTACTCCTCTTCCCCTTCAATTTTTTTAGGATCACGTGGTTAGTTTCGTTCGTTGCGTTGTCTGTTCTTTCATCTGGCGCATCTCTCGTCGAGTCGATTTGACCCTCCTCGTCTTTTGCTTCTAGCCTCGGTTCTTCCAACCGATGTTGTTTCCCCGTCCAAAGTGGTCTTTCTCTTTCCACCCGCCCACCCCTTTTGCTTCTCAGAACTGGAGTCCTTAATAGAGTATCCATCCTACTCGTGGGAAGTCTTTGCTTTCTTTCATCAATTGTTTCAACTAGTGATTTCTCGGCTAGTTCGTCATCCTTCATCTCTGTTCTTCTCTGATGAAATCTCCTCTAGTTCGACATTCTTCATCTCTTTCTTCCCCGGTGGATTCAAGTCAAGTTTCGTTGTTTTCCATATCCTTTTCACTCGGCTCAGATGTTTCCTCTTGCTCGTTCGTCTCTTGCCATTTAATTGTTCCGGAGTTCCGAAGACATTCCAGGAGATTCGTCTGTGTTCTAATTTTTTCGAGGTTGTCACCTCATTTGAGTTTTTCAATCAGGCTAGTGCATCATCTTTTTTTAATTCCTTTCCAACAGTGTTTTCTCTTCGGTGGGCTCATAACCCACAGGTTTATTCCCAGGATCTTACGTGACTCTTCTAATTTTTCCAGAGCTATTCCCAAATTCTTTTCATGTATGACATAAGATTGGATTCCATCAGTCATGTGCCTTCTCCAAAGATCGCTTTCAAAATATTTTTCATGTTTGGCTCAACTTTCCCTCTTTTCATTCTTCCGGAGTTTTCATAAATTCTTTTCATTGTGTTCCTCCAAAGGCCATCATTTCAGAAGATTTCTTCGTTCTCAGTTTTCAACTTCGCCCTCCAAATATTCTTCATTGATGCCTCTTCGTTTGTCTTCATATTTTTTCCGGTGCCTTTAATCAGTTTGCGATCTCTTCGTGCTCTTGTATCTAAAATTCCTCAAGTGCTTTATTCTTCCCGGCGATTCATTATCTTCTCCTCGGTCAATTTCAATTCTTCCCGGTGGTTCGTTCCTTTTCTTCACTCGGCTTCAATTTTTACGGTGGTTCTCTCAAGAGTTCTTTTCCGGTGCTATCATATCAATTAATTATTTCTTTCCAATCCTATCGGTGGTTCATGAAGATTTTCGCAAGTTCGCGATATACCTCTCTTTAATCCTTTTAAACAAGAATAAGTAGTATGCAAATCCATTGCTTCTCATCAATATAATTGGTGGAGGATGAGCATACCATAATTCCTATTCATTCTCTCAAGTTGATTAATTCCGTCCTTTAGAGTTTATTCTTGATGAATAAATTCTAGTTCCAAGTGTTTTTTTATCTTCTCTTTCCCGGAGTTCAATGTTTTCTCGGCCTTCTCATCGGAACCCCCATCTAAATCATCGCAATGCTTTAATCGTATTCTCTTCACGTCATCATCATCGTTTTGTTACCGGAGTCCTTCATGGTGGTTCATCGCGATTCAAATCACTCTTCAAGTGTTCATCAAATTCTTGTTGAGCAGCTCAACCATTATTCTTTTGTGTCCCGAGATGCAAATAATTCTCCGTATTTTTTCAGTGGAGTTTTGCATTTCTCCCTTCATCTCACCTATTCAATCTTTTATTTGTGGCGTAATTCACCTCAAGTTTTGGGCAATTTCCATAAGTTCACGACAAGCTTATTCTTTTGTTGTTGATTTTCTCAACAACTTTGTTCAATCCTTTCTTCCAAAAGATGCTCTTTCGAATTCTTTAATGGTGGAAGTTGTTGTTCTCTTATCCGTTCTTTTCATTCCTCTATTTCTATTCGTTCGGAGGTATTGTGTTGTTTCTCATCATGTATCGTTCCATCTTATCAAGTTCTTGTTCCATTCCATTCATGTTCAACCGATGTGCTATTCCTTTCATTTTCAGCCTGAGTGCTGCCCGAATTACTTCGTTCAAATTCCTTTTCTATCTCTTATTACCGGAGTGTTTTCGAATTCATTCTTATTCCTTCAACTCGTGCTTCATATCCTTCAACCTTTTGGTTCTCGTCGTATCCCTTGTTCTTCTTTGTCTAACGAAGTGTTCGCAACTTCGTTCTCCTCCGTTGTGTTCGTTCTTTCAAGTTGTTCAACCTCTCAAGGTTCTTTGGCTTCACTCTTTAGTTTGAGAAGAACTTTGTTCTTTCTTTTTCTCTTCCGTCTCGTTCCTAAGATCTCGGGACGAGATCTCTTGTTAGTAGGGGAGTGTTGTGACACCCCGAGACCGATGCGCCAGGTGTCAGCCAGTTATTCGTCCACGTTGCCATGTCATCTGCTTGCGTGTTGCATCTTGCCCTGTCATCATGTGTGTTGCATCAGCATGTTTTCAAAACTTGCATCATCCGAGTCCGCCCGTCCTTTCCGTTGTCCGTTCTGAGCCCAGACACATTTGCATGCGCCCACGGCACCTCCGAATATTTATTTTATGAGTGGCTGGAAAACATTCTCGGAATGAGGTGAAACTTGGCGTGTGGTCTTATTATAGCATAGGTAGTCCGCATGTCAAATTTCGTCGCATTCGGAGTTCGTTTGATAGCCGAACGGTTAACCGTGTTAACCACCTGAAGCCTTTCTCTTTTGGCCCAGCACCCCTTTCACAACAGCCCCAAGCCCATTCTAACCCCTTCCATGCTCTCGGTCGTCGGATCAAGATCGCATGGCCGAAAGCCGCTCCTCATTTGGACACTCCTAACTTCCTCTACCTATAAATTAGCCCTCCCCGTCCAAATTCGCGGTGCAACCCTATCCTTCTTCCACCTCGCGCTGCCGGACATGTCCAGCCAGCCACCTCACCCCGGCCAATAGCGCACTGCCACATCAGCTCCACCGCCCCTCCGACCAACCCGCACTGGCCATGTGCGCCCCGCGCCTGCCTCCCGCCGCTGCGGCCCGCTCGGCCCACGGTGGGCTCGCGCCCAGGCCGCGCCGGGCCTCGCGCCCCTCTACGTCCCCGCCGCCGCGGCCTCGTGCGCTGCCGCCCGGCCTCGCCGTCCCCGCCGTCGAGAACCACTGCGCACCGCCGCCTGTGCACCCCGCCCAACTGGATCTAGCCCGCCGACCACCCGCCTCGCCGTGGAGGCACACCACCGCGCCAAGATCCGGCCGGATCCGCCGGATCCGGGTGCCCCCGATCCCATCTCGGCCTCCTCGCCGCTCGCCGCCGGTCTTCCCCGACGGCCCCACCATCCTCCCTCGCGAAGCCATGGTCGCCGCCACCGCTGCCTCCCGTCGGGCGGAGGAGGAGAACGACGGCCGCCGCCCGCGTTGACCTGTGCCGGCTCCCCGGCCCAGTCAGCCCCGCCGGTCCACCTCCAGCCGGCCCGACTCCGTATGCCCGGTCTGATCTCTCTGCTTCCTGGGCTCGGCCCGCCAGGGTGAGCGACTGTTAATCCCCGCCCGAGCCCAGTTATGTTATATTGCGCTTAGTTTCAGGCTTACAATTTTTGGCTAAGCCTGGGAAAATCTTTAATATGTGTGCATCTTTGAGTGCTTGTAACTTTTTGTGTGGTTGTCCAAATGATGCATATAATATGTCCAAATGTTCGTTGTTATATGCTCTTCATTTTGTTCCATTGTGGCATGCTTGCTTGATTTCATCTTGATGCCCTAATCTTTGTTGCAAGAGTGCTATATGTTTAAAACTGCTGTTAACTGTAATTTCGTTACATGCTTGTGGTGATGATAACTTTGTGCATGTTGGTCCAAATGGAGTGTGTGATATGTCAAAATGTTCATTGTGAAGTGATCTACATGATGGTTGCTGTAGAATTCATGTTAGGTGCCATATTGCCATGTTAATATGTGTTACAAAAGTGCATGTGGCTGTTAAGTGCTGAAACTTGTTATGAGATGCTGATTTGACTTGCTCATTGCTATTGGTGTGTTTGTCTTTTATGCCACATGTCTATATGTTTTAGAAGCACAATCATGCCCTCTTTGCTATGGTGCAATACACTTTTCATGATATGCCTTGAGGCATTTGCAACAAGCTTGCAAAGTAGCCTAGTCGCTGTAGTATTTCCTTAGACTTGTTAAAACTGCTAAGTCTGAAACTGTTGAACCTGATGCTATGTTTGCTTGATGCCCCACTCATATCCATGCTTGTTTTAGTATGTACAATGATCATGTCTTGTTCTCCATGTTATGCTCTATCCATACATGCTCTTGTTTGCACATATGACCTGTTGTAGCTTATTTATTTCTTGCTCTCAAGTTGCTATAAATGTACCTGTCAGGCTGTTATCAGCATGATCAATTTGGTGAAGCTTGTTGTTATTGATCCATGCCTCCTATGGAGTTGTTCCAATGGAGTTGTTTGATGTATGCTATGTCTATTACATGTCCATGATCTTTATATACTTAGTAGAGTTGATATGCTTGCTGTTTCGTGCCTCCGAAGGCAGCATTGTGATGATGTTTTTGCCTTCCCAAATTTTGACTAAGTCTGGATAAATTTATTGCAACTTGCCATGCTTGTTTAATTGTGTTCCAGCAAGTTTATGGGAGTGTTATAAGTTCATGCTTGTTAAGTATCATGTCTATTTGACATCCATGCCTCTTGTTATCATGTTTGAGTGCTGTAGCATATATATACCTTGCTCCAAAGTTGCTATGTTGCTGTTTTTGGACAGCTTGTCGTTATATCTTGTTTCATGTGTATGTGTTGAACCGTTGCTCCGTTTTGAGCGTGTCGTATATGAAACTTGTGTGATTTTGCATGTAGAAGCATAATATCATGTTGTTTCCATGTTTGGAGTGTGTTTGATTGTTGTTTGGATGCATCTTGCATATTTGCCATGCTTGTCTTGTTTTGTTCATATCTTCTAGGCCGTAGCTCCGAATTAAGCAAACTTTATATGAAACTTGACTAGAATTTTGAGTAGATCATCTTGGTGCATGTTAACTTGCTGTTTAACTTAAGGTTTGTTCAGATCTGGACTAATTTCGAAATGTGCATATGAGGACTTCCCTGAGTTGTTATATGTTGATTCCGGCCTCATTTAAACTTGTTGGTTTGTGTTGCTCTTGTGTGCTTCATCCCTTGCCATGTTTTGCATCATATAGACGTGTCTTGCATCATATTTGGTTGGGCATCTTGTCATGTTCTTGAGTGGTGTGTTTACCGTATTGCTTGCTTCTTCTCGCTAGTTCATTTTCCATTGCGATCGTGAGGATTCATTCGTCTACACTTGGTTCGTCTTCAAGGCTTCTTCTTCGTCTACTTCATGGACTCATTCTTCTTCCTTGCGGGATCTCAGGCAAGATGACCATCACCTTGGATACCTTTACTATCATTGCCATGCTAGCTGTCTCGGTGCTATCGTTATATGTCGCGCTACCCATCATTTATTGTCAGCCCCTCTCCTTGTTGCCATGAAACCTCTAACCTTTGACACCTTCCCAGCAAACCGTTGTTTGGCTATGTTACCCGCTTGCTCAGCCCCTCTTATAGCGTTGTTAGTTGCAGGTGAAGATGAAGTTTGATCCATGTCGGATCTTGTTGTTGGAATATCACAATATATCTTATATATATTAACACACCTATATACTTGGCAATGGGTGGAAGGCTTGGCCTTTTTCTCGGTGTTTTGTTCCACTCATGCCGCCTTAGGAGCCGATAAACCGGCGTTATGTTCCTTGATTTTGCGTTCCTTACGCGGTTGGGTATATGGGGACCCCTTGACAATTCGTCTTTGAATAAAACTCCTCCAGCAAGGGCCAACATTGGTTTTAATTTGCCTCATAATAACAACTTAATTAATTAATTAAATTGCATAGAGGGTCACGTCCCCAAGGATTCTTTCTACATAGCAGGGGGCCGGTGCTGATGGTGTTGGTCCCAAACGGGCAACCTCCGGGCCACCACGGGGAAACTCGAGGTATGGCTCCCGTAGCTTGTCCCATCCGGACGTGGCCTGAGACGAGATACGCGCGGCTACTACCAGGGTGTCGGCACGCCGGGAGGTCTTGCTGGACTTGTTTTACCATTGTAGAAATGTCTTGTGCACTGGGAATTCCGAGTCTGATCGGGCCTTCCCTAAGATAAGGGGTAATATTATTATTATCTCTGCTGATCGTGAGAGCTTGTGATGGGCTAAGTTGGGACACCCCTGCAGGGTTATGATCTTTCGATAGCCGTGCCAGCGGTTATGTGGCAGATTGGAATCTGTTAATATCCGGTTGTAGAAAACTTGACAAAGGATCCGAAATAAAACACACAACCGTGTGAGTAACCGTGACTGTCTCCTTTCACTTTGAGAAGAGAACATGGCGGGGTTATGTTTGACTCGTAGGTAGTTCAGGATCTTTAGTGATCATTACTAGTTTGCGACCGTTTGCGTAGATGCTCATCTTAATCTTGTACTTGTAAGTTATCCACCATACTTTTGCTTAGCCGCTGCTGCAACCTCACCACTTGACCTCTCCTTTCCCATTAAGCTTTGCTAGTCTTGATACCCATGGTTATAGGATTGCTGAGTCCTCGTGGCTCACAGTTACCACAACAACAGTTGCAGGTGCAGGTTTCCGATGACTTGACGTGAGAGCGATGGCTTTTGTGTTGGAGTTCTTTCTTCTTCTTCTTCGTCAGTCTTGGGTTAGGTTCCTGGTCGGCAGCCTGGGCTCGCAGATGGATGTCGTCGTGCTTTTCATGTTTGCATCCGTAGTCGGATGCCTTGTATTGATGTGGTTGTATTCATGTGACTCTTATGTATTGTTGTATCCCCCATGTATGTTTGTAATGGTACGATGTAATGATATCCATCTTGCTAAGCGCCTAAGATGCGGTTGTGCCCCAATCATGTGTGAGTCACGTGATCAGGGTAGAATCGCATCTTGGGCCTGACAGAAACCCTTTTCAAGGACTCATCGAGTTGTTTCTTAAGCTCAGCTAGTTCTAAGGGTGCCATCTTATAGGGTCTTCTAGAGACCGGAACACTTCCTTGAACAAGATCTATCACAAACTCTGCATCTCTGTCAGGTGGAACACCTGGCAGTTCTTCTAGAAAGACATCCGGGAAGTCACGGACTACTGGGATATCTTCAAGTTCTGGAAGAAGGCTGGCATTAAGGGAGTAGAGCTGATGCTCAGCCACTCGGGCCAAAACATTGACTGTCTTGCCCAATGGGTGTGTAAGTTGAACAGTTCTAGTGTAGCAATCAATCTTAGAATAATGAGCTGTCATCCAGTCCATACCCAAGATGATGTTTATATCTGAAGACTTAAGAGCTATAAGGGATTCAAGAAAGACAAGTCTATCGACAAGAATCTCATTCCCATGGCTTACTCTAGAGGTTTGCCATCTAGAGCCAGGAGTTTGAATTTCCATGGTGGAGGGCATGTCACAAAAAGTCGTGTTTTGCATTCGAGCATAGTTCTCAGATATGAATGAATGAGATGCTCCAGTATCGAAAAGAACAGATGCCGGATGGCGGTTAACAAGGAGCGTACCAAGGACGACGTTAGGATCATCATGAGTCTCCTCAGCGGAGACTTAGTTGACATGGCCACGTGCAGTGGTGGTTGGCTTGGCCTAGAGCACCTTTCCTGTTGGATTACCACGGCCAACAGATTTTCCTGGCTAGTTCTGAGGACACTCTCGCATATAGTGGCCTGATTCTCCGCACTTGAAGCAAGTCACAGTGCCGGTCCGCGGAGCAGCATTGGCAGCTGGTCCACTATAAGTCTTGGGTGGTGAATACTGCTGATTTGGACGAGGCGCCTCATAGGATGGCCTCGAAGTGAACCTGGGTGGCAGAGCTGTGTTTGGAACCCACACCCAATGCTTTTGAGAGCCAGAACCAGATGAAGACTGAAAATCGCAGGGATGCTTGTGTGTGGCTTCATAGTCAGTTTGGCCTGTCTCAGCACTGATGGCCTTGTTCACTAGCTTCTAGAAGGAGGTACACTCGTGTAGTCAGAGATCATGGCGAAGCTCGGGGCTAAGTCCCTTGCGGAACCTCGCCTGCTTCTTGGCGTCGGTGGACACTTCTTCAGGAGCATAGCGTGCCAGGTTTCCAAACTCGCGGCTATAGGCATCCACGGTTAGCCTGCCTTGGGTGAAGTTGCAAAACTCCTCCCGCTTGCGACCCATAAGACCTTCCGGAATATGGTGTTCATGAAAAGCCTCGCTGAAGTCTGCCCAAGTGGTAATCTGGCCAACCCGACGCATAGCCTCATAGTTTTCCCACAAAAGGCTAGTAGGGCCCTCAAGATGGTAGGCAGCGTAGGTGACCTTATCAGCTTTGGCTACGTGGGCAGAATGTAGCTTATGGGTGATACTGCGAAGCCAATCATCTGCATCGAGGGGCTCGACGGGATGATGGAAGGTTGGTGGGCACATCTTGATAAAGTCATTAATAGACACCAAGTCATTCCTTTGGCGAAAAGCGGTGTTTTGTTCTATGCATTCAAGCAGTCGGTTGGTCTCTCGTTTATTCCTTTCTGCCTCCAACATGACTTCGGCCAAGGAGGGTGGATGAGGCAGATTCCCATCCCCAGCCCCACTGGCTTCACCCTGCTCCTGAATAGCAGGGGTGTTGCGGGTGTTGACCATCCTAGGAAAACAAAACAACGGTTTAGACAAGGATGGCAAAACTCTAGCATAGGAGTGCCGAATGTAATGGATGACACGGAATGCAGAGATGTTCATCTGTACGACATGGTAATATAGAAACTGCCATATATACACCATTGGTCATACACACCATACATAGTTTAGTACAAGCCCAGGCTAAAGTACAACTGCGGTGAAAGACGATACATCTCATCAGAGGCATTCCAAGCTCCTATACATTATTTATCCATGCCTCCGGAACTCTGTACACACTAAGTCATATTCCAAAAGACACGCAGGACTGTGGAGATACAACTACTACAATACTACTACTGCCACGGTCTAGCTCAGACGTCTCCGTAGTAATCTTCGTAAAGATTACCCCCGTAGCCTGGAAGTGGAACATGAGGATCTGGAAACTCCCGGTCACTTGGGGCATATGGACCATAAGTACACGGATGTGGCCTTGGTCCTATGGCTGGTGGCAAACGACGCCCACGTGGAGGTGTAATGCCTCCAACGTCGCGCCAGTCCATACGGTCTGGTAGACGAGACCGCCCGGGGTACAAATCTCGCATATCAAGATACCCAGCCTGCACAGCGGGTGCAAGCCATGTTAGAGTGGCCCAGTGGTCAGCTTGAGTGCTGTAGAGCTCCATCCGGAGGGCACTGACCTCACGGTCCCTAGCCTCCAGCATCTCTATGGTAGTTCGAAGTAACTGCTCCTCATGAGCAGCATCAGTGTAAAGACCAGTGTAGTAACCCTCCTCTCCAGGAAGTGAGGCTGGCATGTAGCAGAACTCAGTGTTCATTAACAAGGCATGCCTAGCCCAGATAATAGTCATCATTGAGTAAGCAGCATCCTGCACAGACATCTTGATGGTAACCCCAAGTCCATACGTCTAGTGGATGGGGTCGGTAGCTCCAGGATATGAAGGATATATCCGGACTGTGCAAAGGTACTGGCTCTGGTTAAAATCACGATACTGCTCCTCTACAGTATACTCGGGATACCAAAGATAGCTAGTCTCGGACATCACGTGGACCAACATGGCCGTGTGACCTGGCACATTGATGCACCGGGTCAGACGGACCACCTGATGAGGGGTGCCGCCAGTCCTCTAAAACACGAAATAATGCAAATGCATTAGAATTTCTAGAAGAAATCGGGAAGCATCATAACAACTGTAAATGTTCAAAAAGGATATTGAGACATCTTACAAATGATAGCATAGCCACTCAACCACATCATATCAAGGTTCCAGGTGTAACTAACAACATACTGGGGTGGTAGAAACTGAACTGAGGTTTGAACCCAACAATCCTGAGAGTCTAAGGATTAGTAACACGTGAACCTAATAAAAGGATGAGAAGCCTAGTTCTTAACCCCCGTAGAAAGAAAAGGCTAACTCAGATAAGAAGGGCATAAGATAAAGAAGTAAAAAGAGCCTTACGTTCCCTTCCACAATCAATTCCCCTACATATAACTAAAGAATTTCTAGACTCAACATCGACCAGTTTGGCTTGATGAACCTACAAACAGTCCGGCTCTGATGCCAACGCTGTCAGGACCCCAATCCTAAGTCAAACCGATCTAGCATATAACACATCATATCACTTTGCGGCCTCACGCACGGTATCCCCACGGGTGCCACCTTACCTGGCCCGGGACGGTTTGCGCATTTTGGCTCACGTATATGATAGTGTTGCTAGCATCTATATGACGGAGAACTCGGGCCGACATGACTAGTTATAAACCAAAAGTGGCGCTAAATTACAAAGACATGCATACGTGACCCAGCAACGAACGTGTCAGTCATCAACGTATGGACCCAAGTCATAGCAAGCTACAAGGACTTAAAGGAACAATACATGACATTTCACCTAAGGAACAGACATAGGAATGAAGAAGGACACATGCCGGCCAACCAAGGTGTTCCGGAGAAGTAGCAAGCTACCAAGGCTCAGTGGAAGCACTAGGAGGCATTTCCCTGTAAGATAGGCTACCAAGGGTAAACAACTAGGTGTCGGATCCCACACATACCAAGCATTTCAACAGCATACACACAATATGCTCGATATGTGCAAATACAACATGGCATCACAACAAAACTCTATGACTCAAAGTACTTTATTTAAGAGGCTTCGAAGAGCCATACATAACATATCCATACAGGTAGGGGTCACATGACCCAACACTCAAGTCATACAAACATATAAGCACATGCGGAAGCTAAACTTGTCTGAGTACACAACTAGAAAGAAAGAAGGCTTGGTGTAGCCTGGCTATCTATAGTGGCCCTTCACATGCTTGAGATTGCCACCTGAGCAGCAGGCTACTCATCGACATTGAGGTCTATGTAGAAATCATCGGAAGGGGCGGTGTTCTCCTCTGCAAAAATTATTAAGCAAACATGAGTACAAAGGTACTCATCAAGTCTTACATCAGAACCTATGATACATGCAACATTATCAACAAGGGTAGTGGAGTTTATTGCAGCAAGCCAGCTTTGACTCTTGGCTAACCTGTACTACATCTGTCAGCAGTTTGAAAAGATGAGATAGTGCACACGGGTCCACTAGTCACCACAACAATACACTACCGTGGATCCTCTCCCGTCATCCTACGGAAGGGCCATCCACGACACTCACACTTGTCTTGAGTCTTTTATGAGTAACCATTAACTTGTCTATGAACTGTATAGGCAACCAAGTGGTCCTTTACCGCGAACGCGGCTATTCGAATAGATTGATAACCCTGTAGGGGTGTACTTCTTCACACACGCTTCCACCACTTATCGTCGTTTACTTGACGTGTACTCGGCAACCTTCAAGCGGAAGCCCAACGAGGGTGTCGGCCACGACCTGACTAACCACACAAGTCCCTAGTCCAGGTTTATCGCCTATTTGGGTTCCATCCGCGAGGAGATCCGGCCGGGGTGTCGCTCACGGCCCCAAACGATGTGTACATGGTTCCCGAGACACTAAACGGGCGACTCGGTACACCGGGCCACGTACTTGCCGCATCACAGCCCACCCCAAGGGTCAGTGCTGCGCACGGCCTCCAGTATGCTAAAAACACTAGAAACTAATTACAACTTCTGGACAGAGGACAAGTGTGATCAATAAGTCGAGAGGGTCCATTGGTTTCGGGCCCAATGCGTGGTAGTAGCTGATCTTAAATCACACATACAGATCTCAGTTCTTAAGGATGGTTCCAATGAAACAACCCACCATGTACTCCTACATGGCCTTCCATCGATCCCTTTACCAAAACATATTCCACACTTCACTTTCATTACCAGACATAATCTTTTCACTCCGATCCATCACCCAGATGAACCAGACCTGACACAACTCTAAGCATAGCATGCATAGCATGGTAGGAACACATCAACATGGCTCAATCAACTCCTACACATGCTAGTGGGTTTCAACTATTTACTATGGCAATGACATGTCATGCAAAGGAATGGGGTTAAGCTACCATAGCAAACAGCAGTTCAAACGTTGTTGTCTTAATGCAGTAAAAGAGAGCAGAAGTGAGAAGATGGGTTTGTATCAGAATGTTTAACGGTGTTGCTTGCCTGGCAGATTGGTCGAGTGGTACTGCCCTTCAACTAGATACTCGTGAATATCCTCGGGAGCAGAACCTACCACGGAGAACACACCGGTAACACAATCAATACATGGCAATATGCAAGAATATGATGCGTGCTCATGACATGGAAATATGGATGTGTTTGAGCTAATGCAACTACAAATAGAAGGGTTTGAGCCTATTTGAACCAAAGGTTCAAATCCAAGCCCATGTTATTAATTTTCAAAGTGCATTATCATGTTTTGATATAAACAACAAGGTTAAGTTGCTTTGTCTTGCATGAAACCAGTACCAATGGATAGGTTGGATTTTTCTGATCATTTTTCATATATAAATCTTTTCCATCTCAGCTACGGTTGATTTATTATGATTTTTAGAAGTTTAAACCATTTTCTGAAATAAATAAATCATTCCGATTTATTTAAAATTCTAGAAAATAGATTACTGCATCAGCATGACGTCTGAGGGATGTCAGCAGGTCAACTGGGGCGGTCTAGGTCAAACCTGGCCAGTGGGACCCACTTGTCAGTGACACAGTTAGTTAACTAACTAATTAGTGTTAGTTTAGTCCTAATCTTGGTTTGACCATGGGACAGGGCCCACATGTCAGTGACCCAGGGGGGTCAAATCCCTGGTCAACTGGGTCAAATCACCGGCGTTTAGCCTCCGGCGACGACCAGACGCGGCGGAGGGCGTCGGGATTCCTCCTCCGGCGACCAAAAGGATGGCGGAGGGCACCTACGTGTAGCTGGAGGCAAGCCGCGTCAAGTGGTGGTGTTGGTTGAGCTCGGGGTCATCGGAAACGACACCAGCTAGGAGCCTTACGGCTGACGGATTTCGGGCAAGGCCGAACTCGTTGCTACGGTGCTCGTGGAGGTGCGTGCAGAGCTCCTACAGCATCTACGCGGCGCGGTGAGTGTGTTGGGAACGGCGGTGAGGGAGTTGCGTTGTCGGAGCCACATCGGCGACGAGCTCCTATGACAGCGCATGCGGGCGAGCTTGAAGCAGTCGCTGCAGAAGGCAATGAGAACGGAGAGGATGGGGACGGTCAGGAGCTCACAGCGGAGGCGACGATGGTCTTGGCGAGCTTGGAGGATGTCGGAGCTGAGCGAGACGATGAAGGGGATCTCTGGCGGTGAGCAGCGAAGGCGAGGTTGTTGCTGTGGCTCCGAGGTGAACGAGCACTCGGGGCTCAGTCTGCTCGAAGTAGTGGACGGTGGCGGAGCTCCTGGACACAGCGGGGCAACGGTGGAGCGGCGGTGGCTGCGAGCTTCACGGCGGCACGGGCGCAACAGCATCGGCCATGGCGGAGGAGAGCGAGGGAGAGAGCTGCGGGGGAAGTGCGGTGTCGTGGCGTTCAGGGCGACGATGTGGAGGACGTCCAGGCGTCGAGGCAACTAAGCGGCGTCCAGACGAGCGGCAAGCAGCTGCTGCCGTGGCAAGCTGGCGCATGCCGGCGTCACCTGCCTGCCTGGCGGGGACGAAGCAGCTGGCTGGCATGGGCCAGCACAGTGCTGGGCCGCCAGGTGGGCCTGCCAGGTAAGTGGCCTCTGGCCTTTCTCTCTCTCTCCTTTTCTATTTTGTTTTCTATTTTCTATTTTCTGTATTTGTTTTGTGGCTTTTCTAAAAATGGCTAAGCACTTTCAAAAATCATCAAACTACTCTTGCCCACTGTATAGAAACAATTTCCAAATGCAAATAACATATGATTTAATCTAGTGACCTTAGGATGTCCTAGAAAATTGTGCACCATTTTTGTGAGAGGTTTAGGACCCACGCAAGATGAACATTTTTGAAGGGCATTTTGGGTACATTGCAAACTATTTTAGTAAACCCTAGTTGGTTTAAGTGGTGCTGGGGGTTTATGCCATCCCCATTTCAGGTTTTCAGAAAAAGTTTAAACATGATGTAACACTCTAGCTAGTCCTAATGCAAGCACTGACTAGGGTTGTGACACCATATCACATCACAACATACCCTGCAAAAACAAGTTAGCCGTACTCTACTTTGTTGTTACAAGTTTTACGTGGCTGCTACGGGCTTCTAGCAAGAACCGTTCTTACCTACGCAACCACAATGATTTTTGTCAAGTGTGTTGTTTTAACCTTCAACAAGGACCGGCCATAGTCAAACTCGATTGAACTAAAGTTGGAGAAATAGACACCCGCCAGCCACGTGTGTGCAAAGCACGTCGGTAGAACCAGTCTCATGAACGCGCTCATATAATGTCGGTCTGGGCCGCTTCATCCAAGAATACCGCCGAATCAAAGTAAGACGTTGGTGGTAAGCAGTATGACTATTATCGCCCACAACTCTTTGTGTTCTACTCATGCAAATCATCTACGCATAGACCTGGCTCATGATGCCACTATTGGGAACGTAGCATGCAATTTCGTACGCTCACGCAAGATCTATCTAGGAGAAGCATAACAACGAGACGGGAAGAGTGTGTCCACGTACCCTCGTAGACCGAAAGCGGAAGCGTTATATTAACGCGGTTGATGTAGTCGAACGTCTTCGCGATTCAACCGATCAAGCACCGAACGTACGGCACCTCTGAGTTCTGCACATGTTCAGCTTGATGACGTCCCTCGTACTCTTGATCGAGCAGAGGGTCGAGGGAGAGTTTCGTTAGCACGACGGCATGGTGAGGGTGATGGTGATGTGATCTGCGCAGGGCTTCGCCTAAGCACTACGACGCTATGACCTGAGGAGTAAACTATGGAGGGGGCACCGCACACGTCTAAGAACAATTGATGTGTGTTCTAGGGGTGCCCTCCCCACGTATATAAAGGAGGGGGCAGCCTAGGGCGCGCCCAAGTAGGAGGAATCCTACTTGGGCCCCTTGTCCAATTCGGCCCCCTTATCATATTTGGACAACGAGGAAAGGAAGGAGGGGGAGGGGAAGGAAGTAGGAGTCCTACTTCATACTTTCCTTTTCCTCCTCTCCTTTCCCTTCCTCCCCACGTGGCTGACCTTATAGGGGGCACACCAGCCCCTTGTGGGCAGGTGTGTTCCCTTACTTGTCTCATTAAGGCCATATCTTTGCCGGGGGTTGGCCGGAACCTCTTCTGGTGACGTAGTATCACCCGGAACACTTCTGGTGTCCAAATACCATCATCCTATATATCAATATTTACCTCTCAATCATTTCAAGACTCCTCGTCATGTACGTGTTCTCATCTGGGACTCCGAACAATCTTCGGTCACCAAAAACACATAACTCATAATACATATCGTCATCGAACGTTAAGCGTGCAGACCCTGCGGGTTCGAGAACTATGTAGACATTACTGAGACACTTCTCCGGTCAATAACCAATAGCAGAACCTGTATGCTCATATTGGCTCCCACATATTCTACAAAGATCTTTATCGATCAAACCGTAATGACAACATATGTTATTCCCTTTGTCATCTATATGTTACTTGCCCGAGATTTGATCATCGGTATCTTCATACCTAGTTTAATCTCGTTACCGGCAAGTCTCTTTACTCGTTCCGTGATACATCATCCTATCGCTAACTCATTAGTCATTTGCTTGCAAGGCTTATTATGATGTGTATTACCGAGAGGGCCCAGAGATACCTCTACGGTACTTGGAGTGACAAATCCTAGTCTTGATCTATGCCAACCCAACAAACATCTTTGGAGATACCTGTAGAGCATATTTATGATCACCCAGTTACATTGTGACGTTTGATAGCACACAAGGCATTCCTCCGGTATTCGGGAGTTGCATAATCTCATAGTTGGAGGAATATGTATTTGACATGAAGAAAGCAATAGCAGTAAAACTGAACGATCATTATGCTAAGCTAACCGATGGGTCTTGTCCATCACATCATTCTCCTAATGATGTAATCTCGTTCATCAAATGACAACACATGTCTATGGTTAGGAAACTTAACCATCTTTGATTAACGAGCTAGTCTAGTAGAGGCTTACAAGGGGCACGATGTTTTGTCTATGTATCCACACATGTATCAAGTTTCTGATTAATACAATTCTAGCATGAATAATAAATATTTATCATGATATAATGAAATATAAAATTACAACTTTATTATTGCCTCTAGGGAATATTTCCTTCAGTCTCCCACCTGCAGTAGAGTCAATAATCTAGTTCACATCGCCATGTGATTTAACACAGATAGTTCACATCGTGATGTGATTAAAACCCATAGTTCACATCATCATGTGACCAACACCCAAAGGGTTTACTAGAGTCAATAATCTAGTTCACATCGCCATGTGATTAACACCCAAAGAGTACTAAGGTGTGATCATGTTTTGCTTTGTGAGAGAAGTTTAGTCAACGGGTCTATAACATTCAGATCCGTATGTATTTCGCAAATTTCTATGTCTACAATGCTCTGCATGGAGCTACTCTAGCTAATTGCTCCCACTTTCAATACGCATCCGATTTATACTTAGAGTCACCTGGTTTAGTGTCAAAGCTTGCACCGGTGTAACCCTTTACGACAAACTCTTTATCACCTCCATAATCGAGAAATATTTCCTTAGTCCTCTAGTTACTAAGGATATTTTTGACCGTTGTCCAACGATCTACTCCTGGATCACTATTGTACCTCCTAACCAAACTCATGGCAAGGTACACAACATGTTTGGTACACAACATGGCATACTTTATAGAACCTGTGGCTGAGGCATAGGGAATGACTTTCATTCTCTCTCTATTTTTCTGATGTGGTCGGGCTTTGAGTCTTACTCAACTTCATACCTTATAACTTCGGCAAGAACTCCTTTTTGACTGATCCATTTTGGACTACTTCCAAATCTTATCAAGGCATGTACTTATCAAAAGTCTTATCAAGCGTCTTGATCTATCTCTATAGATCTTGATGCCCAATATGTAAGCAGCTTCACCGAGGTCTTTTATTGAAAAACTCATTTTAAACAATCCTTTATGCTTTCCAGAAAATTCTACATCATTTCTGATTAAAAATATGTCATTCACATATACTTATGAGAAATGTTGTAGTGCTCCCACTCACTTTCTTATAAATACATGCTTCACCGTATGTCTGTATAAAACCATATGCTTTGATCACCTTATCAAAGCATATATTCCAACTCCGAGACGCTTCACCAGTCCATACATGGATCGCTGGAGCTTGCACACTTTGTTAGCACATTTAAGATCGACAAAATATTCTAATTGCATCATATAAAACTCTTCTTTCAGAAATCCATGAAGGAATGTAGTTTTGACATCCATTTGCCAGATTTCATAAAATGTTACAATAACTATCATTATTCGAATAGACTTAAGTATTGCTACGGGTGAGAAAGTCTCATCGTAGTCAATTCCTTGAACTTGTCAAAAACCTTTTGCGACAAGTTGATCTTTGTAGACAGTGTCATTACCATCAGCGTCTGTCTTCCTCTTGAAGATCCATTTATTCTCTATGACTTGCCGATTATCAGGCAAGTCAACCAAAGTCCACACTTTGTTCTCATACATGGATCCCATCTCAGATTTCATGGCCTCAAGCCAATTCGTGGAATCTGGGCTCATCATCACTTCCTCATAGTTTGTTGGTTCGTCAGGGTCTAGTAACATAGCTTCCATACCACTCTGGTGCGGAACATACTCTGGTTGACCTACGAGGTTTGGTAGTAACTTGATCTGAAGTTTCATGATCATCATCATTAGCTTCCTCACTAATTTGTGTAGGCATCACGGGAACAATTTTCTGTGATGAGTTACTTTCCATTTCGAGAGAATGTACAGTTACCTCATCAAGTTCTACTTTCCTCCCACTCACTTCTTTCGAGAGAAAATCCTCATCTAGAAAAGGATCCATTCTTAGCAACAAAGGTCTTGCCTTTGGATCTGTGATAAAAGGTGTACCCAACTATTTGTTTTGGGTATCCTATGAAGACACATTTCTACGATTTGGGTTCGAGCTTATCAGGCTGAAGCTTTTTCACATAAGATCGCAACCCCAAACTTTAAGAAACAACAACTTAAGTTTCTTGCCAAACCATAGTTCATACGGTGTCGTCTCAACGGATTTAGATGGTGACCTATTTAACGTGAATGCAGCTATCTCTAATGCATAACCCCAAAACGATAGCGGTAAATCGGTAAGAGACATCATAGATCGCACCATATCTAATAAAACTACGGTTAAGACGTTCGGACACACCATTACGCCATGGTGTTCTAGGTGGTGTGAGTTTCGAAACTATTCCACATTGTTTTAAATGAAGACCAAACTCGTAACTCAAATATTCGCCTCCACGATCAGATCGTAGAAACTTTATTTTCTTGTTACGATGATTCTCTACTTCACTCTGAAATTCTTTGAACTTTTCAAATGTTTCAGACGTGTGTTTCATCAAGTAGATATACCCATATCTTCTCAAATCATGGTGAGAAAATAACGATACCCGCCGCGAGCCTCAACACTCATCGGATCGCATACATCTGTATGTATTATTTCCAGTAAGTCATTGTCTCGCTCCATTGTTCCGGAGAACGGAGTTTTAGTCATCTTGCCCATGAGGCATGGTTCGCAAGCATCAAATGATTCATAATCAAGTGATTCCAAAAATCCATCTGCATGGAGTTTTTTCATGCACTTTACACCAATATGACCAAAGCGGCAGTGCCACAAGTATGTCGCACTATCATTATCAACTCTGCATCTTTTGGCTTCAATATTATGAATATGTGTATTACTACGATCGCGATTCAATAAACTATTCACCTTGGGTGTATGGCCATAGAAGGTTTTATTCATGTAAACATAATAACAATTATTCTCTGACTTAAATGTATAATCGTATTGCAATAAACACGATCCAATCTTGTTCGTGCTCAACGCAAACTCCAAATAACATTTATTTAGGTTTAACACTAATCTCGAAAGTACAGGGAGTGTGCGATGATGATAATATCAATATTGGAACTACTTCCAACACACATCGTGACCTGACCCTCAACTAGTCTCCGTTTATTCTGCAATTCGTATTTCGAGTTACTAATCTTAGCAACTGAATAGGTATGAAATAACTAGGGGCTACTATGAGAACCAGTGAGGTACACATCAATAACATGTATATCAAATATACCTTTGTTCACTTCGCCATCCTTGTTATACGCCAAATATTTGGGGTAGTTCCGCTTCGAGTGACCATTTCCTTTGCAGTAGAGGTACACATCAATAACGATCATTATGCTAAGCTAACAGATGGGTCTTGTCCATCACATCATTCTCCTAATGATGTGATCCCGTTCATCAAATGAGAACACATGTCTATGGTTAGGAAACTTAACCATCTTTGATTAACGAGCTAGTCTAGTAGAGGCTTACTAGGGACATGATGTTTTGTCCATGTATCCACACATGTATCAAGTTTCCGATTAATACAATTCTAGCATGAATAATAAAAAAATTATCATGATATAAGGAAATATAAAATAACAATTTTATTATTGCCTCTAGGGCTTATTTCCTTCAGTATTCTGGGATGAAGCGGCCCGGACCAACCTTACATGTCCATGTACATGAGACCGGTTCCACCGACTGATGCAACTTGTTTTGTATGAGGTGGCTGGCGGGTGTCTGTTTCTCTCACTTAAGTTGAATTGAATTTGACTACAGCCGGTCCTTGAAAAAGGTTAAAACAACAAACTTGATAAATCACCGTTGTGGTTTTGCGTAGGTAAGAATGGTTCTTGCTAGTTGCCCGTAATAGCCACGTAAAACTTGCAGCAACAAAGTAAAGGACGTCTAACTTGTTTTTGTAGTGTATGATGTGATGTGACATGGTTAAGATGTGATGTGATATACTCGATTGTATGAGATGATCATGTTTTGTAATATCGACAACCGGCAGGAGCCTTAGGGTTGTCTCTTAATTATTGTATGAAATAAAAGCACCATTTAATTGCTTTACTTTATCGCTATGCGTTAGCAATACTTGTAGAAGCAATAGTTGGTGAGACGACATCGACGAACCAATGGAGATCAAGGTGTCAAGCCGGTGACAATGGAGATCATGACATTGCTTTGGAGATGAAGATCAAAAGCACAAGATGATGATGTCCATATATCATGTCACATATTTTGATTGTGTGTGATGTTTGTCCTTTATGCATCTTATTTTTGTTAGATCGACGTTAGCATATAAAGATGATCCTTTCACTTAATTTCAAGATAAAAGTGTTCTCCCTGAGTATGCACTGTTTCTACAGTTCATCATTTTGAGACACCTCGTGATGATCGGGTGTGATAGACTCTATGTTAACATATAACGAGTGTAAGCCAGTTTTACACAGGCAGAAAACTTGGGTTAAACTTGACGAGCCTAGCATGTACAAACATTGTCTCGGAACACTGGAGACCGAAAGGTCAAGCATGCATCATATATATAGTAGATATGATCAACATGTAGACGTTCACCATTGAAGACTACTCCATCTCACGTGATGATCAGATATGGTTTAGTTGATTTGGATCATCTATCACTTAGATAACTTGAGGGATGTTGATTTAAGTGCGAGTTCTTTAGTAATTTGATTAATTTAACTTAATTTATCATGAATTTAGTCTTAATAGTTTTTGCATATCTATGTTGCAGATCAATGGCCCGTGCTACAATTCCCTTGAATTTTAATGTGTTCCTAGAGAAAGCTAAGTTGAAAGATGATGGTAGAAACTACACATACCAGGTCTGTAACTTGAGGATTATCCTCATTACTGCACGGAAGAATTATGTCCTTGATGCACCGCTAGGTGTGCCACCCCCTCCAGCGCTTGTACACATTATGAATTCCTGGCAGTCGCGTGTTGATGCCTAATCGATAATTCCGTGTGACATGCTTCACGGCTTAGAACTGGGACTTAAGCGTTTTGAACGCCATAGAGCATATGAGATGTTACAAAAGCTGAAATTGATATTTCAAGATAATGCCTGGGTTAAGAGATATGAAGTCTCCAACAAGTTCTTCAGCTATAAGATGGAGGATAACAGTTCTGTCAGTGAACACATACTCAGAATGTTTGGGTACCACAACCACTTACCTATCTGGGAAATGAGCTCCCAGATGAGTGTGTTATTGATAGAGTTCTTCAATCACCGCCACCAAGCTACTAAGGCTTCGTGATGAACTATAATATGCAAAGAATGACAAAAAAAAATTCCTGAGCTCTTCACGATGCTGAAATCGGCAGAGGTAGAAATCAAGAAGGAGCGTCGAGTGTTGATGGTTAACAAGACCACAAGTTTCAAGAAAAAGGGCCATGGAAAGAAAGGGAAGTTCAAGAAGAATGGCAAGCAAGTGGCCGCTCCCGGGAAGAATCCCAAAGCTAGAACCAAGCCTAAGACTGAGTGCTTCTACTGCAAGGGAAATGATCACTAGAAGCAGAACTGCCCCAAATACTAGGCAGATAAGAAGGATGGCAAAGTGAACAAACGTATATTTGATATACATGTTATTGATGTGTATCTTACTAATGCTCGTAGTAGCGGCTGTGTATTTGATACTGGTTCGGTTGCTCGTATATGTAACTCAATACAGGAGGTGCGGAATAAATGAGTATTAGCTAAGGACGAGGTGACGATGCGTGTCTGGAATGGTTCCAAGGTTTATGTGATCACCGTTGGCACGCTACCTCTACATCTACCTTCCGGATTAGTTTTAGACCTCAATAATTGTTATTTGGTGCCAATGTTGGGCATGAACATTATATCTGGATCTTGTTTATTGCGAGATGGTTATTCATTCAAATAAGAGAATAATGGTTGTTATATTTATATGAGTAACATCTTTTACGGTCATGCATCCTTAGCGAATTGTCTATTCCCGTTGAATCTCGATCGTAGTGATACACATATTCATAATATTGATGCCAAAAGATGCAAAGTTGATAATGATAGTACAACATACTTGTGGCATCGCCGTTTAGGTCATATTGGTGTAAAACGCATGAAAAAACTCCATGCGGACCATGCCTCATGGGTAAGATGACTAAAACTCCGTTCCCCGGAACAATGGAGCGAGCTAATTACTTATTGGAAATAATACATACCGATGTATGTGGTCCAATAAGTGTTGAAGCACGCGGTGGGTATCGTTATTTTCTAACCTTCACACATGATTTAAGTAGGTATGTACATATCTACTTGAGGAAACAAAAGTCTAAAACATTTAAAAAGTTTAGTCAACGGGTCTGTCACATTCAGATCCGTATGTATTTCGCAAATTTCTATGTCTACAATGCTCTGCATGGAGCTACTCTGGATAATTGCTCCCACTTTCAATACGCGTCCGATTTATACGTAGAGTCACCTGGTTTAGTGTCAAAGCTTGCACCGGTGTAACCCTTTACGACAAACTCTTTATCACCTCCATAATTGAGAAATATTTCCTTAGACCTCTAGTTACTAAGGGTATTTTTGACCATTGTCCAGTGATCTACTCCTGGATCACTATTGTACCTCCTTACTAAACTCATGGCAAGGTACACAACATGTTTGGTACACAGCATGGCATACTTTATAGAACCTGTGGCTGAGGCATAGGGAATGACTTTCATTCTCTCTCTATTTTTCTGATGTGGTCGGGCTTTGAGCCTTACTCAACTTCATACCTTACAACTTAGGCAAGAACTCCTTCTTTGACTGATCCATTTTGGACTACTTCCAAATCTTATCAAGGCATGTACTTATCAAAAGTCTTATCAAGCGTCTTGATCTATCTCTATAGATCTTGATGCCCAATATGTAAGCAGCTTCACCGAGGTCTTTTATTGAAAAACTCATTTTAAACAATCCTTTATGCTTTCCAGAAAATTCGACATCATTTCTGATTAACAATATGTCATTCACATATACTTATCAGAAATGTTGTAGTGCTCCCACTCACTTTCTTATAAATACATGCTTCACCGTATGTCTGTATAAAACCATATGCTTTGATCACCTTATCAAAGCATATATTCCAACTCCGAGACGCTTCACCAGTCCATACATGGATCGCTGGAGCTTGCACACTTTGTTAGCACCTTTAGGATCGACAAAATATTCTAATTGCATCATATACAACTCTTCTTTCAGAAATCCATGAAGGAATGTAGTTTTGACATCCATTTGCCAGATTTCATAAAATGCGACAATAGCTATCATGATTCGAATAGACTTAAGTATTGCTACGGGTGAGAAAGTCTCATCGTAGTCAATTCCTTGAACATGTCAAAAACCTTTTGCGACAAGTTGATCTTTGTAGACGGTGTCATTACCATCAGCGTCTGTCTTCCTCTTGAAGATCCATTTATTCTCTATGGCTTGCCGATTATCGGGCAAGTCAACCAAAGTCCACACTTTGTTCTCATACATGGATCCCATCTCAGATTTCATGGCCTCAAGCCAATTCGCGGAATCTGGGCTCATCATCACTTCCTCATAGTTCGTAGGTTCGTCATGGTCTAGTAACATAACTTCCATACCACTCTGGTGCGGAACATACTCTGGTTGACCTACGAGGTTCGGTAGTAACTTGATCTGAAGTTTCATGATCATCATCATTAGCTTCCTCACTAATTGGTGTAGGCATCACGGGAACAATTTTCTGTGATGAGTTACTTTCCAATTCAAGAGAATGTACAACTACCTCATCAAGTTCTACTTTCCTCCCACTCACTTCTTTCGAGAGAAAATCCTTCTCTAGAAAAGGATCCATTCTTAGCAACAAAGATCTTGCCTTTGGATCTGTGATAAAAGGTGTACCCAACTATTTGTTTTGGGTATCCTATGAAGACGCATTTCTCCGATTTGGGTTCGAGCTTATCAGGCTGAAGCTTTTTCACATAAGCATCGCAATCCCAAACTTTAAGAAACAACAACTTAGGTTTCTTGCCAAACCATAGTTCATACGGTGTCGTCTCAACGGATTTAGATGGTGACCTATTTAACGTGAATGCAGCTATCTCTAATGCATAACCCCAAAACGATAGCGGTAATTCGGTAAGAGACATCATAGATCGCACCATATCTAATAAAGTACGGTTATGACGTTCGGACACACCATTACGCCGTGGTGTTCCAGGTGGTGTGAGTTGCGAAACTATTCCACATTGTTTTAAATGAAGACCAAACTCGTAACTCAAATATTCGCCTCCGCGATCAGATCATAGAAACTTTATTTTCTTGTTACGATGATTCTCTACTTCACTCTGAAATTCTTTGAACTTTTCAAATGTTTCAGACTTGTGTTTCATCAAGTAGATATACCCGTATCTGCTCAAATCATGGTGAGAAAATAAAGATACCCGTCGCGAGCCTCAACACTCATCGGATCGCATACATCTGTATGTATTATTTCCAGTAAGTCATTGTCTCGCTCCATTGTTACGGAGAACGGAGTTTTAGTCATCTTGCCCATGAGGCATGGTTCGCAAGCATCAAATGGTTCATAATCAAGTAATTCCAAAAATCCATCCGCATGGAGTTTCTTCATGCGCTTTACACCAATATGACCAAAGCGGCAGTGCCACAAGTATTATGAATATGTGTATTACTACGATCGCGATTCAATAAACTATTCGCCTTGGGTGTATGCCCATAGAAGGTTTTATTCATGTAAACATAATAACAATTATTCTCTGACTTAAATGTATAAGGTATTGCAATAAACACGATCCAATCTTGTTCGTGCTCAACGCAAACTCCAAATAATATTTATTTAGGTTTAACACTAATCCCGAAAGTACAGGGAGTGTGCGATGATGATCGTATCAATATTGGAACTACTTCCAACACACATCGTGACCTGACCCTCAACTAGTCTCCGTTTATTCTGCAATTCCTATTTCGAGTTACTAATCTTAGCAACCGAATAGGTATGAAATACCTAGGGGCTACTATGAGAACCAGTGAGGTACACATCAATAACATGTATATCAAATATACCTTTGTTCACTTCGCCATCCTTGTTATCCGCCAAATATTTGGGGTAGTTCCGCTTCCAGTGACCATTTCCTTTGCAGTAGAAGGACTCAGTTTCAGGCTTAGGTCTAGCTTTGGGCTTCTTATCGGGAGTGGCAACTTGTTTGCCGTTCTTCTTAAAGTTTCCTTACTTTCCCTTGCCATTTTTCTTGAAACTAGTGGTCTTGTTTAACCATCAACACTTGATGCTTTTCTTGATTTCTACCTTCACTGATTTCAGCATCGCGAAGAGCTCGGGAATTGTTTTTGTCATCCCTCGCATATTATAGTTCATCAAGAAGTTCTAGTAGCTTGGTGATAGTGACTAGAGAACTTTGTCAATCACTATCTTATCTGGAATATTAACTCCCACTTAATTCAAGTGATTCTAGTATCCAGACATTCTGAGCACATGCTCACTAGCTGAGCTATTCTCTTCCATCTTGTAGGCAAAGTATTTGTAGGAGGTCTCATACCTCTTGACATGTGCATGAGTCTGAAATACCAATTTTAGATCTTGGAACATCTCATATGCTCCGTGGCGTTCAAATTTTTTGAAGTCCCGGTTCTAAGCCGTAAAGCAGGGTGCACTAAACTTTTAAGTAGACATCATATTGAGCTTTGCCAAACGTTCATAACGTTGCATCTGCTCCTGCAATAGGTCTGTCACCTAGTGGTGCATCAAGGGCATAATACTTCAGTGCAGCAATGAGGATAATCCTCAGATCACAAACCTAGTCCACATCATTGCTACTAACATCTTTCAACTTAGTTTTCTCTAGGAACGTATAAAAATATAGGGGAGCTACAACGCGAGCTATTGATCTAAAACATAATTTGCAAATACTATCAGGACTAAGTTCATGATAAATTAAAGTTCAATTAATCATATTACTAAAGAACTCCCACTTAGATAGACATCCCTCGAGTAATCTAATATGATCACATGATCCAAATCAACCAAACCATGTCCGATCATCACATGAGATGGAGTAGTTTTCAATGGTGAACATCTTATGTTAATCATATCTACTATATGATTCACGCTCGACCTTTCGGTCTCCAGTGTTCCGAGGCCATGTCTGTACATGCTAGGCTCGTCAAGTTTAACCCGAGTATTCTGCACGTGCAAAACTATCTTAAACCTGTTGTATGTGAACGTAGAGCTTATCACACCAGATCATGACGTGGTGTCTCAGCACGACGAACTATCGCAATGGTGCATACTCAGGGAGAACACTTGTACCTTGAAATTTTGTAAGGGTCATCTTATAAGGCTATCGTCGTTCTAAGCAAAATAAGATGCATAAAAACATAAACATCACATGCAATCAAAATATGTGAAATGATATGGCCATCATCATCTTGTGCTTTTGATCTCCATCTCCAAAGCATCGTCATCATCTCCATCGTCACCGGCTCGAAACCATGATCTTCATTGTAGCGTCGTTGTTGTCTCGTCAACTATTGCTTCTACTACTATCGTGAACTCATAGTGATAAAGTAAAGCAATTACATGTCGTTCACAATTCATACAATAAAGAGATAACCATAAGGCTCCTGCCAGTTGCCGATAATTTACAAAACATGATCATCTCATACAATAGTGTATAACTCATCACGTCTTGACTATATCACATCACAACATGCCCTGCAAAAACAAGTTAGATGTCCTCTACTTTTTTATTGCAAGTTTTATATGGCTGCCGCGGGCTTCTAGCAAGAACCGTTCTTACCTACGCATCAAAACCACAACAATTTTTCGTCAAGTGTGCTGTTCTAACCTTCAACAAGGACCAGCCGTAGTCAAACTCGATTCAATTAAAGTTGGAGAAACAGACACCCGCCAGCCACCTGTGTGCAAAACACGTCGGCAGAACTAGTCTCATGAACATGGTCATGTAATGTCGGTCCGGGCCGCTTCAGCCAACAATACCGCTGAATCATAGTAAGATGTTGGTGGTAAGCAGTATGACTATTATTGCCCACAACTCTTTGTGTTATACTCGTGCAAATCATCTACGCATAGACCTACCTCATGATGCCACTGTTGGGAATGTAGCATGCAATTTCAAAAATTTCTTACGCTCACGCAAAGTCTATCTAAGAGAAGCATAGCAACGAGACGGGAAGAGTGTGTCCACATACCCTCATAAACTGAAAGCAGAAGCGTTATATTAACACGGTTGATGTAGTCAAACGTCTTCGCGATTCGACCGATCAAGCACTGAATGTACGACACCTCCGAGTTCAGCACATGTTCAGATCGATGACGTCCCTCGAACTCTTGATCCAGCTGAGGGTCGAGGGAGAGTTTCGTCAGCACGATGGCGTGGTGAAGGTGATGGTGATGTGATCCGCGCAGGGCTTTGCCTAAGCACTACGACGCTATGACATGATGAGTAAACTGTGAAGGGGGGCACCACACACGGCTAAGATAAATTGTTGTGTGTTCTAGGGGTGCCCTCCCACGTATATAAAGGAGGGCAGCCAAGGGCGCGCCCAAGTTGGAGTAACCCTACTTGGGCCCCTTGTCCAATTCGCCCCCCCTTACCATATTTGGACAAGGGGGAAAGGAAGGAGGGGGGAGGAGAAGGAAGTAGGAGTCCTACTTCATACTTTCCTTTTCCTTATCTCCTTTCCCTTCCTCCCCACGTGGCTAACCCAATAGTGGGCGCACCAGCCATTTGTGGGCTGGTGTGTTCCCTTACTTGGCCCATTAAGCCCATATCTTTGCCGGGGGTTGCCCGAAACCCCTTCCGGCGACCCGGTATCACTCGAAACCCTTATGATGTCCAAATACTATCGTCCTATATATCAATCTTTACCTGTCGACCATTTCAAGACCCCTCATCATGTCCGTGATCTCATCCGGGACTCCGAACTATCTTCGGTCACTGAAAACACATAACTCATAATACAAATCGTCATCGAACGTTAGGCGTGCGGACCCTACAGGTTCGAGAACTATGTAGACATGACCGAGACACTTCTCCGGTCAATAACCAATAACGGAACCTGGATGCTCATATTGGCTCCCACATATTCTTCGAAGATCTTTATCGATCAAACTGTAATGACAACATACGTTATTCCCTTTGTCATCAGTATGTTACTTGCCCGAGATTTGATCGTCAGTATCTTCAAACCTTGTTCAATCTCGTTACCGAAAAGTCTCTTTACTCATTTCGTAATACATCATCCCATGACTAACTCATTAGTCATTTTGTTGCAAGGATTATTATGATGTGTATTACCGAGAGGGCCTAGAGATACCTCTTCGATACTCGGAGTGACAGATCATAATGTTGATCTATGCCAACCCAACAAACACCTTTGGAGATACCTGTAGAGCATCTTTATGATCACCTAGTTATGTTGTGACATTTGATAGCACACAAGGCATTCCTCCGGTATTCGGGAGTTGCATAATCTCATAGTCGGAGGAATATGTATTTGACATGAAGAAAGCAATAGTAGTAAAACTGAACGATCATTATGCTAAGCTAACAGATGGGTCTTGTCCATCACATCATTCTCCTAATGATGCGATCCCGTTCATCAAATGACAACACATGTCTATGGTTAGGAAACTTAACCATCTTTGATTAACGAGCTAGTCTAGTAGAGGCTTACTAGGGACATGATGTTTTGTCCATGTATCAACACATGTATCAAGTTTGCGATTAATACAATTCTAGCATGAATAATACAAAATTATCATGATAAGGAAATATAAAATAACCACTTTATTATTGCCTTTAGGGCTTATTTCCTTCAGTATTGTGGGATGAAGCGGCCCGGACCAACCTTACATGTCCATGTAGATGAGACCGGTTCCACCGACTGATGCAACTTGTTTTGTATGAGGTGGCTGGCGGGTGTCTGTTTCTCTCACTTAAGTTGAATTGAATTTGACTACGGCTGGTCCTTGAAGAAGGTTAAAACAACAAACTTGATAAATCACCGTTGTGGTTTTGCGTAGGTAAGAATGGTTCTTGCTAGTTGCCCGTAATAGCCACGTAAAACTTGCAACAACAAAGTAAAAGACGTCTAACTTGTTTTTGCAGTGTATGATGTGATGTGATATGGTTAAGACGTGATGTGATATACTCGATTGTATGAGATGATCATGTTTTGTAATATCGACAACTGGCAGGAGCCTTAGGGTTGTCTCTTAATTATTGTATGAAATGAAAGCACCATTTAATTGCTTTACTTTATCGCTATGCGTTAGCAATACTTGTAGAAGCAATAGTTGGGGAGACGACATCGACGCACCTATGGAGATCAAGGTGTCAAGCCGGTGACGATAGAGATCATGACGTTGCTTTGGAGATGAAGATCAAAAGCACAAGATGATGATGTCCATATATCATGTCACATATTTTGATTGCGTGTGATGTTTGTCCTTTATGCATCTTATTTTTCTTAGATCGACGATAGCATTATAAGATGATCCTTTCACTTAATTTCAAGATAAAAGTGTTCTCCCTGAGTATGCACTGTTGCTACAGTTCATCATTTTGAGGCACCTCGTGATGATTGGGTGTGATAGACTCTATGTTCACATATAGCGAGTGTAAGCCAGTTTTACACACGCTAGAAAACTTGGGTTAAACTTGACGAGCCTAGCATGTACAAACATTGTGTCGGAACACTGGAGACCGAAAGGTCAAGCATGCATCATATATATAGTAGATATGATCAACATGTAGACGTTCACCATTGAAGACTACTCCATCTCACATGATGATCAGATATGGTTTAGTTGATTTGGATCATCTATCACTTAGACAACTTGAGGGATGTTGATTTAAGTGCGAGTTCTTTAGTAATTTGATTAATTTAACTTAAATTTATCATGAATTTAGTCTTAATAGTTTTTTATATCTATGTTGCAGATCAATGGCCCGTGCTACCATTCCCTTGAATTTTAATGTGTTCCTAGAGAAAGCTAAGTTGAAAGATGATGGTAGAAGCTACACAGACCAGGTCTGTAACTTGAGGATCATCCTCATTACTGCACGGAAGAATTATGTCCTTGATGCACCGCTAGGTGTGCCTCCCCCTCCAGCGTTTGTAGACATTATGAATTCCTGGCAGTCGCGTGTTGATGCCTAATCGATAATTCCGTGTGCCATGCTTCACGGCTTAGAACTGGGACTTCAAAAGCGTTTTGAACGCCACAGAGCATATGAGATGTTACAAGAGCTGAAATTGATATTTCAAGATAATGCCTGGGTTAAGAGATATGAAGTCTCCAACAAGTTCTTCAGCTATAAGATGGAGGATAACAGTTCTGTCAGTGAACACATACTCAAAATGTTTGGGTACCACAACCACTTGACCTATCTAGGAATTGAGCTCCCAGATGAGTGTGTTATTGATAAAGTTCTTCAATCACCGCCACCAAGCTACTAAGGCTTCGTGATGAACTATAATATGCAAAGGGTGATGAAAAAAAATTCCCGAGTTCTTCACGATGCTGAAATCGGCAGAGGTAGAAATCAAGAAGGAGCGTCGAGTGTTGATGGTTAACAAGACCACTAGTTTCAAGAAAAAGGGCCAGTGAAAGAAAGGGAAGTTCAAGAAGAATGGCAAGCAAGTGGCCGCTCCCGGGAAGAATCCCAAAGCCAGAACCAAGCCTAAGACTGAGTGCTTCTACTACAAGGGAAATGATTACTAGAAGGAGAACTGCCCCAAATACTAGGCAGATAAGAATGATGGCAAAGTGAACAAACGTATATTTGATATACATGTTATTGATGTGTGTCTTACTAATGCTCGTAGTAGCGGCTGTGTATTTGATACTGGTTCGGTTGCTCCTATATGTAACTCAATACAGGAGGTGCGGAATAAACGAGTATTAGCTAAGGACGAGGTGACGATGCGTGTCGGGAATGGTTCCAAGGTTTATGTTATCGCCGTTGGCACGCTACCTCTACATCTACCTTTCGGATTAGTTTTAGACCTCAATAATTGTTATTTGGTGCCAACGTTGAGCATGAACATTATATCTGGATCTTGTTTATTGCGAGATGGTTATTCATTCAAATAAGAGAATAATGGTTGTTATATTTATATGAGTAACATCTTTTACGGTCCTGCATCCTTAGTGAATTGTCTATTCTTGTTGAATCTCGATCGTAGTGATACACATATTCATAATATTGATGCCAAAAGATGCAAAGTTGATAATGATAGTACAACATACTTGTGGCACCGCCGTTTAGGTCATATCGGTGTAAAACGCATGAAGAAACTCCATGCGGATGTACTTTTGGAATCACTTGATTATGAATCATTTGATACTTGCCAACCATGCCTCATGGGTAAGATGACTAAAACTCCGTTCCCCGGAACAATGGAGCGAGCTAATTACTTATTGGAAATAATACATACCGATGTATGTGGTCCAATAAGTGTTGAAGCATGTGATGGGTATCGTTATTTTCTAACCTTCACACATGATTTAAGTAGGCATGTATATATCTACTTGATGAAACAAAAGTCTAAAACATTTGAAAAGTTGAAAGAATTTCAGAGTGAAGTGGAGAATCATCATAACAAGAAAATAAAGTTTCTACAATCCGATCGTGGTGGCGAATATGAGTTACGTGTTTGGCCTTCATTTTAAACAATATGGAATTGCTTCACAACTCATGCCACCTGGAACACCACATCGTAATAGTTTGTTTGAACGTCATAACTGTACTATATTAGATATGGTGCATTCTATGATGTCTCTTACTGATTTGCCTTTATCGTTTTGGGGTAATGCATTAGAGACAGTTGCATTCACGTTAAATAGGTCACCGTCTAAATTCATTGTGATGATACCATATGAATTGTGGTTTGGCAATGAACCTAAGTTGTCGTTTCTTAAAGTTCAGGGATGCGATGCTTATGTTAAAAGGCTTCAGCTTGATAAGCTCGAACCCAAAGCAGAGAAGTGCATCTTCATAGGATACCTGAAGGAAACTGTTGGGTATGCCTTCCACCACGGATCTGAAGGCAAAATCTATGTTGTTAAGAATGGGTCCTTTCTAGAGAAGGAGTTTCTCTCGAAAGAAGTGAGTGGGAGGAAAGTAGAACTTGATGAGGTAGTTGTAACTTCTCTCAAATTGGATAGTAGCACATCAGAGAAAACTGTTCTGGTGATGCCTACATCAACTAAAGAAGGAGCTAATGATGATGATCATGAAACTCCGTATCAACTTACTACCAAATCTCGAAGGTCGACCAGAACAAATACCGCATCAGAGTGGTATGTAATCCTGTCCTGGAAGTCATGTTGTTAGACATCGGCGAACCTTCAAACTATGAAGAAGCTATGGTGAGCCCGGATTCTAACAAATGGCTTGAGGCCATGAAATCTGAGATAGGATCCATGTATGAGAACAAAGTGTGGACTTTATTGGACTTGACCGACGATCGACAAGCCATTGAGAATAAATGGATCTTCAAGAGGAAGACAGACGCTGATTGTAATATCACGGTCTACAAAGCTCGACTTTGTCGGCGTCCTGGGAACCAGGGTACCCAGACTTGCCTGCCTGCGGGCCGCAACACACTCCTACTACGGCCTGGTACGGCCCAGCTGATCGACCAGCTGCTCAAGACCCTCGCGAGGGGGCTAGGCCTCGCGAGGAGAACGACACCAAGACCCCCTCAGGAGCGGCCTTGGCTAGGCTGCTCCGGAGGGGTGGAGAACCCAAGGCCAAGCCTGCCTCAGGAGGAGGTAGTGCCACGAGCAGTGATGCACCGCGCCAGCGGGTGCCAGCGCGTGCCTGCGGCGTAGTTGCCGTTTTGGTGCAAAGGCGACAGCGCAGGTGCAGGTTCCCGAGGGGCGAGACAAAGGTTTCCCCTTCGGCGCAACAAGATCGAAGACCGCAAGGACGACAGGGAGGATGTCACCACCGAGCCCACCACCGCGTCACCATCTGACCTCTTTACAGGCGAAGACAACTTTTGTCAGGATAGGAGCGTCCTTGTGTTCCCGCTCAAAATGGCCGTTGTGGGATCCCTTCCCGCCTAAACAATTTGGGGGAAGAGGACCCTGGCCGCCTATATAAGTAGCTAGGGTTCCCACTACAGGGCATGGGGGATCTAGATTGATCTCATCTCGAACACTCCACCTTCACACCAAGGAGCAAGAACACTTGCCTCCTGACCCTCTTGACCTCTCCTCCCGAGCTCAAGAACCACTGTACTTGTTCATACTCAAGCCCTCCCAAGGCTAATCCACTCAAGCAGGACGTAGGGTTTTACACTGCAAGGTGGCCTGAACCTGGGTAACTCGTGTGTGCTTTACTTGTTGCTTGCTTGCATCTCACCACCGGCCGAGGGCGTGGCGCTAGGTAGACGTGAGCGGGAGAGATCTTCGTTCACGCCCCTGTGTTCGAACTTCTTTGGGTTTGCGGAGCCCGTAATCCGACATTTGGCGCGCCAGGTAGGGGGCGTGTCGAAATCTCGCCTCTCTGATGACCTCCCCTCCCCTCTCCTGCTACACACTGCCATGATGGCCGCGGCCTGCCGCATCCGCATGGAGGCTGGTGCTGTCCCCGTCGTCCGAGCGGCGTCGGCGGACCGTGCCACCCATGGGCGCTCCGCCCCCTTCCCCGACGACGTTTTCGCTGGTCGGGCCACCAGGGAGCGGCCTGCTTCACCATTTCCGCCCCCCGTGGCCTCGCCGGCAGCACTCTTAGTGGCGCAGAAGCTGCTCCGGCACCTGCCACCCACTGAGGAGCTTGATGCTTGGCTGGCCCATGTCGACGAGCTACTGGGCGCTGCTGGCGGGGGGTTGCCCTGCTGTGAGGTCGCCTGCATCATCGGAGGATCCCAAGCACCGGCGTAGGCCCGACACGTCAAGTCACAGTTTCGGTGGATCGGGGCCACCGCCCAGCCGCGGGAGGCCCCACGGGGGCGGGACGTGCAGGGGCACGCCGTTGCTTTCGGCCCCGGTGACCGTAGCTGCAGCCGACACGAACATCCTCCGTACGGTATGTACCCCGACCATCTACGGGGTGGCTGTCACGAGGACCCTCATCGACGGTGGCGCCAGGCTCAACATCCTCTCTCCGGAGGCTTTTGGTCATCTGCCCGTCTCCTACAGGCAGCTCCTCCCCACCAAGCCCTTCTCGGGGGTTGCGTGCTCGGCCATCCCGCTCGGCCAGATCCGCCTCCCGGTCACCTTCGGCACACCCATTAATTACCGGACCGAGCTCATCGACTTCGACATCGCGCCCATCCACCTACCCCACAACGCCGTCCTTGGTTTCCCAGCCTTGGCAAAGTTCATGGAGGCGACTCACCCGGGCTACAACACCGTCAAGATGCCTGGAAGCAGCGGCGTCATCACTGTCGAAGGGGACCCCAAGGCTGCCCTTCAGGTCCTCGAGCGCGCTTACAGGGCTGCAGCCGCGGCCCATTCAGGTACGGAGGGGGCTCCGGAGACATCGAAAGCCGCGCCAGCCAAGAAGAAGAAGCTCTTCTCTCAGGACCCAGCCGAGAAGAAGCATGTGCCTGCTGACGAGGAGGGCTCAGGAGACACCTTCACCATCGGCATGGGCATGGACCCAGAGCAAGAGGCAGTGTTGGTTGGCTTCCTCAAGGCTAACAAGGATGTATTCGCTTGGAAGGCCGCTGACTTGGTCGGGGTGCCTAGGCGCATCATCGAGCACCACCTTATGGTGTGCCCCAACGCGCGCCCTATCAAGCAGAAAGCACGCAGACAGGCCCCGGAGAAGCAGACCTTCATCGTTCAGGAGGTTCAGAAGCTAGATGAAGCAGGCGTTGTACGGGAGATACGACACCCTGAGTGGCTGGCTAACCCTGTCATCGTCCCGAAGAAAGGAGGCAAGGAGCGCATGTGCGTCGACTTCACAAGCCTCAACATGTTCTGCCCTCAGGACCCATTCCCTCTCCCACGCATCGACCAGATCATGGATTCGATGGCTGAGTGCAACCTGCTCTGCTTCCTCGACGCCTTCTCGGGCTACCACCAGATCAAGATGGTGGTGGAGGATGTGGAGAAGACGGCGTTCCTGACCCCTTGCGGGGTCTACTGTTACACCTGCATGCCTTTCGGGCTGAGAAACACGGGCGCCACCTTTCAGCGCCTGATGCACATCACCCTCGGCCCTCAGCTCGGGAGGAACGCAGAGGCCTACGTCGACGACATCGTGGTCAAGTCCAGAGAGGCCAAGACTCTCATCCAGGACCTAGAAGAAACATTCGCCAACCTGCGCAACGTGAAGCCGTGCCTCAACCCGGAGAAGTGCGTGTTTGGCGTACCCTCCGGCAAGTTGCTAGGGTTCCTAGTTTCGCACCGGGGCATTGAAGCTAATCCGGAGAAGATCAAAGCCATCGAAAGAATGAAGCCGCCTACGACCCTGAAGGAGATGCAGAAGCTTGCGGGATGCGTGACGTCCCTGGGGCACTTCATCTCTAAGCTTGGCGAATGCGCCCTCCCGTTCTTCAAGCTCGTGAAGATGAAGGGGCCCTTTGAGTGGACTCCAGAGGCCGACGCCGCCTTCCGAGGTCTCAAGGAATACCTCACCAGCTCGCCGGTTATGGTGGCGCCAAGACCCCTGGAGCCCATGATTCTCTATCTCACCGCTACACCTCACTCCGCCAGTGCGGCGTTGGTGGTGGAGCGCGAGGAGAGGCCCCGAAGCGCGAGGTCGTGGGGCAAGTCGGCATCCTCAGGAGCTTCGTCCCCCCCGATGTAACTCCGAAGGTAGATTCGACCACGGTTGCTGATGACCCCGCCGTCCAGCAAGAAGCACCCAAGACTCCTGAAGCGCCTGAAGATCCTACGGCACCGACCCTCGTGGAGCACCCTGTGTACTTCATCAGCACCGTACTACGCGACGCGTGCTCGCGTTACCCGATGCCTCAAAAGCTGGTCCTAGCGCTCCTTGTTGCCTCCAGGAAGCTGCGCCATTACTTCCAGGGCGACCCCATCAAGGTTGTCTCATCGTACCCTCTCGAGAAGGTGCTTAGGGGCCCGAACATCGTTGGGAGGGTCGCTGAGTGGAACATCGAGCTACAGGCGTTCCAGTTGGAGTTCAACACCACACGAGCGATCAAAGGAGCGGCTCTGGCAGACTTCGTGGCAAAATGGACCGACGCGCCGGAACAGGGGGCTGGCGAGGATCGCTCGCTAGCCCCCGGTGATGAAGCCCCAGATGGATGGGTGGTGTACTTTGACTGTGCCTTCTCGCACCTTGGTGCAGGAGCTGGCGTCGTGTTAGTATCTCCCACTTAGGAGAAGTTGTACTACGCCGTGCAGCTTTGCTTCCAGCAAGGCGAGAAGGTCTCCAACAACATAACATAGTATGAGGGCTTGATTGCTGGGCTCAAGGCCGCAGCTGCACTGGGGGTCAAGCGCCTCACCATTAAAGGCGACTCGCAACTCCTCGTCAACTTCTCCAACAAGAAATACAAGTCCAAGGACGAGCACATGGATGCATATTTGGAGGAGGTGCGTAAGATGGAAAAGCGGTTCCATGCACTGGAGCTGCAGCACGTGCCAAGGGGCACGAACAAGGAGGCAGACGACATCGACAAACGAGCCTCCAGGCGGGAACCCCAGAAGCTAGGCGTCTTCGAGGAGTGGTTGCTCAGGCCGTCGACAGCACCACCCGCTCCTCAGCCGGCATCCTCTCGGAAGGGGCTGCCTGCGGCCCCCGCGGCCGGAGCTCCGCCCTGCGGACTGACATCCGGAGCCCGCCTGCTACTCGCCATGGAGCCCGAGGAGGGTTGCTGGACCAAAGAGCTCAAGATGTACCTGCTACATGACACTTTGCTAGACAAGGAGGAAGATGCGGAGCGCGTGGCTCGGCAGGCCTCGGCTTACTGCATCCAAGACGGAGACCCCTATAGGAGGTGCCCCAATGACGTCTCACTAAAGTGCATCTCGAGGAAGCAAGGGCACGAGCTGTTAGCCGACATCCACGGCGGAGACTGCGGCCATCATTCGTCGTCCCGCACCCTCGTGGGCAAGGCCTTCGGCAGCGACTTTTACTGGCCCACAGCACTCGGCAATGCCACGGAGCTTGTGCAGGCTTGTGAGGCGTGCCAGTTTCACGCCAAGCAGATCCACCAACCAGCGCAGGGCCTCCAGACAATCCCGCGGTCCTGGCCATTTGCGGTCTGGGGATTGGACATCCTGTGTCCATTTCCCCGGGCGGCGGGGGGCTACCGCTTCCTGTACATCGCCATCGACAAGTTCACCAAGTGGGCGGAGGTGGAGCCTGTTCGCGCGATCCCTACCGGGTCGGCGGTCAAGTTCATCAAGGGCCTCGTGAGGCGATTCGGAGTCCCCAACCGCATCATCACAGATAACGGTTCATAGTTGACAAGCAATCTCTTCAGGTCATATTGTGCTAACCTTGGAACGCAGATCTGGTACGCCTCGGTGGCTCACCCCAGGAGCAACGGTCAGGCAGAACGCGCCAACGCAGAAGTCTTGCGTGGCCTCAAGACGCGCAACTTTAACAAAAGGCTCGAGGCTTGTGGCAGGGGCTGGATCGACGAGCTCCAGTCCGTGTTGTGGTCAATCCATACCACCGCAACCAAACCCATGGGAGAAACACCTTTCTTCCTTGTTTACGGGGCGGAGGCGGTCCTCCCTCACGAGGTCAAGCATCGCTCTCCACGGGTCTTGGATTTCAATGAGGAATGCCAGGACGCCGCCTGGCGGATGGACCTTGTGCTCGACAAGGAGGGCCGCCGCCGAGCCGTGCTCAGAGCAGCGCGATACTAGCAGGAGCTGCGGCGGTACCACTGCCGCAGCGTCCGCACAAGAACACTTGAAGTTGGTGACTTGGTCCTGAGGCGGGTCCTCTCCAGGGAGGGGTTACATAAGCTCTCACCCATGTGGGAGGGCCCATTCAGAATCGCCCGTGTCTCTAGGCCTCGTGCTGTGCGCCTAGAGACGTAGGATGGGGTACCCTCCAGAATTCCTGGAACATTCGGCACCTCAGGAGGTTCTATCCGTAATCATGGCTCCTTGCCCGTGAAGGTCTCCGCTCGTGACACTCTCACGTAATAATGAGTTGGGGCTGTACACGCCTCGGAGTCTCCTGAGCGTTGCTTGCGGGCCATCAGACGGGGCTCCCACCCACGTCCTAGTGGCAGTCCTGAGCTCCGCGCTGGGAAGAAGACGTAGTGTAGGGGTCGGACGTGACCTTTTTTTCGTTTTTGTCTTGGAGTTTGGCTGTTAGCCTATTCTACTTCCTTGGCTATCAGCCTTTCCTATACCCCACGCTATGAAGTTCTCGTGTTTCTTGCGTTTGGTTGGGAGTCTTGCTTGGAGTTTTTCTCGCTGATTTTAAGTTGAACTTTTCAGGCAGGGGCTACACCGCTTGTTCTCCTTCGTGCGCCTCGTGCGCGGGGGCTGGGACATGGTCGGTCTCGGCTCGCGATCTCGTGACCTCACCTAACTAAGCCCGCTCAGGCTCTAGCATCGGGCTTCTCAGTCCACACGACCTATTCTGCCAAGCCTGCTCAAGCCTTGGCACTTCAACCCACGCTCGACACTCTCAAGGGAGCCCAAGGGTGCAAGCCCTCGGCAGTCCGCAGCGGCTCACTCGTACTCGGGGGCTTCGCAGGTCAGGACCCCCCGAATTCAACCACCCTCATGACCCGTTGGGGGCTCATGACGCCGATGAGTCAGGAGCATTTCGCCTCAAGACGTCGCAACACATAAAAGTAATCTCATCCAGACCAAGAACATAATAGCAAGTTCGCATTTCATACATATGCCATAGTCCATTACATGCCTTCTCGAGGCAACCTAAAATTTTGACACAGGAGGGAAAAGAAGGGAAAAGAAGAAGCAGAGGTTGACCCGGTGAGCCACAGCTCGGCGCCGTTGCCCCCACTCAGTCGAACTCTTCCATCTCCTCCCGCTTCACTAGGGCGCGGCGACGCGACGACTCTCCCCCCTCGCCAAGCCGAGCTCGGCGGCGCGGTGGCCCAGTGTAGCCGCCGCTGCAGGAGGAGCTGCTGCTGCCACAGAAGGGGGACCTACGGCGCTCACCAAGACCAAACTCGTCTCCAGAGGAAGAGCTGCTCCTTCGGACGTCGTCGCCACCCTCCTCGTCATCGTCGGCCTCGGGAAAGCACCCAAGGTGCCTCCCTTCCTTCGAGAAGACCCTGACGAACAATGTTGAGACACCGTCATGCCTGAAATGGAGCGTGCACCTCCCCTGCAGCCGGCGCGCGTGTGCAAATGCCTGCCAGCCTCGCTCCAAGAACATATCGCCTGAGGGGGCAACGTCGACCTCCACCCAGGAAGCACCACTACAGCAGCCATCGGTGTGCAGCCAGAAGCCGCCGGGGCCTTCGGCTGGCAGCACGTTGCCGAATGAGCGGGGGAGCCGGGACCACAAGCTGCCAGGCTTCTCCGCCCACACCATGAACTCCGACGACACATCGAAGGAGTGGAGCTATGGGCGTGGAGGAAGCACAGCCGCCAGATGGCGTCCCGCGCCCCCTCTCCCTCCGCTGCCACGACCACCTCCGCCGCGAGAAGAGGCGCCGCGGCTCCCGCCGGCGACCGCGTTGGAACCCGGAAGGCCGCGCCCGCTTCCCTGAGGAGCCGCCGCGGGCGTAGCGGCATACTTGCGGGGGCGGCCACGGCCCCTCTTCGGCGGCGGCGAGGCCAGCTCCTTCAAGACCTTCCCCTTCTCCGCGGCGGACGACTTCCTCAGTGGCACCATGGAGACCTCGCAGTGAGAAGAAGAACAAGGAGTGAACAAGAAAGCAAATGACGCTAGCTTGAAGATGGCTTGGGGGATCCCCCTAGTCCCATTTATAGGGTGGAGGAGCCCAACCGCCAGTCACTAGCGTCACAACCATAGTGACCCCGTCATCCATGCCGGGGAGTTGTCCAGTGGCACGATCACCAAAACTGCCTGGGGAAGCGGAGACGCCACGTCCCATCCAATCGTCACGCGCCGGCCTGGCCCACAGTCTTTAGGGGCCCGCGGTGCTTCGTCCTCGACTAAGGCTTTGTCCCGAAGCCAACTCCGTGCGCGCCTTGGGCCTGGGGGCTACTGTCGGCGTCCTGGGAACCAGGGTACCCAAACTTGCCTGCCTGCGGGCCGCGACGCGCTCCTACTACGGCCTGGTATGGCCTAGCTGATCGACCAGCTGCTCAAGACCCTCGCGAGGGGGCTAGGCCTCGCGAGGAGAACAACACCAAGACCAGCTCAGGAGAGGCCTCGTCTAGGCTGCTCCGGAGGGGCGGAGAACCAAGGCCAAGCCTGCCTCAGGAAGAGGCAGTGACGCGAGCAGTGACGCACCGCGCCAGTGGGTGCCAGCGCATGCCAGCGGCGCAGTTGCCGTTTTGGTGCAAAGGAGACATCGCATGCGCAGGTTCCCAAGGGGCGAGACAAAGGTTTCCCCTTCGGTGCAACAAGACCGAAGACCGCCAGGACGACAGGGAGGATGTCACCACCGAGCCCACCACCGCGTCACCGTCTGACCTCTTGGCAGGCGAAGACCGCTTTTGTCAGGATAGGAGCGTCCTTGTGTTCCCGCTCAAAATGGCCGTTGTGGGATCTCTTACCGCCTAAACATTTTGGGGGAAGAGGACCCTGGCCGCCTATATAAGTAGCTAGGGTTCCCACTACGGGGCGCGGGGGATCTGGATCGACCTCATCCCGAACACTCCACCTTCACACCAAGGAGCAAGAATACTTGCCTCCTGACCCTCTTGAGCTCAAGAACCACTGTACTTGTTCATACTCAAGCCCTCCCGAGGCTAATCCACTCAAGCAGGACGTAGGGTTTTACACTGCAAGGTGGCCTGAACCTGGGTAAACTCGTGTGTGCTTTACTTGTTGCTTGCTTACATCTCACCACCGGGCGAGGGCGTGGCGCTAGGTAGACGTGAGCGGGAGAGATCTTTGTTCACGCCCCTGTGTTCGAACTTCTTTGGGTTTGCGGAGCCCGTAATCCGACAGACTTGTTGCGAAAGGTTCTCGACAAGTTCAAGGGGTTGACTACGGTGAGACTTTCTCACCCGTAGCGATGCTTAAGTCTGTCTGAATCATGTTAGCAATTGCCGCATTTTATGATTATGAAATCTGGCAAATGGACGTCAAAACTGCATTCCTTAACGAATTTCTTAAAGAAAAATCGTATATGATGCAACTAGAAGGTTTTGTTGATCCTAAAGGTGCTAACAAAGTGTGCAAACTCCAGCGATCCATCTATGGACCGGTGGAAGCATCTCAGAGTTGGAATATACACTTTGATGAGGTGATCAAAGCATATGGTTTTATACAGACATAAGGTGTAGCCTGTATTTACAAGAAAGGGAGTGGGAGCTCTCTAGCATTTCTGATATTATATGTGGATGACATATTGTTGATTGGAAATGATATAGAATTTCTGGATAGCATAAAAGGATACTTGAATAAGATTATTCAATGGAAGACCTCGGTGAATTTGCTTATATATTGGGCATCTAGATCTATAGGGATAGATCAAGACATTTAATAGGACTTTCACAAAGCACATACCTTAATAAAGTTTTGAAGAAGTTAAAAATGGATTAGTCGAAGAAAGGGTTCTTGCCTGTGTTACAAGGTGTGAAATTGAGTCAAACTCAAAGCCTGACCACAGCAGAAGATAGAGAGAAAATGAAAGTCATTATCTATGCCTCAGCAATAGGTTCTATCATGTATGCGATGCTGTGTACCAGACCTGATGTGTGCCTTGCCATAAGTTTGGCAGTAAGGTACCAAAGTAATCCAGGAGTGGATCACTGAACAGATGTCGGCGTCCTGGGAACCAGGGTACCCAGACTTTCCTGTCTGCGGCCGCATCACGCTCCTACCGCGGCCTGGTATGGCCCAGCTGATCGACTAGCTGCTCGAGACCCTCGCGAGGGGGCTAGACCTCGTGAGGAGAACGACGTCAAGACCCCCTCAGGAGCGGCCTCGGTTAGGTTGCTCCGGAGGGGCGGAGAATCCAAGGCCAAGCCTACCTCAGGAGGAGGCAGTGACGCAAGCAATGACGTACCGCGCCAGCGGGTGCTAGTGGCGCAGTTGCCGTTTTGGTGCAAAGGGGACAGCGCAAGCGCAGGTTCCCGAGGAGCAGGACAAAGGTTTCTCCATTGGTGCAACAAGACCAAAGACCACAAGGACGACAGGGAGGATGTCACCACCGAGCCCACCACCGCGTCATCGCCGGATCCCTTTGCAAGCGAAGACTGCTTTTGTCAGGGTAGGAACGTCCTTGTGTTCCCGCTCAAAATGGCCGTTATGGGATTCCTTCCCGCCTAAACATTTCGGGGGAAGATGACCCTGGCCACCTATATAAGTAGCTAGGATCCCCACTATGGAGGGGAGGAGGATCAGATCCAGAAACTATGCACTCGCACAAAGGAGCAAGAACCCTTGCCTCCTGACCTTCCTGAGCTCTCCTCCTGAGCTCAAGAACCACTGTACTCATCCATATTCAAGCCCTCCCGTGGCCAATCCACCAAAGCAGGAAGTAGGATTTTACACCACAAGGTGGCCTGAACCTGGGTAAATTCTTGTCTACTTTACTTGTTGTTCACTTGAATATCTTCACCGGACGAGGGTGAGACGCTAGGTAGACGCGAGTGGGAGAGATCTTCGTTCACGCCCCTGTGTTCGAACTTCTTGGGTTTGCGGAGCCCGTAAATCCGACATTTGGCGCGCCTGGTAGGGGGCGTGTCGAGATCTCGCCTCTCCAACGACCTCGTCCCGCTCTCGTCGTCGACTTTGCTCCACAACCATGGTGGACACACGCCGAGCACGCGCCGCCCGCCGCGCCGCGAACATTGCTCAGACGGCGCACATGGGCAACGGTGCACTACTTCGCTCCAAGTCGCCAGTCGCCAACGCCACCACCGACCCGGTCGTCCACGAGCAGCAGGACTCGTCGCTGCCACTGTCCGTGCGGCACGATGGCCGCACGGCGATGCCGTTACCCTTGCCAGCAGTGGCATCGTCCTCGCTGATTCACCGCGGGCCGGTCTACCAGCAGCCTACGCTATTGATGGCACGGGAGCTCCTGCGCTACCAACCGGCGGACGACCCCTGCGGCGAGTGTCTCCACCGCATCACCGAGCTCGCCAACGCCGCCGGGGAGGTGCCTGTACCAACTCACTCCTCTCGTCCCCCGTCGCCCGTGGCGGGGAACGAGGGCCACGGTGTCCCGGTTCCACCTCCACTCTACGGTGCTGGTTAGGCGCGAGGCTCCGCGGCGTGAGCCGCCCCGCAGGGCCCCCGCGCCCGACGAAGAGAACTGCCAGGTGATCCCGCGTCCCCAGGCAGGAGCTCATGGGCCCCCTGCCCCGCAGCACCAAGACCGCACACCACAGGACGTGGTGGCGCCTGTGCCCCAAGAGCCAGCACCGCAGGCGCAGGGGGCACCTGCAATCATGAGCGTGGCTGGATGTCGCGCCTTAGCTCCCGAGCTACGGCGCCTCGTCCGACCCGGCAAGTTCAGGCCGGATCTGCCTCCGTGCTACGACGGCACCACCGACCCCACGGAGTTCCTCTAGCTCCACGAGCTGAGCATCGAGGCGTCCAACGGCACCGAGCAGGTCATGGCGAACTGGTTCGCCATGGTTCTCAAGGATGGCGCACACTCTTGGCTCCCGAACCTCCCTGTGGGATCCATCTCCTCCTGGGGGAGCTTCGTGAACGTTTCGTTGCGAACTTCCAGGGTACTCGTGACCGAGCCCCGGAAGGATGGGTGGTATACTTCGGCGGCGCCTTCTAGCGCCTCCGCGCGGGGGCTGGCGCCGTGTTAGTATCTCCCACTCAGGACAAGTTGTACTGCGCTGTGCAGCTTTTCTTCCAGCAAGGCGAGAAGGTCTCCAACAACGTCGCAGAGTACGAGGGCCTAATCGCTGGGCTCAAGGCCACCGCTGCACTGGGGGTCAAGCATCTCACCATCAGAGGTGATTCACAGCTCCTCGTCAACTTCTCCAAAAAAAATACAAGCCCAAGGATGAGCGCATGGCGGCATATCCGGAGGAGGTGCGCAAGATGGAGAAGCGGTTCCAAGGGCTGGAGGTGCAGCGCGTACAAAGAGGCACCAACAAGGAAGCAGATGACACCGCCAAACGAGCCTCTAGGCGGGAGCCTCAGAGGCCGGGCATCTTCGAGGAGCGACTGCTCAAGCCGTCGGCAACACTGCCCATTTCTGAGCCGGCGTCCACTTAGCAGGGGCTACCCACGACACCTGTGGAAGGAGCCCCGGCCAGCGAACCGGCCTCCGGAGCCCGCCTGCTACTCGCCGCGGAGCCTGAGGAGGGTTGCTCGACCTAAGAGCTCAAGATGTACCTGCAACACGACACCCTGCCAGATAAGGAAGAAGACGCAGAGCGCGTGGTCCGACATGCCTCGGCTTACTGCATCCAAGACAACGAAGTCTATAGGAGGCGCCCCAACGACGTCTCACTAAAATGCATCTCGAGGAAACAAGGGTGCGAGTTGTTGGTTCACATCCACGGTGGGGACTGCGGTCCTCACTCGTCGTCTCGCACCCTTGTGGGCAAGGCCTTCCGCAGCGGCTTCTACTGGCCCAAGGCGCTCAACGACATCACGGAGCTTGTGCGGGCTTGTGAGGCGTGCCAGTTTCATGCCAAGCAGATCCACCAGCCAGCGCAGAGCCTTGAGATGATCTCGCTCTCCTGGCCCTTCATGGTTTGGGGATTGGACATCCTGGGTCCATTTCCCCGGGCAGCGGGGGGCTACCGCTTCCTCTACGTCACCATCGACAAATTCACCAAGTGGGCAGAGGTGGCGCCTGTTCACGCGATCCCAGCCGGGTCGGCCGTCAAGTTCATCCAGGGCCTCGTGAGGTGATTTGGGGTCCCTAGCCGCATCATCACGGATAACGGTTTGCAGTTCACAAACAATCTCATCAGGTCATATTGTGCTAACCTTGGAACATAGATCTGCTACACCTCGGTGGCCCACCCCAGGAGTAATGGTCAGGCCGAACGCGCCAATGCGGAAGTCTTGCGTGGCCTCAAGACGCGCAGCTTTAAGAAGAAGCTTGAGGCTAGCGGCAGGGGCTAGATCGATGAGCTCCAGTCCGTGCTGTGGTCAATCTGAACCACTGCCACCAAACCCATGGGAGAAACTCCTTTTTTTCTCGTCTACGGGGCGGAGGCGGTCCTCCCTCACAAGGTCAAGCATCGCTCCCCACAGGTCTTGGCTTTCAATGAGGAATGCCAGGACGCCGCCTCACGGATGGACCTCGTGCTCGGCGAGGAGGGCCGCCGCCGAGCTACCGTCAGGGCGGCGCGATATTAGCACGCGCTGCGGCGGTACCATTGCCGCATCGTCCGCGCGAGAACACTTGAAGTTGGTGACTTGGTCCTGAGGCGGGTCCTCTCCAGGGAGGGGTTACACAAGCTCTCGCCCATGCGGGAGGGCCCGTTCAGAATCGCCTGTGTCTCTATGCCTGGTGCTGTGCGCTTGGAGATGCAGGATGGGATACCTATCCAGAATTCCCGGAATATTGAACACCTCAGGAGGTTCTATCCGTAATCAAGGCTCCGTGCCCGTGAAGGTCTCCGCTTCTGACACTCTCATGTAATAATGAGTTGGGGCTGTACACGCCGCGAAGTCTCCGGTGCGTTGCCTACGGGCCCTCAGACGGGGCTCCCACCCACGTCCCAGTGGCAGTCCATAGATCTGCACTGGGAAGAAGACGTAGTGTAGGGGTCGGACGCGACCTTTTTTTTTTGCGCATGCTCAGGGGCGTCCCCTACCTGGCGCGCCAAATTTGGATTTACGGGCTCTGCAAACCCAAGAAGTTCGAACACAGGGGCGTGAACGAAGATCTCTCCCACTCGCGTCTACATAGCGTCTCGCCCTCGTCCGGTGAAGAGATTCAAGTGAACAACAAGTAAAGCACACAAGAATTTACCCAGGTTCAGGCCACCTTGTGGTGTAAAACCCTACTTCCTGCTTTGGTGGATTGGCTTCGGGAGGGCTTGAATATGGACGAGTACAGTGGTTACTGAGCTTAGGAGGGTCATGAGGCAAGGGTTCTTGCTCCTTTGTGCGAGGGTAGAGTTTCTGGATCTGATCCCTCTCCACCCCCCGTAGTGGGGATCCTAGCTACTTATATAGGTGGCCAGGGTCCTCTTCCCCCGAAATGTTTAGGCGGGAAGGAATTTCACAACGGCCATTTTGAGCGGGAACACAAGGATGTTCCTACCCTGACAAAAGCAGTCTTCTCTTGCAAAGGGATCCGGCGATGACGCGGTGGTGGGCTCGGTGGTGACATCCTCCCTGTCGTTCTTGCAATCTTCGGTCTTGTTGTACCAATTGAGAAACCTTTGTCAAGCTCTTCGGGAACCAGAGCGCTAGCTGATCCCCCCGTAAATCCGACATTTGGTTTGCCGACTAGGTAGACAGCTGCGGTGGCTACTGTCGGCGTCCTGGGAACCAGGGTACCCAGACTTGCCTGTCTGCAGGCCGCGACGCGCTCCTACCACGGCCTGGTATGGCCCAGCTGATTAACTAGCTGCACAAGACCCTCGCAAGTGGGCTAGGCCTCGCGAGGAGAACGACATCAAGACCCCTCAGGAGTGGCCTCGGCTAGGTTGCTCCGGAGGGGCAGAGAATCCAAGGCCAAGCCTGCCTCAGGAGGAGGCAGTGACGCAAGCAGTGACATACCGCGCCAGCGGGTGCCAGCACCCGCCAGCAGCGCAGTTGCCATTCTGGTGCAAAGGAGACAGCGGAGGCGCAGGTTCCCAAGGAGCGGGGCAAAGGTTTCCCCTTCGATGCAACAAGACCGAAGACTCCAAGGACGACACGGAGGATGTCACCACCGAGCCCACCACCGCGTCACCGCCTGATCCTTTTTCAGGCGAAGACCGCTTTTGTCAGGATAGGAACGTCCTTGTGTTCCCGCTCAAAATGGCCGTTGTGGGATTCCTTCCCGCATAAACATTTCGGGGGAAGAGGACCCTAGCCGCCTATATAAGTAGCTAGGATCCCCACTATGCGGAACAAGTCCGAGCAGATCCATAAACTCTGCCCTCACGCAAAGGAGCAAGAACTCTTGCCTCCTGACCCTCGTGAGCTCTCCTCCTGAGCTCAAGAACCACTGTACTAGTCCATATTCATGCCCTCCTGAGGCCAATCCACCAAAGTAGGAAGTAGGGTTTTACACCGCAAGGTGGCCTGAACCTGGGTAAACTCTTGTGTGTTTTACTTGTTGTTCGCTTGAATCTCTTCACTGGACGAGGGCGAGACGCTAGGTAGATGTGAGTGGGAGAGATCTTCGTTCACGCCCCTGTGTTCAAACTTCTAGGGTTGGCGGAGCCCGTAAATCCAACATTTGGCGTGCCAGGTAGGGGGCGTGTCGAGATATCGCCTCTCCGATGACCTCGTCCCGCTCTCGTCGCCGACTTCGCTCCACAGCCTTGGTGTACACATGCCAAGCACGTGCCGCCCGCCGCACCGCGAACGTCGCTCAGACGGCGCCAGCGGGCAACGGTATTCCGCCCCTCCCAACTCGCCAGTCGCCAACGCCGCCACCGACCCGGCCGTCCATGAGCAGCAGGACTCGTCACTGCCGCTGTCCGTGCGGCGCGATCGCCACATGGCGACGCCGTCACCCTCGCCAGCCGCGGCATCGTCCTCACTGGTCCGCCGCGGGCTGGTCTTCCAGCAGCCTGCGCTATTGATGGCGCGGGAGCTCCTGCGCTACCGCCCAGCGAATGACCTCTACGACGAGTGGCTCCACCGCATCACCGAGCTCGTCAACACCGCCGGGGATGTACCTGCACCAACTCTCTTCCCCTGTCCCCCGTCGCCCATGGCGGGGAACGAAGGCCACGGTTGTCAGGCCCAAGATGCGATTCTATCTCGATCACGTGACTCATACGTGATTGGGGCACAACCGCATCTCAGGCGCTTAGCAAGATGGATATCATTACATCGTACAATTACAAACATACATGGGGAATACAACAATTCATACAATTCACATGAATACAACAACATGAATACAAGGCTTCCGACTACGGATGCAAACATGAAAAGCACAACGACATCCATCTACTATCCCAGGCTGCTGACCCGGAACCTAACACAAGACTGACGAAGAAGAAGAAGAAAGAACTCCAACACAAAGAACATCGCTCTCACGCCAAGTCATCAGAAACCTGCACCTGCAACTATTGTTGTAGTATCTGTGAGCCATGAGGACTCAGCAATCCCATAACCATGGGTATCAAGACTAGCAAAGCTTAAAGGGTAGGAAGAGGTTAAGTGGTGAGGTTGTAGCAGCGGCTAAGCATAAGTATGGTGGCTAACTTACAAGTACAAGAATAAGATGAGCATCTAGGCAAACGGTCGCGAACTAGTAATGATCGCTAAAGATCCTGAACTACCTACGAGACAAACATAACCCCACCGTGTTCTCTTCTCAAAGTGAAAAGAGATAGTCACGGTTACTCACACAGTTGTGCGTTTTACTTCGGATCCTCTGTCAAGTTTTCTACAACCGGACATTCACAAATTCCAATCTACCACATAACCGCGGGCACGGCTTTCGAAAGATCATAACCCTGCAGGGGTGTCCCAACTTAGCCCATCACAAGCTCTCACGATCAGGAGAAGTAATAATAATATTACCCCTTATCTTAGTGACAATCCGATCAGGCTCGGAATCCCGGTGCACAAGACATTTCGAAAATGGTAAAACAAGTCCAGCAAGACCTCCCAGCGTGCCGACACCTTGATAGTAGCCGCGCGTATCTCGTCTCAGGCCACGTCCGGATAGGTGAGCCTACAGGAAAATACCAGACCTCGAGTTTTCTCGTGGTGGCCCTGCATTCCCCCCGTTTGGGACCAACACCATCAGCACTGGCCCCCCTGCTATGTAGAAAGAATCCTCGGGGATGCGACCCCCTATGCAATTTCATTAATTAATTTAGTTGTTATTATGAGGCAAATTAAAACCAATGTTGGGCCTTGCTGGAGGACTTTTATTCAAAGACGAACTATCAAGGGGTTCCCATATACCCAACCGTGTAAGGAACGCAAAATCAAGGAACATAATGCCGGTTTATTGGCTCCTAAGGTGGCATGAGTGGAACAAAACACCGAGCAAAAGGCCAAGCCTTCCACCCATGCCTAGTATATAGGTGTGTTAATATATATAAGATATATTGTGATATTCCAACAACAAGTTCCAACATGGAACAATCTTCATCTTCACTTGCAACTAACAATGCTATAAGAGGGGCTGAGCAAGCGGGTAACATAGCCAAAATACGGTTTGCTAGGAAGGTGCCATAGGTTAGAGGTTTCATGGCAACAAGGAGAGGCTGACGACAAAAGATAGGTAGCGCGACATATAACGATAGCATCGAGACATCTAGCATAGCAATGATAGTAGAGGTATCCAAGGTGATGGTCATCTTGCTTGAGATCCCGCAAGGAAGAAGAACGAATCCATGAAGTAGACGAAGAAGAAGCCACAAAGACAAGCCACGTGTAGACGAACGAATCCTCACGATCGCAACGGAAAAGAACTTGCGAGAAGAAAACGCACAACATGGTAAACACACAACACAAGAACAAGACGTGAAGCTCAACCAAGTATGATGCAAAGCAAGTCTATATGATGCAATTCATGGCAAGGGATGAAGCACACAAGAACAACACAAACCAACAAGTTTAAATGAGGCCGAAATCAACATATAGCAATTCTGGCAAGTCCTCATATGCACGTTTCGGAATTGGTCTAGATCCAAACAAAAATTAAGTTAAAGTTCTTAAACAGCAAGTTAACATGCTCCATGATGATCTACTCGAAATTCTAGTCAAGTTACATATCAAGTTTGTTTAATTCCGAGCTACGGCCAAGAAGATATGAGCAAAATAAGACAAGCATGTCATCGGTGCAAGATGCACCCAAACATCAAGTAAACACACTCCAAACATGAAAACAACATGATATTATGCTTCTACATGCAAAATCACACAAGTTCATATAGGACACGCTCAAAACGGAGCAACGGTTCAACACATACCCATGAAACAAGATATAACAACAAGCTGTCCAAAAACAGCAAGATATCAACTTTGGAGCAAGGTATATATATGCTACAGCACCCAAACATGATAACAAGAGGCATGTATGTGAAATAGATATGATACTTATAACAAGCATGAACTTAGAACACACCCAAAAGTTTGCTGGAACACAATTAACCAAGCATGGCAAGTTGCAATAAATTTATCCAGACCTAGTCAAAATCTGGGAAGGCAAAAACATCATCACGATGCTGCCTTCGGAGGCACAAAACAACAAGCATATCAACTCTATCAAGTATATAAAAATCATGGACATGTAATAGACATATCATACATCAAACAACATCATTGGAGCAACTCCATCGGAGGCATGTATCAATAACAACAAGCTTCACCAAATTGATCATGCTGGTAAAAGTCTGACATGTAAAATTTATAGCATCTTGTGAGCAAGAAATAAATAAGCTACAGCAGGCCATATGTGCAAACAAGAGCATGAATGGACAGAGGATAACATGCACAACAAGACATGATCATTGGGCATACTAAAACAAGCATGGAATTTAGTGAGGCATCAAGCAAACATGGCATCAGGTTTAACAGATTCCAGACTTAGCAGTTTTTTCACTAAGTATAAAACAGCAACAACGACATGGCATGTTTACAAGCTTGTTTAAGTCACCTCAAGGCATATCATGAAAAGTGTATTGCACCACAACAAACACGATATTATTGTGCTTCTAAAACATAACATGTGGCATGAAGACAAACACACCAATAACAATGAGCAAGTCAACTCAGCATCTCATAACAAGTTTCAGCACTTAACAGCCACATACACTTTTGCAACAGAGATTAACATGACAAGATGGCACCTAACATGAATTCTACAACAACCATCATGTAGAGCACTTCACAATGAACATTTTGACATATCATATGCTTCAATTGGGCCAACATGCTCAAAGTTACAAGCATCACAAATATGCAACAAAATTACAGATAACAACAGTTTTAAACATATAGCTCTCTTGCAACGATGATTAGGGAATCAAGATGAACTCAAACAAGCATGCCACAATGGAACAAAATGAAGAGCGTATCACCACGATCATTTTGACATATTATTCACTCAATTTGGATCACCACACAAAAAGTTACAGTCATGCAAACATGCATATAAAATTACAGAAACTAGGGACTTAGCCAAAATTACTAAGTGAAACTGAGCGCAAGATACTATACGATGCTTCGGGCGGGACTGAGCGAAAAATCTCACCATGGGCCTGGCCCAGAAGCAGAGGAGGTGGGGCAGGGGACTTGGGCCGGTGGAGCTGGACCTGCGGGGAGGAGGAGGCCCATGCGGTCCGGCCCATTCAGAGACGAGGCGGCCCAAGCGGAGGCGATGGCCCACGAGGAGACCGGCGCGCTGGCTGGCGTCGGGGCATCATTGTCCCGAACGATGCAGGGAACACGGCGGTCGGCGGCGCTAGATCTGGCGGGGCGACGACGCGGCAAGGCGTGGAAGGCCGAGAACGGGCCGGAGGGGACCGGATCCGGCGGCTCCTCGCCGGATCTGGCCGGAGGCGAGGCCTGGCGGCGGCAGAGATGCGGGGACGGCGGCGCGAGGTTCTGGCGGCGAGCGGTGCGGCGCTGACGGCGGAGACGCACGCATGGGCGACATTGCAACACGTCGGCAGCGAGCGGGGCGGCGCTGGTCGACGGGAAGACAGCACGCAGCAACACGGGCGCTCAAGGCAAGGCGAGCTGTGGGCAGCTCGGGCCTGCGCGGCTCGGGCGGGCCTGCTTCGGGCCCTGGCGTGTCGGCGGCGGGGCAGGAGAGAGAGGGAGCGCGGGGGCGACGTGGCGCCGTGGGATTGGATGGAGGGTGGCGGCGCGGTGAGGTGGCGTGCCCCGACTGGCCGGGTGAGGTGGCTGGAGGCGGCGGACATGTCCGGCGGCGGTGCGGACACGTCCGGCTGCACAAGGAGCTGTGGAGGAGCACGGGAAACGAGGAAATGAGCTAGGGTTTCCAGATTGGGATGGGGGAGGCAAATATATAGGTAGAGGGAGCTAGGAGTGTCCAATTGGGGAGCGGTTTTCGGCCATGCGATCACGATCCAACGATCGAGAGCATGGAGGGGGTTGGGACGGGCTTATGGGCTGTTGGAGAGGGGGTTGTGGGGAGAGAAGAGAAGAGGCCCGCGAGGGTTTTCGGAGACCGAAAACGTCTGACGTTTTAACCGGCGACTAGTGCCGCTATATATATCCGTTGGGCTATCAAACGGACTCCGAATGCGACGAAAATTGGCAGGCGGTCTACCTATGCTATAATAAGACTACACGCCGAGTTTCAACCATTCCGAGAAAATTTTCCGGCCACTCATAAAATAAATAAACGGAGGTGCCGCGGGCGCGTGCAAGTGTGTCTGGGCTCAGAACAGACAACGGAAAGGACGGGCGGACTCGGACGGATGCAAGTTTTGAAACAATGCTGATGCAAAACACATGATGGCATGGCAAGATGCAACACGCAAGCAGATGACATGGCAATGACGACGAATAACTGGCTGACACCTGGCGCACCGGTCTTGGGGTGTCACAACACTCCCCTACTAATAAGAGGTCTCGTCCCGAGATCTTAGGAACGAGACAGAAGAGAAAAGGAAGAACAAAGTTCTTCGAGGGCAAAAGAGTGCAACCAAAGAACCTTGAGAGGTTGAACAATTTGAAAGAACGAACACGGCGGAGGAGAACGAGGTTGCAACACTTCGTTAGACAAGAAGAACAAGGAATACGACGATAACCAAAAGGTTGAAGGATATGAAGCACGAGTTGAAGGAATAAGAATGAATTCGAAAACACTCCGGTTAATAAGAGATAGAAAAGGAATTTGAACAAAGTAATTCGGGCAGCACTCCGGCTAAAAATGAATGGAATAGAACAAGAGCTTGAGAGAATGGAATAATACTTGATGAGAGAAACAACACAATGCCTCCTGGATAATTAAAAGAGTGAAATGAAAAGAACGGATCAGAGAACAACAAGTTCCACCACGAAAGAATTGAAAGAGCATCTTCAAGGAAGGATTGAATGGATTTGTTGAAGAATCAACAACAAAATAATAAGCTTGTTGTGGACTTATTTAAACATCTCAAGACTTGAGGTGAATGATGCCGCAACCAAAAGATTGAATAGGTGAGAATGAAGAAAGAAATGCAAAACTCCACTTCAAAAGAATACGGAGAATTATTTGCATCTCAATAGGCAAAAGAATAACGCTTGAGCTGCTCCACAAGGCTTGCTCAATATATTAGAAGAATGAATTAGATCATGAAGAGACACCCTGAAGAACTCCGGTAAGAAATGATGATGAATCAGAATTGAGTATGAAAAGAATAAGAATCAAGCCTTGTGATGATTAGACAGGGTTCTGACGAGATAGCCGAGAAAAACTTTGAACTCCGGAAAAGAAAAGATTAAGGCACTTGGAACTAGGATTTATTCATCAAGAATAAACTCTGAAGGAAGGGATTAAATCAACTTGATGAAAAGAATAAGAATTATGTTATGCTTATCCTCCAGCAATTAAATTGATGAGAAGCAATGGATTCGCATACTACTTATTCCCGTTGAAATGATTAAAGAGGGATATATCGCGAACTTGCGAAAATCTTCATTAAACAACGGTAGGATTGGAATAAAATGAACGGATTGATATGATAACACCGGAAAAGAACTCTTGAGCGAACCACCGTAAGAATTGAAACCGAGTGAAGAAAAGAACAAACCAGCGTCAGAATTAAAATCGAGTGATGAAAGAGAACGGCCACCGTAAGTAATTGAATTGAGTGGATACAAGAGAATGAATTGCCGGGAAGAATAAAGCACCTGAGGAAATTTGAATGACGAGAACGAAGAGATCGCGAACGGATTAAAGAATACTTGAAGGAAGCACCAGAAGAATGTGAGACAAACGAAGAGGCATCAATGAAGAATATTTGGAGGACGACGTTGAAAACTGAGAACGAGGAAATCTTCTGAAAAGATGGCCTTCGGAGGAACACAATGAAAATAATTCATGAAATACTTCAGATGGGTAAGGAAAAGAATTTTATGACAATTAGAATAATTCGAGAGGATATCATGAAGGTAGAATCACGAATCTCTGAGAGAACGGACAAGATTCAGAGGAAAACGCATCTTCGGTCTTCTGATGACGACGAGGAACACAATCAAAATTATTGAGATACTTCAGAAGAATGATAAGAGAAAGGTTGAACCAACGATGAAAAGAATTATAAGAAATCTTGAAGAAGGCATGTGACCGATGAAATCCATACTTACGTCACATTTAAAAGAATTTCGGAACACTCCAGAAAATTAGAAGAGTCAGGTAAGATCCTGGGAAAAGACCTGTGGGTTATGTGCCCACCGAACAGAAAATACCGTTGAAAGGATTGAAAAGCAGATAATGGACCAGAACGAATGAAAAACTCGAATGAGGTGACAACCTCGAATTAATTGGAAGACAGACGAATCTCTTGAGATGTCTTCGGAACTCCGGAATAATTAAATGGCGAGAGGCAAACGAGCAAGGAGAAACATTCGGGCCGAGGGAAAAGAATATGATGAACCCTGAATACAATTTGAATTGAAACCACTTGAAAAGAAGAAGATATGAAGAAGGACGAACGAGATGAGAATTCACCAGTTGAAATAATTGATGAAAGGAATTCAAAGGCTTCACACGAGTAGGATGGATACTCGATTAAGGACTCCGGCTCCGAGAAGCAAAAGGGTGGGCGGGTGGGAAAAAGAAGGAACACATCGGACGGGGAAAACACCATCGGTTGAAAAGAACTAGGGGTTGAACTTGCAAAGAAGAAGAGGTTTGAATCCACTTGACGAGAGATGCACCAGATGAAAGAACTGACAACGCAACAAACGAGAACTAACCACATGATGCTAAAAAAATTTGAAGGGGAAGAGGAGTAATTCAAAAACACCTACGTCAAGATTCCTCACTAGAGCGACGAAGGGGCACAGGAGTAAAAAGAATTCCTACTCTCCGATATAACTAGACTCCGAAAAAGTTTTCTGCTAGACTCGACAACGGCCATTCTACGATCCATCAAGGGGGCTCCTATGGTCGGTCGAGGCTCTGATACGAACTTGTCAGGCCCAAGATGCGATTCTATCCTGATCACGTGACTCATACGTGATTGGGGCACAACCGCATCTCATGCGCTTAGCAAGATGGATATCATTACATCGTACCATTACATACATACATGGGGAATACAACAATTCATACAAGTCACATGAATACAACAACATCAATACAAGACATCCGACTACGGATGCAAACATGAAAAGCACAATGACATCCATCTGCTATCGCAGGCTGCCGACCCGGAACCTAACCCAAGACCGACGAAGAAGAAGAAGAAAGAACTCCAACACTAAGAACATCGCTCTCACGCCAAGTCATCGGAAACCTGCACCTGCAACTGTTGTTGTAGTATCTGTGAGCCACGAGGACTCAGCAATCCCATAACCATGGGTATCAAGACTAGCAAATCTTAAAGGGTAGGAAGAGGTTAAGTGGTGAGGTTGCAGCAGCGGCTAAGCATAAGTATAGTGGCTAAATTACGAGTACAAGAATAAGATGAGCATCAATGCAAACAGTCGCGAACTAGTAATGATCGCTAAAGATCCTGAACTACCTACGAGACAAACATAACCCCATCGTGTTCTCTTCTCAAAGTGAAAAGAGACAGTCACGGTTACTCACATAGTTGTGCGTTTTACTTCGGATCCTCTGTCAAGTTTTCTACAACCGGGCATTAACAAATTCCAATCTGCCACATAACCGCGGGCACGGCATTCGAAATATCATAACCCTGCAGGGGTGTCCCAACTTAGCCCATCGCAAGCTCTCACGATCAGCAGAAGTAATAATAATATTAACCCTTATATTAGGGACAATCCGATCAGGCTCGGAATCCTTATGCACAAGACATTTCTACAATGGTAAAACAAGTCCAGCAAGACCTCCCGGCGTGCCGACACGCTGATAGTATCCGCGCGTAGGGCTGGACCAAAAGCTCGTAGCTCGTGACCTTAGTGAGCGCTCGATAGTTCGGCTCGTTAAGCTCGTAGCTCGCTTCTTAATGAACAGAGCCAATCACTGATTTTAGCTCGTTAAGCTTAACGAGCTTAAAGAGCGAGTTAACGAGTTTCATGAGTAGCTCGTTAAGCTTATTAGTAACAACATAACACATATTTTTATCTTACGTGGCAAACTTTTTGGAGCACCTTAGATCTCCTATTCAATCTAATCAACATAGGAGGGAACAAACTAGTATATTTCTTTTTGTAGCCACCATATTTCATCTTAAAAACCACACATATGCACTCATAATGTAGATTGTAACACATTATAATCTGTTAACGAGCGCTCACGAGCGCTCACGAGCTTAACGAGCTTCAAACGAACCGAGCCGAGCAGGGTTTTCTGCTCGTTAATCTTAACGAGCTTAACGAGCCGAGCCTTAACGAGCACGAGCTTAACGAGTACGAGCTTAAGAGCCGAGCAGCTCGTTAGTCCACCCCTAGCCGCGCCCGCGCGTATCTCTTCTCAGGCCACGTTCGGATAGGTGAGCCTACAGGAAAATACCAGACCTCGAGTTTCCTCGTGGTGGCCCTACAGTCCCCCCGTTTGGGACCAACACCATCAGCACTGGCCCCCCCTGCTATGTAGAAAGAATCCTCGGGGACACGACCTCCTATGCAATTTATTTAATTAATTAAGCTGTTATTATGAGGCAAATTAAAACCAATGTCGGGCCTTGCTGGAGGAGTTTTATTCGAAGACGAACTGTCAAGGGGTTCCCATATACCCAACCTTGTAAGGAACGCAAAATCAACGAACATAATGCCGGTTTATCGGCTCCTAAGGTGGCATAAGTGGAACAAAACACCGAGCAAAAGGCCAAGCCTTCCACCCATGCCCAGTACATAGGTGTGTTAATATATAAGACATATTGTGATATTCCAACAACACGTTCCAACATGGAACAATCTTCATCTCCACCTGCAACTAACAACGCTATAAGAGGGGTTGAGCAAGCAGGTAACGTAGCCAAACAACGGTTTGCTAGGAAGGTGCCAAAGGTTAGAGGTTTCATGCCAACAAGGAGAGGCTGACAACAAAAGATAGGTAGATCGACATATAACGATAGCATCGATACATCTAGCATATCAATGATAGTAGAGGTATCCAAGGTGATGGTCATCTTGCTCGAGATCCCGCCAGGAAGAAGAACGAATCCATGAAGTAGACGAAGAAGAAGCCACGAAGACATGCCACGTGTAGACGAACGAATCCTCACGATCGCAACGGAAAAGAACTAGCGAGAAGAAAACGCACAACATGGTAAACACACAACACAAGAACAAGACATGAAGCTCAACCAAGTATGATGCAAGGCAAGTCTATATGATGCAATTCATGGCAAGGGATGAAGCACACAAGAACAACACAAACCAACAAGTTTAAATGAGGTCGAAATCAACATATAGCAATTCCGGTAAGTCCTCATATGCACGTTTCGAAATTGGTCCAGATCTGAACAAACATTAAGTTAAAGTTGTTAAACAGCAAGTTAACATGCTCCATGATGATCTACTCGAAATTCTAGTCAAGTTACATATCAAGTTAGTTTAATTCGGAGCTACGGCCTAGAAGATATGAGCAAAACAAGACAAGCATGTCATCGGTGCAAGATGCACCCAAACATCAAGTAAACACACTCCAAACATGAAAACAACATGATAGTATGCTTCTACATGCAAAATCACACAAGTTCATATAGGACACGCTCAAAACGGAGCAACGGTTCAACACATACACATGAAACAAGATATAACAACAAGCTGTCCAAAAACAGCAAGATAGCAACTTTGGAGCAAGGTATATATATGCTACAGCACCCAAACATGATAACAAGAGGCATGGATGTGAAATAGATATGATACTTATAAGAAGCATGAACTTAGAACACACCCAAAAGTTTGCTGGAACACAATTAACCAAGCATGGCAAGTTGCAATAAATTTATCCAGACTTAGTCAAAATCTGGGAAGACAAAAACATCATCACGATGCTGCCTTCGGAGGCACAAAACAACAAGCATATCAACTCTATCAAGTATATAAAGATCATGGACATGTAATAGACATATCATACATCAAACAACTCCATTGGAGCAACTCTATCGAAGGCATGGATCAATAACAACAAGCTTCACCAAATTGATCACGCTGATAAAAGTCTGACAGGTAAAATTTATAGCAACTTGAGAGCAAGAAATAAATAAGCTACAGCAGGCCATATGTGCAAACAAGAGCATGAATGGACAGATGATAACATGCACAACAAGACATCATCATTGGGCATACTAAAACAAGCATGGAATTGAGTGAGGCATCAAGCAAACATGGCATCAGGTTTAACAGATTCCAGACTTAGCGGTTTTTTCACTAAGTATAAAATAGCAACAACGACATGGCATGTTTACAAGCTTGTTTAAGTCACCTCAAGGCATATCATGAAAAGTGTATTGCACCACAGCAAACACGATATTATTGTGCGTCTAAAACATAACATCTGGCATGAAGACAAACACACCAATAGCAATGAGCAAGTCAAATCGGCATCTCATAACAAGTTTCATCACTTAACAGCCACATACACTTTTGCAACAGAGATTAACATGGCAAGATGGCACCTAACATGAATTCTACAACAACCATCATGTATAGCACTTCACAATGAACATTTTGACATATCATATGCTTCAATTGGGCCAACATGCTCAAAGTTACAAGCATCACAAGTATGCAACAAAATTAGAGATAACAACAGTTTTAAACATATAGCTCTCTTGCAACGATGATTAGGGAATCAAGATGAACTCAAACAAGCATGCCACAATGGAACTAAATGAAGAGCGTATCACCACGATCAATTTGACATATTATTCACTCAATTTGGATCACCACACAAAAAGTTACAGTCATGCAAACATGCATATAAAATTACAGAAACTAGGGACTTAGCCAAAATTACTAAGTGAAACTGAGCGCAAGATACTATACGATGCTTCGGGCGGGGCTGAGCGAAAAATCTCACCATGGGCCTAGCCCAGAAGCAGAGGAGGTGGGGCAGGGGACTTCGGCAGGTGGAGCTGGACCTGCGGGGAGGAGGAGGCCCACGCGGGCCGGCCCATTCAGAGACGAGGTGGTCCATGCGGAGGCGATGGTCCACGCGGAGACCGGCGCGCTGGCTGGCGGCGGGGCATCGTCGTCCCGAACGATGCAGGGAACACGGCGGCCGGCGGTGCAGATCAGGCGGGGCGACGACGCGACAAGGCGTGGAAGGCCGGGAACGGGCCGGAGGGGACCGGATCCGGCGGCTCCTCGCCGGATCTGGCCGGAGGCGAGGCCTGGCGGTGGCAGAGATGCGGGGACGGCGGCGCGAGGTTCCGGCGGCGGGCGGTGCGGCGCTGACGGCGGAGACGTACGCAGGGGCGACATTGCAACACGTCGACGGCGAGCGGGGCGACGCTGGTCGATGGGAAGGCAGCACGTAGCAGCTCGGGCGCTCGAGGCAAGGCGAGCTGCGGGCGGCTCGGGCCTGCGCGGCTCAGGCGGGCCTGCTCCGGGCTCTGGCGGGTCGGCGGCGGGGCAGGAGAGAGAGGGGGCGCGGGGGCGACGTGGCTGGGGCGACGTGGCACCGTGGGATTGGACGAAGGGTGGCGGCGCGGTGAGGTGGCGTGCCCCGATTGGCCGGGTGAGGTGGCTGGAGGCGGCGGACATGTTCGGCGGCGGTACGAACACATCCGGCTGTGCGAGGAGTTGTGGAGGAGCACAGAAAACGAGGAAATGAGCTAGGGTTTCCAAATTTGGACGGGGGAGGCAAATATATAGGTAGAGGGAGCTAGGAGTGTCCAAATGGGGAGCGGTTTTCGGCCACGCGATCACGATCCAACGACCGAGAGCATGGAGGGGGTTGGGACGGGCTTGTGGGCTGTTGGAGAGGGGGTTGTGGGGAGAGAAGAGAAGAGGCCCGCGGGGGTTTTCGGAGACCGAAAACGTCCGACGTTTTAACCGGCGACTAGTGCCGCTATATATATCCATTGGGCTTATAAACAGACTCCGAATGCGACGAAAATTGGCAGGCGGTCTACCAATGCTATAATAAGACCACACGCCAAGTTTCAACCCATTCCGAGAATATTTTCCGGCCACTCATAAAATAAATAAACGGAGGTGCCGCGGGCGCGTGAAGTGTGTCTGGGGTCAGAACGGACAACGGAAAGGACGGGCGGACTCGGACGGATGCAAGTTTTGAAAACATGCTGATGTAACACACATGATGACATGGCAAGATGCAACACGCAAGTAGATGACATGGCAACGACGACGAATAACTGGCTGACACCTGGCGCACCGGTCTCGGGGTGTCACAATGGTGTCCCGGCTCCACCTCTAGTCTACGGCGCCGACCAGGAGGTCCGGCGCGAGGCTCTGCGGCGTGAGCCGCCCCGTAGGGCCATGCGCGCGAGGAGGAGAGCTGCCAGGTGATCCCGCATACCCAGACAGGAGCTCGCGGGCCCCCTGTTCTGCCGTGCCAAGACCGCGCACCACAGGAGGTGGTGGCGCCAGCGCCCCAAGAACCAGCACCGCAGGCACAGGGGGCGCCCGCAATCATGAGCGTGGCTGGATGTCCCGCCTTAGCTCCTGAGCTGCGGCGCCTCGTCTGGCCCGGTAAGTTCAAGCCGGATCTACCTCCACGCTACGATGGCACCACCGACCCCACGGAGTTCCGCCAACTCTATGAGCTAAGCATCGAGGCCTCCAACGGCACAGAGCAGGTCATGGCGAACTGGTTCCCCATGGCTCTCAAGGATGGCGCACGCTCCTGGCTCCTGAACCTCCCCGTGGGATCCATCTCCTCCTGGGGGAGCTTCGTGAGCGTTTCGTCACCAACTTCCAAGGCACCCGCGACCGAGCCCCGGCGGCCGCAGATCTATGCCGCGTGAGGTAGTAGCCGGGAGAGACCTAGCAAAAGTACATCCAACACTTCAACACCATGCGCCTCCGGATCCCCAGGGTCTCGGATGAGGCCATGATCTCGGCATTCTCCGACGGTGTCCGCGATGTCAGGATAAGGGAGGAGCTCGCCATCCACGAGGACCTATGCACAACCCTCGAGATGTTCAAGCTCGCGGCAAAGTGCGCCAGGGTGGAGGAAGGACGCCTCTCCCTCCAGGAGCTGCCTGTGGCGGAGGCTGACGACAAGAAGACCAAGCCAAAGAAGCAAAGCGCAAGGGGCTCGCCGTGCTGGCTACAGAGCCAGAAGTAAAGCGAGGCCGCGGCTACGACGACC
>LR738712.1:274814460-274926617 GCA_902687465.1 Secale cereale
CCCCAGAGGCAACCATCCGTACTGCGTCTTCCACAACGTCCACAGCCACAACACCAACGACTGTCAGGAGCTCAGGGCGATGCGCGGCTGGCGCGTCGGGCAGCGCACTAAGCGCGACCACCGTGGCTATGGCCGCGGAGGAGGCCGAGGTGGAGGACATTGGGACGGCAGGAACTCGTGCCAAGGGTGGCGTGAACAGCCTCGTGAAGACCACTGGCAGGAGCAGCCTAGTGATGCCCCCTGGCACGACCAGCCTCGTGAGGGTCGCCCTCAGGGCAACGGAGGTCTGCCTTCGCTGCCACCACCGCCAAGAAGGAACGACGACGACGACCAGGGAGATGGAGCAGGGGGCTTCCAGGTGCCGCGTGCGGTTGCATGCATCTTGGGAGGAGGCCATGCTCCGGCTTCCCACCGCATCTTCAAGAAGTTCGCTCGTGTGGTGAACGCGACGCTTCCCAGGCCTGACTCCGCATGCAACCTCAGGTGGACCAAGCAGGTCATCACCTTCGACCCCAAGGACCATCTCAAGTGCACCGCAGCCCCAGGCGCTCTTCCGATGCTATGCACCCCGACCATCATGTCGGATTCAGGGCTCCGCAAAACCCGTTAAGTTCGAACACAGGGGTGTTAACTAAGATCTCTCCCACTCACGTCTACCTAGCGCCTTGCTCTCATCTCGGTGGAAGGATTCAAGCAAACAACGAACAAACACACAAGAGTTTATCCGGGTTTGGGCCACCGCGAGGTGTAAGACCCTACTTCCTGCTTTAGAGGATTGGCTCCGGGTGAGCTAGAGTATGATCTGGTACAAGGGTTCCAGAGTTCGAGAGGCGAGCTCAGGAGGGTCAGGAGGCTAGTGTTCTTGTTCCTTGTGTGGTGGTCAAGTGTGTGAGTCCCTCCCCCCTTGCAATGGAGGTTCTAGCTACTTATATAGGCGGCCACGGTCCTCTTCCCCTGAAATGTTTAGGCGGGAAGGGATTCCACAGCGGCCATTTTTGAACGGGAACACAAGGACGTTCCTACCCTGACAAAAGTAGTCTTCGCCTGCAAAAGGATCAAGCGGTGACACGATGGTGGGCTCGACGATGACATCCTCCTTATCGTCCTTGCGGTCTTCGGTCTTGTTGCACCAAAGAGGAAACCTTTCTCCCGCTCCTTGGGAACCAATGGCTGCACTGTCTCCTTTGCACCCAGATGGAAACTATGCCGCTGGCGGACGCTGGCACTCACTAGCATGGTGCGTCACTGCTGACATCACTGCCTCCTCCTGAGGCAGGCTTGGCCTTGGATTCTCCGCCCCTCCGGAGCACCTCATCGAGGCTGCTCCCGAGGGGGTCTTGACGTCAGTCTCCTCGCGAGGCTTGGCCCCTCGCGAGGGTCTTGAGCAGCTGGTCGATCAGCCGGGCCGTACCAAGCCTGCTTGAAGGAGCGTGTCGCGGCCCGCAGACAGGCAAGTCTGGGTACCCTGGTTCCCAGGACGCCGACAGTAGCCCCCGGGCCCAAGGCGTGCGCGGAGTTGGCTTTGGGGCGAAGCCTTAGTCAAGGACGAAGCGCCGCAGGCCCGCAAAAGGCTGCAGGCCAGGCTGGCGCATGACGGTTGGATGGGACACGAGCGACTCCGCTCCCCACGCCGTTTCGATAACCGTGTGTCTTGACAAAAGGGGGCCTTCTCCACTGAGGGAGTTATTGCCCTCCTTCCTTCCTGCTTGGATTCCTTCCCTTTGCGCCTCTTGCCTCTCTACGTCCTTCGGTCCTCCTTGACCATGGTGAAGAAGAACAAGGGCACCGCGTCGGTGCCTGGACCTGCTTCCTCTCTTGACGCGGCACTTGAGGAGTCCTCCATCATCAGGGAGGAGGACTACTCAGAGATCCTGCCGTTCCTGTCGAGCTCTCACAATGAGCATGGCGCAACGCAAATCTGGGCTGGATCCACCATGGCGCGGACCCTGCCAAAGACGTGCACCCCTAGTTCCTCCATAGCATCTCCGTGGGGATCATGCCCCCTTTCTCCGAGTTCTTCTACGCCATCCTGGAACATTACCAGGTGCACGCTCTCCATATCCAACCCCGCTCCATCTTCGTCTTGTCGCTCTTCGCCTTCTACTGTGAGGCGTTCGTGGGGGTGAGGCCGACGGTCGCCCTCTTGCGCTAATTCTTCTCCATGCGTCAATACGACGAGGGCCCGTGCTCGGGCTACGTTTCCTTTGTCTTCTAGCGCCAGGGCTGTCGCCTGATGACGGCCGGGAAGAAGGTAGAGTCCCACCAGAAGAGGTGGGTCTATCTGGATGCCCAGTGCACCGATCCTTTGTTGGCGCTGCCTACTGCCCATCCGGAGAAACTTGACAGCTGACGCCATGCGAAGCTCACCGGCCCTCTCGCCGGGCCAGTCTTGGTGAAGTTTGAGGCCGACCTGAGCTCGAGGCTCGAAGGAGGCCAGATTGTGAAGGAGTTCCTGAGGCAGCGTCTGGCTCCGCTGCAGGCTCACTCACGCCCCATGTGGGAGCTGACGGTTGACGGTGACCGGCTCCGGCTGCACCCAGGGATGCTGGCCGAAGTTGATCTGGACTTCGCCTCGAGGGCCCTCCTGGGGATGGTTCCGGAGGATCTTGCTGGGGCCTACCTGCCGCTGTACAGCCGCTCTAACAAGGCTGAGTTGTTGAAGGCCATGCCGGACCTTGGTGCGCCCGTGGGAGCTCCGCCCATGTTCGATGTGTCTTCTGGTGATGACGACGAGGGCGACGACGGGGGTGACAATGGGGGCTTGAAGGATACCCTGGACGATGATGGAGACTCCTTCGAAGTGTTCGTCGGGGCGACAGGCGCAGGTGCCGCCGGGCGATCCAAGGCGACCACTCCACGTCGATCCAGGTGCACTGCGTCCGGGGGAAGCAAGGTGGCGACCCCGCCGAAGGGCACCACGCCGGTGAACCTGGCGACCGCGGCCGCGCCTAGGACTGTGGCCTCGCGTCTTGCCCAGGCCCAGGCTGTCAGCACGCCCAGTGCGCCAGGGGCTGCTGTTGACTCGCTGGTGAATAGAAGGGTGCGCCTCGCCTTCGATGAGTAAGTGTGCAATTTCTCACTCATTCTTATTTGTCGTGCCCCTGATGCGCTCTCCTTTGATGCTGCAGCCCGGGGGGTGTGATGAAGAGGGTGAAGGGGTAGGTCCTGCCGCGGTGCCCTGTGCCCTCGGCTGCTGGTGCAACCTCGGGGAAGGATGCCGCAGCGCTGGGCGCCTAGGTTGGCCAGGCCACCGTGAGTGCGGTGATGGTGCCACCCGAAGACGTCCCTGTCTCCGGCGAGGTTGCGGAGTTGGCTTCTGCTTCGGCTGCTCTGGCGATTGGGGCCGGAGCCCCCGAGCCCCTGGCCGAGCAGCTAGTCTTGTCAGTGCCCGTGCGCCAGTCGGCGCAGCCTGGTCTCGAGGCTTTGGATGCTGCCTCCGCTGCGCTGGGTCATCTTCGCGCTGACCTGCAAAACAACGACAGCCACTTGACAGAAGGGCGCTTGGGGCTGATCCATGGGTGGCTCCTAGCAGACGAATCTGCACGGGCCACCTGGGATCGGGCCTTGGCGGCTGCTGCCAAGGGTGGTGAGGAAGCCGCGGCGGCCGCGCTGGCTCGCGACGACGCACGAGCTGACGCCGCGTCCTTCGAGAAGCGCTACCTCAAGGCAGAGAGCGAGCTGGGGGCCCTCCGTGAGGAAGACTCTAGGCGCGCCCTGGAGCTCAAAGGGTTGGAGAAGGAACTCGAGGCGGAAAAGGCCGCGACATCCCGGCTGCAGTAGGAGCAGCTTGCTGACCGTGCCACCCTGGAGAAGCTGAAGGTTGAAGTTAAGCAGGCCAAGGCGGCCCAAGCCCCTCGTGCCCAGGAGGAAGCTCTCGCGGCCTTGGCGACGGTGAGTCCTAAGGACCTTTCCGCCTTTGACATTGAGGCCCGCAAGGCGCTGCATGACGCCTACAGAGAAGGGTTCAAGGAGCCGCTGGCCACCCCCGAGGGAGGCCCCGTCGGGCTTCTTGCTGCGCTCGTGGAGTCCCTGCGTGGTGTTACAGCCGCGATTGGCCAGTTAGCCGATGCTGAAGGCCGTACGCTGCTTACCTTGGTATTGACGCAGGTGTGCGGCCACCTAAGCCTTCGCGACCCCACCCTTGACCTGGCCTTGCTGTCCGAGCCCGTGACCGCAGTCATGGAGAACTCGACTGCCGAGGCCCTGAGAGCGAAGGTCACGTCGCTGGTGGATGCGTTCCTCTAGTCTACCATCACCGCGGCCGGAGGGGAGACGACCGGTACTGCTGCGCCCGGCGATGCTTGATCCATCCTATTTAATGAGAGGAGTGCGAGTGCCTCGGGGAGGCCTAGGAACTTGGTTGAATTTGAAAGAACTTGATGTTATTGTAATAGCTAGGTGATTCCATGCTTGCTTTCTTTCATGTTTGCTTTAGGTGCTCTGCGTCGGCAGGGGCCCACCCCGCGCATACCTCAACCGCCGCTGAGCCCTCTGGACACCGGGGTTACCGTAGTAACTAGACTCGTTGCTAAGCCCTCCGGACACCAGGGTTACCGTAGTAACTAGACTCAAGGGGTGAGGGGCTACGTGGCCAGTGAGGCCCTTGGTTCGCGATGCCCAAAGGGCCCCCTTGACGTTCAAGCGATCCCGTTTTCGTTCTGCGTCGGCACGGCCCAACCCCGCGCATTCCTCGATTGCCATTGAGCTCTCTGGAGGACCGGGGTTATCGTCATAACTAGGCTCAAGGGATGAGGGGCTACATGGCCAGTTAGGCCCTTGGGCCGCGATGCCCAAGGGTCCCCCTTGACATACGAACGGCTCTTCATGAAGGAGAACAAGCACCATACCTTGCCCACGAGCCTTCGCCTGGGATGGGGGCACGAGGAGGCTAGGTGTCTAGGCACCTGGTAGGGTGGCGTCTGCCAGGCGTGACCTGAGCATAGCCCCCGTGCCTAGCCCCCCTCGTGACACCCATCCAAGGAGAAGTTGTGAGCGTCATGAGCTGAAAAGCTCCCTGAGGTTGGTGCGGCCACTGGGGGCCACCCTTGGTTGTTTATAACTAGCGCGGAGCATAGAGCTACCACACTTGCGTGGAGTGTGGGCATAACTGCGCCTCAGTCGTATCAGCCAGCGCGGAGCTTGGTGCTTCCACTGGTTCATGGGCATAACCGCTCCTCGGTTGGATCTGCCATTGCGGAGCTTGGTACTTCCACTGGATCGTGGGTGGGAGCCTCCCACCGGGAGAGACTCCGGCGCATGTACAGCCCCGTCCTGACGCGTGGCTAGCACAGTAGGACATCCAAGGTATATATGGGCCCTCCTTAGGAGGAGCTGAACGACTCTGAGGAAGTTCTCGTGAGCTTACGCATTACTCACGAGACCCTACCCTGAGGCGAGTAGCGCCTGAGTCTTCTTCTGCAAAATGTGAAAAGAGAGGTGTTGTGTCGACCTGCGCCGAGTGCATGTCCAGGGGATATTGCATGAGAAGGCCACATCACCAGCGACCCCGGGAGGTGACGTTAGCAGGACCAGCCCGTAAGACAGATCTCAGCCGCTGGATTTATCGACGCTGCAGGGATGGACCTGAGCACAGACGCCGTGCCCAGTCTTCTCATGCCACGATCCAAAAGAAAAACAGCCGGCGCGCGGTTCCCGCATGAGTGAGGCACCTGCCACGAGCCCCTACTTACCCATCCACGATTAGCCCATGCAAGAACAAGGCACCGAGGACCATGGGAGGTGCCGTCACGGAAATGGCTCGCTAGGCAGAGCTCAACCCTTGGGTTTATCGACGCTGCAGGGACGGACCCGAGCACAAACGTCGTGCCAGTCCTTAATCATGGGGCGGTCGCGAGTGGGCTCACAAGGTCTCATGTCCTTAGTGGCGGTGAGGACGCCAAGCATATAGATAATGCGAATGGAAAGAAATATCTAGCCTTGATCATGCAAAAAGGGAGATAGCCGCGGGGGAACAACCCCCAACGGCCCGAGGATGATGCAGCCCGAGAGGCGCCCTAGTTTAGATACCTGAAGTGTCACCTGATACTTGCCGAAGGAGAGTTGGGGTAGCTGAAGACGCGAGCTGTGCGGGTCGCTCCCGAGGATCATCGGGCTCCTGAGGCCTAGGGGCTCCTGAGGCTCTCAGTGGTCGCACGGGTCCGGCTCGCACTCCGTCCGGACCTCCTGCCACTGAGCCTCCCGAGCCCCCAAGGCCTGCTGCGCAAGATGCTGGAACGTGGTAGCCACGTTGCGGAAGCCAAAGAGCATGCAAACGTAGCTGCTGGGGAGGGCCCTCCTCCGGCCGACCGCCGTCGGCCAGAAGGGCTCCTGAGAAGCGGCTCGGTTGAGACCCGCGATGTCGACGCAGACGCGGAAGCAGTCGCTCAGGCTGCGAGCAGGTGGACTTGGGGTTGTGCGGTTACGCCCAACGTGGATGAGTCTTGCGTACTGAAGTTCCTCTGTAACTTGGTCGATGAAGTCCTGAGCCCCTAGCGCTGGACGGCTCGCGCTGGGCTCAAAAAACGCGCATCAAGATACGCTTGCAGGTGGTGCTCGAACACCTCCCTCGGGGCACGGGTAAGCTCAGGGACACTCCAGAGGAGAGCCCCCGAGCCCGTCACGACAGGGGCGTCGAGCGCACCTCCCTATGCAAGGGTGGAAGGCACCTTGTCAGCAGGCACGAGTCCTGAGTCCAGGTCGTCGGGAGCCCCTGTGTCCTGAGGTCCATTGACGGGTAGGTTCTTCTTCTTCTTGGGGCGGTCTCCAGGGCGAGGACGGCTTCATCCTCATAAGTGTATTCAACCGCCGTGGTATGGTAGGCACGCTCCAGGGAACGCACCGCTTCCTTCTCATTGCAGGCGATCGTGATGACTCCGCCGCTTCCAGGCATCTTGAGGACGTTGTAGCCATGATGGGTTGCCGCCATGAACTTGGCAAGGGCAGGATACCCCAGGATGGCGTTGTACGTGAGGTGGATGTTGGCGACGTCGAAGTCGATGAGCTCGGTGTGGTAGTTATCGCGGTCTCCAAAGGTGATGGGGGAGGTGGACCTGCCCCATCGGGAGCGTGGAGCCATCCGTGACTCCATAGAATGGCTTGGTGGGGTGGAGCTGATCGTAGGGAACCTGGAGTGTCTCGAAGGTCTGGACGGAAAGGACGTTGAGCCTTGCCCCGCCTCGATGAGGGTCTTGGTCACGAGGACGTTGCTGATGGTCGGGGTGCAGAGCATCGGGAGTGCGCCTGGGGCCGCAGTACACTTGAGCTGGTCTTTGGGGTCGAAAGGGATGACTTGCTTGGTCCACCTGAGGTTGCGCGCGGCGTCAGGCCTAGGAAGCGCCGCGTTCACCTCACAGGCAAACTGCTTGAAGATGCGGTGAGAAGCCGAGGCATGAGCTCCTCCCAGAATGCACGCAACTGCACGCGATTCCTGGAAGCCCCCTGCCCCGTCTCCCTGGCGGTCATCGTCGTTCCTTCTTGGTGGTGGTGGCAGCGGAGGCAGGCCTCCGTGGCCCTGAGGGCGACCCCCACGAGGCTGGTCGCGCCACGGGGCGTCACGAGGCTGCTCCTGCCAGTGGTCTTCACGAGGCTGCTCACGCCACCCTTGGCGCGAGTTCCTGCCGTCCCAACGTCATCCTCCTCGGCCTCCTCCATGGCCGTAGCCGCGGTTGTCACGCTCAGGGAGATGCCCGCCGCGCATTGTCCTGAGCTCCTGACAGTCGTTGGTGTTGTGGTTGTGGACGTTGTGGAAGACGCAGTACGGTCGGTTGTCTCTGGGGAGGTAAACGTAGCCGCAGCCACGCTTCACTTGAGGCTCAGGAGCCAGCACGGCGGGTCCCTTGCGCTTCGAATCCTTGGCCTTTGTTTTCTTGTCCTCCGCCTCCGCCTCAGGCAGCTCCTGAAGGGAGAGGCGACCTTCCTCCGCCCTGGTGCACTTTGCCGCGAGCTTGAACATCTCGAGGGCCGTGCACAGGTCTTCGTGGATGGCGAGCTCTTCCCTCATCCTGACGTCGCGGACGCCATCAGAGAACGCATAAGTGATGTCCTCGTCTGAGACCCTGGGGATACGATGGCGCATGGTGTTGAAGCATTGGATGTACTTTTGCAGGGTTTCTTCCGGCTGCTGCTTCACGCGACGTAGGTCAACAGCTGCCAGGGCTCGGTCGCGGGTGCCTTGGAGGAGATGGATCCCACCGGGAGGTTTAGGAGCCAGGAGCGCACGCCGTCCTTCAGAGTCATGGGGAACTAGTTTGCCATGACCTGCTAAGTGCCGTTGGCCGCCTCGATGCTCAGCTCGTAGAGTTGAAGGAACTCCGTGGGATCGGTGGTGTCGTCGTAGCGCGGAGGCATGTCCGGCTTGAACTTGCCGGGCCAGACGAGGTGCTATAGCTCGGGAGCTAGGGCGCCACACCCACGTACGCTCATGATCACAGGCGCCCCCTGCACCTATGATGCTGGTTCTTGAGGTGCTGGCGCCACCACCTCTTGTGGCGCGCGGTCTGGGTGTTGTGGGCCAGGGGGCCCACGAGCCCGTGCATGTGGGTGCGGGATCACCTGGCAACTCTCCTCGTAGCGGGCGTGGGCTCTGCAGGGTTGTTCACGTCGAGGGGTCTCGCGCCGGCCCTCCTGGCGGGCGGGGCGAGGGTGAGGCGGAGCCGGGACCCCACGACCCTCGTTCTCCGCTGGGGGCGACGGAGGACGCAAAGAGTGCGTTGCTGCAGGCGCTTCCCCAGCTGCGTTGTAAAGATCGGTGATGCGGTGGAGCCACTCGTCATAGAGATCATCCGCCGGGCGGTAGCGCAAGAGCTCCCGCGCCATGAGTAGCGCAGGCTGCTGGTAGACTGGCCCGCGGCAGACCAGTGAGGACGACGCTGCGGCCGGCGAGGGTGAAGGTGTCGCCGTGCGGCCATCTCGCTGCACGGACAGCGGGAGCGTGGAGTCCTGCTGCTCTGGACAGCCGGGTCGGTGGCGGCGTTGGCGACCGGCGAGTTGGGGCAGAGCGGTGCGCCGTTGCCCACGGGCGCCATCTGAGCGACGTTCGCAGCGCGGCGGGCGGCGCGAGCTCGACTTGTGTCCACCATGGCTATGGAGCAGGGTCGGTGACGAGAACGCCGCGAGGTCGTCGGACAACGAGATTTCGACACGCCCCCTACCTGGCGCGCCAAATGTCGGATTCAGGGCTCCACAAAACCCGTTAAGTTCAAACACAGGGGCGTGAATGAAGATCTCTCCCACTCACGTCTACCTAGTGCCTCGATCTCATCTCGGTGGAATGATTCAAGCAAACAATGAACAAACACACAATAGGTTATCTAGGTTCGGGCCACCGCGAGGTGTAAGACCCTACTTCCTGCTTTGGTGGATTGGCTCCGGGTGAGCTAGAGTATGAACTGGTACAAGGGTTCTTGAGCTCGGGAGGCAAGCTCAGGAGGGTCAGGAGGCTAGTGTTCTTGTTCCTTGTGCGGTGGTTAAGTGTGTGAGTCCCTCCCCCCTTGCAGTGGAGGTTCTAGCTACTTATATAGGCGGCCACGGTCCTCTTCCCCTGAAATGCTTAGGCGGGAAAGGATTCCACAACGGCCATTTTTGAGCAGGAACACAAGGACGTTCCTACCCTGACAAAAGCAGTCTTCGCCTGCAAAAGGATCAGGCGGTGACACGGTGGTGGGCTCGACGGTGACATCCTCCTTATCGTCCTTGCGGTCTTTGGTCTTGTTGCACCAAAGAGGAAACCTTTGCCCCGCTCCTTGGGAACCAACGGCTGCGATGTCTCCTTTGCACCAAAATGGCAAATGTGCCGCTGGCGAACGCTGGCACTCACTGGCGCGGTGCGTCACTGCTGACATCACTGCCTCCTCCTGAGGCAGGCTTGGCCTTGGATTCTCCGCCCCTCTGGAGCACCTCATCGAGGCTACTCCCGAGGGGGTCTTGACGTCGTTCTCCTCGCGAGGCTTGGCCCCTCACGAGGGTCTTGAGCAGCTGGTCGATCAGCCGGGCCGTACCAGGCCTGCTTGAAGGAGCGCATCGCGGCCCGCAGACAGGCAAGTCTGGGTACCCTGGTTCCCAGGAGGCCGACACATCAGCAATGTCCTCGTTACCAAGACCCTCATCGACGGCGGAGCAGGGCTCAACGTCCTCTTCGTCCAGACCTTCGAGACGCTCCAAGTCCCCTACGATTAGCTGCACCCGACCAAGCCTTTCTACAGAGTCACGGATGGCTCCACACTCCCGATGGGTTAGGTCCGCCTCCCCGTCACCTTTGGAGACCGTGACAACTATCACACCGAGCTCATCGACTTCGACGTCGCCAACATCCACCTCACGTACAACGCCATCCTCGGGTATCCTGCCCTCGCCAAGTTCATGGCGGCAACTCATCACGGCTACAACCTCCTCAAGATTCCCGGGTGTGGCGGAGTCATCACGATCGCCTCCGACGAGAAGGAAGCGATGCGCTCCCTAGAGCGTGCCTACCAGACTGCGACGGTCGAGAGCTCCGACGATGATGGAGCCACCTTCGCTCTCAAGACCGTCCCCAAGAAGAAGAAGAACCTGCCCGCCAACAGACCTCAGGACGCAGGGGCTCCTGACGGTTCCGCCTTAGGACTCGCGCTTGCGGACGAGGCGCCCTCCACCCTCGCATATGGAGGCGCGCCCGACGCCCCTCTCAGGACGGGCTCATGGGCTCTCCTCTGGAGTGTCTCCGGCCTGACCAGCGTCTCGAGGGAGGTGTTCGGGCACCACTTGCAGGCGTGTCTCGACGCGCGTTTTTGTGAGCCCAGCGCGAGCCATACGTCGCTGGGGGCTCAGGACTTCATCGACCAGGTTACCGAGGAACTTCAGTACACAAGGCTCATATGCGGTGGGCGCAACCGCAAGGCTCCAAGCTCACCTACCCACAAGCCGAGCGACCGCTTTCGCGTTTGCATCGACATCGTGAGTCTCAACCGAGCCGCTTCTTTGGAGCCCTTCTGGCCGACGGCGGTTGGCCGGAGGAGGGCTCTCCCCTGCAGCTACGTCCGCACGCTCTTCGGCTTCCGCAACGCAGCTATCACGTTCCAGCACCTCGCGCGGCAGGCATTGGGGGCTCGGGAGGCTCAGTGGCGGGCGGTCCAGACAGAGAGAGAACCAAACCCTCGTGACCACTGAGGGCCTTCGAAGCCCCTGGGCCTCAGGAGCCCGATGATCCTAAGGAGCAACCCGCATGGCTTGCGTCTTCAGCTACCCCAACTCTCCTTCGACAAGTGTCAGGTGACGTTTCAGGTATTCAATCGAGGGCGCCCCCCGGGCTGCATCATCCTCGAGCTGCTGGGGGCTACCCCCCCTGTAGCTGTCTCTTTTTGCGCATGAATCAAGGCTAGTTGCTTCTTCCTATTTGCATTATCCATATGCTTGGCATTCTCACCGCCACTAAGGTCATGAGCCCTTGCGAGCCCACTCGTGACCACCCCATGATTAAGGACTGGCACGGTGTCTATGCTCGGGTCCAACCCTACAACGTCGCAAAACCCAAGGGCCAAGCTCTGTCTTGCGAGCCATTCCCATGACGTCACCTCCCGTGGTTCTTGGTGCCTTGTTCTTGCATTGGCTAATCGTGGATGGGTAAGTAGGGGCCCGTGGCAGGTGCCTCGCTCACGCGGGAACCGCGCGCCGGTTGTTTTTCTTTTGGACTGTTGCATGAGAAGACTGGGCACTGCGTCTCCGCTCGGGTCCGTCCCTGTAGCGTTGATAAATCCAGTGGCTGAGCTCTGTCTTACGGGCCGGTCCTGCTAACGTCACCTCCTGGGGTCGTTGGTGCAACAACCTTCTCATGCGATGACCTCTAGAGATGCACTCGGCGCATGTCGACACGACACCTCTCTCTTCACATTTTGCAGAAGAAGACTCAAGCGCAACCCACCTCAGGGTAGGGTCTCGTGAGTGATGCGTAAGCTCACGAGAAATTCCTCAGAGTCGTTCAGCTCGTCCGAGGAGGGCCCATATACACCTTGGTTGTCCTGCCGCGCAAGCCACGTGTTAGGACGGGGCTGTACACGCCCTGGAGTTTCTCCCGGTGGGAGGCTCTCTCCCACGGTCCAGTGGAAGTGCCATGCTCCGCGCTGGCAGAACCAACCGAGGGGTGGTTATGCCCACGAACCAGTGGAAGCACCAAGCTCTGCGCTGGCCGCTACGACCAAGGCACGGTTATGCCCACACTCCGCGCAAGTGTGGTAGCTCTATGCTCCACGCTAGTTATAAACAACTAAGGGCGGCCCCCAGTGGTCGCACCAACCTCAGGGAGCTTTTCAACTGACGACGCTGACAACTTCTCCTTGGATGGGTGTCATGAGGTGGGCTAGGCACACGGGCTATGCTCAGGTCACGCCTGGCAGACGCCACCCTACTAGGTGCCCAGACACCTAGCTTTCTCGTGCCCAATCCTAGGCGAAGGCTCGTGAGCAAGGTATGGTGCTCGTTCTCCCTCATGAGAGCCATTCGTACGTCAAGGGGGACCCCTGGGCATCGCGACCCAAGGGCCTCACTAGTCACATAGCCCCTCACTCCTTGAGCCCCGTGCTCAATGGCGGTCGAGGTATGCGCGGGGCTGGGCCCTGCCGACGCAGAACGCAAACGGGATCGCTTGAACGTCAAGGGGGACCCCTGGGCATCGCGACCCAGGGGCCTCACTAGCCACATAGCCCCTCATTCCTTGAGTCTAGTTATTATGATAACCCCGGTCACCCAGAGGGCTCAATGGTGATCGAGGTATGCGCGGGGTTGGGCCCGGTCGACGCAGAGCACCTAAGCAAACATGAAAGGAAGCAAGCACGGAAATCATCAAGTTCAATCTAGTTATTACAAGTCCGTCAGATTCAAATGGGTTCTTATGCCTCCCCAAGGCACCTGCATCTCTCTCATCTGAACAGGAATAGGTCAGGCATCACCAAGCGCGTCATCACCAGTCTCCGCCTCCTCAGCTGCGGCAGCAGCAACCCGGAGGAACGCCTCCACCAGTTCCGTGACTTGCGCCTCCAGGGCTTCAGCAGCGGCGACCTAGGCGTCTCATGAGGTGAGTCCCAAGAAGCAGAGAGCCTCGCCCCGCAGGAAATGTGACAGAAGATCAAGTGCCACTGCCACCTGACCGCAAGGGATCACTAAGATAAGCTTTCAGTGCCCGCATGTACTTGCGTACCCCCACCTCCACCGACTGTAATCATGAATTTGCTGGAGCATGAAAGCCCCTCTCGACAGCCCTAGTGGACGATTACCTACACGCCAAGAGGGACCTCCCGAGCATCGCACCCCAGGGGCTGCTACCGGACCCTGGGTCGCTCACCACCTGGCCTTGACCACGGCATCGTGACCTCGCATACCAGTGTAGGCTGAAGCTTGTCTAGGGACTGGGTCTCGCAGGCGGAGGGCCCTATACTACCGCGGGGACAGAAGAAAGGGAAAGTTATGTTCCAGCAAAGGGCCTCATGAAGAACATAAGTTTATAACGCCAGATGATAGAAAAAGTATTACAAAGGATTTACACGCCCTCATGGGACCGTCCATGGATGTCTCACAGGGACCAAGCTAAAGAGGGTCGTTCTCGGAGGAAAGCGGCCTGGACTCCTTCACTAACGGGGCGCCGGGAGGACGCTGTTCCCTTCCGGCTATAAGAATGGTGACTTGGCGGCTCGTAGCTCCCGTCGGAGCTCGAGGCCACCTTAGGGGAAGCATAGCTACTACCGGAGTAGTCGGAGGTGCAACCAATGGCGAGCGCCTCGCCCCCGGCCTCGCTGTCCTGGCAACATGGGAGATGGTCGCCGGCGAGCCCATCCCCCGCGCCGCACGCCAGCCGATAGCCATCCGCCCCGAAGACCTTGAAGGTCAACGTGCCCACCCCGTCCAGCACGAAATGGAGAATGTGCCTCCCAGCGGGGGCGCAGGCGCGGCGCACCATGCCCCAACCCTAGGTCATGAAGACTTGGCCGGAGGAGACCACGTCCACGTCGGCATATGAAGGGGGAAGGTGGCACCCTTCATGCCGCAGCTTCATCGTCACCCGGCCGCAAGCCGGGAGCACCTCCTTCAGGAACGGAGGAAGGAGGATCCAAGAATGCGGAGGGGCTCCTGCCCACACGATAAACTCGCGGGCGTCGTCTTCAGTATGAGACGGCGACAGGGCGCATGAAATCGCCCGTCTTTCTGGGCGGCTGACTGCACCGCCCCCATCGCCGTCCCCGCTTTGTCTGCCTCTCGCCAGGGCACCCAAGGGAAGCGGGAATCCTGGTGGTGCCCGCGTGCACCATGTACGGGCGTCCGCCAGTCTCAGGGGCACTCTTGGAGAATCACGACGCCTCTTCTTCGGGGGAGTAGCTCGGGCTCCACCATCGGGCTCTTCCCCTTCTCCACGGCCGAGAACCTACGTATCGGTGCCATGAAAAGCCCTCGGAGAAGTGGGAAGAGCAGGGATTGATCTGCAACAGTCAAGTAAAGGACGTGGCGCCTCGCCCCCTGTTTATAGGTCGAGAAGATCAATCGACGGCCACTCGCGCGCGGCCATAATGGCCCTGCCACCCGCACCAAGGAGTTGTCAAGTCACACGGTTGCCGAGACTGCATGGGAGGCAGAGTCGCCCACGTCCCATCCAACCATCACGCGCCAGCCTGGCCCGCAGCCTTTTGGGGCCCGCGACGCTCCATCCTCGGCCAAGGCTTCGCCCCGAAGCCAACTCCGCGGGCGCCTTGGGCTCGGGGGCTACTGTCGGCGTCCTGGGAACCAGGGTACCCAGACTTGCCTGTCTGCGGGCCGCGATGTGCTCCTACCACGACCTGGTACGGCCCAGCTGATTGACCAGCTACCCAAGACCCTCGCGAGGGGGCTAGGCCTCGCGAGGAGAACGACATCAAGACCCCCTCAGGAGTGGCCTCGGCTAGGTTGCTCCGAAGGGGCGGAGAATCCAAGGCCAAGCCTGCCTCAGGAGGAGGCAGTGACGCAAGCAGTGACGCACCGCGCCAGCGGGTGCCAGCGCCCGCCAGTGGCACAGTTGCCATTCTGGGTTCAAAGGAGACAGCGCAGGCGCGGGTTCCCGAGGAGCGGGGCAAAGGTTTCCCCTTCGGTGCAGCAAGACCGAAGACCGCAAGGACGACAGGGAGGATGTCACCACCGAGCCCATCACCGCGTCACCGCCTGATCCTTTTGCAGGCGAAGACCGCTTTTGTCAGGATAGGAACATCCTTGTGTTCCTGCTCAAAATGGCCGTGGTGGGATTCCTTCCCACCTAAACACTTCTGGGGAAGAGGACCCTGGCCGCCTATATAAGTAGCTAGGATCCCCACTATGAGGAACAAGTCCGAGCAGATCCATAAACACTGCCCTCACACAAAGGAGCAAGAACTCTTGCCTCCTGACCCTCCTGGCTCTCCTCCTGCGCTCGGGAACCACTTTACTAGTCCCTATTCAAGCCCTCCCAAGGCCAATCCACCAAAGCAGGAAGTAGGGTATTTCACCGCAAGGTGGCCTGAACCTGGGTAAACTCTTGTGTGTTTTACTTGTTGTTCGCTTGAATCTCTTCACTGTACGAGGGCGAGACGCTAGGTAGACGTGAGTGGGAGAGATCTTCGTTCACGCCCCTGTGTTCGAACTTCTTGGGTTTGCGAAGCCCGTAAATATGACATGAAAGCGCCAATGCGGAAGTCTTGCGTGGCCTCAAGACGCGCAGCTTTAAGAAGAAGCTTGAGGTTTGCGGCAGGGGCTGGATCGATGAGCTCCAGTCCGTGCTGTGGTCAATCCGAACCACTGCTACCAAACCCATGGGAGAAACTCCTTTCCTTCTCGTCTACGAGGCGGAGGCGGTCCTCCCTCACGAGGTCAAGCATCGCTCCCCACGGGTCCTGGCTTTCAATGAGGAATGCCAGGACGTCGCCTGGCGGATGGACCTCGTGCTCGGCGAGGAGGGCCGCCACCGAGCTGCCCTCAGGGCGGCATGATATCAGCAGGCGCTGCGGTGGTACCACTGCCGCAGCGTCCGTGCGAGAACAGTTGAAGTTGGTGACTTGGTCCTAAGGCGGGTCCTCTCCAGGGAGGGGTTACACAAGCTCTCGCCCATGTGGGAGGGCCCCTTCAGAATCACCCGTGTCTCTAGGCCTGGTGCTGTGCGCCTGGAGACGCACGATGGGATACCTATCCAGAATTCCTGGAACATTGAACACCTCAGGAGGTTCTATCCTTAATCAAGGCTCCATGCTCGTGAAGGTCTCCGCTCGTGACACTCTCACGTAATAATGAGTTGGGGCTATACAGGCCTCGGAGTCTCCTGTGCGTTGCCTATGGGCCGTCAGACGGGGCTCCCGCCCACGTCCCAGTGGCAGTCCTTAGCTCCGCGCTGGGAAGAAGACGTAGTGTAGGGGTTGGACGCGACCTTTTTTATTTTTTGGCTTGGTGTTTGGCTGTCAGCCTTTTCTACTTCCTGGGCTATCAGCCCTTCCTCTACCCCATGCTATGAAGTTCTCGTGTTTCTTGAATTTGGTTGGAAGTCTTGCTTGGGATCTTTCTCGCCGGTTTTAAGTTCAGCTTGTTAAGCAGGGGTTGCTCCACTCGCTCTCCTTCACGCGCCTCATGCGTGGGGGCTGGGGCACGATCGGTCACCGGCTTTCGTCTGCCACATCCCCGTGACCTCGCCTGGCCAAGCCTGCTCAGGCTCTGGCGTCGGGCTTTTCAGTCCGTGCAATCTATCCTACCGAGTTGGCTCCGGCTTTGGCCCCTTAATCCACGCTTGGCGCTCTCACCCATACTCGTGGGCTGCGCGAGCTCTCCGAATTCAGCCATCCTCATGAACCAACGGGGGCTCATGGCGCCAATGAGTCAGGAGAACTTCGCCTCAAGACGTCGCAATGCATAAGCTAAGTAATCTCACCAAGACCAAAAACATGATAGCAAGTTCTCGCTTCATACATATATCACAGTCCATTACACGCCTTCTCGAGGCAACTTAAAAGTTTTGACACAGGAAGGACATGAAAAAAAAAGAAGAAGCAGAGCCGCTCCCGCTCAGTCGGAGTCTCCCAGTTAGTTCGACCCCTAACTAAGGACTGCGTCCGACCCCTACCTGGCACACCAAATGTCGGATTTACGGGGTCCGCAAACCCAAGAAGTTCGAACACAGGGGCGTGAACGAAGATCTCTGCCACTCGCGTCTACCTAGCGTCTCGCCCTCGTCCTGTGAAGAGATTCAAGTGAACAACAAGTAAAGCACGCAAGAATTTACCCAAGTTCACGCCACCTTGTGGTGTAAAACCCTACTTCCTTCTTTGGTGGATTTGCCTCGGGAGGGCTTGAATATGAACTAGTACAGTGGTTCCTGAGCTCGGAAGGAGAGCCCAGGAGGGTCAGGAGGCAAGAGTTCTTGCCCCTTTGTGCCAGGGTAGAGTTTCTAGATCTGATCCTCCTCCCCCCATAGTGGAGATCCTAGCTACTTATATAGGTGGCTAGTGTCCTCTTCCCCCGAAATGTTTAGGCGGGAAGGAATCCCACAACGGCCATTTTGAGCGGGAACACAAGGACGTTCCTACCCTGAGAAAAGCAGTCTTCGCCTGCAAAGGGATCCGGCGATGACGCAGTGGTGGGCTCGGCGGTGACATCCCCCCTGTTGTCCTTGCGGTCTTCGGTCTTGTTGCACCAATTGAGAAACCTTTGTCCTGCACCTCGAGAACCTGCGCCCGCGCTGTCCCCCTTGCACCAAAATGGCAACTGCGCCACTAGCATGGTGCATCATTGCTTGCGTCACTGCCTCCTTCTCAGGCTGGCTTGGCCTTGGATTCTCCGCCTCTCCGGAGCAACCTAACCGAGGCCACTCCTGAGAGGGTCTTGACGTCGTTCTCCTTGCGAGGTCTAGCCCCCTCGCGAGGGTCTTGAGCAGCTGGTCGATCAACTGGGCCGTACCAGGCCGTGGCAGGAGCGCGCTGCGGCCCGCAGACAGGCAAGTCAGGGTACCCTGGTTCCCAGGACGCCGACAGTAGCCCCCGGGCACAAGGCGCGCGCGGAGTTGGCTTCAAGGCGAGGCCTTAGTCGAGGACAAAGCGCTGCGGGCCCCAAAAGGTTGCAGGCCAGCCTGGCGTGCGACGTTTGGATGGGACGTGGGCGACTCCGCTTCCCACACAGTCTTGGAAGTCGTGCATTTTGCCAATCGCACAACCGATAGGCGGACTTCCTGCTGCCGCCCCTGCTTTTTTGCCCTTCAATCGCTTCCTCCCTTTCCTTGCTTTCTCTGCCCCCTCCTTCCTTGTCGCCATGCCGCACAGGGCGAAGAAGAGGGGAAACAGCGTGTCTGCCATTCCGCCGCCGGTGCTCGAGCCGGCGGTGGGTCGCTCTCTCTTGATGAATCAGGAGGGTCTGGAAAAGGTGCGTCGTGCCTTGGCCGACACATCTAACGAGTGGGGGCCGACCCGGGTCTGGCTTGCCTCCCGGCTGACGGCGGAGCTAGGCGCCAATGACATCCAGCTCCACCTCCACGTCATCTTTGTGGGTCTCCTCCCCCTTTTTCCGCCTTCTTCTATGCGGTGCTCATGCATTACCAGATTCTGGCGCTGCACCTGGACCCTGGGTCCATCATCCTTCTCTCCGACTTCGTGTTTCTGTGCGAAGCTTTCGTCGGCGTTTCCCCGTCTGTGGCCCTGCTTCGCCACTTCTTCGCCCTCTCCCTGGTCGACGGGGGGCAGCGCTCGGGGTGCGTATCGCTGCGCGTGGTGGAGGCGACTGCTGCCTCTGGAATCGACTTCTCGCTCCACCCAACCACGACAGGGTTTTGCCAGCAGTGGGTGTACGTTTATGCTGCTGCATACAACCCCCAATTCCACCTTCCCGATGCGCCGGCGGTGCCGAACTCGGGCTGGGAGCACGAGGCCCTCCCGGATCCGTGGGTGGAGCCAGTTATGCGTCGGCTGGCCAGCCTGAGGAGGAATGGGTTGACCCTGGCGATGGTGGTGAGGGACTTCCTTGTCCTCCGTGTCGCCCCACTTTAGCGCCATTCTCGCCCAATGTGGGCCCTCTTAGGTCTTGATGATCGTGCGCGTCTTCAACGGAAGCAGCTCCCACCTGAGATGCTCGAGGGGTTGCTGCGGCTACTCGTCGGCGGAGTGCCCGAAGCACGCCCTGTCTTCGCGACTCCCTTGTACTTGGCTCCTATGGTCGGAAGAGCTTTTGCTGAAAAGATGTCCCGTTTCGATGCATGGGGACTGTTGCCGGGGGGCGCCTCTGATCCTCATGACGATCCCTTGGTGGTGGTGCCAGGGCTCAAGAGCCCAACCTTCCCTTCCGGGGCGGACGCGTCAAGTGGAGCCCCTGGTTTAGGGTCCACTCCGCCCCCAGAGCAAGCGGATAAAGCACGGGCGCCCGTGTCCACGGAGGTGGCGGAAGGTACCGAGGTGCCACTGGCTCCCGAGGTGGCTGAAGGGGAGGCACAGCTGTCTCTGGTTGGGGCGAGTCCGGAGGACATCGCAGCAGGAAATGGAGCGCCGGCCACGGGCGTCCGCCGCAGCCCTGCCCCGGGCCTAGGCACATCTGCCTCAAGCGGCCTCCAGTCGTCCTTCACGGTGCTATGCAAGAGGCGGAAGTTGAGGGGCAGTTACGGCCCTGCCCCAAGGGCCCTGAAGAGGATGAAGCTGACTGTACTGGGCATGTGCGTGTTCCTCAACTCTCCCCGTTCTTCCCAATATGGTTCTCCTGACCCCTTGCTCCGTAGGGTTTCCTTTGGCTCATTCCTTCCTGGACCATGCTGGGTCTTCAGAAGGCCTCACACGGGTTCTCGGGGCCGCGCCCAGACCCTATCACGTGGGTCATGCTCCCAGCCCCCGAGTGCTTCTTGGGCAAGGAAGCTCTTGGTGTGTCGGGGGCCCGTTTTGTGCCCCGGGGCTTGTCTTCATTGTGGATCAGCAAGCTCTTGAGGCGGCTCGGACGGTCGACCGCCCATTAGGACCACGCCTGCCCCTCACGCCGGAGGCAGCGCGCGCTCCTGGGGTTAGCCCCGAGGCGCATGCTGAAGGAGAGGGAGAAGGAGAACCCCCTCTGGGCAGCGCGGATGTCGTGGATGAGCCCGGCCGCCTCCTGGAACTCGCGCTGCGCAGGAGCGTAGTTCGTCATGATCTTGTGCGGGAGGCGTCAGACGCCCTGAAGCACCTTGATACATCTCCAACGTATCTATAATTTTTTATCGTTCCATGCTATTATTTATGATGTCTAGGATGTTTAATGGACTTTGTCATACACTTTTATATCAATTTTGGGACTAACCTACTAACCCAAAGGCCTAGTCCAGATTGCCGTTTTTTGCCTGTTTCAGGGTTTTGCAGAAAAGGAATATCAAACGGAGTCCAAAAGAATGAAACCTTCGGGAGAGATATATTTGGAGAAAATCACACACGGGAGACTTGAGAACCATGTCAGGGGAGCCACGAGGTGCCCATGAGGGTGGGGGGCATGCCCCTTCCCAGGGCGCACCCCTGCCTCGTGGGGCCCTCGTGAGTCCCCCAGTGTCCGCCTTCCTCCTATATTAGTCTACGTACCCCGAAACCATCAGCAACAGATAGAAAACCCTAATTCCACCGCCGTAACCTTCTGTTCCCATGGGATCCCATCTTGGAGCCTGTTCCGGAGCTTCGCCGGAGGGGGGATCCATCACAGAGTGCTTCTACATCATCATCATCGCCCTCACCATGAGTTGTGAGTAGTTCACCGCAGAACTTCGGGTCCATAACTAGTCTCTAGATGGCTTCTTCTCTCTCTCTCTCTCTGGATCTCAATACAAAGTTCTCCTCGGTCTCCGAGGAGATCTATTCGACGTAATCTCTTTTTACGGTGTGTTTGTCGAGATCCGATGAATTGTGAGTTTATGATCAAGATTATCTATGAGAAATATTTGGTTCTTCTCTAAACTCTTTATGTGTGCTCATAATATCCTTGCAAGTCTCTTCGAATTATTGGTTTAGTTTGGCCTACTAGATCTAGGCATAATATCCTTGCGGTCGATGTGTGGAGTAATAGTAGTAGATGCAGGCAGGAGTCGGTCTACTTGTCTCGGACGTGATGCCTATATACAATGATCATGCCTAGATAGTCTCATAATTATTCGCTTTTCTATCAATTGCTCGATAGTAATTTGTTTACCCGCCGTAGAATATCGCTATCATGAGAGAAGCCACTAGAGAAAACTATGGGCCCCGGGTCTATCTCTATCGTATTACTTTCCCGTTAATTTCTTTTGCCGCTGTTTATTTGCTGTTTTGTTAAACCAAAAATACCAAAAATATAATTATCATCTCTACCAGATCTCACTATCGTAAGTGACAGTAAAGGGATTGACAACCCCTTATCGCGTTGGCTGCGAAGTTCTTATTTGTTTGTGCAGGTGCGAGGGACTGGCGTGTGGTCTCCTAGTAGATTGATACCTTGGTTCTCAAAAACTGAGGGAAATACTTACGCTACTGTGCTGGATCTCCCTTTCCTCTTCGAGGGAATACAACGCAAGCTCAAGAGTTAGCATTCTCATGCAAGTATGAACAACATTTATCAAGGATATGAATGCGTCAGCAACAAGCATTAGGAGGTTACAGACATCAACATCGAGAAAGAGTTATGAACAACTCTTGCTCAAGCTCATCGTGACTTTCTCATGAATCACGTCAACAGATTTACCCAAACCGTGTTGTTCTCCAGAAACTTAAGGACATAGTCTAAGCAGCACCACCCAACTGTCCTTGACCGTGGACACGGCTATTCGAATAGTTTTACACTCTGCACAGGTTGCACACTTTGCCCACAAGATCCGGGGAACTTCCGGGTCATCCACGACCCGCGGTACCTCAAGTACCCGGGGTAAGCACCCGATCACTATCTTTCCCTAGACGACACTAACATAGAGTCCACTCGATTGGTAGTAACCCCCGTGCCCAATATTTCACATCTTAAAAATTGTGGAGCCTCGCTCCCATATTCATCACATACCACTGACACGGGTACCAATGATGTGTTCGGTGCCTTGTGAAAACAGTCATGGCCACCTATCCAAGCACGACCCCGTCCCGAGAGTGACCTAATGTCACCCCTGTCACTAGTAATGCGGGCACCATGCTAGTATCGACCTAGGTAATCAATAATGCCCTTTCCCATATAAGGGTAGAGTGGTTGCGCATGTTTGGTTGGGACGGTCGACAAATCTTAACTCTAATTTGTCTATGTAAACAACACCTTCATCAAGCCTCGGCACACTACTTCTCCACCAAGTAGTGCCCTAGTTCCTCATCATCTCCCAGGGGCATTAGAGGCACCCATTGGGTTATTTGCAATTATGTCAAGCCACACTTGTTTCTTTCCATGCATAACCCTGACCCATTTTGCGTAGCCAACTACTATAGCATATATCTTCAACCAACCAACACAACTCTAAACATAATAGAGCTATGTCCAATGCATGTATCAACGGGGTATGCAACGGAGACAAACCTAGCAAGGTTGCCATTCAAGGTATATCATGCACTCGATGAAATGATGAAAATGCTTTCATGACATAAAAGGGTTCAACATGGTCAAAGGGCTGCTTGCCTTGTCCTTCCGAGTCTTCAAACCTTGTGGTCCATCTCCAAGTATTCCGTCTATTTCGTCAGCTAATGACGGAAACAATCATAATAAGCAACACAACAAGGCAAAAATAAAAGTGCTCTAAAAATAGGAGTTGAACTTTTCTAGGATACCTCTGGTCATATGAAAAATAACCAAGGTGGTTTCATTGGGATTTGATCAATGGATAGTTTGGAACATTTCAGTATGATGGAATCAAGGGGTTTAATGGATTTGTGAGAAGTGTGCAGAAGAACTATTTTGAAAAGTGAGGAGAGGCATCCATTTAACAAGGAATGATTTTAGAAGAAGCTAGGAGTTGGTTTCACTTGATTTGGAGTTCACATGAATTTCCTATGATTTTGCATAGTTGGCTATACATGGATAAATAGACCAATATTTGATGTGGTACAGAAGGTATTAGGAAAAATGTTCGAAAACTAATTTGTGAGCATATAATTACCTAGGAATTTGAATCATTGCATTTGGATCAAATTTGAGCTCTCTATGATTTTCTAAAGTTCATCACAGAAGTGCAATTATGGGTTTACATAAATAATTGTGAAGGAAAGGTTTCTGGAAAAATGTGCAAATAGCACCATGTGATAGATCATGATTTATGGAGTCACTGGAAATTTGAATCACCAAATTTGGTGTTCAAATGAATTGTTTAAGCATTTTTACAAGTTTACAGAAAAATAAAAAGGAAAGGAATACTTAGGTTATACCTAAAACACGCGTCAGGCGAAGGATAGCTACTGGGCCGGCCCAGTAGCTCAGCTGCGTGCGGGAAGGGCCACGTCGATAGCGCCCGCCGGGAGTACGCCTTTGCGGCGGCTAGGCGGTTTCGGCCGAAGCCGTTTCCACTTAAATGGCGGGGCCCAGCCACCAGGTCGCTGACGCGCTGGGCCTGGCGCTCAGGCCATCTTCAACCTCCCGTGCGTGCTCTGGCCGTGGGGAGGAGCGGCTCCCGTCAGGGATTGCCGGGGCTACAAAGCTTTCCGGCGATGCTCCGCCCATCGGCGTGTCCGGCGCAGAGAGGTGCTTCCAGCCATGGGTGACACGCATGCCAGGGAAGACCAGGTCAATGAGAGCGCCGTTCGTGGCGGACGTGACCGACGTCGATGGATGACATTGCGCTTAGGCCATCGGCAAGAGTAACAGGAGAGCGAGGGAGCTCCGCGGGGGCAGTGGAGATGCAAATGAACCCATAGTCGAAGAGTAGGGGTGTCACATCCCAAGATCAACCCCAGTGATCATTGCTTGATCATCATGTCATCATGTTTAAATTTTTGCTAAAATGGAATTCAGGATTGATCAAACCCTAGCACTAAATGAACTCAACTAGGTTCAAATAAAAATCCTTTTCAATAAATCCAAAAATGCCTTCATCAATGTGTGATAATTTTGGCAAGGGTTTTGATCCAAACCAAAAATATTGAACATTTTTAGGGAATTATTGGGCTTTGAATTAAATCATAAGTATTTGAATTGGGGCCATTGAAATGCTATATATTTTTAAATTGCTCCAATATTTCTGGAAAATTGTGAGGGGCTTTGGAATAATTCTTTTAGTCCCTACAAATTTATCAGAAGAAAATAAATTGATTTAGTATTTTTTTTACTAAATCAGAAACAAATTACAGAATAGAAAAAAAATAGAAAACAGAAACTAATTTAGAAAGAGAGAGAGAGAGTGCAACCTCACCTGGGCCTTACCTGCCAGAAGAGACCCAACTCACCAAGGGCTACGTGGTCTTCTTCCTCCTGCCAGGAGGACAGGCAGGTGCGTGGCGAGCGCGCCAGCGACGCCTTGCCACCTCCTCCCTGTCTGCTTCCCTCCCCGACGCCCTGGACGAGCGCCACGCAACCCCCCGACCCCTCTGGCCTGTCCACTCCTCCTCTCCCCTCCTCTGTCTCCCTCGCACGCACCAACCCGAGCGGGCTCGTCGCCGCCGCTCGCCACCACCGCAGCCACAGCCACCGCATCGCCTCCCTGAGCTAGCCAGGAGCTCCGCCGCAACGTCTAAGGCCTCCTCACCAAGCCATGCAACGCCGGACGCCTCGAAGTGCCACCCCCGACGCCTTCTTCAACCTCGGGTGCCGTCGTTCGTCGCCGTCGATTCGCTCCGGCCAAGCCGTCCTCGAGCCCGTTTCGATGCCCCTTGCACGCGCCGTGAGCACCTGCATATTTCCCCTCTACTTCCCATGCCGATTCCTTCCTCTAGCTAGCTCCGCCGCCGCGGCCGAGAGCTTTGCTCCGCCGGCCATGTCGCCGCCGCGGCCACATCTACTGCCACCCATGTCCGAGGCCATCAGCGAGCTCAGTGCACTCCCAGGAACATTTTGCACCCACCATATCCTCCCCTAATGCACCATAGCCCCGTTTCCATCGACGTCCGAACTCCGGCGCCGCCCCGCTCGCCAGTGCGGTCGATTCCGGCGACCCCAAGGCCTCCCGATCGCTCTGCTGGATGCGGACGAGCACGGGCTACCTTCTGGTGGTCCCCGTGAGTCCAGCCACCGTCTGTAGCTCAAGTACGGCGAGTTGCCGCCGCTGTTTTGGTCGTCGCCGGCCGAACTCCGGCGACCGCCGACATGGCACTTAGTTAGGGACTAATCACCATTAGTTACACTCTCACAGCCACTGACAGTGGGCCCTAGCCCTGGTCAAACCCAGTCAGCGCTCGTTTTGACCGGAGTTAGTCCATGTGTCACTGACGTGTGGACCCCACAAGTCAGGTTTGACCCTGGCCGGTCAGTTGACCTGCTGACCTCAGCCTGACGCAGTGCTGACGCAATAAAGCCTTTCTGGAATTAAAATAAATCAGAAAAGATTTAGAAATTCCAGAAAATGCTTTAAACTTCTAAAATTCATATAAAATCAATCGTAGCTCAGATGAAAATAATTTATATATGAAAAATGATCAAAAAAATATGAGGAATCTGTTTATGGCATTTTCATGCATGTTTGAATAACTTACAGCCACTGTTTAGGGCAATCTGAATAAATAGCATTTGAATAATCACATGTGGAGTTTGAATTTGAACCTTTGGTTCAAACCAACTTCATTTAACCTGTTGCTAGTTGCATTAGCTCAAATCACAGCATAATGCCATGTCATGATCATGCATCATATTGTTGCATTGCATTGATTGTGTTCTTTCTCTGTTTGTCGGTTTTGTCCCCTCTCAGTAGATGGCGTTCCGACGATGAGTTCGATGACACCGATGAAGAACTATTACTATCGTCAGAAGTGCCAGGCAAGCAAACCTCCATTGAGCATCCCGATACTATCCCACTCTCTCGCTCCTGCTCTCTTTTACTGCATTAGGACAACAACGTTTCAACTGTTACCTGCTGCGGTAGTTGATCCCCTTTACTCTGCATGACCTGTCATTGCCACAGTAAATAGTTGAAACCCACTAGCATGAGTAGGAGTTGTTTGAGCCATGTTGTGCCTACTCATTCATGCTTTTTGGTTATGACTGCTATTTCTTAGAGTTGTGTCAGGTCTGATTCATCGGGGATGAATTGGAATGGTGATGAACATGTCCTACTATGTGTGAGCTAAGTGTGTGAACACGATTTGGTAAAGGTAGCGGTGAGAGGCCATGTAGGAGTACATTGTGGGTTGTCTCACTGGAACCGTCCTTAAGAACTAAGTTCTGTGTAAGTTGTCCAATGACTAGTTACTACCACACATTGGGTTCCGGTAACTCGACCCCTCTCGACTTATTAATCAACTAGATCTCTGTCCAGGAGTTGCAACTAGTTTCTGGTGTTTGTAGGTAGTGTTAGTAGTCTACCAAGTGGCACACGGTACATGTGGGCTTGGGGCAGACTAGGCACCGTGGCACGGTGTACCAAGCGTAGATCCATCTGTCGAGGTGGGCTTGGGAACCCTGCGCACATCATTTGGGGCCGTGAGCGACACCCCGGCCGGATCTCCTTACGGATGGAACCTGAATACGCAATAAACCTGGACTAGAGTCTTGTGTGGTTAGTCAGGTCGTGGCCGACACCCTCGCCAGGCTTCCGCTTGAAGGTTGCCGAGATACACGACGTGTACATGGCGGTAAGTGGCGAGAGCGTGTGTGAAGAAGTACACCCCTGCAGGGTTATCATGATCTATTCAAATAGCCGGGTCCGCGGATATGGACTTCTTGGATGCTTACGTGGTACATAGATAAGTGAAAGTGGATACCCTAAAATGCTCAAGACAAGTGTGAGTGCTATGGATGGCCTTCTCGTAGGGTGACGAGAGCGGATCCATAGTGGTGTATTGTTTGGTGAATATGTGGACTCGTGTGCGCCACCTCAAAAGAGTTACTTGCAGTTGTAGTTCAGGATAGCCACAGAGTCAAAGCTGGCTTGCTGCAGTCAAACTCCACCACCCCTTTGTTGATACTGATGCATATGTACCTAGTTCTGATGTAAGTCTTGCTGAGTACCTTTGTACTCATGTTTGCTTAATTTATGTTTTTGCAGAGAGACTTCAGTCTCGCTAGTGATTCCGTGCCCTTGGGAGGGTCTTGTAGATAGTCAGGCTTCTCAGCCTTTTTCTTTTGTAGTTGTCTGTACTCAGACATGTTATGCTTCCGTTGCCTGTATGCTCTGTATGTTGGGTCATGATACCCACTGCTTGTAATAAATGCTATGATGGCTCTTCTGGGCCTTCATCTATATGAGTTGTTGAGTTATGTTGTGATGCCATGTTGTAAAGCACATACTTGCATGTTATGCGTACGTGTAATGTGTATTGCTATGTGTGGGATCCGACACCTAGTTGTTTACCCTTGGTAGCCTATCTTACAGGGAAATGTCTCCTAGTGCTTCCACTGAGCCTTGGTAGCTTGCTACTGCTCCGGAACACTTAGGCTGGCCGGCATGTGTCCTTCTTAGTTCCTGTGTCTGTCCCTTAGGGGAAATGTCATGCGTTGTTCCTTTAAGTCCTTGTAGCTTGCTACGACTTGGGTTCATACGTTGATGACCGACACGTTCGTTGCTGGGTCATGTATGCCTGTCTCTGTAATTTAGTGCCACTTTTGGTTTATAACTGGTCATGTCGGCCCGGGTTATCTGTCATATGGATGCTAGCGACACTATCATATATGTGTGCCAAAATGCGCAAACGGTCCCGGGCCAGGAAAGGTGGCACCCGTGGGGATACCGTGCGTGAGGCCGCAAAGTGATATGAGGTGTTACAGGCTAGACCTGTGTGACTTAGGATCGGGGTCCCGACAGCTTTGGTATCAGAGCCTGACTGCCTGTAGTATTAGTGAGCCAAACTGGTCGAAGTTGTGTCTAGAAACTCTTTAGTTATATTAAGGGAATTGATTGTGGAAGGGAACGTAAGGCTCTTTTAGTCCTTTACCCTATGACCTTCTGATCTGAGTCACCTTCTTCTTTCTACGGGGATTAAGAACTAGGCTTCTCATTCTATTTTTCAGGATCACGTTAACAGTGGATTCAACCCTCAGTTCAGTTCCTGCTACTTCCGTGTGTTGAACTGTTGATCTCAGAACCTTGACATTATGATGTTGAGTGGTTATGCTATCTTTGTGCATGAGTCTCAAATGTATTTTCGAGCATTTACAGCCGTTATGTTGTCCGAGTCATCCCAGGTTTCTAAATAGTCTGATGCATTTGCAAACCTTTCCTCCCTATTTCCGATTTCCTTTTAGGCCAGATTAATCACACTAGTCGGTGTGTGGAGGTACTCCGTTACCTCGACACATGTGTTGGAGTTATTATTATGACCCTAGATGTCTTAGAGGATCACCCAGTAATCCAGCAATGCCTTATATTCTTAGTGTGATGATTCTGACCATTATTCTCGAAAGCATCCCGTGATTCCATTTAGTTAGTAGGCATTCTACTCCTGGGTTCTTGAATCCAAGATTCACCCTACTTACCTCATGTTGATAGTATTTGCTCGTCCCTTTAGGATATTAGTAACCTTGTGATAGTTCTCGAGGTCTGTGGTATATCATTCTTCCAAATACCATGAACCATCCTTGGCAGAAGTTCTCCTGAACCAAAGGATCACAACCAGAGTGCTCTTGATGAGCTCTCCATTCCACAATGTGACTCTGCCAATTCTATCTTTCTGCATGGGTTATCCGGGAGGAATATGTTGAACTCGTTCGACATGCTAATCTATGCAACCACAACTCAGAAAGTTATATGTTCCTTGAGTTGCCCTTTTTTAGTTGTATTATGACCCCCGTCTATCAGTTGATAGTCAGGAGTAGTTGTGCACTCGTGTTCATCGATGCCTTTTACTCTTGTGGTCCGTCAAGCCATTCTATTCCGGAATGACTAGGAGAAACAAATTACAGTACCTCATCCTTATCCAGGATTGGGTTAAAGTAGTTGTATCTCACAGATCAAAATGCCAATTCAGCTTTTGTTCTGTTCTACCTTGGAGTATTGCTATCTTTATGTCAAGAATTCCATGGGAATTGCACAACCTTCTATGAACTCTTGATGAAGTGATACTTCTCACCATTATTATTCATTGCTCGGTCTTCGTGTTATTGTAACCGAAATACTAACAAGTGAATCATGATGTGTGAAATCAATATCCCTAGCAACCTCGTTGCTTGGTAGTTAAAGGACAACAATTTCATTCTTGGCGTGTTGGTTACTGAATCACCATTCTAAGATTGATCGTGCTACCTAGTCCATTTTTCTGGTGCACTTCTCAATCAATGAGTTAGGCTTGTATCAATCTCTCACTCTTTTGATCATATCGTCTTGCCCCGAAAAGCAAGATTGATCTCGAGCTTCCTAACATATCGGTGGATCGTGATTTTCCAAATATCTTCTCGGAAGTATTACCGGGTTGTCCCCTGACTGTTATGTTCAGCTCGTGATCAAGTTGGTTTTCTTATAAACCACCCCTTCTCCAAGAATCTGTGTTGGATACTCCTGAACTAGTTGGTTAAGCTAAACAACAACTTGGAGAGTTGGAAGATAAAAGCTTAATCCACATAGCTCACTCCAAAGGGATATCTTGTGTGTATATTGAAGATAGATGATATCTTCTTCAATTGATCTCCGTGATCATTTGTGGATCTATTGTCTTGTCCGGACTTTGATTTGAGTATGGGTTATTGCCAAGTCAAATCAGAACCAATGATATTCGTAACGTTGTCTTACTCGTGGTTGATTCCTCGAGCATACACCGTTATATCTCTTTGTCTGACTAATGCTAACACCGTGTTCACTTAATTGTGGAATTCCACCTATATGGAAACCTGAGTGAGTTATTGTTGAGCCCATCGACAACATCCTTATCATCTCCATGATTTTGTTGGACATTAAGCTAGTGTTGGAAACTTTGCAAGTGTTGCCTTTGTGTGTTGTTCATGAAGCATACGTTGGATGAAAGAAAGTGACTTTCTCTGATTCACGTACATTTGGTGCAAGTTGCCGCCGTGAGTTCGAGAAAGATTGTTTTTGGTTTCCCATGGAATCATCCCAAGTCAGTCACGCATGTGCGAAGTATTCTATGGTTTGATAGGCTCCCTGCCTCCATTCCATATGTATTCCCTAGCAACTAAGCCACTGATTGATTTGTTCAAGGAGAAGAAGTTTCTTCTTAAGAGCAAGACTTATGTAAGGACTTAGATATCCTTGATAATGGTTCCCCACCTGAACTCGGTAGTGTTTTATTATAAGACTACTACGTGGTCATGCTTGTTTGCGACAGCGTGTTCACATGTGTGTAGTAGAACCCGCTCATGTTTTGGAGCTTGCTATCGTAGTTCACTCCCCGAGAATCTCGCAACGCCGTCTTGTCGATTTGTGTTGCAAACTTTCATTTTTTTCCTAGGCTTGATGAGTCTGGAATATCCTGACACCAACCAGATCTGAATCTCAGGCAGATATGATGGTTGGAGCATTTTCCAAGAACTATAATATTGGTCTCTCGATAACCGGTAAAGTGGATGTCGTGGCCAACACACCCAGCCGGAAGACCTATTGTTGTAGTATCTTGATTGAAGAAGTTGGCCACCTCCCCATAAGGACTTCGTAGGACTTACTCCCTAGTTGTCCCTTATGGATTCTTGTGCTCCCGAAGTCCGACCTTTACTTGACGTTCTAGGCACCAAACCATTTTAATAAATGGGTTGCGCTAGCACATCAAGGAGAACATTAGAAGCAGAGTGCTAAATGTCTCTCGGTCGATCATCCAGATTTTGCCCCTTGGCTCCGCTAAGGTGAAATCTGAGAAAGTGTTATCTTACTTTGCATCTGCATCGTCCATCGTTATTCATCATGGTGGTATGTGGTGTTGCACGGATCCTCGACACAGATATTGGTAAAACCTTGATGAATATGGGAATGCTCAAGTTCTTGAGAGCACGCACAGGCACTAGGTGTTATCACCGGCACTAACCGGGATTGCTCCCAGTGTTCTTGGTTATGCTATAACCTCTCAAAGAGTAGATTTACTCTCTACTATTGGGATTTACCCCAGTTACCAGAATCATTCCCATCATTTGCTTTTTTTCCCAGCTTGCACCGTCAATGTGCCACTTACCATGGGTTTCATCCATTTCCGATGATAAGCAAAATCATCCATTGTGTTGTCTTCAACAAGGTAGTCCCCATCATCTATTCTAGATGGAGTATGTTGTTCCTTCGAACTCCTTCAAACTATCGATTGTGATTTGCCTCAGGCTGGTATAGGGAATTTCAATGATCTCTATATCAAAAGTAATTCTTTTTGCCACTAAAGGGAATAATTCTATGTGTCACCTTCTCTAAGGTGCCCCGTCTGGTTACCTCAATCACCATCTTCTTGGGTGTGGAATTGGTTGCCTACCAAGTGAATTTTCAGCTTTTGTTTCACTCCATCCCTCTGGATGTGTGTTCCTTGTCTCAGATCAAGAGATGTTTCATTGTCTCACTCCTTGAGTTGATCTTGAGTTCCTCGATCTTCGAGAAGATCGATTCCTATAGAGTTTGTCTCCGTTATCATCTGGTTGGATGAAGATCTCAAAGAAAGGATGACACGATCAATATGATGCAATAAATCAACATCTCCGAGAAGGAAAATTGGATCGTGAAGATTGTGCTAGCTTGTGTCCCCTCTGATTTCTTACCCTACGCTTGAATCTCGGGATGAGATTCTTGTTTTAGTGGGGGTGAGTTGTCACATCCCTAGATCAACCCCAGTGGTCTTTGCCTGATCATCATGTCATCATGTTTAAATTTTTGCTAAACTGGAATTGGGGATTGATCAAACCCTAGCACTAAATGAACTCAACTAGGTTCAAATAAAAATCCTTTTCAATAAACCCAAAAATGCCTTCATCAATGTGTGATAATTTTGGCAAGGGTTTTGATCCAAACCAAAAATATTGAACATTTTTAGGGAATTATTGGGCTTTGAATTAAATCATAAGTGTTTGAATTGGGGCCATTTAAATGCTATATATTTTTAAATTGCTCCAATAATTATGGAAAATTGTGAGGGGCTTTGGAATAATTCTTTTAGTCCCTACAAATTTATCAGAAGAAAATAAATTGATTTAGTATTTTTTACTAAATCAGAAACAAATTACAGAATAGAAAAAAAATAGAAAACAGAAACTAATTTAGAAAGAGAGAGAGAGAGAGAGTGGAACCTCACCTCGGCCTTACCTGGCAGAAGAGGCCCAGCCCACCAGGGGCTGTGTGGTCTTCTTCCTCCTGCCAGGAGGACAGGCAGGTGCGTGGCGAGCGCGCCGGCGACGCCTTGCCACCTCCTCCCTGCCTGCTTCCCTCCTTGACGCCCTGGACGAGCGCCACACTACCCCCCAACCCCTCTGGCCTGTCCACTCCTCCTCTCTCCTCCCCTGTCTCCCTCGCACGCACCCACCCGAGCGGGCTCGTCGCCGCCGCTCGCCACCACCGTAGCCACAGCCACTGCCTCGCCTCCCTGAGCTAGCCAGGAGCTCCGCCGCAACGTCTAAGGCCTCCTCACCAAGCCATGCGACGCCGGACGCCTTGAAGTGCCACCCCCGACGCCTTCTTCAACCTCGGGTGCCGCCGTTCGTCGCCGTCGATTCGCTCCGGCCAAGCCGTCCTCGAGCCCGTTTCGACGCCCCCTGCATGCGCTTCGAGCACCTGCATCTTTCCCCTCTACTTCCCATGCCGATTCCTTCCTCTAGCTAGCTCCGCCGCCGCGGCCGAGAGCTTTGCTCCGCCGGCCATGTCGCCGCCGCAGCCACAGCTACTGCCACCCACGTCCGAGGCCATCAGTGAGCTCAGTGCACTCCCAGGAACATTTTGCACCCACCATATCCCCCCCTAATGCACCGTAGCCCCGTTTCCATCGACGTCCGAACTCCGGTGCCACCCCGCTCGCCAGTGCGGTCGATTTCGGCGACCCCAAGGCCTCCCGATCGCTCGGCTGGATGCGGACGAGCATGGGCTACCTTCTGGAGGTCCCCGTGAGTCCAGCCACCGTCTGTAGCTCAAGTCCGGCGAGTTGCCACCGCAGTTTTGGTCGCCGCCGGCCGAACTCCGGTGACCGCCGACGTGGCACTTAGTTAGGGACTAAGCACCATTAGTTACACTCTCACAACCACTGACAGTGGGCCCTAGCCCTGGTCAAACCCAAGTCAGCGCTGGTTTTGACCGGAGTTAGTCCATGTGTCACTGACGTGTGGACCCCACACGTCAGGTTTGACCTTGGCCGGTCAGTTGACCTGCTGACCTCAGCCTGACGTAGTGCTGACGCAATAAAGCCTTTCTGGAATTAAAATAAGTCAGAAAAGGTTTAGAAATTCCACAAAATGCTTTAAACTTCTAAAATTCATATAAAATCAACCGTAGCTCAGATGAAAATAATTTATATATGAAAAATGATCAGAAAAATATGAGGAATCTGTTTATGGCGTTTTCATGCATGTTTGAATAACTTAAAGACACTGTTTAGGGCAATCTGAATAAATAGCATTTGAATAATCACATGTGGAGTTTGAACTTGAACCTTTGGTTCAAACCAACTTCATTTAACCTGTTGCTAGTTGCATTAGCTCAAATCACAGCATAATGCCATGTCATGATCATGCATCATATTGTTGCATTGCATTGATTGTGTTCTTTCTCTGTTTGTCGGTTTTGTCCCCTCTCAGTAGACGATGTTCCGACGATGAGTTCGATGACACCGATGAAGAACTATTACTATCTTCAGAAGTGCCAGGCAGGCAAACCCCCATTGAGCATCCCGATACAATCCCACTCTCTCGCTCCTGCTCTCTTTTACAGCATTAGGACAACAACGTTTCAACTGTTACCTGCTACGGTAGTTGAACCCCTTTACTCTGCATGACCTGTCATTGCCACAGTAAATAGTTGAAACCCACTAGCATGAGTAGGAGTTGTTTGAGCCATGTTGTGCCTACTCATTCATGCTTTCTGGTTATGCTTGCTATTTCTTAGAGTTGTGTCAGGTCTGATTCATCGGGGATGAATTGGAATGGTGATGCACATGTCCTACTGTGTGTGAGCTAAGTGTGTGAACACGATTTGGTAAAGGTAGTGGTGAGAGGCCATGTAGGAGTACATGGTGGGTTGTCACCCTGGAACCGTCCTTAAGAACTGAGTTATGTGTAAGTTGTCCAATGACTAGTTACTACCACACATTGGGTTACGGTAACTCGACCCCTCTCGACTTATTAATCAACTAGATCTCTGTCCAGGAGTTGCAACTAGTTTCTGGTGTTTGTAGGTAGTGTTAGTAGTCTACCAAGTGGCACACGGTACATGTGGGCTTGGGGCAGACTAGGCACCATGGCACGGTGTACCAAGCGTAGATCCATCCGTCGAGGTGGGCTTGGGAACCCAGCGCACATCATTTGGGGTCGTGAGCGACACCCCGGCCGGATCTCCTTACGGATGGAACCCGAATAGGCGATAAACCTGGACTAGAGTCTTGTGTGGTTAGTCAGGTCGTGGCCGACACCCTCGCCAGGCTTCCGCTTGAAGGTTGCCGAGATACACGACGTGTACATGGCGGTAAGTGGCGAGAGCGTGTGTGAAGAAGTACACCCCTGCAGGGTTATCATGATCTATTCGAATAGCCGGGTCCGCGGATATGGACTTCTTGGATGCTTACGTGGTACATAGATAAGTGAAAGTGGATACCCTAAAATGCTCAAGACAAGTGTGAGTGCTATGGATGGCCTTCTCGTTGGGAGACGAGAGCAGATCCGTAGTGGTGTATTGTTTGGTGAATATGTGGACTCGTGTGCGCCACCTCAAAAGATTTACTTGAAGTTGTAGTTCAGGATAGCCACCGAGTCAAAGCTGGCTTGCTGCAGTCAAACTCCACCACCCCTTTGTTGATACTGATGCATATGTAGCTAGTTTTGATGTAAGTCTTGCTGAGTACCTTTGTACTCACGTTTTCTTAATTTATGGTTTTGCAGAGAGACTTCAGTCTCGCTAGTGATTCCGCGTGGACTTCGACGTTTAGCTTGTTACCTCAACTACGATCTTGTGCCCTTGGGAGGGTCTTGTAGATAGTCAGGCTTCTCAGCCTTTTTCTTTTGTAGTTGTCTGTACTCAGACATGTTATGCTTGTGTTGCCTATATGCTCTGTATGTTGGGTCATGAGACCCACTGCTTGTAATAAATGCTATGATGGCTCTTCTGGGCCTTTATCTATATGAGTTGTTGAGTTATGTTGTGATGCCATGTTGTACAGCACATACTTGCATGTTATGCGTACGTGTAATGTGTATTGCTATGTGTGGGATCCGACACCTAGTTGTTTACCCTTGGTAGCCTATCTTATAGGGAAATGTCTCCTAGTGCTTCCACTGAGCCTTGGTAGCTTGCTACTGCTCCGAAACACTTAGGCTGGCTGGCATGTGTCCTTCTACTTTCCTGTGTCTGTCCCTTAGGGGAAATGTCACGCGTTGTTCCTTTAAGTCCTTGTTGCTTGCTACGACTTGGGTTCATACGTTGATGACCGACACGTTCGTTGCTGGGTCATGTATGCCTGTCTCTGTAATTTAATGCCACTTTTGGTTTATAACTGGTCATGTCGGCCCGGGTTCTTTGTCATATGGATGCTAGCGACACTATCATATACGTGTGCCAAAATGCGCAAACGGTCCCGGGCCAGGTAAGGTGGCACCCGTGGAGATACCGTGCGTGAGGCCGCAAAGTGATATGAGGTATTACAGGCTAGACCTGTGTGACATAGGATCGGGGTCCCAACAAGGGGGGCCCGGAGGACTAGAATTTAGGCGATGGCCGGCAGCTCAGCTTCGGCCTAGGAGGAGGCTGGAGGGCACACTGGAGAGAGAGGGTCGGTCCAGAGGGGCTCTAGGAGCTAGGGGAAGCAGATGGGGTGGATAGGAGGACCCGGGGCGGCCTTAAATAGAAGGGGCCAAGGTGCACCACAGGGCCATGCGCCGGCGAGGCCATAGCCGTCTCTGGAGGCCGAACGGGCTCCCCGGGGCATGTCCAAGGCGCTCGTGGACGTGGTCCAGGCCAAGGGAAAGGTAGAGGGGGAGCGGGGAGGTGCCAGAGGCCTCGCGCGTGTGAGTGCCCCCATTGGAGCTGTCGGGCGGTCGGGGCGCGTGTGGAGGAGACAGCAGGAGGAAGAGGCAGAAGGGGCGACGACGTGTCGTGTCCCAGACATCAAGGCGACCTCGGGGGACATGCTGGGGAGGCCCGAGGTTGTCGGGTGGCTCAGGCAGTGAGCGGCTACAGTGCTCTGGTGCACTATAGCGCTTTCCAGAGCACGCATATGGCTGCCATTGGCATCTTTTTGGCACCCAGGGCGTGGCCACTAGTGTCTAGGGGGTCAGATGAGGAGTAAACAAAGGGGTGGTGGCCTTGGATGCTCTGGAGGGCTTCTAGAAGGAGAGAGTGCTGAGAGACAAGGGTGAAAGTGGCTGTCCAGAGATGTAAAATGGGGTTTTACCCCCCTCAATCATTGAGCCGTGGTGCAGCCATTGCTGTTGGAGGTCGAAGGGGTCTTGGGGGTGCTGTGGTAAGAACTGGAGGCAAGGGGAAATTGTGGAAGGGGTCAAATCAAGGGTTTTGGTAAAATAGCAGAAGGTGTTTGATGACGTTTTGGGCAAGCAAATGGGCTTCATTTGGCATGAGACTCCACATGATGAAATGGCACATATATTTAGGCCCTTTCACCAAATTAGAGCTCATTTGGGCAAAGTTGCCAATGCAACTTTCGTAAACCCTAGAAATCAACAGAAATGGATTTTCCAAGATTAAGTTAAGCAAATCATCCCTTCTTGATGCACCACTTGGTGTAGTGTCATCATTTGGGGTTGTGGGCTTGTCCCCCAAATTTGGGATCACAAGTAAAAAGTTGGTAATGTAAAGTTAATCAAATTTGAATCTGAACAGAAATAATTTTAGGGCACTCTGATCAAGTCACCCTTCTCCAAAACTTGTGCCATTTGGTCTAGATGCATAATTAGACCATTATAGTATGTCTACCAAGTTTGAGAGCATTTGGACAAGTTTGGCAATGTAAAGTTGCTCAAACTTCAAAATGGACAGAAATGGTTTTGAGGGGTTCTGATGATGTTTTCTTGATCCCCAAAGCATGAGGCTTGGCAAGATCATCAAATATGTCATATTTGACATGATAAAATTTCCTTGGAATTTTTAGAGAATATTTCCTATGTAAATATTTCCAAAATCTTGAAATATCCAAAAAGGGTTATGAGGGATTTGCCCAATATTTTGAACATGACCATGTGTTGAAACTCTTATATATGGAAAATATATGTCCTATGAATTTCCCTGAATTTTGAAAAATATGTTTGAAACAGTTAAATAATTTTAACCTATTAAAGACCATTTCTGGCCTAAAGACAAAGCCTTTAAATAAAATATAAAAATAACTTTTAAAATTATAATTTTGTGGTTTATGGGAGTCCTATACCTAATAGGATTCAAATTTACTTTTTGAAAGATTTTTTACACCCTCAATTATGTACTTGCAGTGCAAACCTCAATTCAGGGGTTTTTGGAAAACTAATTTTAGAAAATACTATTTGGCCAAATTATTTTTATAAGAAAATACTATACTGTTCTATACACATGGCATGATCATTGGGAAAAGGTTTTGGATTAAGGAGATGAAGTATAAGACTTGGATGATTTATTCGATTTTTAGAGCAGTTGCAAACAGAAAATAGAAAACCAATCAAGCAAGGTAAAAAACACTCAAAAGTTTTTGCCAAACCACATTTTAGCATGATTATTAGGTTAGGTGTTGTGGCATGAAAATCACGGTGTGACACTTATAGTCAAAATAAAGCTTTCACCAAACACATACTTGATGCTTTGATGCAATCTTATGAAGAAAAACTTGAGTTAGAAGTTTATATCCCTAGAAAGCTTTATGATGAGTGGGAACCTACTATTAAAATAAAAATAAAAGATCATGAATGCTATGCTTTGTGTGATTTGGGTGCTAGTGTCTCCACTATCCCAAAAACGTTGTGTGATTTGCTAGGTTTCCATGAGATTGATGATTGTTCTTTAAATTTGCATCTTGCGGATTCCACTACTAAGAAACCTATGGGAAGAATTAATGATGTTTTTATTTTTGCCAATAGGAATTATGTGCCCGTAGATTTCATTGTTCTTGTTATAGATTGCAATCCTTCATGTCCTATTATTCTTGGTAGACCTTTCCTTAGAACGATTGGTGCAATTATTGATATGAATGAAAGAAATATTACATTCCAATTTCCGTTAAGGAAAGGCATGGAACACTTTCCTAGAAAGAAAATCAAATTACCATATGAATCTCTTATGAGAGCCACTTATGGATTGCCTTCCGAAGATGGCAATACCTAGATCTATCTTGTATCGTGCCTAGCTAGGGGCGTAAAACGATAGCGCTTGTTGGGAGGCAACCCAATTTTATATTTTGTTTTGTTTTTGCTGCTATTAGGTAATAAATATTGCATCTAGCTTCTATTTAGATGTGGTTTCATGTTTTGTTTAGTGTTTGTGCCAAGTAGAACCTTTGGGAAGACTTGTGTGAAGCTTATGTGATCTTGCTGTGAAAAACAGAATCGTTAGCGCTCACTAGAATGGTCATCAGATTTTACTGGAGCGTGCTATTTAGTTGATTCTTTTTGCAGACGATTAATAGACAAATTCCTCGCGTTTACCAATTTAGTTTGAATTTTTTGGAGTTACAGAAGTATGCGAAACCTGCAGATTACTACAGACTGTTCTGTTTTTGACAGATTCTGTTTTTGTGTGTTGTTTGCTTATTTCAATGCATCTATGATTAGTATTGGCAAGTATGAACCATAGAGAAGTTGGAATACAGTAGGTTTAACACCAATATAAACAAAGAATGAATTCATTGCAGTACCTTTGAGTAGTGGTTTGTTTTCTTATACTAACGGAGCTCACGAGAATTTTTGTCTAAGTTTTGTGTTGTGAAGTTTTCAAGTTTTGAGTGTTGCTTTGATGGAACATGGAACAAAGACTAGCAAGGGCCTAAGCTTGGGGATGCCCATGGCACCACAAGTAAAATTCAAGGACAATCAAAAGCTTAAGCTTGGGGATGCCCCGGGAAGGCATCCCCTCTTTCGTCTTCATCCATCGGTAACTATACTTGGAGCTTTATTTTTATTCACCACATGATATGCATTTTGCTTGGAGCGTCTTGTATAATTTGAGTCTTTTCTTGTTAGTTTGTCACAATCATCCTTGCTGGACACACCTATTTGATAGAGTTAAATATGGCCTAGGAATTGTTAGAACACTCTATGTGCTTCACTTATATCTTTTGAGTTGAATAGTTTTTGCTCTAGTGCTTCACTTATATCTTTTAGAGCACGGTGATGATTATATTTTGTAGAAATTGTTGAACTCTCATGCTTCACTTATATCCATTTGAGAGTCTATTAAAACAGCATGGTAATGTGTTTAAGCTAAAAAACTAGTCTTCACATGATAGACATCCAATATCAACGTAGTAAAAACTTTCACACTAAGTGCATTGAATATGATGAGATGTTGGATGCTTGATAATTGTTTTGAGATATGATGATAGTGATATTAGAGTCATGCTAGTGGAGTTATTATGAAATTGAGAAATACTTGTGTTAAGGTTAGTGATTCCCGTAGCATGCACGTATGGTGAACCGCTATGTGATGAAGTTAGAGCATGAGGTATTTGTAAAGTGCCAACCTTTGTGTGGAGGTCGGGGGCGCGCGATGGTTAACTCCAACCAACCTCCCCCCTAGGAGCATTAGTTGATTTTTTTGTTTTGATGACTCATAGATTTTTGCAATAAGTATATGAGTTCCTATGACTAAGGTTGAGTCCATGGATTATACGCACTCTCACCCTTCCACCATTGCTAGCCTCTCTTTTACCGCGCAACTTTCACTTGTACCATACACCCACTATGTATCCTTCCTCTAAACAGCCACCATATTATTCCTCAAAACAGACACCATACCTACCTATCATGGCATTTCCATAGCCATTCCGAGATATATTACCATGCAACATTCCACCATTCCGTTCATATGACATGCATCATATTGTCATATTGCCATGCATGATCATGTAGTTGACATCGTCTTTGTGGCATGGCCACCATGCATAACTTTTCATACATGTCACTCTTGTTTCATTGCACATACCAGTACACCGCCGGAGGCATTCATATAGAGTCATACTTTGTTGTAGTATCGAGTTGTAATAAAAGTGTGATGATCATCATTATTAGACCATTGTCCCATGGGAGGAAATGCTAAATCAATAAAGCCCCTCCGCAAAAAAAAAGAAAAAAAAGAAAGGCCAAAGAAAAAAGAAAGTCCCAAAAAAGGGGAAAAGAAAAAGAAAAGAAAAAGGGACAATTGCAACTATCTTTTTCCACACTTGTGCTTCAAAGTAGCACCATGTTCTTCATTGTAGAGAGTCTCATGCTTAGTCACTTTATATACTAGTGGGAATTTTTGTTATAGAACTTGGCTTGTATATTCCAATGATGGGCTTCCTCAAATGCACTAGGTCTTCGTGAGCAGGCAAGTTGGATGCAGACCCACTAGTTTCTTTTGTTGAGCTTTCATACTTATTTAGCTCTAGCGCATCCGTTGCATGGCAATCCCTACTCACTCACATTGATATCAATTGATGGGCATCTCCATAGCCCATTGATATGCCAAGTTGATGTGAAACTATCTCCCTCCTTTTTGTCTTTTCCACAACCACCTCTCTATTCCACCCATAGTGCTATGTCCATGGCTCACGCTCATGTATTGCATGAAAGTTGAAAGGTTTGAAAGAGTAGAGTATGAAAACAAGTGCTTGGCTGAAATTGGGGTTGTGCATGATATGAATATTTTGTGTGATGAAGAGGGAGCATAGCCAGACTATATGATTTTGTAGGGATAACTTTCATTAGCCATAGTATTTTGAGCAGACATGATTGCTTTGTTATTATGCTTCCAGTATTATTATTGCTTATGTCAATATAGACTTTTATCTTGAATCTTTCAGATCTGAAAATTCATGCCACAATTAAGAGAATTACATTGAAAAACTATGTTGGTTAGCATTCCACATAAAAAATTCTCTCTTTATCATTTACCGACTCGAGGACGAGCAGGAATTAAGCTTGGGGATGCTTGATACGTCTCCAACGTATCTATAATTTTTGATCGTTCCATGCTATTATTTATGATGTCTTGGATGTTTAATGGGCTTTGTCATACAATTTTATATCATTTTTGGGAGTAACCTGCTAACCCAAAGGCCCAGTTCAGATTGCTGTTTTTTGCCTGTTTCAGGGTTTTGTAGAAAAGGAATATCAAACGGAGTCCAAACATAATGAAACCTTTGGGAGAAATATTTCTGGAGAAAATCACGCACGGGAGACGTGAGAACCATGTCAGGGGAGCCACGAGGTGCCCACGAGGGTGGGGGGCACGCGCCTTTTCCCAAGGCACGCCCCCTGCCTCGTGGAGCCCTCGTGAGTCCCCCCGTGTCCTCCTTCCTCCTATATAAGTCTACGTACCCCGAACCATTAGCAACAGAGAGAAAACCCTAATTCCAACGCCGTAACCATCTGTTCCCGTGGGATCCCATCTTGGAGCCTGTTCCGGAGCTCCGCCGGAGGGGGGATCCATCACGGAGTGCTTCTACATCATGATCATCGCCCTCACCATGAGTTCTGAGTAGTTTACCACAGACCTTCGGGTCCATAGCTATTATCTAGATGGCTTCTTCTCTCTCTCTGGTTGTCAATACAAAGTTCTCCTCGGTCTTCGAGGAGATCTATTCGATGTAATCTCTTTTTGCGGTGTGTTTGTCGAGATCCGATGAATTGTGAGTTTATGATTGTGGGGACCCCGACTAAAGAGTCGAGATCACCGAATGCACATGTACAGTGATCCCAGAGATCAATGCTCACTGAACACACAGAAGCTGAATAACAAGAGTCTTACATCCATACATATCGTCTTACACAAATTATGGCCATTATGGCCAAGTCTTACATAGATAAAGCCTCAAGGGCAGAATAGCATATAACTCGAATAGCGGAAGTCTTCGAAGATAAGTAGAACCCATGCCATCTGCCTTAACCCTACAGGCATTCTGACTAGGATAGCGTCCTAGTTCGCATGTTCATCTCCATAGAATTCTTCTTCATATTCCTGTTCCTCCATGCCTGGCCAATTAAATAACCAGTGGCAAGCCAATGAGTACTTTGAATGTACTCGCAAGCAACCCATGATTTGGTTCAAGGTAATAATGCAATTATACAACAATGAGCAATCTAGCCACAAGATAGAATAGATATTCTACCATCAAGTATATGCATCAATAAATTCAGATAACCTCGAAGACAGGTTACATACATCAACATGAATAGGATTCAGCTCAACGAGTCAAGTCACCACCTTGACTCATCACACACACATACTTTCACCGATGTAGTAAAATTTTGGACATAGTTTAAGTAGCACCACCCAACTGTCCATGACCGTGGACGCGGCTATTCGAATAGTTTTACACTCTGCAGAGGTTGCGCACTTTACCCACAAGATCCGGGAAGCTTTCGTGTCACCCACGATCCCGCAGTACCTCAAGTACTCGGGGAAGCACCCGGTCATTATCTTTCCCTAGACGACACTAGCATAGGGTCCACTCGTTGGTACACGGCCCTCGAGTACAAACAATAGATCATGGGACTTGCCCTAATTTCAATGTCACGCGTACACGAAGGGACCAACGGTGTGTCCGGTGCCCTGTAAAAACAGTCATGGTCATCTATCCAAGCACGACCCCGTCCCGGGAAAGACCTCAAGTCTTCCCGTCACTAGTAATGCGGGCACCATGCTAGTATCGGCCTAAGTAATCAATAACGCCCCGTCCCATAAGGGGTAGAGTGCTTTCACATGTTTGGTTGGGACGGGAGTCACACATAAATCTAATCCATCATTTCACCCATGCATAAGATCTTTATTGGCACATAAAATCTTCCTCAAGTGATGACCTAACTCAACATCACCCTCGGGCATTAGGGGCACCCGATGTTTTTTTGAAAAGAATGCAACCACGAAGGTTTCATGGCACACATGCATCACTAAGCATCACAACTAATCATTTGCATTGCATCTAGCACATAGCAAGATCATGAGTAAAGCATGCATCATGTGGTGGTTCTCAACTAGGTCACCACCGTCACTCTTATCATCATGCATTCGGAAATAAATAGGTTCCGAAGAACACAAGGGTATCATGGTCAAAGGGCTTCTTGCCTGGATTGGCTTGGTCTTCAAAGTCTTCAAATCCTTCCCCTCCTTCTTCAGCAACCTCGTCAAATACGGTATCTAATCGTCGCAAAATAACAACGGGAAAATAAGAACACAATAAAAACAGAAAAATCAAAGTGCTCAGAAAAATGTCAACTTATTTTTGTTAAATACTAGAGGGAAAACTAAGATGGCAAAAATTCTTAGTTGGAGTTTTGGAGTGGAAGAATGGGGTACATGAATATTCAAACAGAAGTTTTAATGTTCAAATATGAATTAAAATTTGAACAGAACAGAAAAGGTTCATGGATATGTGTGAAAGTGACACCATTAAATAGGTTGTATTTTCACAAGTTTTTAGGAACTAGAATTAATTCATTTGGATATATATTTAATTCTGTGAAATTATTTGAAATTCCACAGAAAAGAAAAATGAAAAAGGGCTCTGTGCCACTGGGCCAGAACGGCCACAGTGCAACGGCCCAGGGCGAAAACAGCCCACCGCACGGCGCCTGCGCGCGCCAGGGTTTTTCAAACCTGACGGGCGGGGCCCGGCGTCAGTGAGAGAAGAGAGGAGTGAGGGCGAGGGGAGGCTGACAGGCGGGGCCCGCGTGTCATCCCTAACCCTCCGGCAGAGAGCCGGCGAGCTCATCGGCGATGTTTCCGGGCATGGCGGTGCGAGCTAAGGGTAGGAATGGATCTAGCGGAGAGTCGCCGATCTGGTGGAGGTGGCGCGGGTCGCCGGAGTGTCCTGGGTCGCCGACGGCGAGGTCACGCGGCGGAGAAGCTTCGGGCGGATGCTGCTCCGGTCAATTCCGGCAGCCGCAGAGAGGAGAAAGAGGGGGAAACACATCAGTGTAGTTCTGTGGTGCCAGATCGAGTGCTAGAAGAGGCTGGGGCGGCCTGTACTGAGCAGGCGACGGTGAGCCGCCGCGGCGGAGCTCGAGCTCGATCTCGAACTCGGGCGAGTTTGGAGTGGAGCGAGTGGCTCTGGGAGGAGATTGAGAGAGGGAGAGTGCGACTTGTGAGGAGAGGAGGGGCTCGGGGGGCCTATTTATAAGCGGACGGCGAGGTGCAGTGGACCTGTGCGCCGGCGAGCCTCTGCTCGTTGCCACAGGGCACGGGAGGCGCTGGGGAAAGGTCTGCGGGGTTGCTGGATGAGGTCCAGGGCAGAGGAGAGGAAGAGATGCAGTGGGGGAAGGTTCTGGTGCTGCGCGCGTGTGAAGCCGACGACTGGAGCTCGCGGGCGGCCGGCGCGCGTGCGAGGACGTCCACTGGAGGGAGAAGGAGGAGGGGGACAGCGCCGGGGGGAGTTGGGGATGCCGAGGCGCATCGAACGACGCGAGGGGGAAGTACGAGGTGGTCGGGGGCGAGACTACAGTGCGGGTGCGCACTGTAGCGCGCTCTGGAGCGTGCCTTCTGCATGCCACGGCATGCCGTTGGCTAGCTGGGCGCGTCCGCCGTGTCTGGGGGGTCCAGCATAGAGTAAACAATCTGGCTGTGGCCTTGGATGCCTTGGATGTCCAGTGAGAGAGGAGGGAAGCTGGTAGATGGTAAGAACTGGGCTGTCTAGCAAGGTGAATTGGGGTTTTCACCCTTCAATCATGGAGCTCCGGTCCTGGGGAAGTTACTGGGGGTAGAAGGTGACTAGGTGAGGCTGTGGTAAAAAGTTGAAGCGAAAGTAAATTGTAAAAGGGGTCACAACAAGGATTTTGGTAAAATGGCAAAAGGTGTTTGATTATGTTTTGGGCAAGCATATGATCTCCACTGGCCATGACACTTAACAGGATTAAATGGCATATGGAAATAGGGTGTTTCACCAAATTTGGGCTTGTTTGAAGAAACTTGCCAATGTAACTTTGGTGAACCCTAGAAATCAACTGAAATGGTTTCACCATGTTTAAGTCAAGGTAATCATCTCCCCTTGATGCACCACTTGGTGTAGTGTCATCATTTGGGGTTATGATCAGGCCCACAAAGTTTGAAGCCCCAGGTAAAAAGTTGGTAATGTAAAGGTTTTCAAATTTGAATTTGAACAGTAATGGTTTTGGGTTACTCTGACCAAGTTACCCTTCTCCAAAACTTGTGCCATTTGGTCTAGATGCCTTATTAGACCATTCTAGCATGTGCACCAAGTTTGAGAGCATTTGGATAAGTTTGGCAATGTAAAGTTGCTCAAACTTCAGATATGGACAGAATGGTTTTGGAGGGTTTTGATGATGTTTTCTTGCTTCCCAAGGCATGGGGCTTGGCAAGATCATCAAATATGTCATGTATGACATGATAGAATTTCCCTGGAATTTTTAGAGAATATTTCCTTTGTAAATATTTCGAAAGCTTGAAATATCCGAAAAGCGTTTCTGAGGGATTAGCCCATTATTTTGAACATGAACAAGTGTTGAAACTCTTATATATGGACAATATATGTCCTATGAGTCTCCCTGAATTTTGGCAAATATTTTTGAAATAATTAAATAATTTTTCCCTATTAAAGACCATTTCTGGCCTTAAGAAAAAGCTTTTAAATAAAATAGGAAAATAACTTTTAAAATTATACTTTTGTGGTTTCTGGGGGTCCTACATCTTCTAGGATTCAAATATACTTTTTGAAATAATTTTCTCACCCTAAATCAAGCACTTGCAGTGCAAACCTCAATTCAGGGGTTTTTGGAATACCAATTTTTGAAAATACAATTTGGCCAAATTAATTTTATAAGAAAATACTATACTGCTATAAACACTTGGTATGATCATTGGGCCGAAGTTTTGCGTATGGAGATGAATTCTACAAGAGGTAGTAGTTGACTTTAATGAGCACTTGAAAAACACAGGAAGAAAAACTCAATTCCAAATAAAAGCCAAATGATGCCAAAAAAATTTGCTGGTCCAAATTTTCATGCTTTATTGATGCAAATGACATGTTACAAAATGCAGGGTGTGAGAGACCTACCCCCCTTACAAGAATCTCGTCCACGAGATTCCTAAACTAGGTCTTAAAAGAGATCGGGATATTCGGATCTGAGATAGTCTTCACGTTCCCAGGTTGCTTCTGCCTCAGTGTGGTTGTTCCACTGGACCTTGAAGTACTTGATGGTGCGGCTTCGCGTCCGTCGTTCTGCCTCATCCAGAATGCGAATGGGCTTCTCGCGGTAGGTCAAATCAGGCTGGAGATCAATGGCTTGGTGATCAACATCCTTGTAGAGATCAGGGTTGTTCGGAACTTGGAGACATTTCCGGAGTTGTGACACGTGGAAAACGTTGTGCACATCGGACAACTCAGGTGGTAGTTCCAACTGGTAAGCCACTTCTCCTCGTCGTGCAGTGATCTCAAAGGGTCCAATGAACCTTGGTGCAAGCTTCCCCTTGACGTGGAAACGCTTGGTTCCCTTTAGAGGAGTTACCCGTAGGTACACATGGTCCCCGACATGGAAACTCATATCCCGGCTGTGAGTGTCAGCATAGCTCTTCTGCCTTGACTTGGCTGCCTTCAAACCCTCTCTGACTAGTTGGACTTGCTCTTCTGCTTCACGGAGAATATCCGGTCCAAAGACTAGCCCTTCTCCAGTCTCTGACCAGTTGAGGGGTGTGCGACATCTGCGTCCGTACAACACCTCAAATGGTGCCATCTGAAGGCTCGACTGATAACTGTTGTTATAGGAGAACTCGGCAAAAGGGAGGCAGCCTTCCCACTTGGCTCCATATGCCAAGACACAGGCTCGGAGCATGCCTTCGAGAATTTGATTTACTCGTTCTGTCTGACCTCCGGTCTGTGGGTGGAAAGCCGTGCTGAAAGATAACTTGGTTCCCAAGGCTTCTTGGAACTTCTTCCAGAACCTTGAGATGCACTGGGTTCCTCGATCTGACACAATCTCCTTAGGAACGCCGTGAAGGCTTACGATCCTGTCGATGTAGAGAGCTGCCAGCCAGTTGCCATCATAAGTGGTCTTGACAGGAATGAAATGGGCCACTTTGGTCAAATGGTCGACTATGACCCAGATGGAGTCATGTCCTCTATTCGACCTTGGTAATCCAATGATGAAGTCCATTCCGACTTTATCCCATTTCCACTCAGGAACCTTGAGTGGTTGGAGCAATCCAGCGGGTCGCTGATATTCAGCCTTGACCCTTTGGCACACATCACACTTTGCAACATAGGTTGCAATCTCTCTTTTCATCCCGTGCCACCAGAATCTTTCCTTCAAGTCTTGATACATCTTGGTTCCTCCAGGGTGGATGGAATATGGAGTGTCGTGGGCTTCTTGCAGGATCAGGTTCTTCAGCTCCATCTTGTTTGGTACGCAGATGCGGCCTTTGTACCAAACAATCCCGTGCTCGTCCTCGGAGAATCCTGGGGCCTTGCCTAGCTTCATATTCTTCTTGATGCCTTCAATGCTTGCGTGCCCACCTTGCGCCTTCTTGACTTCATCCATCAGGGTTGGTTTGACTCCCAAATGATCCAGAAATCCAGGGGTGACCAATTCCTAACTGAATTGTTCGAGCTCCTTAAACAGGGTTGGCTGCCTCTTTTGAATAATGGCATTCAAGGAGCAAGCCTTTCTGCTTAAGGCATCGGCCACCACGTTAGCCTTCCCGGGGTGATATTGAACACCGAGGCCATAGTCTTTGATGAGTTCCAACCATCTTCGTTGCCTCATGTTCAATTCCTTTTGGGTGAATATGTACTTCAGACTTTTGTGGTCTGTGTATATCTCACACCGTTTCCCTGGGAGGTAATGCCGCCATGTCTTCAAGGCATGAACCACTGCTGCTAACTCAAGATCGTGAGTAGCGTAGTTCTCTTCATGAGGTCGTAGCTGCCTGGAGAGGTAAGCTATGACTCGGCCTTCTTCTATCAGAACGCTTCCCAATCCGGTTCGAGAGGCATCACAATATATCACGAACTCCTTGTGAATATGAGGTGTTGCCAGAACTGGGGCGGTGGTCAATCTCTTCTTGAGCTCTTGGAAGCTCTCTTCGCATTTTGGCGTCCACTCGAACTGCTTGTCCTTCTTGAGGAGCTGAGTCATCGGCCGGTCAATGTTAGAGAATCCTTCCACGAATCTGCGGTAATAGCCCGCAAGTCCGAGGAAGCTTCTGACTTCCTTGACGGTCGTTGGAGATTGCCATTGGGTCTCAACTTCGATCTTTGCGGGATCAACTGACAATCCTTCTTCGGTCAAGACATGACCTAAGAATCCAACTTTATGCAGCCAGAACTCACACTTGCTGAATTTGGCGTATAGTTGGTGCTCTCAAAGCTTGTCTAGGACCATTCTCAAATGTTGCTCGTGCTCTTCCTCCGTCTTCGAGAAGACAAGAATGTCATCGATGAAGACAACAACAAACTTGTCCAAATATTCCACGAAGACTTTATTCATGAGATACATGAAGTAAGCTGGGGCATTGGTTAACCCAAAGGACATGACCGTGCACTCGTACATGACCTATCTGGTTACGAATGCCGTCTTCGGAATATCTTGGGGTCTGATCTTCAGTTGGTAGTACCCAGATCTGAGGTCAATCTTGGAGAACACCTGGGCTCCGCTGAGCTGATCAAACAGGTCTTCAATCTTGGGAAGTGGATATTTGTTCTTGATTGTAACTTCATTGAGGGAACGGTAGTCAATGCATAAGCGGATGGTACCGTCCCTTTTTGCCACAAACAGAACAGGTGATCCCCAAGGGGAGGCACTTGGGCGGATAAATCCCTTCCTCAGCTGCTCTTCCAGTTGCTTCTTCAACTCGGCTAATTGTTCCGTCCCCATTCTATAAGGCTTCATATAGATGGGTCCTGCCCCGGGCACGAGCTCGATGATGAACTCAATGTCACGGTCAGGGGGCATTCCCGGTAGCTCATCCGAAAAGACATCGGGATACTCACATACTACCGGTACTTGTTCCAGCTCAACTTCAGACAGACAGTTGACTTGAACGGCTTGAGCGGAAGAGGAGTTGGGAGCAAACTTAACTTCGACTCCTTGGTCATTGGTCACAGTGACAGTCCGATTGGCACAGTCTAACAAGCCTTGGTGCTTGCTGAGCCAATTCATGCCTAGGATCACATCCAAGCCTTGTGATCTCAGGACGATAAGGTCTGCTAGGAAATCTACCCCGTTAATGGTAATACTGACTCCCTTACAGCCTATCTTGGCTCTCATCTCTGCTCCGGCGGTTTGTACCAACATGGGGTTATTCAGGGGTGTAGGGGTCATGCCACTTTTTAATGCAAATCTTTGAGTGACAAATGAATGCGTGGCTCCAGAATCAAACAAGACAGTTGCAGGTGCTGAGTTGACAAGGAACGTACCCAGCACGACGTCCGGGTCTTCCTGGGCTTCTTCAGCAGTGACATGATTCACACGCCCCTTCCCATGGTTAGGCGGGTTGCGAGGAGCTATGTTCCTTGGTGGCATCCCGCGGCCTTGTCCTGGGTTCTGCGCATTGGGGCGCGGGGCATCAGGCTTCTTATTGGGGCACACCCTTGAGATGTGTCCTGATTGACCACAACCAAAGCAAGTGACTTGGTTTGGATTATTGATCTTGTTGCCACCACTGTTATTGGGGTTGAAAGCTGGCCTTGGGTTGGCATACTGCTGAGGCTGATAGTTGGTGCGAGGTGCAGGAGCTCTTGGTTGCTGGTAGGTTGGCTTGACCGGGGCCGTCTGCCACGGGCGAGGCTTCTGGTTGCCGGAACTTCCCTTGCTGACCATCTTGCGCTTGCGAGTATCTTCCAGAGCACGCCGCTTGTCTCCAAGCATGAGTGCTTTGTTCACCAGGTCTGGGAAGGTTGGGCAGTCGCACACGACAAGCGAGTACTACAGAGTCTGATTGAGGCCTTCCATGAAGCGCTCCCTTTTTGCAACATCAGTGCTGACATCTTCAGGGGCATACCTTGACAGAACACTAAACTTCTGCATGTACTCCTTGACAGTGCCACTTCCTTGCTTCAGAGCTCGGAATTCACGCTTCTTGATAGCCATGATTCCAGAAGGAATGTGGGCTTTGGGGGATTCTGCCTTGAAGTTGTCCCAAGTGATGTCTTGCCCAGCGTGCATGACCTTGAATCCATCCCAGCAAGCTCTAGCAGTCCCCTCGAGGCAGTGGGCTACATAAGCCACCTTCTCGCGGTCTTCGGTGCATCCGACTAGTTCCAGCAAGTCCTCAATGGTGCGGACCCAGTCGTCTGCATCCAGGGGTTCAGTAGTCTCGATGAAAGTTGGCGGTGCATGCTTCTTGAACTCTGCCAACGTGGAACGTCCATTGCCATTCCCCGCCAGCTGGCGGTTGTTGGTGACAGCTTGAGCAATCAACTGAAGGGCTGCGGTGTTGGCTTGGCGTTCCTCTCGGAAAGCTTGGAGAAGCTGAGCCATGTCCATGTTCGGAGGAGGTGGTGGTGGTGGAGCTTGGTCGTTGGTTTGGTCGTGGCCTGCCTCTGATTGAGCGGATGCTCCGGCTTCAGGCTGCTGGGTAGAGGTACCAGTACGAGTTACAACAGGCATCCTGTTGGAGCGGTAAAAGGTCTCATGATTGGAAGAGGGAATGCAATAAAGATGGGTGCCTAGTAAGGGGGTGGGTGTGACACTAATCAAATCATGCAAGGGCCGAAAGGGAGAAACACGTTCATTAAAATTCAAATGGGTGATGTAGTCGTCTACATATTCCCGAAGGAAGAATACGACATACATCCAAACACAACAAAAGCAACACTAGATGGTTTCATATGAACCATACAAGGACTTGACTACGCATGGGGATTACACGACCTATCCTACCGTAGAGGTCACGAACTGGCATATCCGAGTTGCGAATAATGCCTAAGCGGCGGAATGCTCGGTCGCGTATTCTGGCTCTTCTGGGTCTTCCTCCTTGTCTTCATCTGTCTGGGCCCCCTTGTCACTTGAGGGTGTGGGGGAGTGGAGGAGTTGGATATGACGATGCTTTGTCGGTGGTGCAGGGAAAAGCTTGCGATATTCCCTTGCCGTCATACGGCGTCGCCGAGGTGGTTCTTCATCCTTGGAAGATACATCTCCGGAGGGCCTTCCGCCTCGGTACGCGATAGCGGACTATCCGGGAGGCGCACCTTCCTTCTTGATCTTATCTGTCTTCTCTTGTGCTCGACGAAGAAGTGCCTTGGTCTTGTGACGTTCTTCTCGGAGCTTCATCGATTCCGAGGCCAAATCTTGTGCCAAGCTGTCGGCACGTAGACTAAAGTAGGTCTGGAATCGAAGTGGAAGTCCTTCCTTCAGTGGAGGGGCCAGTGCGCTGCTTTCATCTTCACCTTCCTTCCGGTAAGGCAAGAAGCGGGTTGTCATCTTGGCTGCCATCTCCGGAAGAAGCTCATGGAGACGGGTTAGTGCCTTGAGTGCAGCAGCCTCGACAACGAGAGGTAGTGTTGCCATCTCGGGTCCCTCGAAGAACCAACTTGTGGGAGGATCGTTTGCCTTCACGATCACATCCACATGGTACTCCACCTCAGTGTCGCTAACCCAATGCTCAAGGTAGGTGAGGATGGGCACTCGGTGGAACTGGCACTCCTGGAGGCTATCCTCGAGAAGCAAGGGAAACCCAGTGGTCAGGTGCTCTTCAGGTACAACGGCCATCTACAAAGGTTGAATAGGAGAGGTTAATAAGCTGATGATATCTCAGGTTGGTAAGGTTTAGAAAAGAAGAGAGGTTCAGAAGGTTTTTGAAAAAAAGGGGTCTCATCTAACTAACGCCCATGCTAACTAAGGCTTCCTACAGTCAGGATGGCTCTGATACCAGCTCTGTGGGGACCCCGACTTAAGAGTCGAGATCACCGAATGCACGTGTACAATGATCCCAGAGATCAATGCTCACTGAACACACAGAAGCTGAATAACAAGAGTCTTACATCCATACATACCGTCTTACACAAATTATGGCCATTATGGCCAAGTCTTACATAGATAAAGACTCAAGGGCTGAATAGCAAATAACTCGAATAGCGGAAGTCTTCGAAGATAGTAGAACCCATGCCATCTGCCTTAACCCTACAGGCATTCTGACTGGTATAGCGTCCTAGTTCGCATGTTCGTCTCCATAAAATTCTTCTTCATATTCCTGTTCCTCCATGCCTGGCCAATTAAATAACCAGTGGCAAGCCAATGAGTACTTTGAATGTACTCGCAAGCAACCCATGATTTGGTTCAAGGTAATAATGCAATTATACAACAATGAGAAATCTAGCCACAAGCTAGAATAAATATTCTAGCATCAAGTATATGCATCAATAAATTCAGATAACCTCGAAGACAGGTTACCGACATCAACATGAATAGGATTCAGCTCAACGATTCAAGTCACCACCTTGACTCATCACACACACATACTTTCACCGATGTAGTAAAATTCTGGACATAGTTTAAGTAGCACCACCCAACTGTCCATGACCGTGGACGCGGCTATTCGAATAGTTTTACACTCTGCAGAGGTTGCGCACTTTACCCACAAGATCCGGGAAGCTTTCGTGTCACCCACGATCCCGCAGTACCTCAAGTACTCGGGGGAAGCACCCGGTCATTATATTTCCCTAGACGACACTAGCATAGGGTCCACTCGTTGGTACACGGCCCTCGAGTACAAACAATAGATCATTGGACTTGCCCTAATTTCAATGTCACGCGTACACGAAGGGACCAACGGTGTGTCCAGTGCCCTGTAAAAACAGTCATGGTCGTCTATCCAAGCACGACCCCGTCCCGGGAAAGACCTCAAGTCTTCCCGTCACTAGTAATGCGGGCACCATGCTAGTATCGGCCTAAGTAATCAATAACGCCCCGTCCCATAAGGGGTAGAGTGGTTGCACATGTTTGGTTGGGACGGTAGTCACACATAAATCTAATCCATCATTTCACCCATGCACAAGATATTTATTGGCACATCACTTCTTCCTCAAGTGATGACCTAACTCAACATTACCCTCGGGCATTAGGGGCACCCGATGGTTTTTTTTGAAAAGAATGCAACCACGAAGGTTTCATGGCACACATGCATCACTAAGCATCACTACTAATCATTTGCATTGCATCTAGCACATAGCAAGATCATGAGTAAAGCGTGCATCATGTGGTGGTTCTCAACTAGGTCACCACCGTCACTCTTATCATCATGCATTTGGAAATAAATGGGTTCCGAAGAACACAAGGGTATCATGGTCAAAGGGCTGCTTGCCTGGATTGGCTTGGTCTTCAATGTCTTCAAATCCTTCCCCTCCTTCTTCTTCAGCAACCTCGTCAAATACGGTATCTAATCGTCGCAAAATAACAACGGGAAAATAAGACCACAATAAAAACAGAAAAATCAAAGTGCTCAGAAAAATGTCAACTTATTTTTGTTAAATACTAGAGGGAAAACTAAGTTGGCAAAAATTCTTAGTTGGAGTTTTGGAGTGGCAGAATGGGGTACATGAATATTTGAACAGAAGTTTTAATGTTCAAATATGAATTTAAATTTGAACATAGCGCAAAAGGTTCGTGGATATGTGTGAAAGTGACACCATTAAATAGGTTGGATTTTAACAAGTTTTTAGGAACTAGAATTAATTCATTTGGATATATATTTAATTCTGTGAAATTATTTGAAACTCCACAGAAAAGAAAAATGAAAAAGGGCTCTGTGCCACTGGCCAGAACGGCCACAGTGCAACGGCCCATGGAGAAACAGCCCACCGCACGGTGCCAGCGCGCGCCAGGGTTTTTCAAACCTGACGGGCGGGGCCCGGCGTCAGTGAGAGGAGAGAGGAGTGAGGGCGAGGGGAGACTGACAGGCAGGGCCCACCTGTCATCCCTAACCCTCCGGCAGAGAGCCGGCGAGCTCACCGGCGACGTTTCCGGGCACGGCGGGGCGAGCTAAGGGCAGGAATGGATCCAGCAGAGAGTCGCCGATCTGGTGGAGGTGGTGCAGGTCGCCGGAGTGTCCCGGGTCGCTGACGGCGAGGTCACGCGGCGGAGAAGCTTCGGGCGGATGCTGCTCCGGTCGATTCCGGCAGCTGCAGAGAGGGGAAAGAGGGGGAAACGCATCAGTGTGGTTCTGTGGTGCCAGATCGAGTGCTAGAAGAGGCTGGGGCGGCCTGTACCAAGCAGGCGACGGTGAGCCGCCGCGGCGGAGCTCGAGCTCGATCTCGAGCTCGGGCGGGTTTGGAGTGGAGCGAGTGGCTCTGGGAGGAGATTGAGAGAGGGAGAGTGCGACTTGTGAGGAGAGGAGGGGCTCGGGGTGCCTATTTATAGGCGGACGGAGAGGTGACATGGACCTGTGCGCCGGCGAGCCTCTGCTCGTTGCCACAGGGCACGGGAGGCGCTGGGGAAAGGTCTGCGGGGTTGCTGGACGAGGTCCAGGGCAGAGGAGAGGAAGAAAGGCAGTGGGGGAAGGTTCTGGTGCTGTGCGCGTGTGAAGCCGACGACTGGAGCTCGGGGCGGCCGGCGCGCGTGCGAGGACGTCCACTGGATGGAGAAGGAGGTGGGGGACAGCGCGGGGGGTAGTTGCGGACGCCGAGGCGCATCGAACGGCGCGAGGGGGAAGCACGAGGTGGTCGGGGGCGATGGATTGGGCGAGGCTACAGTGCGGGTGCGCACTGTAGCGCGCTCTGGAGCGTGCCTTCTGCATGCCACGGCATGCCATTGGCTAGCTGGGCGCGTCCGCCGTGTTTGGGGGGTCCATTATAGAGTAAACAATCTGGATGTGGCCTTGAATGCCTTGGATGTCCAGTGAGAGAGGAGGGAAGCTGGTAGATGGTAAGAACTGGGCTGTCCAGCAAGGTGAATTGGGGTTTTCACCCTTCAATCATGGAGCTCTGGCCCTGGGGAAGTTACTGGGGGTAGAAGGTGACTAGGTGAGGCTGTGGTAAAAAGTTGAAGTGAAAGTAAATTGTAAAAGGGGTCAGAACAAGGATTTTGGTAAAATGGCAGAAGGTGTTTGATTATGTTTTGGGCAAGCATATGATCTCCACTGGCCATGACACTTAACAAGATTAAATGGCATATGGAAATAGGGTGTTTCACCAAATTTGGGCTTGTTTGAAGAAACTTGCCAATGTAACTTTGGTGAACCCTAGAAATCAACAGAAATGGTTTCACCATGTTTAAGTCAAGCTAATCATCTCCCCTTGATGCACCACTTGGTGTAGTGTCATCATTTGGGGTTATGATCAGGCCCACAAAGTTTGAAGCCCCAGGTAAATAGTCGGTAATGTAAAGTTGTTCAAATTTGAATTTGAACATAAATGGTTTTGGGGTACTCTGACCAAGTTTCCCTTCTCCAAAACTTGTGCCATTTGGTCTAGATGCCTTATTAGACCATTCTAGAATGTGCACCAAGTTTGAGAGCATTTGGATAAGTTTGGCAATGTAAAGTTGCTCAAACTTCAGATATGGACAGAATGGTTTTGGAGGGTTTTGATGAAGTTTTCTTTCTTCCCAAGGCATGGGGCTTGGCAAGATCATCAAATATGTCATGTATGACATGATAGAATTTCCCTGGAATTTTTAGAGAATATTTTCTTTGTAAATATTTCAAAATCTTGAAATATCCAGAAAGGGTTTCTGAGGAATTAGCCCATTATTTTGAACATGACCAAGTGTTGAAACTCTTATATATGGACAATATATGTCCTATGAGTCTCCCTGAATTTTGGCAAATATTTTCGAAATAATTAAATAATTTTTCCCTATTAAAGACCATTTCTGGCCTTAAGAAAAAGCTTTTAAATAAAATATGAAAATAACTTTTAAAATTATACTTTTGTGGTTTCTGGGAGTCCTACATCTACTAGGTTTCAAATATACTTTTTGAAATAATTTTCTCACCCTAAATCAAGCACTTGCTGTGCAAACCTCAATTCAGGGGTGTTTGAAATACTAATTTTTGAAAATACAATTTGGCCAAATTAATTTTATAAGAAAATACTATGCTGCTATAAACACTTGGTATGATCATTGGGCAGAAGTTTTGGGTATGGAGATGAATTCTACAAGAGGTAGTAGTTGACTTTATTGAGCACTTGAAAAACACAGGAAGAAAAACTCAATTCCAAATAAAAGCCAAATGATGCCAAAAAAATTTGCTGGTCCAAATTTTCATGCTTTATTGATGCAAATGACATGGTACAAAATGCAGGGTGTGACAATGATCAAGATTATCTATGAGAAATTTTTGGTTCTTCTCTGAACTCTTTATGTGTGCTCATAATATCCTTGCAAGTCTCTTCGAATTATTGGTTTGGTTTGGCCTACTAGATCTATAGTTCTTGCAATGAGAGAAGTGCTTGGCTTTGGGTTCAATCTTGCGGTGTCCTTTCCAAGTGACAGTAGGGGCAGCAAGGCACGTATTGTATTGTTGCCATCGAGGATAAAAAGATGGCTTTTATATCATATTGCTTGAGTTCATCCCTCTACATCATGTCATCTTGCTTAAGGCGTTACTCTGTTCTTATGAACTCAATACACTAGATGCATGCTGGATAGCGGTCAATGTGTGGAGTAATAGTAGTAGATGCAGGCAAGAGTCCGTCTACTTGTCTCGGACGTGATGCCTATATACAATGATCATGCCTAGATAGTCTCATAATTATTCACTTTTCTATCAATTGCTCGTCAGTAATTTGTTTACTCGCCCTAGAATATCGCTATCATGAGAGAAGCCACTAGAGAACACTATGCCCCCCGGGTCTATTCTCAACATACCAATCTACATCTACTTTACTTTTTCCGATTTTACTTTCTGTTCTTATAAACAAAAATACCAAAAATATAAACTATCATCTCTATCAGATCTCACTTTCGTAAGTGACCGTAAAGGGATTGACAACCCCTTATCGCGTTGGTTGCGAAGTTCTTATTTCTTTGTGCAGGTGCAAGGGACTCGCTCGTGGTCTCCTACTGGATTGATACCTTGGTTCTCAAAAACTGTGGGAAATACTTACACTATTGTGCTACATCTCCCTTTCCTCTTCGAGGGAATACAACGCAAGCTCGAGAAGTAGCATGCCTCGAGGTCGAGGTTGGTGAAGTGGATAGGCGCGTCGAGGCCGAGGGCCTGCTTCTGGCGAAGGGTTGGCGCCAGCTGAGGACCGCCGTTAACATAGGCCAGTTGCAACATGAAACCGCCCTAAAGAAGGCAGAAGCGTCCACCGCCGCAGCTCAGGAGGCTTGGAACCACGCCCTGGAAGATGCTCGAGACATCGACTGCCACCGCGCAGCAGCTGAGGAGCGTGAGCGCGAGCTCGAAGCCTCGAACGCCGCGCTCGAGTGTCAGGTTCGTACACGAAGGGCCGCCCTCGCCGCGCATGCGGCCGATGATGACAGCCCAGCGGGCCTCTCAGCGCGGGAGGAGGCGCTAGCACTCGAGGCGATGGAGCTGAACATGTAGCGCGAGCGCCTGGAGACGATGGAGCGCCAGGTAGCCGAAGCCAAGGGCAACCTTGATGATCGCGAGGACGTCGAGAGGAAGGATACCCAGGAGGCAGAGCGCTTGTGGAAGGATTACTGCGAGAAGCTGGGGCTTCACGAGACTCGCTTTGCTGATAAGCGCAAGGACCTCCAGAAGGAGGTCTTGGCTCTCAAGAGCAAACTGGTGGATGTCGAGCACCGTCTGCAGGTGTCGGAGAAGGCTCACGCCACAGCCGAGCGTCATGAGCGGGTGTCGAGGGAGGCCTGTGCCGCAGCGGAGCGCCGCGAGCGGTCGTCGGAGAAGGCTCGCGCCCCTGCCAGGGCGGAACTATCTTGCTTTCACAAGCAAGTGGAAGACATTTCCACTATCGCAGTCCGGAACTCCGAGGAGACCGCGCGAGCTCGTGGAATGCAGCACACCCGCTGGAAGATGTTCGAGGCCCTGCGGCACAGGCCGGTCGAGCCCTGGGTGAGCTCCTTGACTCGAGGTTCGATGACCCTCTGGTTGATGATGACGCCAGATATCTCAGGTTCTTCACCAGAGTGATGGAGCGTCTTGAAGGTGAGGTCATGAAGGCTCGGCAGCTTGTTGAGGAGTAGAGCCACGACGTCCTCAGGCGTGCGGTCTCCCGCATCTTTGGTAACTTGCTTCGTCTTGACCCTCGTACGGACTTGGGGGCCTTGCTGGAGCCTGCGCCTGAGGCGGTCGCTGGCCCCTTGGAGGGACGGGTGAGCGATCACGTGGACGTGTTGGTGACGGAGCTCGTTCCAGCCATCGATGACACGCCGGTGATTGAGGGGGGCGACGGCGATGGTCCTGACAAAGATGCCGATGCTTAGTCCAGCTCCTGCTGTAGGTTTGTTTTTGGTTGTGGCTCCAGAGCCGGGTAAGATGAATGTCACAAGACTTAAGCTTTTGATAATGTAAGAATGGGTTCAAGCACTCCCTTGTAACGTTTGTCCCTAAGGATAAGACCTCAGGTCCTTGTTGCGTTTCCGAGAGGGGCGTCCGCCAACCCCGTCTGGGCGCGTCTCGCGAGTACCTGTAGTTGGCGCAAGAGTGATTGGCGGTCCGGCCGCGGACCAGACTGGATGTGCGCCCACGCCTCGGCCCCTGCTCGTGAGGAGTGATTGGGCGGGGGCGCGGACGTAGTCTGGCTTAGCCGAGCAAGGCGAAAAATGGACTGGGCGAAGGAAAACTCAGCGAAAATCACAAAACACGGACGAAAAACTGTCCCCCTTTATTAAAAAAATGAGTCGCGCAGCCGCGAGATTGGCTTGAAAAAGCATATACAAAGTAGGCAAAGGCAAATGGCAAAAAGAGGGGCCACGTTCGGCCCCTTAGCAGGTCTTCGGTCTTCTCCCCAACGCGGAGCATAGGGCTACCACCGGCGGGTGTGGGCATAGCCATTGGAGGGCAGTGTCGACTGTCGGCGTCCTAGGAACCAGGGTACCCAGACTTGCCTGTCTGCGGGCCGCGACGCGCTCCTACAAGCGGCCTGGTGCGGCCTAGCTGATCGACCAGCTGTCCAAGACCCTCGCGAGGGGCAAAGCCTCGCGAGGAGAATGACGTCAAGACCTCCTCGGGATCGGCCTCAGCAAGGTGCTCCGGAGGGGCGGAGAATCCAAGGCCAAGACTGCCTCAAGAGGAGGCAGTGATGTCAGCAGTGATGCACCGCGCTAGCGGGTGCCAGCGTCCGCCAGCGGTGCAGTTGCCATTTCGGTGCAAAGGGGACGGCACAGCCGTTGGTTCCCAAGGAGCGGGGCAAAGGTTTCCCCTTTGGTGCAACAAGACCGAAGACCGCAAGGACGACAAGGAGGATGTCACCGTCGAGCCCACCACCGTGTCACCGCCTGATCCTTTTGCAGGCGAAGACCGCTTTTGTCAAGATAAGAACATCCTTGTGTTCCCGCTCAAAAATGGCCGTTGTGGGATCCCTTCCCGCCTAAACATTTCGCGGGAATAGGAACCTGGCTGCATATATAAGTAGCTAGGATTCCCACTGTGAAGGGATCGATGGATACACTCATCCACCACACAAGGAGCAAGAACACTAGCCTCCTGACCCTCCTGAGCTCACCTCCTGAGCCCAGGAACCATTGTACTAGCTCGTATCCTAGCTCGCCGGAGGCTAATCCACCAAAGTAGGAAGTAGGGTCTTACACCACGCGGTGGCCCGAACCTGGATAAACTCTTGTGTGTACTGTCTGTTGTTTGCTGGAATTTTTCCGCCGAGATGAGAGCGAGGCGCTAGGTAGACGTGAGTGGGAGAGATCTTCGTTCACGCCCCTGTGTTCGAACTTATCGGGTTTTGCGGAGCCCTGAATCCGACATTGACGGCCAGCGTGGAGCATGGTGCATCCACTAGGACATGGGAGGGAGCCCCCGAGGCCATAGGGCAACGCTCCGGGCACTCCGGGGCGTGTACAGCCCCACTCATTATTACGTGAGAGTGTCACGAGCGGAGATCTTCTGACGTGCAAACCCCTTCGCTTTGAGGGCCCTGCCCCGCGCTAGTCTGCTCCCGCCATGAACTCACCAGAAGGCGGCATTCATGAGGTGGGACACTGCGCATGGTGGGGCGATGGGACCTTGGCTATAGGCCCCCCTGCCGAGCACTAGGTACACCGCTTACGCGATCTCCTAGTGCGCTTCGCCCCTGGGGCCTAACGTTGTCCGGAGACGCGGCATCCTGAGGTGCGAGCGGGACCCCGCCCCACCCACGCTCCTAATGGCCCCTGAGCCCTTCCTGATCAGGGTTGGGCCCAGCGGATACGGGATTGCATGAGCGGGGGGATGGAGCCGCGGTCTTGGGCCCTCCTGGTGCGCGTAGGACGGGCTGCCGTACCGCCTCCAGACGCACCCTCCGCAGCCCGGGGGATGGTGCGCCGGGAGGCGCGGCGTCTTGAGCCTGAACAGAGGGAGAGAAGGCCCCTCCCGACGCACATGATACCCGCCGCCGGCGAGCCGCTGGTGGAATCCAGGGCGGGCTCATGCGCGATGGGTCACTCATGAGGGGACGAGGGCCTGACCCGAGCCTTCCCTCCCTTTCTGTCTTGACGCGGTTCCTGGGGTGTTTCCCTGGCCTGCCGAGGCCTGGAGCCAGAGATGCCGTCAGCCCGAGGCATACGGCTAGTGCCGCGAGTGCCGGCCCCTGCAGGCACACGCGTCATTTCATTCGTGCTCCATGGCCGTCGGTGGTGACGGCGGAGAGTGCTTGATGGCTTCTCGCCCCTCGTTGGTTACCCCAAGTGGAAGGTTTGAGATGTAGCGTAGCGGTAGTTTTCCCTTGGCAAAGATACCAAGGATCGAATCCCGTGAGACTCCGAGGGTCGACAAGAAGGTGTCAATAGCGCCAGAGACTTTTGCTTGACAGGACCTGCACACAGATACAAATAACTTTGCTCCCAATGAGTACAGAGAAGTTGTCAATCCCTCCGGCCTTGTCATTTACAAAGGATCAAACGCAAGAGATAATAGTGATATGTATGACTGCAACTAGTAAATAAGAACAGGAAGTAAATAGCGGGTGTGATCAGTGATGGTAATATGGATCGGGGTCCCATGATGTTCACTAGTGATGTCTCTCTCCCAAAAGACGATAAAACAGCTAAGTGAGGTAAACAAATTACAGCTGGGCAATTGACAGGATTATGTGCGCAAACCAATGCTAACTATGCTGCAAAGAAAGGTAGAGGCTCAAAAGCATGGGCGGTACGCCAAGGCAAGTAGACCGAAATCCATCTGCATCTACTACTAATCATCCACCTTGAGATATCTATCCAGAACATCTTGCTGGTATTAAGTTACGAGTCCCACCCATAGTGTAAACTCAAAGCAACAGACAACTGCATTAAAAGAAATTTGTGTAAAGTAAACAATCCTTGCACCCGCAAGTACAAGCACTGTTGTTTTCCCCCTTGTGGCAACAGCACATCCCCTAGACTCATGTTTCTGTCACTCAAGCTAGTCATCGAGGGGCATGAACCCACAATCAAGCATAACGTTCCCTCTTGGAGTTACTACCCACTACTTGGCCAAAGCAATAAACAGCAACGGAGAACATGCAAGAATTACTCAAGAACATAAATATAAAAGAGGTGAATCAAATATATTACTCACACACAATCTGAACATAATCTCATAATCCATCGGATCCCAGCAAACTCAGCATAGCAATAGCATAAGGATTACATATGTGCCTCGATCATGTAGGGCAGCTCACGAGGTCTAATCGGTGAAGAACAAAGAGGGGAGGAGAACATCACATAGCTACTGGTCATGGACCCATGGTCCAAGGTGGACTACTCACGACTCATCCGGGAGGCGTCCATGGTGGTGGATAAGCTCCCGGTGGTGGTTCTCCCCTCCGGCAGGGTCCCGGGAAGAGTTCTCCTAGTGCTCCCGATCTTGGAAGCGCGGCGGCGGCGGAACAGAGATGAGATCGCGAAAAAGGGTTCCATCCTCGAGGGTTTCGGGACGCGGTGTAAATATATGCCAAAGGGGCACCCGAGGAGGTAAGGGGGGCCCAGGCGCCCCCCGGCGCGGCCAGGAGGGGGGCCGCCCCCTCACGGCGCCTGGAGCCTCTCTGGCCCCCCTCTGGCCCTACTTCTGCCGCATGGAAGCTTCCGGAGCGCTGATTTTTTATATATTTTTCCCGGAATTTTTCTGACAATTTAAGTAATGGGAAAACCTGAAATAGAAAAACAGCAGAAAACAGAAACTAGCACTAGGGTGCACTGAGTTAATAGGTTAGTCCAAATATGATCAGAAGTGTATGGAAGTGCATAAATATCATAGCAATATCACACAAAAGAAGCATGGAGCAAGCAGAAATTATAGATACGTTTTGGACGTATCAACATCCCCAAGCTTAATGCCTGCTCGTCCTCGAGTAGGTAAATGATAACAAGCATAATTTCTGTGGTGACATGCTACCAACCGTATAAGAACTTTTCACAGTCACATGAGAAATACTTACTGAGATAATGAATCTGTAGTAATTATGTTGCCTCATGAGAATATCACAAAGAACTGAAAGTTTTACAATATGATATGATACTGAAAACACCCAATAGATTTGTAGTGAGCATGGTGTGCAAACATGACAAAGTGATACATCGCTTGCCCCCTTTAGTGAAGCAAAACATAAATGCAGGAGCACCTCCGAAGTTTAAGTGACGACTAGATACAATGATTTCAGAATAAGCGATATCATAATCATGCAGAAGACAATGGTACTTTGGGACAATGCACATTACACTCAGAATGACAATCATGCTCTCAATAGTTGGTGCTTTGAAGAAAGAAGGTGGAGACTCTCGAACTGTGGATTTTGATGGCAAGGTTGAAAACCCGTGGTTGGAAGCAAAGACTAAACATGTACCAGAGCTCTTGGTTTTTTTAAAAACAGAGGTAAAAATGATTTTTGGGAGATGCATATTTCGTCAACGAATGCTAGTAGATAACTCAATTACTTCTCGAGCTGGACAAGTTTCGAGGAACGGCTCCTGCACGGGGACGATCACATCCCCTTAATCTCCTTTGTTTATCACTGCCAAAAGTTTTCTGATTTCTCATGAACAAAGCATGAAGGAGGGTTTGTTTGTTGTATTTTTTTATGAGCCGGGCGCACTCTTTGCCAGTTCCTTCTCATATTAGGGTTTTGCAGATTAGACATGCAATCCCGGAGTAAAACTTGTCCAACTTAAAAAGATCATGAATTAACTACTACTTCCTCATGAGCTAAAACAGAGGCACAAAAGAGAAATACTTTTGAATAATTTTGAGATGGTACAAGAAAGTCTTCATTAGGAATGGCAAGTAAATACCATATATAGGAAGGTATGGTGGACTCATATGGCATAACTGGTTTCAAGGATTTTGGATGCACAAGCAGTCAGTCCGCTTAGTACAGGTGAAGGCTAGCAAAAGACTGGGAGCGACCAACTAAGAGAGCAATGACGGCCATACTCATGCAGAGCGACAAAGCAACATTGAATCGGGCATGGAAGTTATATCGCTACTCAGAAATTAAAGATCATCAAGGCTTGATAGACTTTCTTTACAGTCTTAAATATGCGTGAGCATATGCCAAGTCAATCGAAATAAATTCTTGGAGGAAGATATCACTAAACCATACCACATCATAGGCAAACAAATCATGCTGGTACTTCAATAACACATTAAGGACCCCCAACTATTTGAGACTAACCATAAGAAAACATGAACTACTAAGCACCATTATGCACATAGCATTTTTATCATAGACATATCAACCAGTGCCACGGAAGCCAACTCTCTTAACAAGATAAGCATGATAACTCAAGAGAGTTCCAGAAGCAACCAACTAAACAAAAGCTCTTTAAAAAGAAAAGCATGAAAACTAAGAGCTAAACATGACAGTAGCTATTGAAAGACAAAGAACATACACAACAAAAATAAACATGAAAATCCTATGTTGTGTTCTAGGTTGAAGTGGAGCGTGTTTCTCTCCCACACAAAGAAAGCTGGGTTCTAACTTGTTATGAACAGCAAGCAAAGCTAAAGAAAACTAAAAAGGAAACTAAAAGCAAGACGCTCCAAGCATAGCACATAACACATGAAGTGATTAAAATATAGTGGAACGAAAGACGGACTGATAATTGTTGATGGAGAAGGGGATGCACGGGGGCATCCCCAAGCTTAGACGCTTGAGTCTTCTTGAATATTTCTTGGGGGTGCACGGGGGCATCCCCAAGCTTGAGCGTTTGACCCTCCTGAATCTTTTTATCATCTTCCCTCGCACACTTGAAAACTCCCTTCATACATAACTCATCATAATCTGGTTAGCGAGGTTAGTACCCATAATAAAATAATTTTTCCTTGCTGGAAATAAGGATAATCTTGAAGATCTACTGTTTCTCAAGATTGCCAAAAGGTTTTTGCAAATAAAAAGCAAGCTCAAGGTTTGCAAAACGAAGAAAAGGCAAAACAGGACAGAATCTGTGAAAAACAGACCAGCAGGTAGTAAATAATTTTTTCGGGGCACTTCTGCAACTCAAATCAAAAAACTCAGAACAGAAGCCCGAAAGCCAATTGTATAGAGAACGCTGTCGAAAATATTCAGACCAAAAAGATGATCTGGTGATTTTATACGAATTTTTCTATCTAAGGACAGAATCTGTTTCCTGGACAGCACGTCACAACTTTTGAACTTTCTTGCAATCAGAGGCTAAACTTGGCACAAAGCTGAAAAGTAAAGATACAATGATGATGCTACTGTAGTAACAAACATCAAGACACAACAAAAGCAAAATAAAACTTTATTCATAGTGGGCTGCCTCCCAAAAGCACTTTCTTTTATGCCTTTAAGCTAGGCATAATGCAAAGAGATCAAGTTTTATCAAGAGTAAAAGAATAGCTAGCTCGTATAACGGACTCAAAAGGTAACTTAATCTTCTTTCTAGGGAAGTGTTCCATCCCTTTCTTGAGAGGAAATTGGAATTTTATATTCCCCTCTTTCATGTCAATGATAGCACCAACGGTGCGAAGGAAAGGACGTCCCAAAATAATTGGACAGGAAGGTTCACATTCAATATCCATAATAGTAAAATCAACGGGAACATAATTGTCATTGACAATGATAAGAACATCGTCGATCCTCCCCAAAGGTTTCTTTATGGAAGAATCAACAAGACGAACACCAAAAGAACAAGAATCAAAGGGTTTCAATTTAAGCATATCATATATTCTTTTGGGCATAACGGAGGTACTAGCTCCAACATCACATAAAGCATAGCAAGAGAAGTTATTCAACTTAATTTTAATCATAGGATCCCAACCATCTTCTAGCTTTCTAGATATGGAGGCTTCTACCCTAAGTTTCTCCTCCCTAGCTTTGATGAGAGCATTAGTGATATGCTCTGTGAAGGCAAGATTAAGCGTGCTAGTGTGGGGATGTAATGCCCAGGATGGGACTATACCTCCTACGTGTCGAGGCACGACTTAAAGGTATAAGCCCATCCTAGAATGATCTCAAGTTTGGTATCTTTGCACGACTCATGTAAAAGAAGGATTAAATTGCAAAAGAAGATAGTTGGCTTACACTCGCCACTTCACACAATACAATACATAAGCAATACATCATTCAAAACATCACAACCCGACTATGGGTGAAGATCAAAAGAAAGATACCAAAACAACATAAAGCCACAGGTCAGGATCGAATCCTAGTAGAAACCACTACTGATCGTCAAAACGTCATAAGCAAACAGCCAAACTCTTCATTGAGCTCCCGGTGAAGAACTGATCCAACTCCTGCATCAAACTCGGCTGAACCTGCATCTGGTGTGGTGAAGTAACTGTGAGCCACAGAGGACTCAGCAATCCCGTTCCCGGGTAACAAGACTATTTAAGCCTTGGGTGTGGACAAGGCTGAAGAAAAGCATATGAGGTGAAGGAAAAACAAGAGTCTGCAGTAGCAACTAGCACTAACTTACGTAATAGAGAGCGAGAAGAGAAGTGCCTCGGTCGAGAGGTGATCACGAAGTGATCCTAACTAAAGCCGGTCAAACATAACCCCACCATGTTCAACTCCCGAATCCCTATTCGGAAATTGACAGTCACGGTACACACGCTGGTAGTGTATTGGAACATTGTGTCAAGTTTTCTACAACCGGATATTAACAAGCTCCCATCTGCCACATAACCGCGGGCACGGCTTTCGAAAGTTCAAACCCTGCAAGGGTGTTCCAACTTGACCCATTACAAGCCCACGATCCGCGGAGTCGCAACTCCATAGGTGGGAAGACCCGAGTATTCTCTGAATCCCGTGCTCAAGTTAAACCGAACTAAGGTAAGGCTAATCCAGCAAATCCTCCCGGCGTGTCGACACCCTGATAGGTAGCCACGCGTATCTAGTCTCAGGACACGACCGGATGGGACAAGCTACGGGTTTTTACCAGACCTTGAGTTTCCTCGAGGTGGCCCCGCAGGTTGCCAAGTTCGGACCAACACTCATGTGGAGCACTGGCCCGGGGGGTTGAATTAAGAAAGAGGGTTTGCAAGACCCTTATGCATGTTTTATTAGTTATTAGGCGAATAGTACCAATGTTGGGATTTGCTGGAAAAGACTTAGCACTTAGCGGTTTATCAAGGGGGTCCCATACACCCCAATCGTGTTAGGAACGCATAATCAAGGAACATAACACCGGTTTATACGGTTCCTAACGGCATGAGTGGAACAAATCACCAAGCAAAAGGCTTAGCCTTCCACCCTTGCCAGTATATAGATGATTTCATTTAAGCATTTATATAGTGTGATATAACCCAACCAAACTTCAACATGAAGCAAGCATCTTCGATCTTCACCTGCAACTAACAATGCTATAAGAGGGGCTGAGCGAAGCGTACTTAGCCAAGCAACGGTTTGCATAGGTAGGGTGGTTAAACAGGTTCATTGTTACAAGTAGGAGGCTGACAAGAAAGACATGGGCATCGAGGCAAAACTATATAGTGGTACTCTAGCAATAGGCAAAGATAGTAATGGTATCCGGGTTCGGTCATCTTGCCTGGGATTCCACAAAGGAGAAGAACGGATCCATGAAGTAGACGGAGCAACACAGTCGAGAGAATCCTCACAACTCCGGAACGAAACCGAAGCTAACAAGAGAAGCAACCGGAAAGAAGAAACAACACGGTAAACACACAAGCATAAACATGGCATACGATGCACATCCAAGTATGATGCATGTCCGGTTTAATTATGCATGGCATGGCAAATGCACAAACAAATACTACAAGTTAAGTGGAGCTCAATATGCAACGAGTTGCATATTGACGAGACACCACATTTTAATAATTTAGTTGACTCTCGTTATTTACAAGACAAGATTAAATGTTTTTAACATGGCAAGAGGTGAAGCATAACCAAACTACCTATTGAGACATTTTAAATGAGGCCGGAAATAACAACAACATATCCGGAAAATCCCCATGAGCATGTTTAAAAAATTATAAGCAACAACAATTAAACATTTTAGTGTTGTTAACATGATGCGGATGACATGATCAAGTTTATGCAATTTTATTAAAAGGTTGACATAAGAGGATAAGAGGTATTGTCACCGTGGTGGAAAGAAAAGGTGCCACGGCAACGATCTGAAATGATGCCACGCAACAATTCGGTTCCGGTAACTCGTTGAGGAACCGGTGCAAAAGAAAGAATCGACGTGAGCACGTCGAACAAGATGAAAGTGGGTTGATCCCGTCTCCGGGTTCCCACGGTTCGGCGACGAGGCAACCGAGGAACACGACAAAAGACTAAACGGGCACGATGCACACAAGGAAACATTTCATACAACACAAGCATCACACGGGTCAGGTCTCGGGGTTATACCTTCGAAGTGTGCGTTTCGGGGCGGTTCGAGTCGTAGTGGAAGAAGTCGTTCCGCGAGTCGGGGAACACGTTAACGGAGAGGAAGTAGTCGTTCCGATATCGTGTCGTGGTACTCGCGGCGTCAGACATCTTCGGGGCGACGGTAGTGGTACAAGTTCCGTAGGGGTACTTGTCGCATCGCCATGTAGTTGTTCACGTTCGTAGATGTACTCGTCATCGTAGCCGTTCGGTCGTCGTGGTACTTGGACGTATCGGAGAGGAACTTGAGCCGTAGTGGTACATGTCGTCGAGGTACTTGCCATAGAGGTACACGGGGCGACGGTAGACGTTCGGGCGACGGTAGTCGTTCGGGCGACGGTAGACGTTCGGGTCCAAAAGTAGTTATACTGCTGCTCCATGGTTACTTGAGATAACAAAACAGCAACAAAACAACAAAACAAGGGAAAAGCTGCGGGCGACGGAGAGGTGCGGGTCGCGGCTCGGCGCTGCTCACGGCCGCGGCTGTGCGCCAAGGCGAGGAGGTGCTGGACGGCCTCGACGGGAGGAGGGCGCGACTGCTGGCTCGGGCCAGACGAGGAAGAGGCCGAGGCAGGGGCCTGGAGACAAGGAGGGGCGCGTCCGCGCGGCCCGGCTGGAGGGGCACCGACGCTCGGCACTGGAGGACGGAACAACAAGGAGCTGCTCGGGCCAGGGAGCTCCTTGCCGCGGCGGAGGAAAGAGGCCCGGGGCGACGTCGATCTTGTCGAGGGAGGGTGCTCGGGCGTCGCGGGGGAAAACGCGGAGGACGTCGGGGCCGAGGCGCTCGCGCTGGCAGCCGCGTCCGCGGGAGGAAGAGGCGACCGAGGGGCTTCTGGCGCGGAGGGACGAGGAGGAGGCCATCGGGGCTTCGGGTGACCGCTCGCGTGACGGGAGGACGAGGCAGAGGGACTGCCCTGGTCGCGGGGAGCCCTGGCGAAGGAGAAGCAGAGCTCCTGGCCGGCGTCCTTGAGAGAACGAGGCAGGGGAAACGGGGCGATGGAGGTCGACGGGGAGGATCGAGGGAAGGGAGACCAGAGGGGAAAGGAGTGAGCGAGCGATGCGGGTCGGGGAGAGGGAAAGGCTTGGGGGGATCGGGACAGAAAGGAAAAGCGAGGGGGAGTGCGGCGGCGCGCAGGGAATGAGAGGGAGAGAGCGTCGTGCGCTAGGGTTAGGACTGGAACGGGCCAATGGGCCAAAGGCTGAGGCGCCTGGGCCAGAATGGCCTTGGGCCAAGGAGGGAGGAAGGAGATGGGCCTATTGGCCTGGCTGCTCCCTTCTGTTAATAAAACTGCTGCTGTTTTCTAAATCAAAACAGAAAAAAAACAACAACAAGAAGGAAAGAAAGAAGGTGCTAGAAATAGAGTTAGGGCATGGGTAAAAATTCCCTGGACTCACAAAATGTGAGGAATTTAATTAAAATGGCTGGAGGGTTTTTGGAAGGACCTCGAAACAACAGAAAAAAAATTATAGCAAGGTTTTGAAGTCAAACTTGATATGGAATAGGCATGGGGAAATATTGCAAGTGTGTTACGGTGATCCCAACCAATTGGAATATTTTAAATATAGCTCCCTAAATATTGAGAGACTTTTATATGTTATAAAGAGAAGACACCTTCCCTCGATTTAAATGGACCGAAGGTCCACACGATTTATTTGGTTGCAAAAATTAATGAGATGATGGCATGATGACATGATGCAATGCGAAAATAAATAACACAAGATCAAAAGAACACACGGGCAACCCGGAACATCTGGAATCTTCTGGAATCTTCTGGGAAGTCGGTCTTCGGGCGTCACAACTCTCCCACACTAACAGAGGATCTCGACCCGAGATCCTAGAGATATCACCGGGTAACAACGGAAGAGGAATAGGTAAAACAAAGTTGCTTCTTCGACAAACGAGTGAAACCAAGAACCTTGAGAGGTTTACCAAGTTTAAAGAAGAATACAACGGAGATGAACGAAGATGAAAACACTCCGTTAGAAAAGAGGAACAAGGAGCATTATGAGAACCTTGTAGTTTGAAAGACATGAAACAAGAGCTCACGGACCAAAGAATATGGAACTGCAATGGTATAGCCAAGGAAAAGAATGACAGAATTTGGACAGCACTCCGTCTGAAAATGGAAGGAAATGAACAAAAACTTGAGGAGATTGGATGATACTTGATGAAAACAATAGCATATTGCCTCCGAAACAATTGAAAGAAAGGCACAAGGGGTAAGAAGACTCGGACATCACTCCGGTTGAAAAGAGAGGAAAACTAGATAAGATGACGGAACTAGAATGAAGAATACAACACTCCGGTTAAATAGATAAACAAGGAAAGAACATGATCTCGATAAAAACGAGATGATGGTTAAAGAGAGCAACATCACAATGCCTCCGGAATGAAAGAATAGCATATAAATCAACGAAAGAATGAATGGAGAAGAAAATGACAACTTCTCTCAAAATGAATTTGAAAGAGCATCCTTACGAAGAAGGGTTGAACAGAGTTGATGGAAAATCAACAACGAAACGAATGAGGTTCACATGGGCTTATGGAAAACATCTCAAAATAAAGAGGTGACAACCAGCCACTGACGAGAATATTTGATTGGATTGAGATCAACAAGCAGACGAAAAACTTATTTCACCCGAATGATAAATGAAGAACTTGGGTCATTTATAAGCACCATAATTAGCAGCAATTCTCAGGGAAAGCTTTTTGGTGAAATACAACCCAAGATAACTCCAAGAGATAAAAATGAGGGGGGTGAAAGGATCTCCTAAAGAGAAAGAAATGATGGTTTTAAATATCTCATTCTTGATAACTCGTGAATCGTAATTCATGAAGGACTTGTCAAAAATGACATAACACCATCTGAAAAGATAAGGTAGAAAGAATTGCAATTGGAAGCATGAAGAAGAATGCTTGAGCTCCAACAAGAATCTTGATGAAGACTTCGAGGATGAATTAAATGATGAACCACCATGAAGAACTCCGGTAATGAAAGCATGAGAAGTGAAAGATGAAAAGAATAAGATTCAAGGCCTGCGATGAATTAGATGGGGGTTTGAAATGATAATTGAAATAACTTTAAGCTCCGGAAACAAGATGAACAACTTAGAATCGAGAATATGATATGATGAACAAGCTCCGGAGAAAGAGATTAAATCACCTTGAAGAAATAAGAATAAGAATTATGTTATGCATCTCCTTCACCAATTTAAATTGATGACAACCAAAGGATTTGGCATACTACTTATTCTCGTTGAAAAGAATTAAAGAGAGATCTAGCACAACCTTGGATAATTATTCAACAAAGTACCGGTAGGATTATGAAAAGAACAAATGAATTAAAACGATAACAACAGAAGGGTAACTTGAAAGAACCACCGTAAGAATATGGAGACGGACGAAGAGACATCAATGAAGAATATTTGGAGGACGAAGTTGAAAACTGAGAATGAAGAAATATACTGAAATGATGGCCTTCGGAGGAACACAAAGGAAAAGAATTCATGAAATGCTTCGGATGGGTATAAAAGAATTCCTCACAATCGGAACAATAATGAGGATGGCAAGAAGCTAGAACCACGAATCTTCAAGAGAACGGGCCAAGATTTAAGAGAAACTCTTCTCCGATCTCCAAGTGCTGAGAATGACAACGAGAACCACCTTGAAGAATTGTTGAGCACTCCGGAATGAAGAATTAAAAAGGTTGAACCAATGATGAACAAGAATTTGAAAGCGATCTTGGAGAAGGCATGTGACTGATGTAATCCATTCTTACGTCACCTTTGAAAAGAATTTGAGTATAACTCCAGAAAAAATAAAAGAGTCAGGTAAGATCCTGGGAAAAGACCTGTGGGTTAGGGCCCACTAAAGAAATCACCATTGAAAAAGATTGCTGAAGAGATATTGCACCGGTTGAATTAAAAAGGCTTGAATAAGATTATAATCCTCAAAATAGTTTGAACGGATTAAGAATGGAATTATGAATCTTCAGCACTCCGGATATGAATAGCAAGAGGAGAATGATTAATTGGTGCACCGGAATAAGAAAGCATTGTGAAATGAGGAAAAAAAAGATAAGATCAACACCGAATTCTTGAATTACATCCACTGGCAGAATATTAGAATTAAGAATGATGAACTTGAAGCACTTGAGCATCTTCAAGATAATTCACCGGATAAGAACATTGAAGGAAAAGAATGAAGAAATATCACATGAATAAAATGGATACTTCATCTGAGAATTTCATCTCCATAAGAAAAAGGGGTGGGAGGGTGGGGAAAACAAAGACAACTTGGGATGAATGAAACAGACAAATCGTCAGATTTCTCAACGACGTTCGTATGGAATAACTTGAAGAGAAGGCACACCGGTTGAAAGGATTAACATGACAATCTTGACGATCAAGAAGGATTAGCACTCCCATAGAAATATGAGAACACCGATTAGGAAAGGTATGGAATCAACATTTGACATCGAAGCAACTCGAATACCAGAATCCAAACAAGAACAAAGGGTAGATATGCAACATGCTCTTCACAATCTCATTCGAACAGAGACTTGAACGAATGAATTCCGCAGATACATCAACTTGACGAGAAGCCACTTGGAGAACAAAAGGTAAATAAAAGGAACAAGGATCAGATAGAACAAATACAAGATAGAAGCTTCGTTCGACATCTCATGGAACGTGTTACAAAAGGGTTTTGTCATCCCCGGATCAGCATAGCCAAGGACCCTTTAAGATGCAACTCCCGATCAGAATAAGTCCATAAAACCACTTCACTCAATGCAGAACCCCAAACTTCATATCGAGCATCCGTTGGAAGAATGCCTAGAACTACTGGATGAACCCACCTATAGATTTCCGAAAGTTTCCAGTTATGCAATCAGGTGTTGGGGATACACGGGAAGCACCGGCAATCAACTCTAAACCTACATCCAGGTGTATCCATCCTTCAACACATAACCAGTCTTTCTCGGAAACTGTTTACCTCGGACCTTCGAAAAGCATCCACTATACAAGCTATGGCAATACTCTCGAACTACCTCCCCAGTACTGGGTGATGTCGGGGTTATCTTGCCACTGGCCGTATAGGGGAGATTTTCGATGTCGGCCGTCTTAATTATTTAGTACTGCCGCGATATGCTTGTGACAACAATACCCCGAAGCTCAACTCCTCGGTAGCAGGAGGCATCGAGAACAATATCCTTGTCACAAGAACATCGAAACAATCCCAGAATACTCGCGGGATTCCTAAAAAAAATTTTGTGCAATTTTTGAAGATAGGAGAGACAAGAGTAGTCGTCAGGAGTCCTTACCAGAGAGAAAGGGGATGAGAAGCAAAGAAATCCTACTCTCCGATATATATATAGGACTCAAAACATTTTCAGTGTGTGCCTAGACTCAACCGTCAACGATTCGATCAATCAGTGGGGGCTTCTAGGTCGGAGAAGGCTCTGATACCAACTTGTAATGCCCAGGATGGGACTATACCTCCTACGTGTCGAGGCACGACTTAAAGGTATAAGCCCATCCTAGAATGATCTCAAGTTTGGTATCTTTGCACGACTCATGTAAAAGAGGGATTAAATTGCAAAAGAAGATAGTTGGCTTACACTCGCCACTTCACACAATACAATACATAAGCAATACATCATTCAAAACATCACAACCCGACAACGGGTGAAGATCAAAAGAAAGATACCAAAACAACATAAAGCCACAGGTCAGGATCGAATCCTAGTAGAAACCACTACTGATCGTCAAAATGTCACAAGCAAACAGCCAAACTCTTCATTGAGCTCCCGGTGAAGAACTGATCCAACTCCTGCATCAAACTCGGCTGAACCTGCATCTGGTGTGGTGAAGTAACTGTGAGCCACAGAGGACTCAGCAATCCCGTTCCCGGGTAACAAGACTATTTAAGCCTTGGGTGTGGACAAGGCTGAAGAAAAGCATATGAGGTGAAGGAAAAACAAGAGTCTGCAGCAGCAACTAGCACTAACTTACGTAATAGAGAGCGAGAAGAGAAGTGCCTCGGTCGAGAGGTGATCACGAAGTGATCCTAACTAAAGCCGGTCAAACATAACCCCACCGTGTTCAACTCCCGAATCCCTATTCGGAAATTGACAGTCACGGTACACACGCTGGTAGTGTATTGGAACATTGTGTCAAGTTTTCTACAACCGGATATTAACAAGCTCCCATCTGCCACATAACCGTGGGCACGGCTTTCGAAAGTTCAAACCCTACAGGGGTGTTCCAACTTGACCCATTACAAGCCCACGATCCGCGGAGTCGCAACTCCATAGGTGGGAAGACCCGAGTATTCTCGGAATCCCGTGCTCAAGTTAAACCGAACTAAGGTAAGGCTAATCCAGCAAATCCTCCCGGCATGTCGACACCCTGATAGGTAGCCGCGCGTATCTAGTCTCAGGACATGACCGGATGGGACAAGCTACGGGTTTTTACCAGACCTTGAGTTTCCTCGAGGTGGCCCCGCAGGTTGCCCAGTTCGGACCAACACTCATGTGGAGCACTGGCCCGGGGGGTTGAATTAAGAAAGAGGGTTTGCAAGACCCTTATGCATGTTTTATTAGTTATTAGGCGAATAGTACCAATGTTGGGATTTGCTGGAAAAGACTTAGCACTTAGCGGTTTATCAAGGGGGTCCCATACACCCCAACCGTGTTAGGAACGCATAATCAAGGAACATAACACCGGTTTATACGGTTCCTAACGGCATGAGTGGAACAAATCACCAAGCAAAAGGCTTAGCCTTCCACCCTTGCCAGTATATAGATGATTTCATTTAAGCATTTATATAGTGTGATATAACCCAACCAAACTTCAACATGAAGCAAGCATCTTCGATCTTCACCTGCAACTAACAATGCTATAAGAGGGGCTGAGCGAAGCGTACTTAGCCAAGCAACGGTTTGCATAGGTAGGGTGGTTAAACAGGTTCATGGTTACAAGTAGGAGGCTGACAAGAAAGACATGGGCATCGAGGCAAAACTATAGAGCGGTACTCTAGCAATAGGCAAAGATAGTAATGGTATCCGGGTTCGGTCATCTTGCCTGGGATTCCACAAAGGAGAAGAACGGATCCATGAAGTAGACGGAGCAACACAGTCGAGAGAATCCTCACAACTCCGGAACGAAACCGAAGCTAACAAGAGAAGCAACCGGAAAGAAGAAACAACACGGTAAACACACAAGCATAAACATGACATACGATGCACATCCAAGTATGATGCATGTCCGGTTTAATTATGCATGGCATGGCAAATGCACAAACAAATACTACAAGTTAAGTGGAGCTCAATATGCAACGAGTTGCATATTGACGAGACACCACATTTTAATAATTTAGTTGACTCTCGTTATTTACAAGACAAGATTAAATGTTTTTAACATGGCAAGAGGTGAAGCATAAACAAACTACCTATTAAGACATTTTAAATGAGGCCGGAAATAACAACAACATATCCGGAAAATCCCCATGAGCATGTTTAAAAAATTATAAGCAACAACAATTAAACATTTTAGTGTTGTTAACATGATGCGGATGACATGATCAAGTTTATGCAATTTTATTAAAAGGTTGACATAAGAGGATAAGAGGTATTGTCACCGTGGTGGAAAGAAAAGGTGCCACGGCAACGATCCGAAATGATGCCACGCAACAATTCGGTTCCGGTAACTCGTTGAGGAACCGGTGCAAAAGAAAGAATTGACGTGAGCACGTCGAACAAGATGAAAGTGGGTTGATCCCGTCTCCGGGTTCCCACGGGTCGGCGACGAGGCAACCGAGGAACACGACAAAAGACTAAACGGGCACGATGCACACAAGGAAACATTTCATACAACACAAGCATCACACGGGTCACGTCTCGGGGTTATACCTTCGAAGCGTGCGTTTCGGGGCGGTTCGAGTCGTAGTGGAAGAAGTCGTTCCGCGAGTCGGGGAACACGTTAACGGAGAGGAAGTAGTCGTTCTGATATCGTGTCGTGGTACTTGCGGCGTCGGACATCTTCGGGGCGACGGTAGTGGTACGCGTTCCGTAGGGGTACTTGTCGCATCGCCATGTAGTTGTTCACGTTCATAGATGTACTCGTCATCGTAGCCGTTCGGTCGTCGTGGTACTTGGACGTATCGGAGAGGAACTTGAGCCGTAGTGGTACATGTCGTCGAGGTACTTGCCGTAGAGGTACACGGGGCGACGGTAGACGTTCGGGCGACGGTAGTCGTTCGGGCGATGGTAGACGTTCGGGTCCAAAAGTAGTTATACTTGCTGCTCCATGGTTACTTGAGATAACAAAACAGCAACAAAACAACAAAACAAGGGAAAAGCTGTGGGCGAAGGAGAGGTGCGGGTCGCGGCTCGGCGCTGCTCATGGCCGCGGCTGTGCGCCAAGGCGAGGAGGTGCTGGACGGCCTCGACGGGAGGAGGGCGCGGCTGCTGGCTCGGGCCAGACGAGGAAGAGGCCGAGGCAGGGGCCTGGATACGAGGAGGGGCGCGTCCGCGCGGCCCGGCTGGAGGGGCACCGACGCAAGGCACTGGAGGACGGAATAGCAAGGAGCTGCTCGGGCCAGGGAGCTCCTTGCCACGGCGGAGGAAAGAGGCCCGGGGCGACGTCGATCTTGTCGAGGGAGGGTGCTCGGGCGTCGCGGGGGAAAACGCGGAGGACGTCGGGGCCGAGGCGCTCGCGCTGGCAGCCGCGTCCGCGGGAGGAAGAGGCGACCGAGGGGCTTCTGGCGCGGAGGGACAAGGAGGAGGCCATCGGGGCTTCGGGTGGCCGCTCGCGCGACGGGAGGACGAGGCAGAGGGACTGCCCTGGTCGCGGGGAGCCCTGGCGAAGGAGAAGCACAGCTCCTGGCCGGCGTCCTTGAGAGAACGAGGCAGGGGAAACGGGGCGATGGAGGTCGACGGGGAGGATCGAGGGAAGGGAGACCAGAGGGGAAAGGAGTGAGCGAGCGATGCGGGTCGGGGAGAGGGAAAGGCTTGGGGGGATCGGGACAAAAAGGAAAAGCGAGGGGGAGTGCGGCGACGCACAGGGAATGAGAGGGAGAGAGCGTCGTGCGCTAGGGTTAGGACTGGAATGGGCCAATGGGCCAAAGGCTGAGGCGCCTGGGCCAGAATGGCCTTGGGCCAAGGAGGGAGGAAGGAGATGGGCCTATTGGCCTAGCTGCTCCCTTCTGTTAATAACACTGCTGCTATTTTCTAAATCAAAACAGAAAAAAAACAACAACAAGAAGGAAAGAAAGAAGGTGCTAGAAATAGAGTTAGGGCATGGGTAAAAATTCCCTGGACTCACAAAATGTGAGGAATTTAATTAAAATGGCTGGAGGGTTTTTGGAAGGACCTCGAAACAACGGAAAAAAAATTATAGCAAGGTTTTGAAGTCAAACTTGATATGGAATAGGCATGGGGAAATATTGCAAGTGTGTTACGGTGATCCCAACCAATTGGAATATTTTAAATATAGCTCCCTAAATATTGAGAGACTTTTATATGTTATAAAGAGAAGACACCTTCCCTCGATTTAAATGGACCGAAGGTCCACACGATTTATTTGGTTGCAAAAATTAATGAGATGATGGCATGATGACATGATGCAATGCGAAAATAAATAACACAAGCTCAAAGGAACACATGGGCAACCCGGAACATCTGGAATCTTCTGGAATCTTCTGGGACGTCGGTCTTCGGGCGTCACAGGGGATCTTTAGCCATTCTTTGTAAAAAGGTGACAACTTCTGAGAGACTACAATTATCAAAATCAATTTTATCATTATTGAGCAGAATTGTAGTGTCATCTTCTTTATTTTAATTGCTCTCTATTATAAGAGTTTGAACGTCTTCCCAAGTGTGGGGAAGTATAGGAGCAACTTTAAACTGAGGCTCATACTTTTTTCCTAGAAGACCATGCCATGGGCATAACCCTCCATTAAAACTAACATAATCACAAGGTTTATTACTTTTTTAGATCCCGACGGTGGTGATTGGCATGATGGAAGAAGGGGTGTACTCCTCCCACTTAGTGTTTTTGGTGGAACCCATAGCAGCAGCAAGCAATATAACTATTTTTGTGATTTTTAATAGAGGGAACTAAAGCAAAAACTGAAAGGTAAACTAACAAGACTAAAAAGCAAAGATAAAAGATAGCGTGCAACTCCCCTATCTTGAAGAGTGGAGTCCCCGGCAACGGCGCCAGAAAACTTTGCTTGATGGCTTCTCGCCCCTCGTTGGTTACCCCAAGTGGAAGGTTTGAGATGTAGCGTAGCGGTAGTTTTCCCTTGGCAAAGATACCAAGGATCAAATCTCGTGAGACTCCGAGGGTCGACAAGAAGGTGTCAATAGCACCAGAGACTTTTGCTTGACAGGACCTGTACACAGATAAAAATAACTTTGCTCCCAACGAGTACAGAGAGGTTGTCAATCCCTCCGGCCTTGTCATTTACAAAGGATCAAACACAAGAGATAATAGTGATAGGTATGACTGCAACTAGTAAATAAGAACAGGAAGTAAATAGCGGGTGTGATCAGTGATGGTAATATGGACTGTGGTCCCATGATGTTCACTAGTGATGTCTCTCTCCCAAAAGACAATAAAACAGCTAAGCGAGGTAAACAAATTACAGCTGGGCAATTGACAGGATTATGTGCGCAAACCAATGCTAACTATGCTGCAAAGAAAGGTAGAGGGTCAAAAGCATGGGCGGTATGCCAAGGCAAGTAGACCGAAATCCTTCTGCATCTACTACTAATCATCCACCTTGAGATATCTATCCAGAATATCTCGCTGGTATTAAGTTGCGAGTCCCACCCATAGTGTAAACTCAAAGCAACAGACAACTGCATTAAAAGAACTTTGCATAAAGTAAACAATCCTTGCACCCGCAAGTACAAGCACCGTTGTTTTCCCCCTTGTGCAACAACACATCCCCTAGACTCATGTTTCTATCACTCAAGCTAGTCATCGAGGGGCATGAACCCACAATCAAGCATAACGTTCCCTCTTGGAGTTACTACCTACTACTTGGCCAAAGCAATAAACAGCAACGAAGAACATGCAAGAATTACTCAAGAACATAAATATAAAAGAGGTGAATCAAATATATTACTCACACACAATCTGAACATAATCTCATAATCCATCGGATCCCAGCAAACTCAGCATAGCAACAGCATAAGGATTACATATGTGCCTCGATCATGTAGGGCAGCTCACGAGGTCTAATCGGTGAAGAACAAAGAGGGGAGGAGAACATCACATAGCTACTGGTCATGGACCCATGGTCCAAGGGAGACTACTCACGACTCATCCGGGAGGCGTCCATGGTGGTGGAGAAGCTCCCGGTGGTGGTTCTCCCCTCCGGCAGGGTGCCGGGAAGAGTTCTCCTGGTGCTCCCGATCTTGGAAGCGCGGCGGCGGCGGAACAGAGATGAGATCGCGAAAAAGGGTTCCGTCCTCGAGGGTTTCGGGACGCGGTGTAAATATATGCCAAAGGGGGCACCAGAGGAGGTAAGGGGGGCCCAGGCGCCCCCCGGCGCGGCCAGGAGGGGGGCCGCCCCCTCAGGGCGCCTGGAGCCCCTCTGGCCCCCCTCTGGGCCTACTTCTGCCGCATGGAAGCTTCCAGAGCGCTGATTTTTTATATATTTTTCCCGGAATTTTTCTGGCAATTTAAGTAATGGGAAAACCTGAAATAGAAAAACAGCAGAAAACAGAAACTGGCACTGGGGTGCACTGAGTTAATAGGTTAGTCCAAATATGATCAGAAGTGTATGGAAGTGCATAAATATCATAGCAATATCACACAAAAGAGGCATGGAGCAAGCAGAAATTATAGATACGTTTTGGACGTATCAACATCCCCAAGCTTAATTCATGCTCGTCCTCGAGTAGGTAAATGATAACAAGCATAATTTCTGTGGTGACATGCTACCAACCATATAAGAACTTTTCACAGTCACATGACAAATGCTTACTGAGATAATGAATCTGTAGTAATTACGTTGCCTCATGAGAATATCACAAAGAACTGAAAGTTTTACAATATGATACTAAAAACACCCAATAGATTTGTAGTGAGCATGGTGTGCAAACATGACAAAGTGATACCTCGCTTGTCCCCTTTAGTGAAGCAAAACATAAATGCAGGAGCACCTCCGAAGTTTAAGTGACGACTAGATACAATGATCTCAGAATAAGCGATATCATAATCATGCAGAAGACAATGGTACTCTGGCCCTACTTCTGCCGCATGGAAGCTTCCGGAGCGCTGATTTTTTATATATTTTTCCCGGAATTTTTCTGGCAATTTAAGTAATGGGAAAACCTGAAATAGAAAAACAGCAAAAAACAGAAACTGGCACTGGGGTGCACTGAGTTAATAGGTTAGTCCAAATATGATCAAAAGTGTATGGAAGTGCATAAATATCATAGCAATATCACACAAAATAGGCATGGAGCAAGAAGAAATTATAGATACGTTTTGGACGTATCAGAGAGTCGAGGGCTAAGAGCTGGAGGTCGCCCCCCCGACCTTCTGCCTCTGAGCCCCCTCGTGCCGGTGCCTGATTGCATCCAGCGTCGGGCGTAGTCCTGCGGTTGTTTCCTGACGGTTCCTCAGCGGGGACGGTACCTGGGTACAAAGGGCTTCGAGGCAGAGGGGCGACGTCATACGCAGGGTTCAGGGGATCATACCCCATGTCGACCTTGCAGGTCGCCGCAGGTCTTGACCACACGGGTGACCGAGCACGGCCGGCGTGGCCCCCGGTTCCTGGCGTTGTTATGTGGAAGAAGAATGGCTTGGCTCCGGTGCTGGCGGCATTGAGGAGCTCGGCCACCCCGAGGAGGAGTGCGTCGTGGCTGGTATCGAGTAACCGGCACCTTAATAGCTCCCTCGCCACCAGCAGCGCGGCCCTCATGTTTGCCATTTCGCGCCGGTTCCACGAACTTGTTGCCGCGTGCTCGGCGGCCCGCGCTGCTCCTCAGGGTGGCGTGTCGAGATCTCGCCTCTCCGACGACCTCGTCCAACTCTCGTCGTCAACTTCGCTCCACAGCCATGGTGCACACATGCCGAGCACGCGCCGCCCGCCGCGCCGCAAATGTCGCTCAGACAGCGCTCGAGGGCAACGGTGCCCCGCCACGTCCCAACTCGCCGGTCGCCAATGCCACCACCGACCCGGCCATCCACGAGCAGTAGGACTCGTCGGTGCCGCTGTCCGTGCAGCGCGATGGCCGCACGGCGACGCCGTCACCCTTGCCGGCCGCGGCGCCTTCCTCGCTGGTCCGCCGCGGGCCGGTCTACCAGCAGCCTGCGCTATTGATAGCGTGGGAGCTCCTGCGCCACCGCCCGGCGGATGACCTCCATGACGAGTGGCTCCAACGCATCACCGAGCTCGTCAACGCCGACAGGGAGGTACCTGCACTAAATCACTACTCCTGCCCCCCATCGCCCATGGTGGGGAACGAAGGCCACGGTGTCCCGGCTCCACCTCCACTCTACGGCGCCGGCCAGGAGGTCCGGCGCGAGGCTCCACGCCGGGAGCCGCCCCGCAGGGCCCATGGGCGCGACGAGGAGAGCTGCCAGGTAATCCCGCATCCCCGGGCAGGAGCTCGCGGGCCTCCTATCCCGCAGCACCAAGACCGCGCACCACAGGAGGTGGTGGCGCCAGCGCCCCAAGAACCAGCACCACAGGTGCAGGGGGCGCCCGCAATCATGAGCATGGCTGGATGTCGCGCCATAGCTCCTGAGCTACGGCACCTCGTCTGGCCCGACAATTTCAAGCCATATCTACCTCCGCGCTATGATCGCACCACCGACCCCACGGGGTTCCTCCAACTCTACGAGCTGAGCATCGAGGCATCCAACGGCACCGAGGAGGTCATGGTGAACTGGTTCCCCATGGTTCTCAAGGATGGCGCACGCTCCTGGCTCCTGAACCTCCCCGTGGGATCCATCTCCTCCTGGGGGGAGCTTCGTGAGCGTTTCGTCGCCAACTTCCAAGGCACCCGCGACCAAGCCCTGGTGGCCGCAGATCTGTGCCGCGTGAGGCAGTAGCCGGGAGAGACCCTGCAAAAGTACATCCAACGCTTCAACACCATGCGCCTTCGGATCCCCAGGGTCTCGGATGAGGCCATCATTTTGGCATTCTCCGATGGTGTCCGTGATGTCAGGATGAGGGAGGAGCTCGCCATCCATGAGGACCTGTGCACATCCCTCGAGATGTTCAAGCTCACGGCAAAGTGCGCCAGGACGGAGGATGGATGCCTCTCCCTCCAGGAGCTGCCTGAGGTGGAGGTTGACGACAAGAAGACCAAGGCCAAAGAAGCAAAGCGCAAGGGGCCCGCCGTGCTGGCTGCAGAGCCATAAGTGAAGCGTGGCTGCGGCTACGACGACCCCCCCCCCCCAGAGACAACCATATCTACTGCGTCTTCCACAATGTCCACAGCCACAACACCAACGACTGTCAGGAGCTCAGGGCGATGCGCGGCGGGCAGCGCCCTGAGCGCGACTACCGTGGCTATGGCCGCGGAGGAGGCCGAGGTGCAAGACGTTGGGACGGCAGGAACTCGCGCCAAGGGTGGCGTGAACATCCTCGCGAAGACCACTGGCAGGAGCAGCCTCGTGACGCCCCCTGGCGCGACCAGCCTCGTGAGGATCGCCCTCAGGGCAACGGAGGTCTGCCTTTGCTGCCACCACCGCCAAGAAGGAAAGACGACGACCGCCTGGGAGATGGAGCAAGGGGCTTCCAGGAGTCGCGTGTGGCTGCATGCATCTTAGGAGGAGCCCATGCTCCGATTTCCCATCGCATCTTCAAGCAGTTCGCTCATGAGGTGAACGCAACGCTTCCCAGGCCTGACGCCGCACGCAACCTCAGGTGGACCAAGCAGGTCATCGCCTTCGACCCCAAGGACCAGCTCAACTGCACCACAGCCCCAGGCGCTCTTCCGATGCTCTGCACCCCGACCATCAGCAACGTCCTTGTGACCAATACCCTCATCGACGACGGAGCAGGGTTCAACGTCCTCTTCGTCCAGACCTTCGAGATGCTCCAGGTCCCCTACCATCAGCTCCACCCGACCAAGCCATTTTACGGAGTCATGGATGGCTCCACACTCCCGATGTGGCAGGTCCACCTCCCCTTCACCTTTGGCGACCACGACAACTATCACACCGAGCTCATCGGCCTCGACGTCGCCAACATCCACCTCTCATACAACACCATCCTCGGGTATCCTGCCCTCTCCAAGTTCATGGCGGTGACCCACCACGGCTACAACATCCTCAAGATGCCCGAGAGTGGCGGAGTCATCATGATCGCCTCCGACGAGAAGGAAGCGGTGCGCTCCCTGGAGCGTGCCTACCAAACTACAGCGGTCAAGAGCTCCGACGAGGATGGAGCCGCCCTCGCCCTGCAGACCGACCCCCAAAAGAAGAAGAACTATAACGCCAACGGACCTCAGGACGCAGGGGCTCCTGACAGTTCCGCCTCAGGACTCGCGCCTACCGACGAGGCACCCTCCACCCTCGCATAGGGAGGCGCGCCTGGAACCCCTCTGAGGACGGGCTCGGGGGTTCTCCTCTGGAGCGTCTCCGGCCTGACCAGCGTCTCAAGGGAGGCGTTCGGGCACCACTTGCAGGCGTGTCTCGACGCGCGTTTTTGTGAGCCCAGCGCGAGCCGTACGACGCTGGCGGCTCAGGACTTCATCGACCAGGTTACCGAGGAACTTCAGTACGCAAGGCTCATACGCGGTGGGCGCAACCGCAAGACGCCAAGCTCACCTACCCGCAACCCGAGCGACCGCTTTCGCGTTTGCATCGACGTCGCGAGTCTCAACCGAGCCACTTCTTTGGAGCCCTTCCGGCTGACCGCCTGTAGCTACGGCCGCATGCTCTTCGGCTTCCGCAATGCAGCTGCCACGTTCCAGCGCCTTGCGCGACAGGCTTTGGGGGCTCGGGAGGCTCAGTGGTAGGCGGTCCAAACGGAGCGAGAACCGGACCCCCGCAACAACTGAGGGCCTCCGGAGCCCCTGGGCCTCAGGAGCCCAACGATCCTCAGGAGCAACCCGCGCCGCTTGCGTCTTTAGCTACCCCAACTCTCCTTCGACAAGTGTTAGGTGACGTTTCAGGTATTCAATCGCGGGCGCCCCCCGGGCTGCATCATCCTCGAGCTGCTGGGGGCTATCCCCTTGCAGCTGTCTCTTTTTGCGCATGAATCAAGGCTAGTTGCTTCTTCCTATTTGACTTATACATATGCTTGGCGTTCTCACCGCCACTAAGGTCATGAGCCCTTGCAAGCCCACTCGCGGCCGCCCAATGATTAAGGACTGGCACGGCGTCTGTGCTCAGGTCCGTCCCTGCAGCGTCGCTAAACCCAAGGGCTAAGCTCTGTCTCTCGAGCCATTCCCTTGACGTCACCTCCCGTGGTCCGTGGTGCCTTGTTCTCTCATGGGCTAATCGTGGATGGGTAAGTAGGGGCACGTGGCAGGTGCCTCGCTCACGCGGGAACCGTGCGCCGGTTGTTTTTCTTTTGGACTATTGCATTAGAAGACTGGGCACGTCGTCTGCGCTTGGGTCCTTTCCTGCAGTGTCGATAAATCCAGCAGCTGAGCTCTGTCTTACGGGCCGGTCCCACTAACATCACCTCCTAGGGTCGTTGGTGCTGCGGCCTTCTCATGCGATGACCTCTAGAGATGCACTCGGCGCAGGTCGACACGACACCTCTCTCTTCACATTTTGCAGAAGAAGACTCAGGCGCAGCCCGCCTCAGGGTAGGGTCTCGTGAGTGATGCGTAAGCTCGTGAGAACTTCCTCAGAGTCGTTCTTATCCTAAGGAGGTCCCATATACACCTTGGCTGTCCTGCCGTGCAAGCCACGTGTCATCACGGGGCTATACACGCCCCGGAGTCTCTCCCATTGGGAGGCTCCCTCCCATGGTCCAGTGGAAGTGCCATGCTCCGCGCTGGCAGGACCAACCGAGGAGCGGTTATGCCCACGAAACAGTGGAAGCACCAAGCTCCGCGCTGGCCGCTACGACAAAGGCGCGGTTATGCCCACACTCCGCGCAAGTGTGGTAGCTCTATGCTCCGCGCTAGTTATAAACAACTGAGGGTGCCCCCAGCGGTCGCACCAACCTTAGGGAGCTTTGTAGCTCACGACGCTCACAGCTTCTCCTTGGATGGGTGTCGCGAGGGGGGCTAGGCATGGGGTCTATGCTCAGGTCACGCCTGGCAGACGCCACCCTACCAGGTGCCCAGACACCTAGCTTTCTCGCGCCCTCATCCTATGCGATGGCTCGTGAGCATGGTATGGTGCTAGTTCTCCCTCATGAGAGCCGTTCGTACGTCAAGGGGGACCCCTGGGCATCGTGACCCAGGGGCCTCACTAGTCACGTAGCCCCTCACTCCTTGATCCTGCTACTCAACGACGGTCGAGGTAAGCATGGGGATTGGCCCTGCCGACGCAGAACGCAAACGAGATCACTTGAACGTCAAGGGGGACCCCTGGGCATCGCAACCCAGGGGCCTCACTAGCCACGTAGCCCCTCATTCCTTGAGTCTAGTTAATACAATAACCTCGGTCACCCGGAGGGCTCAATGGCGATCGAGGTATGCACGGGGTTGGGCCCTGCCGACACAGAGTACCTAAACAAACATGAAAGGAAGCAAGCACGGAAATCATCAAGTTGAATCTAGTTATTACAAGTCCTTCAAATTCAAATGGGTTCTTATGCCTCCCCGAGGCACCTGCATCTCTCTCATCTGAACAGGAACATGTCAGGTATCACCAAGCGCATCATCACCAGTCTCCGCCTCCTCAGCCGCGGCAGCAGCAACCTGGAGGAACGCCTCCACCAGTTCCGTAACTTGCGCCTCCCGGGCTTCAGCAGCGGAGACCTAGGCATCTCAGGAGGCGAGTCCCAAGAAGCACAGAGCCTCGCCCCACGGGAAATGTGACAGAAGCTCAAGTGCCACTGCCACCTGACCGCAGGGGATCACTAAGATAAGCTTTCAATGCCTGCATCTACTCGCGTAACTACACCTCCACCCATTGTAATCATGAATTCGCTGGAACATGAAAGCCCCTCTCGACCGCCCTAGTGGATGATTACCTGCATGCCAAGAGGGACCTCCCGAGCATCGCGCCTCGGGGGCTCCTACCAGACCCTTGGTCGCTCACCTCCTGGCCTTGACCACGGCATCGCGACCTGGCATACTGTAGGATCGAAAGTAGGTCTAGAGGGGGGGTGATTAGACTACTTGACAATATAAAAAAATCTGCCTTTAGATCATGCAATGTTTTTGGCAGTTTCACAAACAAGATCAGTTCAAGTAACACCCTACACATGCAATTCTAGAGTTTATGCAGCGGAAAGTAAATTGCACATGTAAAAGAGAGGTGGAGAAGATCAAACGCAGTTTGGTGACACGGAGATTTTTGTCGTGGTTCCGATAGGTGGTGCTATCGTACATCCACGTTGATGGAGACTTCAACCCACGGAGGGTAACGGCTGCGCGAGTCCACGGAGGGCTCCACCCACGAAGGGTCCACGAAGAAGCAACCTTGTCTATTCCATCACGGCCTACGCCCACGGAGGACTAGCCTTACTCGGGGTAGATCTTCACGAAGTAGGCGATCTCCTTGCCCTTACAAACTTCTTGGTTCAACTCCACATCATGACGGAGGCTCCCAAGCGACACCTAACCAATCTAGGAGGCACCACCCCCCAAAAGGTAATAGACGGTGTTGATGGTGATGAACTCCTTGATCTTGTGCTTCAAGTGATAAACTCCCCAACACTCAACTCTCCTCACTGATATGACTGTGGTGGAAGAAAGATTTGAGTGGAAAGCAACTTGGGAAGGCTAGAGATCAAGTTTCATATGGTAGGAATGGAATGGCTTGATCTCAACACAAGGGTAGGTGGTTCACTTCTCAGAAAGTGTGTGGTAGAAGTGGTGGTACTTTCTGATGGCTCTCCTCACGAATGAGGAGGGGGTGGAGGGGTATATATAGCCTCCACACAAAATCCAACCGTTACACACACATTTGACCAATCTCGGTCAGACCGAAGTGAAAACTCGGTTAGACCGAAAGTTCAAATATAGTGAACGTTGGGATTTTCGGTGGGACCGAAAATACCATCTCGGTGAGACCGAAGTGAGTCAAAGGTTAGGGTTTGCCATTTCGGTGAGACCGAAAATATAAACTCGGATATTCCGAATTGATGTCAACTGATCACAGAAGGTTGGCAGCCCTTTTTCGGTGAGACCGAAACTCATAATCGGTGTGACCGAGAATCTAGGGTTTGGAGAAACAACTGAAGTGGTTCATCTCGGTGGGACTGAGTTGGAGAAATCGGTGTGACCGAGATTACTTATGGGTGTGTGTTAAGTAGTGAATAGTGCTGATAGTTGAGGGAGTTAGATCACCAAGCACTTGAGCAACAAGAACATTAACACAACCTCATCCCCTTTTAATAGTATTGGCTTTCCTATGGACTCAATGTGATCTTTGATCACTAAACCAAAAATGGAGTCTTGAGCTTTTGCCAATGCTTGTCTTAGCATTTTGAGGGGTCCACTTCTTCAGACATTTCCATACCCACATCATCGAACTTTTCTGAAATGATTCTCAAGAGAATATTAGTTCAATGAAATATATATGTTGTTATTAATTACCAAAACCACCCGGGGATTAGTTGCACTTTCAATCTCCCCCTTTTTGGTAATTGATGACAACATATAGATCAAAGCTTCGACAAAAGATATAATCAAAGAATAATATCGTCGCTTTGAGAAGTATGTGATAAACAAGAGCTCCCCCTAAATTTGTGCATTATTTAAAATTTGCGTTTGAATGCAAATGCACAATCGATTAGGATTATGGGTCACTCTTCCATATCACATACATCTTGGTGGAGCGCACAAAATGATAAGAATGAATAACATGCACTCAATCACCAAGACAAGAGTAAATAGCCATACAATAAGAAATAGCATATGATAAACAATAAGCACACATTAAAGCATAGTATGACTAAGCACTCATTAAGGTAGCATCAAACGTAGTAGCAAGCACACTTAAAGTATCTGGAACCAAAAGAAACCAATGTATCTCAAGGAAAACGGCAAAAGAACGAAAAGACGAAAGAGCACTCTCTCTCTCGAAGCCCTATGATCTATAGCAATTTCTCCCCCTTTGGCAACAAGTTACCAAAAAGTTCGAAAAGGTATAGAGCTAAACGTCACTGCGGGCTCGGCTGGCTGCTCCCGTCTGGGTCGATGTCGGTGTAGAGATAGCTGCGTCGGCGAAGACTTCTGCGGATGTCTGCGCTGGAGGAGTGGATGCTGGAGCTGAAGGAACTGCTGGAGCTGTAGCTGGTGCTGAAGTGGTAGCCCTGGAGTCTGTTACTGGGATAGCTGCAGACCTGGATCCTCTGGGAACCGGAGCAGTCTGGCGATGAGAGTCCTGGACTATATCATCCTGCATAAGCTCTGCCCTCTCCTGCCTAGTCTCCTCCATGTCTGCCTCAAGCTTGTTGACAGACACCTGAATCTCAGTCAGCTTCACGTCTAGGGCGTGGATCTTGTCCTCGACGATCCTCTCAAGGCTCTCCTGAGATTGCTCAATGCTGTCCAGGCGTTGTTCAATTCTCCGGGTTGCTTCAAGAATCTGATCTCCGAAGCTCTTTGGCTTAGCTGCTGCTGCTGCCTCTCTGTCAGCTTTGGCTTTCTTTGCAGCTTCGATCTTGGCTTGCCCTTCAACTGAGGTGGGATCCTCTTCATCCATCACAACTACGTTGTCCTCATGCTCTGGCTGCAGTGGTAAGTGCTTCCTATCCAACATGAATTTGCCCGTGCCAAACTTGGCGTTGATAAGCATCTGTATCTGCGGTGCAAACCCACACGACCTCTTCTGGTCAGCTGCAGTCCTCTTGATGGTCTCTACCATCAAGTCCATCACCTTAAAAGGTGCCTTCTCATCGAGAATGTGCAGCATGTTGATAGAATAGCCTCGTATCATCCGGTGGTCACCTGACTTAGGCATCAAGTATGCCTCAGGATAGTGTTAGTGGTGGTCAGACCTGCCTGGAGATAATACACTGAGCCGAGTTTCCATCCCTCCAAATCAGCAGCTGGGATCTCCTTGTACATATTCTTCATGGAATCATGACTCTTCTTAGGAATCCCATAGACATCAATGTCGTCCTCTCTCTGCACTGGAGCGTTCAGAAGTTCTGCCCATTCTGCAACAGTTGAAGAAAACCGTTGACCTTCAGTCATCCATGTGATCTTGCCATCGGGGTAGAAATGGGCTGTGGCATAGAACTGCATGATCATCTCGTCGTTCCATGCTGTCAGTTCTTGACCCACAAAGTCAGCAACTCCACATGCAGTAAAGCTCTCATGCACATGGGGAAAGAAGTCCCGATGCTCTCTGCTGTCAATGTACTTCCAGTCGACATACCTGGTGTCAGCAACAATGGGCTTCTTATCCATTAGCACGGTCTCATAGAAATCCTGCTGCTCTTTGGTGTGGAATCTGGGGTCCACAGCAGTCCTTCTTCTTACGGCATATGGATCAGACTGTCTCCATAGCCTGAGACCTTTGTCCTTCCTTGCCTTCATATCCTCAGCTTGAGGATGAGCATCATTGTGGAGTGGCAATCTGGGACGGAGCTTGAGCAACACATGCTCTTCGTCTGACTCAGAAGGTGGCATCTCACCTTTGTTCTTCTCAGAAGCTGGAATGCTCCTGGTTGTCCTCTTAGGCTTTGCTGGAGCTGCCTTAGCTGGAGCAGGCTTCTTGGGCTTGGAGGAGGCTTGAGCCCGAATAGCATCACCCATGAACTTAGCTTTCTGAGGAGGAGGCTGGGGTGCATCTTCTTCTTCTTCTTCAGCATCATCAACTTGAGGTTCAGCATAAACAACTCTCTTCCTTTTGGAAGTCTTCTTCACCTTGCTTGGAGCTGGCTCTTCCAAGTTTAGCTTCTTGGCAACTGCAGACTGCTTCACTTTGCTCGTGCCTTTCTTTGGCTGCTGCCCTTGGAGCTCTTTGGCGACCACTTGCCTCTTTGGCTTGGAGGTAACTTCCTCAGCAACGAAATCGGAATCCTCAGAATCAGACGTTCTCTTCTTCCTGGTTCTTGTAGCAGCAGGAGGCAGACCACTGGGGGTACTCCTCTCACCATCATCACTAGAGCTGCTAGCCTCAGGACTTGTACCTGCCTCTGGAATCTCAGCAAATGGTGATTCGGACCTGTTCTGGCTGTCACTGACATCTGACATGGCTGAAAGACCTGTGAATAGATAAGGTATAGGCAGAATAGAAGAGTTATCACAACTGCAGACGTTTTTGCAAAAAAAATGAGTTAAAAACTTAGTTTTGAGTTTTCACAGAATGTATTTCGGTCAAACCGATTTCAAGTTTCGGTGTAACCGAAGTGTTCAACAGAACCTACACACCACTTTCGGTCAGACCGAAATGGGTTTCGGTCCTACCGAAAAACTAGGGTTTCATAGAAACTTCACTTCGGACATTCCGATTTTCACAACTCGGTCAGACCGAACTGTGTAGTGCAATGGTCAGAGACCAAATCGGTCAGTCCGAGTTTCAGGAATCGGCTTCACCGAGATGCATTCCGTGGAAACCTAAACCTAAGAATTTTCCTCGAAACTAAACGATCTGAGCAGTGTATTGGGATCATATCAAACGTGGATTGAATCAGGGCAGTCCTATCATGCAAGAATCAGAAGTGGAGCATGAATAGGGATTGAGACACACCCTAACTTGGTGGTGTCCCTCTACGGCGGCAACGGAGGAGAAGATTACCGTTGACGGCGGCGGAGACCTGCGGCAAGGGCACACAGGCGACGACGGCGACGATCCTTAGATCAGGGCGGCGGCAGCAGGGGTCTTGGAGGGCGAGCGGTTTGAAAGGAATAGATCGCGCGCAGCCCTCAGTATATATAACCCCGTACTGTCGGTGGGACCGAGTTGAAAAACTCGGTGTCACCGAGATGTATTTCTGCTGTGCAGTTACACATATCGGTCAGACCGAGATTTTGAACTCGGTTTCACCGAGATGAAACCTAGATCAATCTAAGTGTTTCGGTTGGACCGAGATTGAGAAGCCGGTCAGACCGAAATAGACTTAGAAGGTTTTGGAAGTCAGCCTTAGACGAATCGGTGGTTCCGAGTGCTCCTTACTCGGACTGTCCGAAAAAGACTTGTTCAAAGTTGTGATATAAGCATGAATAGATTTTTGAGATAAGAAAGCATAGATAGCTAGGGAAGGTGCTTAGGCATTCTTGTCCATCCATTTGGCCAGAAAAAGAAACCAAAACAATCAAAACAACAAATGGATGTCCTTGAATGGATAAAATCATGCATCCAACATGCTCACACAATAAGATAGCAACTGAAATATGTGTCAAACATGCACAACCAAAACTCTAGCTACTAGCACACAAAATGTCGATGACTAGGTCATCTATATATGAGTATATTGACTTAGGAGTCAAATGAGAACATTTGATCATAGGTCATACTCATCGTTTAAGCACAAGTGGGGTTACCACTTTTACATAAAGCATTTATGTGTTCACATCATTTGGAGATGTTTTAGCTCAATTTTTAGAGCAAAGCTCCCCCTAGATGTGAGAACCCCTTTTAAAGGGTCAAACTAACCTTGGGTTGTCGTAGAAGACTTCATGTAGATGTTGAAGATGTGGATGCTCAATGTTGATGTAGATCATCATGAGTTGGGAGCAATCCTTTGGATTAGGGCACTTTCAATACCTATATGGGTTAGTCCCACAAGGAACAAACAAGAATATCCATGGACATAGAGTGAAGTGCACAAAAGATGATGTCCACGAAAGCAATGATTACCTTGTCCCTTGACTTACCAACAAGAGGGTTTGTGACTCCATGAACAAGTGCATGATGTGGAAGTTGATTGCACAAGTTCTTGCCAAAATGAATATGAGTGAAGGTTGTTGGCGGAGTCACCCTCAAGAACCTACTAGTTCTTCTTCTTTGGGATCCACATCATCTTGATGGGAATCCTTGGTGTTGTGGTTGAGCTTGACGAAGTAGAACTTGATGTGTCCTTGGGAACCCACTTGACCCTGGCTTGAGGTGCTTCAATGAATGCATCAATTTCCTCTTGAAGCTTGTCCTTGGCCTTTAGCTTGTGGTCTTGTGGTGGAAGGTCATCTTGAGCTTGTTCCACATTGGAAGAAGTAGGATCATACTTCTCCTTTTGTGAAACAAACTGTGGAGTAGGGTATTGACCTTCTTCCCACTCAACACCTTTGGCGTTGAACTTTTGCTCAAAACCAATCCCTTGATTCTTCCGGTGTCTTCCTTGTTTGCGAACAATCTCCTCAAAGTTCTTGCTTCCGGCAAGACTCTTGTAGACACCTTTCTCTATGATTTCCTTCAATAGGCTATTTTCTTGCTCAAGTGTAACTTGGCTTGGAACATTGTTAGTGGAATCAAGAGAACTACTAGAAGTAACAACATTGGATTTAACATTGTTATTGTTACTACTAGAGGAAGAATTTTTCTTATGCTTGTCATGCTTAGTCTTAATAGGTGGCAAGAAATTAGACAAGAGAAGTCGTTTGGCAAGATATGAAGAACTCTTCTTTCGAAGATCGTCATTGATCGCTTTTAGAAACTCATGTTCTTGCTCTAGAGTGAGCTTCTCGAAGCGTAGCTTCTCATGAGATCTTAGGAGCTCTCTATGATCTTCTTGAGTTGTTTCATGAGCTAACTTAAGAGTGTTTAGTTCTTTAGTTAGACGCTCAATCTCCTTCATAGCATTGTCATTCGACTCTTCTCGACTATAAAGACTACTAGCATTTTTATCATTACTAAGCTCACTAGATTTATCATGCAAGAGCTCATCTTCACCAAGTAAGTCATCCTCATCACTATCAAAGTCAATGAACTCAGGGTGTGTTACCTTGGGGCCTTTAGCCATGAAGCATCTTCCAATTCCCTCATTCGGTGAATCAAATAAGTCGTAGGAGTTGGAGTTGGAGGATACGAGTGCAAGTCCGGCAACACCTTCATCTTGACTATAGTCGGAGTCGGAGTGATAGCTTCCATCGGATTGACTGTCAGAGTCGGAGCCGGAGACCCATTCACCAACATGAGCTTGATGTCTTCTTCTTGTGTAGCTCCTTGATGACTTGTCTTTCCTCTCCGAATCCTTGCTTCTCCGAGAGGGTCTTCGTTCATAACGATCATCTCTACTCCTTCTCTCTCTCCGAGGTGACTCATCTCTTGCTCTTCTTCTTGGAGATTCTTCTCTTCTCTTGTGGGGAGCCGTACACTCATTTGAGAAGTGTCCGGGTCTTCCACAATTGTACCAGTTTCGATCACGACTAGAAGATCTCTTTCCATCATATGATCTAGACTTTGAGCTTCTTTCTTTGCCTCTATTCTTGTAGAACTTGTTGAAGTTCCTGACCATTAGGCTTATCTCTTCATTGGAAATTAGCTTGTCACTTGAGGTAGTAGGAGCATCACTTGAAGCTTTGTAAGCACCACTTGACTTGTTGTGAAGCTCTTCCTTATCCTTAAGTGTCATTTCATGGGCAACAATTCTTCCAATGACTTCAGTTGGCTTGAGAGTCTTGTAGTTTGGCATCATTTGGATCAAAGTGCACACGGTGTCATACTTTCCATCCAAAGCTCTGAGAATCTTCTTAATGATGAATCGGTCGGTCATTTCTTCGCTTCCTAAGCCTGCAATCTCATTTGTGATGAGAACAAGCCTAGAGTACATTTCAGCGACTCCTTCACCATCCTTCATCTTGAACTTGTCAAGTTGACCTTGAAGAATATCTAGCTTTGATTCCTTCACAGATTCAGTACCTTCGTGCATTTCAACCAAAGTATCCCAAATCTCTTTAGCATTCTCAAGACGGCTGATTTTGTTGAACTCTTCGGGACACAAAGCATTGAAGAGAATGTCACAAGCTTGAGCATTGTTTTGCAACATCCGCAACTCTTCGGGTGTAGCTTCGCGATCCGGAACTTTTCCTTCTTCAAAGAAATCACCTTGCATGCCAACACAAATAATGCCCCATGCGGCAGGGTTATGACCAAGAATATGCATTTTCATTTTATGCTTCCAACTAGCAAAATTTGTACCATCAAAGTAAGGACCTCTACGATAATTACCCTCACTAGACGCCATACTCTCCTAGGTTGTGAAACCAAGCTTATGGAGTCCAATGCAATGGAAACCAAGGCAATGGAGACCAAAGCTCTGATACCACTTGTAGGATCGAAGTAGGTCTAGAGGGGGGGTGATTAGACTACTTGACAATATAAAAAAGCTGCCTTTAGATCATGCAAAGTTTTTGGCAGTTGCACAAACAAGATCAATTCAAGTAACACCCTACACATGCAATTCTAGAGTATATGCAGCGGAAAGTAAATTGCACATGTAAAAGAGAGGTGGAGAAGATCAAACGCAGTTTGGTGACACGGAGATTTTTGTCGTGGTTCTGATAGGTGGTGCTATCGTACATCCACGTTGATGGAGACTTCAACCCACGGAGGGTAACGGCTGCGCGAGTCCACGGAGGGCTCCACCCACGAAGGGTCCACGAAGAAGCAACCTTGTCTATTCCATCACGGCCTACGCCCACGGAGGACTAGCCTTACTCGGGGTAGATCTTCACGAAGTAGGCGATCTCCTTGCCCTTACAAACTTCTTGGTTCAACTCCACATCATCAAGACGGAGGCTCCCAAGCGACACCTAACCAATCTAGGAGGCACCACCCCCCAAAAGGTAATAGACGGTGTTGATGATGATGAACTCCTTGCTCTTGTGCTTCAAGTGATAATCTCCCCAACACTCAACTCTCCTCACTGATATGGCTGTGGTGGAAGAAAGATTTGAGTGGAAAGCAACTTGGGAAGGCTAGAGATCAAGTTTCATATGGTAGGAATGGAATGGCTTGATCTCAACACAAGGGTAGGTGGTTCACTTCTCAGAAAGTGTGTGGTAGAAGTGGTGGTACTTTCTGATGGCTCTCCTCACGAATGAGGAGGGGGTGGAGGGGTATATATAGCCTCCACACAAAATCCAACCGTTACACACACATTTGACCAATCTCGGTCAGACCGAAGTGAAAACTCGGTTAGACCGAAAGTTCAAATATAGTGAACGTTGGGATTTTCGGTGGGACCGAAAATACCATCTCGGTGAGACCGAAGTGAGTCAAAGGTTAGGGTTTGCCATTTCGGTGAGACCGAAAATATAAACTCGGATATTCCGAATTGATGTCAACTGATCACAGAAGGTTGGCAGCCCTTTTTCGGTGAGACCGAAACTCATAATCGGTGTGACCGAGAATCTAGGGTTTGGAGAAACAACTGAAGTGGTTCATCTCGGTGGGACTGAGTTGGAGAAATCGGTGTGACCGAGATTACTTATGGGTGTGTGTTAAGTAGTGAATAGTGCTGATAGTTGAGGGAGTTAGATCACCAAGCACTTGAGCAACAAGAACATTAACACAACCTCATCCCCTTTTAATAGTATTGGCTTTCCTATGGACTCAATGTGATCTTTGATCACTAAACCAAAAATGGAGTCTTGAGCTTTTGCCAATGCTTGTCTTAGCATTTTGAGGGGTCCACTTCTTCAGACATTTCCATACCCACATCATCGAACTTTTCTGAAATGATTCTCAAGAGAATATTAGTTCAATGAAATATATATGTTGTTATTAATTACCAAAACCACCCGGGGATTAGTTGCACTTTCACATACCAGCGTAGGCTGAAGCTTGTCTAGGGACTGGGTCTCGCAGGCGTAGGGCCCTAAACTACCACGGGGATAGAAGAAAGGGAAAGTCATGCTCCAGCAAAGGGCCTCATGAAGAACATAAGTTTATAATGCCAGATAATAGCAAAAGTATTACAAAGGATTTACACGCCCTCATGGGGCCGTCCATGGATGTCTCGCAGGGACCAAGCTAAAGAGGAATGCGTCCTGGACTCCTTCAACAACGGCGGCGCCGAGAGGACGCTGTTCCCTTCCGGCGATAAGAACGGCGACTTGGCGGCTCGTAACTCCCGTCGGAGCTCGAGGCCATCTCAGGGGAAGCATAGCTGCTACCGGAGGAGTCGGAGGCGCAACCAATGGCGAGCGCCTCGCCCCGGCCTCGCTGTCCTGTCAGCATGGGGGATGGTCGCCGGCGAGCCCATCCCCCGCGTCGCATGCCAGCTGACAGCCATCCACCCCGAAGACCTTGAAGGTCAGCGTGCCCATCCCGTCCAGCGCGAAATGGAGAATGTGCCTCCCAGCGGGGGCGCAGGCAGGGCGCACCATGCCCCAACCCCAGGTCATGAAGACCTGACCGGAGGAGACCACCTCCACGTCGGCATATGAAGGGGGAAGGTGGCACCCTTCATGCCGCAGCTGCATCATCACCCAGCCGCGAGACGGGGGTACCTCCTTCAGGAACGGAAGAAGGAGGATCCAAGAATGCGGAGGGGCTCCCGCCCGCACGATAAACTCGCGGGCATCGTCTTCAGTATGAGACGGCGGCAGGGCGCGTGAAATTGTCCGTCTTTCTGGGCGGCTGACTGCACCGCCCCCGTCGCCGTCCCCGCTTTGTCCGCCTATCGCCAGGGCACCTAAGGGAAGCGGGAATCCTGGTGGCGCCGCGTGCACCATGTACGGGCGTCCGCCAGTGTCAGGGGCGCTTTTGGAGAATCACGGCACCTCTTCTTTGGAGGGAGCAGCACGGGCTCCACCATCGGGGTCTTCCCCTTCTCCGCGGCCGAGAACCTACGTATTGGCACCATGAAAAGCCCTCAGAGAAGTGGGAAGAGTAGGGATTGATATGCAACAGTCAAGTAAAGGATGTGGCGCCTCACCCCCTGTTTATAGGTCGAGAAGATCAATCACCGGCCACTCGCGCACAACCATAATGGCCCTGCCGCCCGCACCAATGAGTTGTCAAGTCACACGGTTGCCGAGACTGCGTGGGAAGCGGAGTCGCCCACGTTCCATCCAACCATCACGCGTTAGCCTGGCCCGCAACCTTTTTGGGTCCCGCGGCGCACCAAATGTCGGATTTACAGGCTCCGCAAACTCAAGAAGTTCGAACACATGGGCGTGAACGAAGATCTCTCCCACTCACGTCTACCTAGTGTCTCGCCCTCGTCCAGTGAAGAGATTCAAGCGAGCAACAAGTAAAACACACAAGAGGTTACCCAGGTTCAGGCTACCTTGCGGTGTAAAACCCTACTTCCTGCGTTGGTGGATTGGCCTCGGGAGGGCTTGAATATGGACTAGTACAGTGGTTCCCGAGATCAGGAGGAGAGCTCAGGAGGGTCATGAGACAAGAGTTCTTGCTTCTTTGCGTGAGGGCAGAGTTTATGGATATGCTCGGACTTGTCCCTCATAGTGGGGATCCTAGCTACTTATATAGGCGGCCAGGGTCCTCTTCCCCCGAAATGTTTAGGCAGGAAGGAATCCCACAACAGCCATTTTGAGCGGGAACACAAGGACATTCCTATCCTGACAAAAGCGGTCTTCGCCTGCAAAAGGATCAGGCGGTGATGCGGTGGTGGGCTCGATGGTGACATCCTCCCTGTCGTCCTTGCGGTCTTCGGTCTTGTTGCACCGAATTGGAAACCTTTGTCCTGCTCCTCGAGAACCTGCGCATGCGTTGTCTCCTTTGCACCAAAATGGCAACTGCGCCGCTGGCGGGCGCTGGCACCCGCTGGCGTGGTGCGTCACTGCTTGCATCACTGCCTCCTCCTGAGGGAGGCTTGTCCTTGGATTCTCCGCCCCTCCGGAGCAACCTAGCCGAGGTCGCCCCTGATGGGGTCTTGATGTCATTCTCCTCGCGAGGCCTAGCCCCCTCGCGAGGGTCTTGGGCAGCTGGTCAATCAGCTCATCGATACCAGGACGTGGTAGGAGCGCGTCGCGGTACACAGACAGGCAAGTCTGGGTACCCTGGTTCCCAGGATGCCGACAGTAGCCCCCGCGCCCAAGGCGCGCGCGGAGTTGGCTTCGGGGCGAAGCCTTAGCCGAGGATGGAGCGCCGCGGGCCCCAAAAGAGGCTGCGGTCCAGGCTGGCGCGTGACGGTTGGATGGGACATGGGCGACTCCGCTCCCCACGTGGTCTCGGCAACCGTGTAGATTGACAAAAGGGGGCCGTCTTTGCTGCAGAGGAGTTGTCGCCTCCCTTCCTTCCTGCTTAGATCCCCTTCTCCCTCGCCTCCGGCCTTCCTAAATCGCCTGCATCCTCCGACACCTCAGTAATGGCGAAGAAAAGCAAGGGTGCCGCGCAGGCGTCTGGATCTGCTCCTTCCCTTGAGGTGGCGCTCGAGGAGTCCACCATCACCAAGGATGAGGACTACTCGGAGGTCCAGCCTTTCTTGTCGAGCGTCCACAATGTGCATGACCCGACGGGGATTTGGGTTGGATCCACCGCGGCACGGATCTTGCTGAAGTCCTGCTACCCCTTCTTCCTCCACAGCATCTCCGTCGGGCTCGTGCCGCCCTTCTCAGAGTTCTTCTACGCCATCCTGGACCATTACCAGGTGCACGCTCTCCACATCCAGCCTCGCTCCATCTTCGTCCTGTCGCTCTTCCCCTTTTATTGCGAGGCGCATGGGGTGAGACTGACTGTCGCCCTCTTCCTCCACTTCTTCTCCATGCGGTGGTACGACGAGGGTCCGTGCTCGGGCTGTGTCCCCTTCGTCTTCCAGTGCCAGGGCTGCCGCCTGATGACAACCGGGAAGAATATAGACTCCCACCAGAAGAGGTGGGTCTATCTGGATGCCCAACGTGTTCATCCGCAGCTGGCGCTGCCTACCGCCCGTCCGGCGAAACACGCCGGCTGGAGCTACGTGAAGCTCACCGACCCCCTTATCGAGCCTGTCCAGGCAAGGATTGAAGCCTATCTGGGCTCGAGGCTTGAAGGGGCCCAGGTCGTGAAGGAGTTCCTAAGGCAGCATCTGGCTCCACTGCAGGCATACTCGCGCCCTATGTGGGAGCTGATGGGAGACGACGACAGGCTCTGGCTGCACTCAGGGGCGCTGGCCGAGGCCGACCTGGACTTTGCCTCAGTCACTCTCCTGGGGATGGTTCCTCCGGACCTCTCAGGGGCCCACCTGCCGCTGTACAGCCGTCCTGACAAGGCCAAGCTGCTGAGGGCCGTGTCAGGTTTCGGGGTGCCCACGGTTGACGTGTCCTCCGGTGCCGACGATGGGAGCGACGGGGAGGATTCGGAGGAGGCCATGGTCAACGAGGACCGGGTTGACGAGGGGGACTCCTTCGAGGCGTCCACTGAAGAAGCGACGTCAGGCCCATGTGCTGCCGGATGGCCCCAGGCGACCATTCTATGACAATCCGGACATGCTGCGTCTGGGGGAAGCAATGCGGCGACCCCGCCGAGGAGTGCCGTGGCAGCGAAACTGGTGACCACGGCTGCGCCCAAGTCTGTGGCCCTGCGCCTTGCCAAGATCCGGACTGCCGGCACGCCCGTAGCGCCAGCGGCTGCGGCCGACCTGTTGATGAAGAGGAGGGCGCGCCTTGCCTCCGACGAGTAAGTGTGCAATCTCCTGTTATCCCTTAGTTGTTGTGTCCCTGACGTACTTCTCTTGATGCAGCAGCCTGGGTGGCGTGATGAAGAAGGTGAAGGGGGAGGTCACGTCGCGGTGCCCTGCTCCTCCTGCTACTGTTGTGGCCCCAGAGAAGGGTGCCACAGCTCCGCACGCCTTGGCCAGCTGGGCCACCGAGCATGCGGCGACGGCGTCGCCTGAGGGTGTCGTTGCCGTTTGCGAGGCCTGGGCGGCTCCCGCTCCGGCTGCTCCAGCGAGGGGAGACGGAGCCCCCGAGCCCCTGGTCGAGCAGCCGGTCTTGTTGGCGCCCATCCGCCAGCCAGTGCAGCCTGGCCCTGAGACCTTGGAGGCCGCCTCCGCTGCGCTGGGTCGGCTCCGCGCCGAACTTCAGGGTGGTGATGGCGGCGCGATGGAAGGACGCCTGGGGCTGATCTCTGGGTGGCTCCTAGCAGACGAGTCTGCGCGGCCCTCCTAGAGCCAGGCCTCAGCAATCGCTGCCAAGGGTCAAGAGGAAGCTGCAGTGGCCACGCAGGCACGCGACGCCGCGAGCCGATGCTGTGTCCTTCGAGAAGCGGTGCCACAAGGCGGAGAGCGAGCTGGAAGCCCTTCACGAGGAAGGCGCCAGGCGCGCCCTGGAGCTTGAAGGATTGGAGAAGGAGCTCAAGGCGCAAAAGGCTGAGACGTCCTGGCTGCAGCAGGACCAGCTCGCCGATCGCGCGAGCTTGGAGAAGCTGAGGGCTGAGGCCGAGCAGGCCATGGCGACCCAAGCTGCACGCGAGAAGGAAGATGCCCTGGCGGCCTCGGCGGCGGTGAGTGACGAGGCCCTTGCCTCCTTCGAGCTCGAGGCCCGCACGACACTGCGGGCTGCTTATGGGGAAGGATTCAAGAAGCCACTGGCCGCCCTAGAGGGAGGCCCCGCCGGGCTCCTTGCCGCACTTGTGAAGTCCCTGCGTGAGGTTGCGGCCGCAATTGGCCAGTTAGCAGACGTTGAAAGCCGCATGCTCCATACCTTGGTCCTGACGCAGGTGTGCGGCCACCTAAGTCTACGTGATCCTGCTCTTGACCTGGCCTCGTTGTCCGAGCCCGTGACCACGAGCATAGAGGGCGCTACTGCTAAGGCCCTGGAGGTGAAGGTCACGGAACTGGTCGAGGCATTCCTCCAGGATGCTGCTGCCGCAACCGAAGAGGTGGAGACTGGTGATGACGCGCCTGGTGATGCCTGACCTATTCCTGTTCAGATGAGAGATTTGCGAGTGCCTCGGGGAGGCATAAGAACCCTTTTGAATATGAAGGAACTGTAATAACTAGATTGAACTTGATGATTTCCGTGCTTGCTTTCTTTCATGTTTGCTTAGGTGCTATGCGTCTGCAGGGCCCAACCCCGCACATACCTCGATCGCCATTGAGCCCTCCGGTGACCGGGGTTATCGTAATAACTAGACTCAAGGACCGAGGGGCTACGTGGCTAGTGAGACCCCTGGGTCGCGATGCCCAGGGGTCCCCCTTGACGTTCAAGCGATCATGTTTGCATTCTGCGTCGGCAGGGCCCAGCCCCGCGCATACCTCGACCGCCATTGAGCACTGGGCTCAAGGGGTGAGGGGCTACGTGACTAGTGAGCCCCTAGGTCGCGATGCCCAGGGGCCCCCTTGACGTACGAACGGCTCTCATGAGGGAGAGCGAACACCATACCTTGCTCACAAGCCTTCGCATAGGATGGGGGCGCGAGAAAGCCAGGTGTCTGGGCACCTAGTAGGGTGGCGTCTGCCAGGCGTGACCTGAGCATAGCCCCCGTGCCTAGTCCCCCTCGCGACACCCACCCAAGGAGAAGCTGTGAGCGTCGTGAGCTGAAAATCTCCCTGAGGTTGGTGCGATCGATGGGGGCCGCCCTCAGTTGTTTATAACTAGCGCGGAGCATAGAGCTACCACACTTGCACGGAGTGTGGGCATAACGGCGCCTCGGTCATTGCGGCCAGCGCGGAGCTTGGTACTTCCACTAGTTCGTGGGCATAACCGCTCCTCGGTTGGTTCTGCTAGCGCGGAGCAGGGCACTTCGACTGGGAATCTAACATTGTCAGGGTAGTTGATCCCCCCCTACCTGGCACGCCAAATGTTGTATTTACGGGCTCTGCAAGCCCAAGAAGTTCGAACACAGGGGCGTGAACAAAGATCTCTACCACTCACGTCTACCTAGCATCTCGCCCTCGTCCAGTGAAGAGAGTCAAGCGAACAACAAGTAAAACACACAAGAGTTTACCCAGGTTCAGGCCACCTTGCGGTGTAAAACCCTACTTCCTGCTTTGGTGGATTGGCCTCGGGAGGGCTTGAATATGGACTAGTACAGAGGTTCCCGAGCTCAGGAGGAGAGCTCAGGAGGGTCAGGAGGCAAGAGTTCTTGCTCCTTTGCGTAAGGGCAGAGTTTATGGATGTGCTCGGACTTGTTCCTCATAGTGGGGATCCTAGCTACTTATACAGGCAGCCAGGCTCCTCTACCCCCGAAATGTTTAGGCGGGAAGGAATCCCACAACGGCCATTTTGAGTGGGAACACAAGGACGTTCCTATCCTGACAAAAGCGGTCTTCGCCTGCAAAAGGATCAGGCGGTGACGCGGTGGTGGGCTCGATGGTGACATCCTCCCTGTCGTCCTTGCGGTCTTCGGTCTTGTGGCACCGAAGGGGAAACCTTTGTCCCGCTCCTTGGGAACCTGCGCCTGTGCTGTCTTCTTTGCACCAAAATGGCAGCTGCGCCGCTGGCGGGCGCTGGCACCCGCTGGCGCGGTGCGTCACTACTTGCGTCACTGCCTCCTCCTGAGGCAAGCTTGGCCTTGGAATCTCCACACCTCCGGAGCAACCTAGACGAGGCCGCCCATGAGGGGGTCTTGATGTCGTTCTCCTCGTGAGGCCTAGCCCCCTCGCGAGGGTCTTGGGCAGCTGGTCAATCAGCTGGGCCGTACCAGGCTATGGTAGGAGTGCGTCGCGGCCCGTAGACAGGCAAGTCTGGGTACCCTGGTTCCCAGGACGCCGATAGTAGCCCCCGGGCCCAAGGCGTGCGCGGAGTTGGCTTCGGGGCGAAGCCTTAGCCGAGGACGGAGCACCACGGGCCAGGCTGGCGTGTGACGGTTGGATGGGACGTGGGCGACTCCGCTCCCCACACAGTCTCGGCAACCGTGTAGCTTCACAAAAGAGGGTCGTCTTTGCTGCAGTGGAGTTCTCGCCTCCCTTCCTTCCTGCTTAGATCCCCTTCTCCTTCGCCTCCGGCCTTCCTAAATCGCCTGCATCCTCCGGCACCTCAGCAATGGCAAAGAAAAGCAAGGGTGCCACACAAGCGTCTGGATCTGCTCCTTCCCTTGAGGGGGCGCTCGAGGAGTCCACCATCACCAAGGAGGAGGACTACTCGGATGTCCAGCCTTTCTTGTCGAGCGTCCACAATGAGCATGACCCGACGGGGATTTGGGTCGGATCCACCGCGGCGCGGATCTTGCCGAAGTCCTGCTACCCCTTCTTCCTCCAGAGCATCTCCGTCGGGCTCATGCTGACCTTCTCAGAGTTCTTCTATGCCATCCTGGACCATTACCAGGTGCACGCTCTCCACATCCAACCTCGCTCCATCATCGTCCCATCGCTTAGTTGGAGCAGGACTACGCCATTTGGTGCCTTAGTCGGAGTCTCCCAGTTCCTCCGGCTTCACCGAGCCAAAGCGGCGCAGCGACCCCCCCCCCTTGCCGAGCCGAGCTCAGCGGCGTGGTGGGTCATTGTAGCCGCCACTGCTGGAGGAGCTGCTGCTGCCACAGAGGGGGACCCGCGGCGCCCCCAGGACCAAGATCGTCTCCGGAGGAGGAGCTACACCTTCGGACGCCGTCCCCGCCGTCCTCTTCGTCACCAGCCTCAGGACAACACTCAAGGCGCCTCCCTTCCTCCGAGAAGACCCTTACGAAGAACGTGGAGGCACCATCGTACCTGAAGTGGAGCGTACACCTCCCCTGCAGCTGGCGCACGTGTGCAAATGGTTGCCAGCCGCGCTCCAGGAACACGTCGCCCGAGGGAGCCACATCAACCTCCACCCAGGACACACCACTGCAACAACCATCGGTCTGCAGCCAGACGCCATCGGGGCCTCCGGCTAGTAGCACGTTGTCGAACGAGCGGGGAAGCTGGAGCCACGAGCCACCAGGCTTCTCCGCCCACATCACGAACTCCGTCGACACGTCGAAGGAGTGGAGCTGCGGGCGCGGAGGACGCACGACCGCCAAACGTCGCCTCGCGCCTCCTCTACCACCGCAGACGCAACCACCTTCACCGCGGGAAGAGTCACCACGCCTCTCGCCGGCGACCGCGAACCGACCTAGAAGGCCGCGCCCGCTCCCTCGAGGAGTCGCTGCGGGCGCAACGGCATGCTTACGGGGACGCCCGCAGCCCCTCTTCGATGGTGGCAAAGCCAAATCCTTCGGGGCCTTCCCTTTCTCCGCAGCGGACGGCTTCCTCAGCGGCGCCATGAAGATCTCGCAGCAAGAGGGAGAGCGGAGAGCAAAGAAGGAGGCATACGGCACTGGCTTGAAGATGGCTTGGGGAATCCCCCTAGTCCCATTCATAGGGCGGTGGAGCCCAACCGCCTGTCGCTAGCATCGCAGCCATAACAGCCCCGTCGTCTGCGCCGGGGAGTTGTCAAGTCACACGATTACCAAGACTGCGTATGAAGCGGAGTCGCCACGTCCCATCCAACCTTCACGCGCCAGCCTGGCCCGCAGCCTTTTGGGGCCCGTGGCGCTTCATCCTTGACTAAGGCTTTGCCTTGAAGCCAACTCCGCACGCGCCTTGGGCTCGGGGGCTATTGTCGGCGTCCTGGGAACCATGGTACCCAAACTTGCCTGCCTGCGGGCCACAGCGCGCTCCTGCCACGGCCTGGTACGGCCCAGCTGATCGACCAGCTGCTCGAGACCCTCGCGAGGGGCTAGACCTCGCGAGGAGAACGACGTCAAGACCCCCTCAGGAGCAGTCTCGGTTAGGTTGCTCCGGAGGGGCGGAGAATCCAAGGCCAAGCCTGCCTCAGGAGGAGGCAGTGACGCAAGCAACGACGTACCGCGCGAGTGGGTGCCAGCGCGTGCCAGTGGCGCAGTTGTCGTTTTGGTGCAAGGGGGACATCATAGGCGTAGGTTCCCGAGGAGCAGGATAAAGGTTTCTCCATTGGTGCAACAAGATCGAAGAACGCAAGGACGACAGGGAGGATGTCACCACCGAGCCCACCACCGTGTCATCGCCGGATCCCTTTGCTGGCGAAGACTGCTTTTGTCAGGGTAGGAATGTCCTTGTGTTCCCGCTCAAAATGGCCGTTGTGGGATTTCTTCCTGCCTAAATATTTAGGGTTAAGAGGACCCTGGGCACCTATATAAGTAGCTAGGATCCCCACTATGGGGGGGAGGAGGATCAGATCCAGAAACTCTGCCCTCGCACAAAGGATCAAGGACCCTTGCCTCCTGACGTTCCTGAGCTCTCCTCCTGAGCTCAAGAACCACTGTACTCATCCATATTCAAGCCCTCCCGAGGCCAATCAACCAAAGCAGGAAGTAGGGTTTTACACCACAAGGTGGCTTGAACCTGGGTAAATTCTTGTGTGATTTACTTGTAGTTCACTTGAATCTCTTCACCCAACGAGGGCGAGATGCTAGGTAGACGCGAGTGGGAGAGATCTTCGTTCACGCCCCTGTGTTCGAACTTCTTGGGTTTGCGGAGCCCGTAAATCCGACAACAGAGGTCAAGAATATCCTGAAGTACCTGAATATGTTTCTCATTTATGGAGGTGATGAAGAACTCATTGTAAAGGGTTACGTCAATGCTAGCTTCGACACAGATCCAGATGACTCTAAGTCTAAGATCGGATACGTATTTATATTGAATGGTGAAGCTATCAGTTGGTGCAGTTCCAAGCAGAGTGTCGTGGCGGGATCTACGTGTGAGGCGGAGTACATAGCCGCTTCGGAAGCAGCTCATGAAGGAGTCTGGATGAAGGAGCACATACTAATCTGGGTGTAATACCTAGTGCATCGGGTCCAATGACAATATTTTGCGACAACACTGGAGCAATTTCCTTAGCGAAGGAATCCAGGTTCCACAAGAGAGTAAAACAAATCAAGACACACGTCAACTGCATCCGTGAAAAGGTCAAGGATGGAGACATAGAAATTTGCAAAATACATATGGATCTGAATGTGGCAGACCCGTTGGCTAAACCTCTTCCACGGGCAAAACTTAATCAACAGCAAGACTCCATGGGTGTTAGATTCATTAGAGCATCTCCAGCCGCGCCCCCAAGACGCCCCGGGACACCTTTTTAGGCTCGGTTTTAGGCTCGAACGTCGCTTTTCGCTGAAAAAAGCCCAGCCACACCCCAACGCCCCCAGGACGTCAAAATAGCGCCGGCAAACTCAGAAGAAACCCAGTGCGCTGGGGGTCTCCTGGGGACGCCGACGGAAGTTTCTGCGAATCGTGTCTCACCACATGTCCTTTTGCCTGGCCCACTTAACCATTCTCCTCACAAACTTTTGTTTGGGGTCGGCTATGACTGGGAAATGCCCACTTTATTTCGTCGAATTCCGCCGGATGACCCCCAAGACACCAACTTTTTTGGTTCGGTGATGTTCTTGGGGGTGCCAACGGCTGGAGATGCTCTTACAATGTAATCTAGATTATTGACTCTAGTGCAAGTGGGAGACTGATGAAAGTAAGCCCTATAGGAAATTATAAAGTTATTATTATTTTATATTTCCTTATTCATGATAAAATTTTATTATTCATGCTAGAATTGTATTGATCGGAAACTTAAATACATGTGTGAATACATAAACAAGTACCGTGTCCCTAGTGAGCCTCTACTAGACTAGCTCGTTGATCAAAGATGGTTAAGTTTTCCTTACCATAGACATGAGTTGTCATTTGATAATGGGATCACATCATTAGGAGAATGTGATGGGCCAGACCAAACCGTTAGCATAGCATATGATCATCCAGTTTAACTGCTACTGCTTTCTTAATGTCATATACATGTTTCTTAGACCATGAGATCATGTAACTCCCGGATACTGGACGAATACCTTTTGTTCTATCAAACGTCACTACATAACTAGGTGATCATAAAGATGCTCTACGGGTATATCCAAAGGTGTCTATTGGGTTGGCATGGATCGAGACTGGGATTTGTCACTCCGTGTAACGGAGAGGTATCTCTGGGCCCTCTCGGTAATACATCATCACAAGAAGCTTGCAAGCAAAGTGACAAAGGAGTTAGTTACAAGATGATGTATTATGGAATGAGTAAAGAGACTTGCCAGTAACAAGATTGAACCAGGTATGCAGATACCGACGATCGAATCTCGGGCAAGTAACATACCGAGAGACGAAGGGAACTACGTATGTTGTCATAAACGTTCGACCGATAAAGATCTTCAAAGAATATGTAGGAACCAGTATGGGAATCCAGGTCCACTATTGGTTATCGAATGGAGAAGCGTCTCGGTCATGTCTACATCATTCTCGAACCCATAGGGTCTGCACGCTTAACGTTCGTTGATGATATAGTATTATATGAGTTATGTATGTTGGTGACCGAATGTTGTTTGGAGTTTCAGATGAGATCACGGACATGACAAGGAGCTCTAGATAGTCTAGATGTAAAGATTGATATATGGGATAATAGTGTTTGGTCTTTGGAAGGGTTCCAAAATTCACCGAAAGGGGTTTCAGATGTTTCTTGAAATGTTCGAGGTACGAGAACACTTTATTTGGGCCAAGGGGTAAAGCCCACGAGGTTTTTGGAAAGTGCAAAGGGTAGTTTTGCCGAGGCGAGGGGCCAGACGCCACGGACCCGTGGCATCTGGGGCCAGGCACCAAGGACCCTGGCATCTCGTCCTGGTGTCCGAGAAGGACTCTTGCCCTGTGGGCTAAACCGACTTTGAGGAGGCTTTTTCTCCAAGATACGACCTAGGGCTCAACATATGAATAGAGGGGTAGGGCTAGCACCAGGAATACATCAATATTCACCAAGCCGTGTGCGGTAACCCTGTCCCCTCGAGTTTATCCTCCATCTAGTTTCCGTTGTGCTTGGTGAAGCCATGTGGAGATTGTTCTTCACCACCACCGTCACCACGCCGCCGTGTTGCCGAAACTCATCTACTACTTCCCCCCTCTTGCTGGATCAAGAAGGCGAGGACGTCATCGAGCTGAACGTGTGCTGAACACGGAGGTGCTGTACGTTCAGTACTTGATCGGGACAAATCGTGAAGGTGTACGACTACATCAACCGCATTGTTAAATGCTTCCGCTTAGTGATCTTCAAGGGTATGAAGATTCTCTCCCCCTCTCGTAGCTATGCATCTCCATGGATATATCTTGCGTGTGCATTGAATTTTTTGTTTTCCATGCAACGTTCCCCAATAGCGGCATCATGAGCTAGGTCTATGCGTAGATCATATGCACGAGTAGAACACAAAGGAGTTGTGGGCGGTGATGTTCATACTGCTCACCACCAACTTCTTATTTTGATTCGGCGGTATAGTGGGATGAAGCGTCCTAGACCAACCTTACATGTCCATGTACATGAGACTGATTCCATCGACTGATGCAACTTGTTTTGCATGAGGTGGCTAGCGGGTGTATGTTTCTCTCATTTCAGATGAATCGAGTTTGACTATGGCTGATCCTTGAAGCATGTTAAAACAACAAACTTGATAAATCACCGTTGTGGTTTTGAATATGTAAGATCGGTTCTTGCGAGTTGCCCGTCGTAGCCACCTAAAACTTGCAACAACAAAGCAGAGGACGTCTAACTTGTTTTTGCAGGGTATGATGTGATGTGATATGGTCAAGACGTGATGTGTATATGCGATTGTATGAAATGATCATGTTTTGTACTATCGACAACCCGCAGAGCCTTAGGGTTGTCTCTTAATTATTCTATGAAATGCAAGCACCATGTATTATCTTCACTTTATTTCTATGAGTTAGCAATAGTTGTAGAAGCAATAGTTGGCGAGACAAACCTGACGCAACGATGGAGATCAAGGTGTTGAGCCGGTGACGATGGAGATCATGATGTTGCTTTGGAGGTGGAGATTAAAAGTACAATATGATGATGGCCATATCATGTCACATATTTTGATTGCATGTGATGTTTATCCTTTATTCATCTTATTTTTCTTATATCGACGGTAGCTTTATAGGATGATCCTTTTACTTAATTCCAAGATAAAAGTGTTCTCCCTGAGTATGCACTGTGGCTACAATTCGTCATTTCGAGACACCTCGTGATGATCGGGTGTGATAGACTCTACGTTCACATACAACGAGTGTAAGCCAGTTTTACACATGTATAATACTTGGGTTAAACCTGACGATCCTAGCATGTACAAACATGGTCTCGGAACACTTGAGACCGAAAGGTCGAACATGAGTCATATAGTGGATATGATCAACATGTCGAAGTTCACCATTGAAGACTACTCCATCTCACGTGATGATCGGATATGGTTTAGTTGATTTGGATCATGTATCACTTATACAACTTGAGGGATATTGATTTAAGTGGGAGTTATGTAGTAATTTGATTAATTTAACTTAAATTTATCATGAATTTAATCTTAATAGTTTTTGCATATCTATGTTGTATATCAATGGCCCGTGCTACCGTTCCCTTGAATTTTAATGCGTTCCTTGAAATATGATGGCAGCAACTACACAGACTGGTTCCGTAACTTGAGGATTATCCTCATTGTTGCACAAAAGAATTATGTCCTTGATGCACCGCTAGGTGTCCCACCCCCTCCAGCGTTTGTAGACATTATGAATTCCTTGCAGTCGCGTGTTGATGACTACTCAATAGTTTAGTGTGTGATGCTTTACGGCTTAGAACTGGGACATCAAAAGCATTTTGAACACCACAGAGCATATGAGATGTTCCAAGAGCTGAAATTGATATTTCAAGATAATGCCTGGTTGAGAGATATGATGTCTCCAACAACTTCTTTAGCTATAAGATGGAGGAGCACTGTTCTGGCAGTGAACACATACTCAGAATGTTTGGGTACCACAACCACTTGACTCAGCTGGGAATTGAGCTCCTAGATGAGTGTGTTATTGATAGAGGTCTTCAATCACTACCACCAATCTACTAAGGCTTCTTGATAAACTATAATATGCAAAGGATGAAGAAAATGATTCCCGAGCTCTTCACGATGCTGAAATCGGCAGAGGTAGATATCAAGAAGGAGCATCATGTGTTGATGGTTAACAAGACCACTAGTTTCAAGAAAAAGGTCAAGGGAAAGAACGGGAACTTCAAGAAGAATGGCAAGCAAGTTGCCGCTCTCAGGAAGAAGCCTAAAGCTAGACGCAAGCCTGAGACTGAGTGCTTCTACTGCAAGGGAAATGGTCACTAGAAGCAGAACTGCCCAAATACTTGGCAGAGAAGAAGGATGGCAAAGTGAACAAATGTATACTTGTATCTTAATAATGCTCGTAGAAGCGCGTGTGTATTTGATACTGGTTCGGTTGCTCCTATATGTAACTCAATGCAGGAGGTGCGGAATAAACGAGTATTAGCTAAGGAGGAGGTGACAATGCGTGTCGGGAATGGTTCCAAGGTTGATGTGATCACCGTCGGCATGCTACCTCTACATCTACCTTCAGGATTAGTTTTAGACCTCAATAATTGTTATTTGGTGCCAACGTTGAGCATGAACATTATATCTAGATCTCGTTTATTGTGAGGTGGTTATTCATTTGAATCAGAGAATAATGGTTGTTCTATTTATATGAGTAACATCTTTTATGATCATGCATCCTTAGTGAATGGATTATTCTTGTTGAATCTCGATCGTAGTGATACACATATTCATAATATTGATGCCAAAAGATGCAAAGTTGATAATGATAGTGCAACATACTTGTGGCACTGCCATTTAGGTCATATTGGTGTAAAGCGCATGAAGAAACTCCATGCGAATGTACTTTTGGAATCACTTGATTATGAATCATGTGATACTTGCCAACCATGCCTCTTGGGTAAGATGACTAAAACTTCGTTCTCCGGAACAATGGAGCGAGCTAATGACTTATTGGAAATAAAACATACTGATGTATGCGGTCCAATGAGTGTTGAAGCATGAGGCGGGTATCGTTATTTTCTAACTGTCACACATGATTTAAGTAGGTATGGATATATCTACTCGATGAAACACAAGTCTAAAACATTTGAAAAGTTCATGGAATTTCAGAGTGAACTAGAGAATTATCGTAACAAGAAAATAAAGTTTCTATGTTTTGACTGCGGAGGTGAATATTTGAGTTACGAGTTTGGCCTTCATTTAAAACCATGTGGAATTGTTTCACAACTCACGCCACCTGGAACACCACATCATAATAGTGTGTCCAAACGTCATAACTATACTTTATTAGATATGGTGCGTTCTATGATGCCCCTTACTGATTTGCCTTTATAATTTTGGGGTTATGCATTAGAGACAACTGCATTCACATTAAATAGCTCACCGTCTAAATCCATTGAAACGACATAGTATGAACTGTGGTTTGGCAATAAACCTAAGATATCGTTTCTTAAGGTTTATGGATGTGATGCTTATGTTAAAAGGCTTCAGCTTGATAAGCTCGAACCCAAAACGGAGAAGTGCGTCTTCATAGGATAACCGAAAGAAACTATTGGGTATACCTTCTACCACAGATTGGAAGGTAAAATCCTTTTTGCTAAGAATGGCTCCTTTCTAGAGAAGGTGTTTGTCTTGAAAGAAGTGAGTGGGAGGAAACTATAACTTGAATTGGAAAGTAGCACATCAAAGAAAACTATTCTCGTGATGCCTACATCAACTAAAGAAGAAGCTAATCACTACTGGAATCTGGGAATTTGCCATCAGCCAGCTCTTTGCCATCTGCCAGCTGATGGCAAAGAACATCTTTGCCATCTGCTTATAAAAAACAGATGGCAAATAACTGACAGACGGCAAAGAACATGGTTGCCATCAACCAATTCTTTGCCATCTTCCAGCAGATGGCAAATAATCTTTGCCATATGCCAGTAGATGGCAAAGAGGTTGGCAAATACAATGGACAGCAAGAATGTAACGGCGTACCAGCCCCACCTCTTTGCCATCTGCCAGCAGACGGCAAAGATTCTTTGCCATCCGCTGGCAGATGGCAAAGAGATGGAGTTATTTATTTCCAGATATAAAAAAACTATGGGGTTATCCCTTCCCTCTCTCCCCTCCTCTCCGTCTCTCCTCTCCTCTCCCACCCATCTCACCAGCCACCGCCCCACCACCCAGCCGCCCCACGACCACACCACCCCGCCGTCGCCCCACCACCCC